>JAVBJF010000090.1:0-600000 GCA_033439095.1 Pseudococcus viburni
TGGAAATTTAAAAAAAAACTGCGATCACTTGGTGAAATTTACTTTGGAAATCAAACTGATAAGATTATCAACTGCTAAAATGCCATTATTTTTTTCTGGCTTTTCAAGTAGATTACTCAAGGAAGGTGTATTTTTTTCATAGTGCAAGGTTAAAATTATTTTATTTAAAAAAAAAATTTCTTAAGCTCATAACTGAATTAATACTTAATTTTCAAAAATGATGATTTTGCCATAAGAATACATTCAAGTGATGAAAGCGATCACCCTGGCTATTTTGCTTTCCCGGTCCCGATTCCTGCCTTCATACAAATATCTCTCCATCGAACGCCAAAACACCTTCGGTATTCATTAGCTCGACAATAAACACCTCTTCGCGTATTTTTCGCTTTTATAATATAATTGAAACACTCCATTCCATCGATCGGCGATATGGTGCGATGCACGTACGCGGACGAGAAGCAAAAAACCACCTAGATCGTCTGGCGTGTTGAAAAAGTATAAAAATGGCGAACGCCCGTGTATCGCGGGGCGAAAAAACAAATGGCCACAAAATGTAATCTAATAGCCATTAAAGAGTTTAGTCGAAATGACTGTAATGCTTCCCAAGACGCTATTAATCCTTTTAGTTTTTCCAGACCAGATGTAGGAGAGAGAAAAAGAAATACCGTAGCGTATCGCACCATATAACCCGCTATACCATACACGCCGAACGCAAAAAAGGAAAAAAAACGTAAAAATTCCGCAGCACGAACGCGAAACTGGTATCGTTCAAGTAGACCGACAAATTTCACCGAGTTAATCTTTTCGTCTGCTCGATTTAAAGGACTGCCGAGTGCGAAATTTGGGCAGGCGACGTACGCGGCAGCTCTCCGCAGTTTCATTTTCGTACGTTTAAATTTTTATACCATGTTCGTGGATCTAAATGTATGTCTCTTTCGTCGTCGACCGTCGACCCAAGTGTCGTTTTCAGATTAATGTCGCCTAATTTTTAACCGATTTAGTACGTTATTTAATTAACGGAATCGGAACGATCGGCTATTAAGGGCAGATGTCCTCCTGGTGCGCGACCCGTCCCTTAATCAAATTTTCAAACACGACGGCTACGGTGCGATTCGTTCGAAAGAAACATTGTTTTCGGCGTTCGTTTCTTCGTTTATCTGGCCGATAAATCAAGATAAAGGTTAATTTTCTCTGTACGATGAAACCGAATCGCTAACTATTGAAATTTATTCCTATAGTGTCGACAGGTTTGTCTGGGGTAGAATTTTTCATTTGGATTTTATTCTCATACTGTTTCGACCTGGTTTTTGTTTCTCGCCTTGACGAAATCCTCCATTAAGGATTTTTCACCGAGGTAATCGCGAATTCTAGCAATGTCGCGGTTTTGAGATTGATGGATTTGTTGAAGGTACCTACAGCGAGCGACGCGTTGACATTGCTCAAATGGATAATCCTTAATTGATATTTATTACGAATCTAGCAGGTGATATGTGCCTGTGTGTGAGATAAGATGGATTTCATAATAAAAAGAGTTGAGACGTCGACGTCTTTATTTTTAAACTGCGTAGTCGCGGGGTATCCGCTTTTACGAATTTATTTCCGATGATTTTATTCTGTTGTTGAGCTAGACCAGGTCGAGAAAGTCGAGATTTTCGTAGTAGAGAGAGAAATAGTGGAGTCGAAAATTTTATCCAAAAATGTTATTCTGAAAAGTCGAGAAATTGGAGGAATAAAAAAATTAGTGGGAATTGTTGTAAACTTGAGTAAGATACGAAGAATCCGTTTAAAAAAACAACCGTAGATCATTTTGAAATTCTCATTTCAGAGAGTTACTGTGAAAAGAGATTTGTAAAGAGAACAATTGTAACATCGATAATATTGATTCTCATGTATTTGAAGATTTTAATAGACGTATTTACATTTTTTTGGTGCGAAATTTTTTTTACAATAATTATCGGAAGTCAGAATTTCAAAACGGGTGAACTGGACCCCCCCCCCCCATTGTGCCTGATCTGGGATTTATCAATGTGGGTTTTTTTGGCACTTGTTATTTTCCTCTTTTTTTTGACTGATCATCCACGTTGACTATACAGAAGGATATTAAATACAAAATTGTAATTTTATTTTTCAATTCCGCTTGGATTTGGGAGCAATTTTTTTTTAGTACATGGAAATGATTTCAACTAATGTGGAAGGTTCCACTATGATCCCCCATGACATCACAAGTTCATTGATTTTTTATTTCAAAACAGAAAAAATTGAGAAAGAAAGTGGGATTGAAATGTTATCTCATAAAAGCTGTGTACTGAAAAAATTGATTACAATTTTTTTTAAAATTTGAAATGATTGAAAGCGAGAAACTCGAGAAATAATTTTATCCCTCTTGCACATTTTATTTTGCATTGTTGTATCTCGAAATGGACAACGCTGCTCATCAGCTTTAGAAAATCATTTTTGAAAAGAAAATCAGCAATATCATTTTTTCAATATTGTTGGGTAGGAAAAAAATGTAGGAAATCTGAATATTGTCGATAAAGTCAAAAACTTCATTATTGAATTTTGATAGATAGGTTTAGGTACCTTGGTTATGTAATGATGATGAATAATGAAGAAAAAAAGTACTATTTAAATCAAATAAATTTTACTGCATCAGTGATTTTTGACTGATTCTTTAGAGATGAGGTAAATAAGTTAGCTTATTTAATCGATGGAAGAAGTCGCTAGATGGCAGAGATTATAAATGAATTCAAGTTATGTCGAATTAGCTTTTTATAAATTTAGGTTTGGAAAGGGAGGGGCGGGGTGGTTTGGTAAGAAATCTGGCCGGTATGAAGATGGAACGATGCTTACTTACTCAAATTAATAATTGCTCTAATAACCGATTGTTCGTCGAATTAAAACGAATTTTTAGATAATACATGATAATTTTAATGTTAGTATTCACAAAAATTGATATTCGTGAATCAGAAAAAGGTCCTGCGCTTCATTTTTTTTTGAACTCTCTTCAACGTATTTTGACATTTGATGATGAAAAGTGTCAGAAAAGATCTAAAAAAAGTCCAGAAATTCCAAAATAAATTGAAAGTAAGTAGGTAAGTTTTTGATCGACCAACTAGCCACTTAATTTTCTCAGTCTTATTGCAACTTCCGGAACGCGAGAATTATTTGACTTTTAATTGAATACTTACAATTTTCAATTCATAAAATGAATAAATCAAACTTACCGAACATTTTTTTTTTTTGGCGGATGAAATCGAGAGATGAAACAGTACTCACCTAATTTATTAAATAACCCATTTTTCGTTGTCGTTTATCGATTGATTATTGGTTTAAATTGAACGAATATTAGTTCGTTATTGAAAAATGTAAATCTAAATGTATATAAATTTTTTTTTTTTGGGGGGGGGGGGGGAATTCTGGATTCTCGCTATTTAAATTTGAATCTGCGCTATTTCCCGGTTGATTTACGGGACCAGGAATCGATTTCAGTGACGGAACCGGCGGAATTGAACTTGGTAATTTTATTCCGAGTATTCCTGAAATAAGCAAGGAATTTGTTTTTATGTATTTTTAATCATGTATTACTTAATCGAGAAATGAATGGATTAACGCCGTTGAAGCGTTTCGGGATTATCATGTCTCACATATTCGACGATCATCTCGTCGTTCAAATATACAATTCAGTTTTACTTTTTCCGACACGTTTTCAAACCGTCGTATATGCACGTATTGAAGATGAAAGAGGGAGAGAAAGAAGGTAAATTGTGAATCTCGGTATCACCAAATTGAAATCTCATTCCGGTATCGTTTCTTATTACGAAACTAATTAAAGAAAATAGTTATTAAAAATTTATTTTTAAATTAGTCCGCCCACTTGACCGGCTATTAGAGCTGGTATTGCTCGGCTCGGATCGAATTCGTACTGTACCTGTGCCTATCGGTACGAGGTGGTTTATTGTGTATGTCCGGTTTTCTGCTTCACTGGAGATGCTATCGTGTTGTATAGGATTTAATTAAAACCAACTTGGAATGAGAAAAATCGTTTCGCACACGATTTCGTGCGTACGCGCGTTCGTTCCTCGATTATATTACTTAGCTGTAATAATTAAAAAGAAACGAACATTGAAGTGGTTTGATAAACGTCGTTTTTATTTTATTCGAAATGCAATATTGATGGCTATAAGAAAGATAGTTCGTTAGGGAAACTTGAGCCATAAATTCTGGGGGGGGGGGGATTTGTTCTTGCTTGATAGGCATAAGATAAAGTGACATGTTTTGTCCACTTTTTTGGAACAAAATCTGGGGTTCGTGTCAGAATGAATACCTTGTTGTACCAAAATACGTATGATGACCTTTTTTTTATGGGTTCAGACTACCAAATCTATCAGCTCATGCCAATAATGCAATTACATCAGAAACGTACTGCACAGTTGGTGAAAAAAAGTTACTTCTTAAATAAAGGTACTTAACGCAGAGTACTCTCTCATTTTTGAATCAGTGAAATTTATCAAAAACACTGAAAAACAGTCAGAATTGTTGTACAATAATAAATCAGTGAAAATTCACTGAAAACTCATTGATATTTATGAAATTTACTGAAAAATCTGTGAAATTCTCTGAACAATCAGTGAAAAATCACTTTCTCTGATTTTTCCTGTGCTGCAATTCTGACTGTCTTTCAGTGATTTTTGATGAAGTTCACTGACTCAGAAATGAGATAGTACCTATCTGCTTATTTGAGAGTTGCTTTGAGTATTGGTGCTGTATTTTTAGAAGATTTGATAATCGGTCGTCAGTTTTTGGCTGTGCAGATGACAGAGGTCTAGCAGATCCGCTATCAGATCGAAAATAGTTACTCGAAAACACATTTAATTTATTGATTCAATTATATTGAAAAAAAAATTAAAAATATCCTATTATACTAAAATCCAAGGCGAATTTTGCCCATTTTCGGGAGATGTAAAGTTTGGTTGTAAAATTTAGCCGGCATTGAAATAAATATCGCTGGCTGCTAAAATTTAAAGTCTGAATTCCAGTTAGGTAGGTACTTTAATAGGATACAAAATGGACAATTTTTTTTTTTTAATTTGTTTCTAATCCGCTATCCAAAAAACGTACAACTTGTTGGTTAGCAAATTGGGCAATTCTACGACGTTTGTTTACATTCGTTTTGAGAGTCATTTTCTTATCACGTCAATAATTTACAAACTCTGGATTTTTCCTGTAAAATTTTCAAACTCTAAATTTTTTCAACGTAAATGTTCAAGTTCTGAATTTTTTTCCTGTGTTAAAAATGTGATTTTTCAAAAACAATACACACGGATTTGAGAAAAATTGAAAAAAAATTTTTTTTTGATTCTATCTTATAGAAAATTTCACGCTGAATCGAATGCCGCAAACCGCAGACCTCTATCTCTTTTAGAAACAAAGTTACAGCGAAAACTTTCTTAACTTATGTGAAAAAATCACATTGTTTTCGCTTTGCTCGCGAAAAGTGAGATTTCTGAGAAATCTAGGCGTTCTACGCAGGGGTGCCGAGAAGCCTGAGTTCTTGAGGACAATTCTTCAAAAATATTTTTGGGGTGAAAGTGTCCCTTTTCAGAAATCACAATTCAACTCTGAATTTACCCTCCAAAACCACAAGAAACCGCCCCCAAAACCACCTAAAATTTCCCTCCTCCCTCAAAAAAAACACAAAAATTTCCTCCCAAATCAAAATTTTTCAAAAATGTTGGCCTCGCTACGCTCGTCCTTATTGTATTTCTATTTTCATAATTTTAAAATAATCCAAATCCTACAAAAATGATTTTTTCCCTTATTTTTCCTCAAAATTATTTTAATTAATTTTGTTTGTATTTTTTCTCCTTAGAAATTATTTTTAATGTTTTTAAGAACTTTGGCCTCGCTGAGCTCTGTCTTATCGTAGGTGTTTCTCCTTTAATGATTTTAAATTAGCAGTGGTCGATTTTTTATTCAGGTTTATTAATCCAAAACATTGTTTCATTGCACCTGGAATTTGAGGTTTTCAAAAATTTTCGCCCTCGCTCCACTTGGAACAAAATCGTTTCTCACATACGCACATTGAAAGCATAAAAGTTATTTTATAAAATTATTATTATTCTTGAAATTTTCCTACCTCACCCTCGCTTCGCTCGGGACAAATAGACATGTTTTATAATTTTTTTCAATTACATATAAAGAACATGGTGGAAATCTCTAATAAGTACCGAGGTATGTTTTTAAATGTTTTTAAAAAATGACAAAATAGGAAAAAGCAATAAAAGTGAATGAGAGAGACAAAGGGGTGGAAAAAATTACTTAGGTCACCAAATTTGTGCCATCAATCTCCGTCCCCAAAAGCAAATATGTTTCGTGCCTTAATCTGAATAAATTGGTTTTAAAAATTTTCAATCATGTTTTCTGCAGCAAATAGCATCGAAAAGTAGGACACAAGGAGTGTATTGTACTCCTCCCTATATCCGTGGCCGGGATTCAATGTATAATGCACCCCCCTTTCCAAATTACCCTAGATAGATATTTTTTTGGGGGTATTAAAAATTCAAAAGTTTCAAAGTTTCACCTTCGCTTCGCTCAGGCATAACCACAATCACAATTCTTGAAGCCATTTCAGGTAGCAGTGTGAAAAAAGCTCCCCTTTACACCTAAAAACCCTCTGGTATTCAAAGTCTCTATACCCACTTCGTACCCTCCCAAAAAAGAAGCTTCTGATGCCACTGGCTACAGCTACCTTTGAAGTCCAGGGTAGTAGGTACTAGGTTCGTAATAAAAAATGAGCATTGTGGGAGGGTAAAGAAAGTCATTGATCTAGGTATCATATTGTTGGGAAAATTTGAAATCTGAGTAGAGATTTTTACCGATTTCATCCCCTCCCTCATGAAAAAATGTCTTCGAAACTTCACCTCACTGGTTGGTTTAAAAGATTGCATTTTTATGATGATTTAGGGCTTAAGAACAGAAGTAAAGTGCGGCCACTGCAACTTGAAGTGGTTTGTCGAAAACTCGTTCTATTTCTTCATGAGTAAAGCCGAACATCGTAGCACCTAATTCATCGAACGTTAGGTCCGTCAGATGATTTGCGGCGGTGAATAGATCTGATAAACTAAACTTGGTAATTCCAGTGACAAATTGAAGCTGACACTTGGTGCCATTATTCTTCAAACCAAAGAAAAAATCTCGCATAATCTCCAAGTTCGTGCTTTTCAATTCTGAAATCATCTTGTTTTTCGAGTCTGGGTCCAACTTCGGGATTTTCGGATTATCTCTTTTCAATACCGGGTGCACGACTGCGTAATCATATTCATCTATTAAAGTTTTCCGGAGATTCGTACGTTTGGGTTTGGGAATACTCGAGGATTTCTGGTAGACTTTTTTCTGACCAGTAAACATTTCAAAGCGCGAAGCGATATCATTTTTTCTGACCAGTAAACATTTCAAAGCGCGAAGCGATATCATTTACTTGTACAACAATATGATGGTTACTCGAAAACACATTTAATTTATTGATTCAATTATATTGAAAAAAAAAATTAAAAATATACTTACCTATTTTTAAACAATTGAATTGAATTTCTATTTGAAATAAGTTGGATTCTTGTATACTTATGTTACACTGAACACGAAATAGGCAAGAATCGTGCTTAATGCATGAATTCGGCAATTGCTTGCCTAATTTATAAATTTTTCAAATTTAAGTTTTCTACCATTTTTCTTGTAGAATAGAAAAAAAATCAAAATACTTCGGCATGGAGAGTAAGCTTTCACCTAAATTTCAAAAAAAAATCATCTGACTATCTCAATTGGAAAATTTTTTTTGCTAAATGAAAAATATAATGAATGAAGAATTTTCTTTGTAATATGAAAAATTTTCTAATTGAGATAGTCAAATGAATTTTTTTTGAAATGTAGCTGAAAATCTACTCTCCATGTTGAAGTATCTTGAATTTTGTTCTATTTTATTGAAAAAATGGTAGAAAACTTTGAATTTGAAAATCATGAATTAGGCAATTGTTTGCCTAATTCATGCATCAGGCAAGAATATGGCCTATTTCATACATTCGGCAATTACATCGATTCAGCGTAACAATATATTAATTTATTAATCTAAATCAAATTTTAATCAATTTATTACCTAAATACTCATTAGAATCACATCTGATTCAACGCCAATCGAAAAATTAATCGTTGTGTATCGATAAACGTTCTACATCGAGTTTTCGGCTACCCTTTGGGAATTTGAAACATTTTCTTAACTGCTGGCACTTGTTGCTGTGCAAACCGATACGCGAAAACGCACCCTCCACCCTGATGCGTCTTTCTTCTGCATTTCTCTGCCATGTTTTTAGGGTGTGCGAACATTTGATATATCAAATACACGCCGTAAGTAGCTAGCTACATGCTATGTGTTGACTTAACCTAACCTTTTGTGTATCTTTACACCACGGTACGTATCATTATTTAACCATTGGCACGATTTATAAAAGGGAAATGCCTTATCTGCGTTATTAGGATGGCTGTTGTTTTCAATTTTTGAACACATTTAACGCGCCACCATATCGAGTTGTTTGCCTTTTACGTGAGAATAAATGGAGTCAATTTTTTCCCCATCTTGGTAAAGATGAAGTAAGACATCGAAATCTTAGTATATTGAATTTCATCCCTAAAATGTACCCAAATAATGAAAAATATCGATCCTGGAAATATTGACCACGAAAATATCGATATTCGATATTCTTTTTCCAATTGAAATTGAATGCGAATTCAAAAAAATTCAATGGTGTTGGAATATTTTTTGGAAAAACATTTTTGAGAAACGTAATTTATCAATTAAAAATATGCTACTAAAAATGAGAAAAATTTTATTCGAATTGAAAAAAATGGTAGAGGTATTCAAATATTATTGAGAAACGTAATTTTATCAAACTAATAGGTACCTACTACCACCCAGTAGGTATCTTTATGGAACATTAGAACAAAATTAAAAATATGAAAGTAAAAAAAAATAAGAAAAATGGTATTAGAATATTTTTGGAAAAACTTGATATTTGAATGTTTTTGAGAAACATAATCAACATAATTTATCAATTAAAAATATGAAACTAAAATAAGAATTAGTAGTAGGTATCTTTATGAAAATATGGATGTAAAAATAAGAAAAATGGCGTTCTAATTGCCTGGATCTTTTCTAAAATGTTTCCAAACTATTGAGTTGTTTGGAGACATGATTCACTTTAATTTCACTTTGAAGAATTGTTATGAGAAATCAATGAAAACGAATAAAATGATCACAATAAAATAGAACAATTATCAAGAAAATGATGTAATTTTCACATGTTTTGATTTTCTAACAAAAATGTGTGAAATTGGAACCTAAATCGAATAACGTCGAAGAATAACGTAGAAAAATCTATTTTTGGAATGACACAGATTCATACTACACTTTTACAATACTGAAATGTTTACCAAAATCACCGAAATTGGATGTAAACAAGAATTTACACCCTATTTTCAAGTGTAAATACCTGTACCTAATTACAAGTGAAATGTAGGAAATATTGGAAATCAAAATATTGAAAATATCATGAAGTGAAAATCACAAAAAAAAATTTCTGTCTGCAAAAAATACCTTGCACATTTCAGCGACACTGTAATAACAGGTTACTTGATTTTTTCACTGAATTTTGATCCTCTCCTCCCTTTTCTTGATTTCTCAACCGTACACAATTTCTGAGTGCGCTAATGCTGGCATGGTCTTGCAAAGAAAAAAAAAGAATTTTGTGATTTTCACTTCATTTTAAAATTTTAAACGCGCTAGAATGTTATTGGTGCAGTTGTGAGGTAAAGTATTAAACCTCCTTTCCAAATGCGCACGAATCATTTTTTCCGGTAGGAAATTAAACGTAGAATAAAAAAAAGTACTGAACAACTTCTTTGGTAAAATCAAACCCTGGAGATATATTGGAAAAACCCGTTTTTGAAGGAGGAGGGGGAGGAGGGGTGCCCTCATGAAAAAATCAGCACGAGTGCGTGGTAACTCCTAGAGGTTAGTCACCTTCCATAATTTTTCGGTGTAACACTTTTGACAGCCAAAAATTGCTTTATTTCTCTTTTTTTTCTCAATTGCCTCAACTAATGTTCAACTTTACTCGAGAATATCTCGAAAACTACGCCTCCCGGAAAAATCTGAATGCACCTATCCGATAGGAAATTTAATTCTCTACAACTTTTGTCATGATCATTATGGTCGTAGAAGGCTTAGATTTCTCAGAAATCTCACTTTTCGGTGAGCAAGGCGAAAAAAGTGCGATTTTTTCACATAATTTAGGAAAGTTTTAGCTGTAACTTTTTTTCTAGAGATAGAGGTCTGCGGTTTGCGGAATTCGATTCAGCGTAAAGTTTTCTATAAGATTGGATCAAAAATTTTTTTTTTCAAATTTTTTCAAATTCATCTCAAATTTGAGTGTATTGTTTTTGAAAAATCACATCCCCCCCCCCAGCAAACTTTGGAAGCCACAAATGAGCATATTGGTGTATTTTGATGTCTGGAATCAGAATTTGGCCATGAGAACTGAAACACAGAACTTTTTTTTTTGTTGACTTGCGTTGCTTCTAATTCAAAGGCACTGATTTCGAAAATGTGCTCAGTTTTTTTCATCCGACCCCTCTAAACCCCCTATTAGCCCCCTTGGTTCGTGCCCCACAGCTATGGAAGAAAAATGGTAATGAGATAATATTACAAGCACATGAAATTTTTTGCTGCTCGGTATAAGTAATGAAGATTTTATGTTTGAAAAGTTTCGACCGAGTTTGCATGCAAGTAACAGAAAAATGCGATTTTCTTCGACGAGAAGTGATGTGGGGCAGAGGGGGAAGAAAAAATACACATTTTCAAGAACCGGGGAAAAAATTCGGAAAAGGTTGAGAAATTCGACTTTTGTTGTCCGTCCAAAATAGCATGACACAAATTATGTCAGTTTCCTGATCAAAAAGCAAACAAAATTTTGATTTTTTTCCCGTTTAACTACAGCGATTTTATTTTTGGCTTTCGGATAATGAAACTGACACAATTTGTGTCATGCTATTTTGGACGGACAATATCAATTATCAAACTAACACTGAGGAAAGTAGTTTTTGAAAAAAACACGTTTAAATGTGTGATAGTGCAAGGGTGGTAGGAGAGCACAAAGGGGCGAAGGGTCGACGTACATTTTTGCAAATTTGAAAATATATTTCTATTAAGAAACGTGAGGGTTGTGAATTTTTCTTAAAAGGAGGAAATTCTTCAGCCAGAATATTCACTGAACGACATCGCCAACCCCTCTTCTCTTTTTTCCACGTTTACCGCAAATCGACGGTTTCAAGAAATACTCCCAAACGTCATGTCAATTTCACCAGCGAAGTTTGAGATAACCATCGTACGTACATTACGTGTAACTCGGCCTCTTGATTGGCGGCTCCCAAAAGCCAACGTACTGCTATAATATTTCGTAAATAAATAAAAATGCCACTTTTTACAACTGAAATCCGCTATAATCCGGGACTCTCGTTCGGCCACGTGAAAAAAAGCAGCTTCGTCGTTCGAACAGGCGATAAAAAATAGCTTATTCGAACGCCGGGGTGTTTTTTTCATTTTCGGCTGACCCAGTCAGCTCGAAACAATATGGAAAGCGACGTACCGCGGTGCATTTGGCCGCGCGATACGCACGGTCGACTGTAAAAATTCAACGTGTTCGAAATTTACTCTTGCTTCGGTTCCGTTGCTCGTGCGATGTGTTTATTGCAGTTTAACGCGAGTAAGATAGAGAGGTGTAAAGTGGAAATGGTTGTTTTACATTTTCACAAACATTATAATAACCGTTTGATTTTGTTACGTATGTTTGTTCCATCGTACGTCGCTCTTTGCTTTCTCTCTCGGCGTTGGCTTTTTTTTCACGTGTGTAATTTTTTAATCCTTTCTGCGCTTTTTTTTCTTTACGCCGAATGAACGCCGGCGTTTTTTTTCCTGTTCTCCTTTTTTTTCAGCGACGTGTTACCACCGCCGTAGCCACGCATTTATTTTCGCCTCTCGTTTCGTTCGTTTCCCGCGTACGGTCTATTTTTCAAACGATCGCCGAGTCGGATAGATTGGCGGAAAAAACATTCACCCCGGACCCACGCATCGTAGTTATTTTTTCCACACTGCGACTCGAACGGTATTAATGAATTAACGCGAAATTTTTATTAGTCATTCGATACACAATAAGGCTTTAATGGCTTCGTTAATTCCGTTCCTATATGCTTCGATCGAGGTTTGGGTTTTTTTTCCACCCTATAAACCTATAATGAGTCGGTTCGATAAATAAGGAGAAATGAAGCCAGAAGCGTAGGAGTGTTTTTTGCTCACGAAATTTGTAAAATGGAGAATCGCTAATTAAAGAATATCTCATTTTTACTAAAAATGTAGATGAAGGAGCTAATATTGGGTAATGAAGGGGATATAGAATTTGAGAAACAGTGTTTTTGAATAACCATTTACCTTATTCAAATGGCTTTTTATAGATATTGAACCAGGGCTGTGCATTGTGCGATTGCAATGAAGCAAATTCAGAAATCAACGAACGCCCTTTTTTTCTATTCCAATATAAGCCGCCAAATCTTCAAATTAATTCGCGAATACATATTTCTGCTGCTTGCTTCTATCTTTAATCTTTATACTTGTCGTGATGTTCCATTGTTTTAGTGTTAACTGTTACGTGTTTCGTGTATTTACTAGAATCATGTAATTTTATTATATTTTTTGATCCGTTTTAGGGCAAATAATGAAAATTTCCGGCGTAATTGTGATATTACATATTGCAATGGTTATTATTTTTCTTAAATGCGGTGATAACTGATAAGACAAGTATAAAGGCAGGGCCGAGCGGCAAAAATATATTCGCGAATTAATTTGAAGATTTAGCAGCTTATATTGGAATAGAAAGAAAAGGCGATGCCTTAAGACAGGAGCGAGCTGTAAAAATATATATTCGCGAATTAATTGTTTATTCCTGAATTTACTTCATAAAATTATTCTAAGTCGAGCGGGTGATAAGACGCGAAGATGTGATAGGCATGTGACTGAAACAGCCAATCAGATGGCTAGATAACTCTGAGCTGGTAAGGAATATTCCTACCAAGATTGCACCATTGTGGGCGAGGTAGATAGGTTGCTTCGGGTAGGTACGTGTAGCTTAGGCAAAACGTACGCACCGACTACCTATCTACGCGATAACTCGCTAGGCTGAATAGATAATGCTCATCTAGTAATTACAGTACAGCGGTTCGTACATAGGCTATTGTTACGTATGTAACGGTGCGTTATCGTAAAGATAACGCCAGGTAGAATAGCGGCTCGATAGTGCACAACTTCGAGAACATTCGGTAGCTATCTACCTGAGCATTATGTCACATCTCGCTACTGTGATTGGCCCATTGGCTGCTAGAGGACATTATTTATCAGTCAATCAGGTGTGCTAGCTTCCTAAAGCCAGGTAGCTCGCGAGTATAAATAGCGGAGCAACACAGCGCGAGCTTCAATACGTTTTATATCTTGTTACTAGTCGCACCTTTGTGTGTTAAATGTTCTCACTTTTATTTAATCGTGTATTATAGTATTAAAACGTATTCTTTTTGCTCTACGTATGTTAAGGAGTTATTGTGCGTCAATATTTATCGAATACAGTTCTCCCACGGTTATTCGCGTATTTATTCGTACATCTCGATACGTAGTGTATGAGCTGATTGATTCAGATCTCCTGGCAGTCCTATCTTGAACAGATAGGTGGACCTATAACTCGTGCCTACTTGACCCCCACGGGTCGATAGGTTGGAGCAGAGTTATCCAGCATTCAAATCTCCATTTGGATGCTTAAATTTCACAACTCCATCAAGGAGAAAATTATCACACCAGTTCAACTCTCAATACACAGTGCAGGGTGGAAGATCTGAAATCGCGATGAGGTCTTTTAGAAAGTATTTTGACCTGTATAGTCCTATTTGGTAAAAGTTATCCTACAGCTACAGTTCCTTTTCCGGGGCCGTGAGGTCTCTAATGGCATAATGAATGTATCCATCACCTATCGTAAAGTGACCCTTTATTATTACAAAATTCCTATCTTCATTTTGCGCGTTTCGTTCAAATTAATTGTACGAATTCGGAAATCCGTCATAACGATGAATTCTACGATAGTCTTTCGAAGACTTCCCTTTTCTTTCTTTCGCGTCGAGAACTTCATTCACTAAACAGGAGATAAATTTTATAGCACGAACTACACTCGTATAAGCCATAAATGGAGATGTAGTCAGGTCTCAATTAAACATCCGGGCGGGATTCTTGTTAAAATTTATTTTATGATTGATTCTTGTTTTAGACACTAAAACAAATAAATTTAGCTTAGATGCCTATTTTTTCCCCTCCCCTTTTCCCAGGGTCCACCCCAACATTTCAAACGCGTGTACCGCCCAATCTATGGGTCATAATGAAAAAATTTTCAAACAAAAGTTGTTCCTCAGTCCCTAATGTACATTTTCATCACTCATCAAAATCTAGTTTGGAGTAACTCCTGGCCCCCAAATTTGGAAACAAATCATGTTTTTGAGAAAACCTCAAAATCACGTTTTCTTCATTTTAAACGAATAGTTTCGGAGATACGACAAAATTTGTAATCAAAAAAAGGATTCAGAATTGAATTTCCTTTCCAATGAGCTTTATCACTACCATTTTCACCAACTTTTCCCGACAAAGTGGACCTCTCCCCCTTCCTCGTTTTCACAAAAGTTGGACCCACGAGCAAAATTTGCTCCAAAATGAATCCCGATAATAAATGAAATCATGCATTAGATATTGAAGAACAAAAATCGTTCAATTTTTTTTCGTTGGTCCAACTTTTGGGATAAAGGAGAGGGGGAGAGGTCCACCCTGTCGGGAAAAGTTGGTGAAAATGGTCGTGATAAAGCTCATTAGAAAGGAAATTCAATTCTGAATACTTTTTGTGGTTACAAATTTTGCCGTATCTCTGAAACTTATTGCTTAAAATGAAGAAAACGTGATTTTGAAGTTTTCTGAAAACTGTTTTATTTTCAAATTTGGGGGGCAGGAGTTGCTCCAAAATGGATTTTGGTGAGTAATGAAAATGTACATTAGGGGCTGAGGAACAACTTTTGTTTGAAAATTGTTTCATTCCAACCCATAGATTGGGCGGTACACGCGTTTGAAATGTTGCGGGTGGACCCTGAGAAAAAGGGGAGGGGGAAAAATAGGCATCTAAGCTAAATTTATTTGTTTTAGTGTCTAAAACAAGAATCAATCATAAAATCAATTTTAACAAGAATCCCGTGCGGAAGCCTTTTTTTTGTTCAATTGAAACCTGACGTAGTCGCCTGGATCCGCATGTAACACCTGAGGAGTGAATTTTCACTCGTATCTTATATATTGTGATAAATGGAAGAATTAAAATAACTCTGCAACATACTATTTCTCACTTATAAGGCACGAGACGAGTGAAAATTTACCCCCAAGGTGTTATACCCGGATCCCGGCAACTACCGTCATACCCCATATCCGGATGGCTTATACCGAGGTTAGTTCGTGTTATCAAATTTGTCTCCTAAATGTCATTGGGGGAGGGAGTGAGTCATTTGGATTTTCGTGATTTTTTCATTGTATTGGGCGATTTTTCGAAATTCAAGCGCTCATAGTCATAACTCCTCCAACTAGGGGACCTCATGAAGTGTCCTCGGGGATTTTAAAGAAAAGGGGTCTCAGTGGTAACCCTTGGCTCAAGTACCACACCACCAAAATTTTAGCTGCCAGTTTTGAACTCAGCTTCCACTACGGGAATTCGAAATTTTGATTTTTGCCATGTACATATTTTAAATGGGCAATTTTTTTTTTTCATAAACTATTATGACCTTTGAGTAGAACACGTTGAGGGGAGCAAATAATGTTATGTACACATACTCCATAACTCAAACATGGAAGGGGCTACTCATTACCAAAGATTTCACTTTTTGTGATTTTCCCAAATTAAATGATGAAAATTGAAATAAAATTTACCATTTCAAACGAAAACAAGCTTTTGCCTATCTTCAATGTAGCTCCTATGCTAACCAGACGTATTCGTAATCTAAAATGTACACTCGAATAGCGATTTTGTTAACAATCTGAGCGTACTTTAGATGTCCACTGGAGTTGAAAAATGAAAATTTTTGCAATTTTTTTCTACTTCGAACTTTCTCAAAAAATAACCACTTTTTATACATTAAAAAAAATGCAAGAAACGAGGAAAATGTTGAAAATTCTTGCTTTTTGCAGTAAAATCATAAAAATTCTCGCTATTTTCTGATTTTCTCACTACAAGGGACCTATACCCGAGGTCTGACGCGCCAAGGAAAAAATTTACAGGATTGGAGAGAATCACAAGAAACTTCCACAGTAAAAATTTCGGCCCCCTGAAGTTGACTTACTAGGAAGCTCATGAAGTGTGAAGTGTCCCCCGAGGATTTCAAAGAGAAGTGGTCTCAGTAGTAGCCCTTGGCTTAAGTATCGAAATTTTGGCTGCCAGTTTTGAGTTTAGGCCCCACAATAAATCAAAATTTTAAATGTTCATTGTGGGGCCTAAACTCAAAACTGGCAGCCAAAATTTCGATACTTAAGCCAAGGGCTACTACTGAGACCACTTCTCTTTGAAATCCTCGGGGGACACTTCGAACTTCATGAGCTTTCTATTAAGTCAACTTCAGGGGGCCGAAATTTTGACTGTGGAATAGGGTGGCTCGAAAAAAAAAAACGTATCTTGGATTTCGACCAAATTTGATGGAGTGGTTTATTTTGAGTGGGAGACTACCCAAAAAAAATTTGAGCCCCCCAGGTCCAAGGGGAGGGGAGCAGGGGGTGCTCAAAGTGCACCTCCTTTTGAAAAAAACACAGTTTTTTGTGTTTTTTAGAAAATCAAAATCGTGCGAGAAGCCGTCACAGCACTCAAAAGTTGCGATTTGAGGTTTAAGGCAACAAATGTCTACTACTGAAATACCATAAGGTTGTTACAACAATATAGCGTATGAGCAACTTATAAGATAATTGATGGTGTTGTAGAGTCTAAATTATGAAATGATGAATGTGTGAATTATAAATTCATGTGACCATAATTTTAAACTGACATGTTACACCAACCATGCCTTGGATCAATTTCTCGAGGGTACCACTTATATAGAGAGAATGTTACACTGAATTCATCCTAAATGAAATCAACAAAAAAGAAAAAGAAGAAAAAGAAATTTGAATCAGAAATACTGAAGAGGTAAGAAACAATAAGAAAAGTAAAACAAGACAAAAGTCAACATAATTATATATAAAAATAAACATAGAGATGAGATGAAATAAAAATACTTAAAGAAAGAACCTGGGAGATTAAATGGAAAACATAAAAGCATATTTAAAATGATCACAATCACTTGGATTTTGCTAAGCTCTTAGAAAGTGCTTCTATGGTATCTGGCAATTTATCCACAACTTTGACCAATGACAATGATGAACAAGGGACTGATTCTACTCTTTGATAGATACCTTCTCCAAAAGTTTGGAGTTCTTCATCTTTGATATCAATCATTGTCAGATAATAACTACAGATCGAGGCCATACCAGGTTCTTCTTTGCATTGGCTCATGGAGAGCTTAGCGAATCTTGTGGCATCTAATATCTGCTCATTAATGGTTTTATTTTTAGTGGATGGGATGATGGATGCCATTTTTACATTTAAGATTATGTATAACTTCCACATAAGATTACGATTTGGAATATCATAAGCTAACAAACTAGGTATGGCATTTATTCCAAAAACTGCCCATTCCCTCTTAAATTGAGCAAACATAGAAACGGAAGGGACAATCAATGCAGCAATGACAGATATACCAGGAGCCATAATCGACAGTCGTGGAAGAGTCAATGCTTTTTTATTAGTTGTACCTGTTGATATAATATTGTATTTTGAAAGTAAATTCCGAAGTAAGGTCTTATATTTAACGTTTACAGATACCACTTCACCAAATTTGGTCGAAATCCAAGATATGTTTTTTTTTTCGAGCCACCCTACTGTGGAAGTTTCTTGTGATTCTCTCCAATCCTGTAAATTTTTTTCTTGTCGCGTCAGACCTCGGGTATAGGTCCCTTGTAGTGAGAAAACCAGAAAATAGCGAGAATTTTTATGATTTTACTGCAAAAAGCAAGAATTTCCAACATTTTCCTCGTTTCTTGCATTTTTTTAATAGAAGTATAAAAAGTGGTTATTTTTTGAGAAAGTTCGAAGTAGAAAAAAATTGCAAAAATTTTCATTTTTCAACTCCAGTGGACACTAAAGTACGCTCAGATTGTCAACAAAATCGCTATTCGAGTGTACA
Organism: Pseudococcus viburni; assembly: GCA_033439095.1. Taxonomy (NCBI): domain Eukaryota; kingdom Metazoa; phylum Arthropoda; class Insecta; order Hemiptera; family Pseudococcidae; genus Pseudococcus; species Pseudococcus viburni. The sequence continues at coordinate 18,430 of JAVBJF010000090.1, forward strand.
TTTCAGATTACGAATGCGTCTTGTTCGCATTGGGGCTGAATTGTCTTCATGCTGTAATAAGCAAGGGAAGTGTTACGACACGGTGTTTATTTCGCTATTGTGTGGTGGTATGGTCGTCATATGCGAAATATACCGCAATACGATTCTACGCCGAGTAAATATCGTCGCCCATGTCGTCTGTTTGGATTTGTTCTTAATTTATTGTACGATTCTTAGCTACCTAGTACGTGAAGTACTTACGTATATGAGAATAGGGTGTACAATGGAGAGAAGTAATGTCTTATACGTTGTGAAATCACGTACCATTCCGACGTTTAGATTGCTGAGGGTGCTGCTGTATAGACTATACCGACGATGGTGTATATCGTTAATTATTATTGCATTTTATCGTCGTTTAGTTGGAGGATTTTCCCAAACGATTTCTGTTACGATGTGTTAGGGTTCTAGGCGAAAGCTGTGAAAAGCCTTTGAGTGCGTTGGAACGGTAACCTACGAAAAAAGCTCGAGGTATTTTGAAATCTGTGGATGTTTTCAACTCGTAGGGGAGTCGTTTTCCATTAATTTTTGACCATTTTTTTCAAAAAGGAAATGATGAAGTCTCGAAATGAAATACGTAGAGTTGATATCGAGTTGTGTTTCCTGCGCGCTATCGTGATTCACTGAAAGTGACTCGAATTTGATAATAATTCTGTTAATTTAAGAACAAATAGAAGAGCAATCGAGTCAAAATAACGAAAATTTAAACAAAAACAAAAAGCTGCTTTACCACAAGTAGAAATATTTTTATCAATGTTTTTGGGGGTTTTGATATTCTCCGCTCCGCATATTTTTATCGACATTTTTGCAATTTCCTATTTGCACACTGTCTTAGAAAAATTTCACGCTTGGACGCCCTTTCGTGCCCTGTTTCCCTACTCCATTATGATATTTCACTTTTAACACCCGTCTGGTCTCCTTCCCTTATCTCGGTTGAAGCTTACGTTACATTGTATAGATTTACAAATCACCTAAGTTTTCGCTGGCGATATTATCTTGGCACGACGACGATATAGTTTTTAATAATAATTTTCTATACTAATTTCACTCGTTTCGTTCGTCGTGCAGTAAGTAAACTTGATACCAATGCCAATTCTGTGTATTGAACCAAGTCTCTCGACTCGGTCCGTTCGTGCTTTCGTCGTAACTCGAAGGTTCATCGAATACTCGCCGCGATATTTCCTCGTCCCATGCAGCCAACGCGAGTATTCTTACGATAAGGAATTTTTTCCATCGTTTATTGCGTCAAGCTGTCAAATCTTAACAACGAAAATATCGAAACCAGAAAGTATACTGTTTTCGCTGCGAACAAGAGCACTATAGGTACTCGGAGCCGTATCTTTTTCCCTTCATTTAACCTATTACTGTGTGCTCGCTGCGAATATTCGCTCGTGTATTTCTTTTTTCCCATTCGAGTTTAACGCGTGCAAAACTTACGATAAAAATACACGTTCGTAAGTCTAAGGATAATGGCTCGTTTCAGTCGAGTTTCTAGACTGGTTCAAGTGAGGTTGATTTTCTGGGCTGATTTATGACATTGGCCAACAAATAAATATGTGTTCTCGAATTAGAGGGAGATAAATATCAATTTTAGTTGCAGATTTTTGATTGGAAGTGATTACGTGGCTTTTTGATAAAATCATTGATAAGGAAATTCGAGATTAGTTTGTAAAAATCGATTCTAAATTAATCGATTTAAAATTTTCGGTGGACCTAGAAATTGTGGAGTGGTCTACGAAAAGAGACTGCTGGCCAAAATCATCTTTTTGAGAAAAAGGTCGTTGAAAAACCAAAACTCGTTCGAAAGTTGAACTTTGAACTTTCCACTGAAATGTTTGGAAAGCTTGGCTTTCTAGAAAAAAAAACTAATTGCACTTTACAGGAAGGAAATTTTACGCTTTACAATTTGTGTTCTATTCATTTTTTCCGCAGAACCTTTCCTTTGCTTAGAAAATTGACTTCTTCAAGTGTCAAAAGTTATCTGTTTTTTGTTGAATTTTTTTTTTACATTATTTTATTAATTTTTGTCACTTGAAGTCAATTTTCTGAGCAAAGGAAAGTTTCTGCGGAAAAAATGAATAGAACATAAAGTGTAGAGCGTAAAATTTCCTTTCTGTAAAGTGCAATTAGGTTTTTTCTAGAAAGTCAAGCTTTCGAGATATTTCAGTCGAAAGTTCGAAGTTCATCTTTTATTGAAAATGTGTCGAAAATTAAGCTTCCTGGCAAAAAACTAATGTGTTTTACAGCAAAAATAATGATATCTGGAGTCTACGGTTTGTTTCATTGGAAAGACCATACTGTCTTTTATCAATATCGATCGAAAACGAAAAATCGGGTTTTATCCACAGATATTGATTTTTAAAAACCGTATGCGTAGAGAAAAGTCGATAGTTGAGAAATACCTACTTACTCGAATTTAAAAAACAATTCAAGAAGATAAGTTGGTATTGACCTACCGACTGCCGAGCACCATTTGTATACCAGGGAGGATTAGTACAGTCCGCCTTTTGGGTGCAAAAGGGCGCGGAAAATTTTTCAGAAAATATGCCAATTATTACATATACTAAGGTCTCTTAAACGTATAAAAAGTTTTTCAACCTTTCTGAATATTCATATATTTATGACAAAAAATTGATTTTTGACATGGATATGTTTTAGGGGTGGGGGTCAAAGATTTGAAAAGCGTTACGTTACGTTACGATAGATAAAGACATAATGACATCATGTTAGACTTGAAAAAAACTTGGAAAATTTATTTCAGATGAAGACATAATGATATTATACATGGATATGTCTTAGGGGTGGGGGTTGAAAATTTTGAAGTGTTAGGTTACAGTAGATCAAAGACATAATGACATTATGTTAGACTTGAAAAAACAGAAAATGTATTTTATATGAAGACATAATGATATTATGTTAGTGTATGGATATGTCTAAGAGCATGGGGGTACAATAAAAAATGATTTTTGACATGGATATGTCTTAGGGGTGGAGTTAAAAATTTGAAAAGCGTTACGTTACGGTAGATCAAGACATAATGACATTATGTTAGATTTGAAAAGACATAATGACATTATGTTAGACTTGAAAAAACTTGGAAAATTTATTTCAGATGAAGACATAATGATATTACACATGGATATGTCTTGTGGGGGAGGGGTTGAAAATTTTGAAAAGTGTTACGTTACGGTAGATCAAAGACATAATGACATTATGTTAGACTTGAAAAAACTTAGAAAATGTATTTCAGATGAAGACATAATGATATTATGTTAGTGTTGATGGAAACTGGAATCTCCATCTTGAGTGGGTGTGGGTCTTGTTATTCTAGGATCATGTATAATCGAATATAGTAATATCCCAAGAATGATGCTAGACTTAGATCAAGACATAGTGACATTATGTTAGACTTGAAATTTAAGAGCATTAATATTTTTAAAAAATGTCACGAATTTAGGTTTATTTGAACCTTTTATTTGGACATTTCCATGTTCTCTAAGGTTTTTACCGTAAAGGAAAAAGTGCGTTAATTTTTTGATCAAATTTTTTTCACACCGCAAAAATTTTAAAAGTGAAATATCTTTGGCTTACGAAGAGATATCGACGTCATTCAGAAATCATTGGAAATCACGAAAATTACCCCCCCCCCCCCCGGGAGGATTCTAACAAGGTAGAAATTATCACACATTTAGCCCATTTCATGTTGTGACAAACTGTCACCTGTTTATTTTTTTATGGTTTTTGTATTTTGCATCATCGATTTTAATATCATTTCGAAATTTGTGTGAAACATTGTATTACCAGCCACAGAATTTTCAATTTTAAAGAGAATTCCACTTGTCAACGATTCGAAAACTTTCCAACGTGTCCGAAACCTTCCACCGAACTGTCCGAATTCTCACCTCCTCTGGCAGGTTTCCTACAAAAAAAACAATTTTTTCAAATGAATCATTTGAATGTTCCTAGATTCAAAAAGTAAAACAACATTTTTTTCCAATGTAAAATTGCCCAAATTTTTTGGGGTCGAGATTTCATTTTAGCTGAAATTTTCTGATTTATCCGAGAAAATACAAAAAATGTACGAAAGCTGCCAGGTCTCCCCTACCTATGTAGTGGGTGAATTAGCTTTGGATCCACATAAATTTTTAAAAATTGATTTCACCATGATTTCCAAAATCACCCAAGTCTATTCCACAATAATCGATTTCAAAATCGAATATTGAAGTCGATTACACAGCAATCGATAGTCAAAATAAAATCCGCAAAATTATTCATCATCGATTATATAGATTCCGTAAAATCAATTATCAATTTTTCAAAAATTTGTTATCGATTTCACAAAATTGATTTTGTTCGATTTCACAAAAATCTATATTCGAAATCGATTATTGATTCTGCAGAAATCGGTTATCGTTATCAATTTCTTAAAAATCGATATAGAAATTCATTTCATAGAAATCGATTATCAATTCCCTAAAAAGGGGGGGGGGTTAAAATTGGATTTTACATAAATCAATCGTCGAATCGAGAATGGATCCGCCAATTGTAATTTATTTTTTGATAATCGATAATCAAAATCGATTTCACGATACTCGATCTTCAAAATCGATTCCACAGAATTCGATTTTTGGTATAAATTCCCCGAAAAATCGATTTTCGAAATCGATTCTATGAACATACATCGAATTTCGTTTTGTGAAATCGTTTTGTTTTGGCTGACGTAGGGATATTACCACTTCATTTTAGTCAGTCGATGAACACACCCGCACGAACTTTATTGTTACACTAATTCCAATACTTTATCCAAGTCCAAACAAATGAAACTGGTGCACCGTTTAAAAACAAAGAAACTACAAAAAAAAAACTACGAAAAAACATCCAACTTTCCATTTCCATGGTGAAAATAGAATTCATTCGAATAATCTGCATTGCACCGTAATCTTTACGAATTATACCAGCATCGAAACATTTTCGGAATCCGTTAAGCTGGAAACTTCCACGCACAATACCCGAACCGAACCTACTACAAGAGGCAAAAAAAGTCGAGAAAAAAGCGCACACAGAACAAGAAACCTCGGCATATAAAAAAAAGAAAGTGGTATTGAATGTAAATCAAACGAGCGAGCTTAGATAAAAGATTTTTCAATTTTTTTCCATCAATAATTTCTCCTTGATAGATTGCTGAAACGTTTTTGTCTTTTTCATCGCAGCCGGAATATTTTTCCATGTCGGAAAAACGTAGGGCAGCGTAGAGCAGGTTGCGCGGGCCCGGCTTGGTTCGCAGTGCAAGACCCGTGTTCGATGGCGAATAAAAACCTTTTCAATTTCACCACTGGATGAGAATTATATCAGGCGATTGCTTGATCGCTCGTCTGTGATACGTTTCGAATTAAAAGCAGATTACTATAATCAAAACTAAAGAAAGAAAAAAAGGGCACAAAAGAATGGCCGTTTTATTGACAATTTCTTCGCCGTATAGCTCCATTTCCATTGTCGTATCTATCCGTGTACTCCTCCGGTACGTCGCGTCCTTTACAACGTAAAACAAATTATCGTCGGTAACTTTGTTAGCAGACGCAACTCCGGGATACGTAGATAGGTCGAAAGTACACACGAGAAATTTTATACCGGTGGTTTTTTAATTCGATTCCGAGATATGATACTTGATCGTTTACACATGATCTGGTTTTTCAACTGCACCGACCTTTGAGACCTTTGTACAAAGGTTATCCATCTTTTTCAATCTGGTATTTTTATTCGAGAATGGCATCTCAGCCACGACCCATTTCAAACCAATGGACTTACCGACGAATCAATAAGCTAAGTAATTAATTTACCAACATGTTTCAAATTTGATATAAACACGCAACTACACGTGCGTCTCGGTATTACGTACATCGACGTATATAAAGGTATATGCTGGAACGTACCCGACCCATCGAGCCGTCGTATCGGTGGCTCGGCGGAGTCGAGCACTTCTCAAGAAGTACATCCGCGTAATTTGTATCGCGTGACAGACAAAGTCACAAATTTCGCCTTTCGTTTTTATTAAAAAAATATACTCACGAACGAGCCAATTTGTCGATTGTGGTCTGTTCCGTGTGCCTGCGCGGATATCAAGTACTTCGAGCTAAGTGAATTTTTGCGCTATCGTGTCTTTATTATACTTAGGTGGGGGCATCGGACCAAGACTACGTGTGTAATGGTGTATCACGAGAAAAATATCTTCGAATTTGTTCTTTCGGTTCCATTACGTTAAAACATAGAACGAAAAGCAGCATTTGGTCGTCCTAACTCGATAAGGTCACGTTAGATGGAATTTTGCTCGTAATAGTTGATTTACGGTGTGTGAATGGGTGACTTTGGGTTTTCAGAACCTACGAGTAATATCTCGATACATTTTTATTCAGTGAGGTCTCGTTTGTGGATCTGGCTTTTCCGATCGCCCAAAAGACCCTGAAATTTTAAGTTTGAGGTGAAACTGAATGTGGCATCTGAAACAGAGGAGTTTTTACTACCAAAACACCTTTGTTTCAGATTTTTGCCATGAGTCCTTTGTTTGTGGGAATTTTTCCCCAGTCCTCCATTTTTTCGAATTTTTTCAGGGGGTCCTGTTTGTGGATCAAACCATTTTCAGAGGACTATAATTTTTCAAAAAAAAAATCCTATGGAAAGTCACTTCCTTCTACATCGATATTATGGATTTCATTTTTATAAAAAATACTGACGGTGAATTTTTTCTAGAACATCCATTTTTCGCGTCAAAAATACCTTTAAAATTATTTTATTTTTTTCTGCTTTGTAATGAAAAAAAAAACCACTACCAATTAAAGATATGTAATGAGTAATCTGGTGGTTCATACACACGCCTGCTTTTTTTTTTTTTACCAAACTCCTTGTTATGTTGCTTAATCCATAACCAGGCCCTGATCCACATTTGGTACTTCGCTGTCCAATCTCGTTACAATTATATTCGGGAGCAGGGCATACTTGTGATGCAAATAATGCCAGAATTTTAATGGGTGACAAATGAGTACCGTTTTTCCAAACTGAGCTAACTTCAAAAACCGTGCATGAGGAAAGGGCCTTCGGTGCCATTTTTTTCCAGAAAGGGCCCTAGGTGTAATTTTTTTCCCAGTAAAAATTGCACTCAAGCCCTTTCTGAAAAAAAATGGCTCCTAAGGCCTTTTCCTCATGCACGGTTTTTGAAGTTAACTCAGTTTGGAAAAACGGTACTCAAATGCTTTTCTCATGTGGATCCGCAGTCCTATCGAGGAAATAATTATCCATAACGTTAGTAAAATATTCAATATTCCATATCCCTATTTGAATCAGCCCCTCCGAATTACCTTGGTTAATTCTGTAGGGTACTTGGCCCAAATGCTGTCACCCATAGCCTTTTTTGCCCCTACGCCCCTCCCCATTTGATTTTTTGAATCCAACAAAACGTGATTTGGGATTTGGATACCTTAAACCTTTGGACATAATCCCTCTGGATTGAATTTTCCTCAACTTTTCATTATTTTGAACCCCAGGCCAAAACCCAAAGGTTGTCAGTTTTTGGTCAAGGGGAAATGTGAGCCAAATTTCGCCCCTCTAATTTTCGGTAAAAAAATCGAAAAATGGTGGAAAATGTCGAATAATGAGTATACAGGGTGTTTCAAAGTTGACCGCGCTCCTTCCAACCAGTAAGTGGGCCACTCATCCTGAGTCGAAGTATGTATGTTTGCCTAACCTTCAAACTGCAGGGGCTGAGTTATGCTCTTTGAAAATTAAAATCAAAAAAGTGAGGATTTTCTTGTATTTTTCACAAAATTAAACGCTCATAACTTTTGATTCGAGCAAGATAGAGGAGTAGGGTTTGCTCCAATGGAAATATCAAAGTTTTTTCTTCTAGAAACATTAATAATAATTCACTCAATAGAGGACAACTTTTTTAAATATTTACAAAAATAGAAAAAATCGTCAACTTTTTTACACGGTTTTTTCGAATATTCCATGTGGTACAGCCACCCTAGTTCACCTGCAAAAATTATCAACCGCATAGAAAATTTTTAGAGAAAGTGGCTATCTTGGTTGTCGAGTAACGCTCGGTAGAAAGTGCGAAACAAAATTCAAAAAAAAAAATTCAAAGAGCATAACTCAGCCCCTGCAGTTTGAAGGTTAGGCAAACATACATACTTCGACTCAGGATGAGTGGCCCACTCACTGGTTGGAAGGAGCGCGGTCAACTTTGAAACACCCTGTATTTATGAAAAGTATAATATAAACTTCATCTGTTGAAGCAAAATGTCGACCCATTCGTTTAGACAATAGTCATAAGGAACTTTTTTGAACTTTTCATGTTTTTGGCATTCAAAACAGCCAGTGCACCTCGACTGTGGATGGGGCATCTAAAAGTAAGTTTGAAAAATACTGTTGAATATGTGTCAAAATTACATTTTTATATTTTTAGAGTGATTATCAACAAATTTTGAGGGGGTACGACATTAAGAACTTCCTCATTTTTTTACATTTCGCTCGCTGTTTCGTAAACAGTGAGCGAAATCAAAAAATCAAATAGATGCTCTGTAAGTACATTTTCTGAGCTACAAAATGATATATTCGTGATTAAAAATTACCAACTTTGAATACACACAGTGGTCGCTTCAAAATCAAGAAATTAAAATCTTTTTGCATGAAAAAACGTATTTCGCGCACTGCTGCCATAAAAAGTCAAATCATTAAAATTTAACAGTCGTGCAATTGAAGAATGAAATTCAATAAGTTTGACAATTGATCATGCAAATTTTAAAATTTAGCTAAATAGGCTGCCTGAATCGTAGATTTTTCGAAGTTCAATTTTTTCCTAGTCGAATTTTTCATTTACCTACCTATTGGAAATTTTTGAAAAATTTAAAATTTACTATCACTCTAATTTTTCAATTGATATTGATAGAAATTTAGTTTTCAGGGGTCCGAGGGGAACTAGTGAGAGAAGAGGGAGAGAAGGGAAAGGAGGTAGTCGAGGAGAAGGAGGGGGAAAGGAAGAATAAAATAAGAAACTGGAGGTAGAAGGGGTAGTTGTTCTAAAGTGCAAGACACGACTGCCTTGTTGGAGTTCAGATGGCAAATTGGTTGTATTTATTACCTACTTTTTCTGAAAGTGGGGAGAAAAAAACTCAAACATACATAAAATTATCTCTTTATTTAGAAATCAAAAATACATTCGAAAAACTTGAAATTTAGTTGAGATTAAAAAAACATTTATTTAATCTAGATCGAAAATGAATAAACATTACATACACACACATTTTAAGAATAAAAATTTAAAACAATAAGAAAAACTAAAAACCATAAAAAATTCAACAACCGTCCGCTGTGTGTTGTTAATCATCTGTAAAAATAAAAAACAGTATAAGAATTAAGTAAGAAAAGTAGGTACATATTTTTAAAAAAACTTACCTTAATGGCTTTTTACGCCGCTTGTTGTAGTGGTTCTTCGTTCCTTGTTTTTTTTAATCAGTAACAGCATAATTTTTATGAAAATTTACATATCCGTCTCTATTAAGTTGAATTTCTATTTAATTTTGAATAATTTTAAATAATGTATTTAAAAAATGGGTATTTATTGTCCAGTGAAAGGTTGTAAAAAAAAATTACAGGTGAAAACCCATCAAGTTTTCATCGTTTCCCAAGTATAAAATCGTATCCTCGAAAAGAACATCAAAACATTTTGCAACAAAGAAGAAATGCTTGGATTACAGCTTTAAAAAAATGCGGAAGTGTTGTAAAGAAAGAAAAAATTCATTTCCAACTTTAAATTTTTGAAATTGCACATTTTGTACAAATCCGGAGATAAAATTATTGTACGACTCTAAAGATTTGTAAGCCAAAAGTTTTACCGCTGTTAGTATAATAACTTGTCCGTGTAATTAAAAAGTGATATACCTACTTGAAGAAAATTAACATCAGGCAATTCTTCAATATTATTGAGTAGAGTACTACCTACTCTTAGATTTTAGAATCACATACGGATCAACTTTAATATAAGCACATTTTTGTATGTAACGCTCATAAACTTTAAGAAATTGTTTCAATTTCAAATCACTCGCGTAAGTGTAAGTACTTATAATTAATTGACTAGAAGTTGAAGCACTCATTATAAATTATGTAGGTAACAAAAAACGAGTAAAAATTGGAAGAAAATTACATTTTTATGGGTAATTTATGTGGGATGAATTATGTTACTGATAAAAAAAAAACCATTCAAACCGATAAGAATTAAAAATAGAGAGCTCGCCGCCATTTTCCGCCATGTCCTTATTCGCGGTGGGTAAACTTGTACCCGCGGCAACGCCAATGTTCTCTCTTCAGCATTCTGCAGAGCTAAAACACCACAAGAAATAAATAGAATGATTAAAATAATAATAATATCAATAACGTGATACTAGATGATGGTATTTTGTGAATGAATTTGTAATAGTTTGATCGATATTGGGTCTCATACATGTTATTTCACTCTAGAAGCATTGGATCATCTCAGTCTGTTGTTAATTTTCTTAGGGGTTATCAAATTTCTTTGAAATGACGCCAATTTAAGGACATCGTCTTATTATTGAACTTGTGGAAAAAAAATACTAAATTGTCGTCAATTTTACCGATAGATTGCTTCAATAGTATCACATTTTTGCTGAAAATTTTTTTTTGTATAAAATAGAATTTTCTGAAAATTTAAATATCAGTCAAGGTGGCTGAAATTTTGAATGTAGGGGGATGGGGCTCGGAACGTGATCAGTTTGAAAATTATACTTTTGTTAAAATCCGAGTTTGACACTTTAAAGTTAAATTGGAATTTTTACGCATCGATTTTTTTTTTTATCAAAAGAAGCTGACTTCATATCAGTTTATTTGCGAAAAATTCTCCCCAAACATATCAACTCGCTGGATGTGTTATGTCTGCTGTGTTGTGGCAATTTAAAAATTGACTGATCTGCATTCAAATTATAAAAGTTTACTTACTCAGATTATGGATATCGGCTGGATGTTATTCTTATTATTTCAGTGTTAATGCGTCTAGGATGACCTTATTTCATCAAAATATACATTTTCCCCGGTAAAACAAAAACAACAATTTCGTGAAGATTCCAATTTTTGAAAATTTGAAAATTTGCTATTCCTCTCATTTTTTAAGTAATATTAATGAAAATTTGGCTTTAAAGAATGAGATTATTTTTTGATTTTTTTAAAAATTTGAGTTGGAGATTGAAACAAGTTTTAAAATTGCCTGAAATAAACATGGTAAAATTTTAGGTCTCTTACTTGAATTCCCATCACTCAAATAAGGCTCAAAATTGTGAAATTTTGAAAAAAAAAACATATTTCTTTGTTGATAAATACATATAGTTGCATTATTACCTGAGTATTTTATTAATAAGTGAAAAAATTTTCTTTTTACAAATTTTCTTGGTAGTGTGCTCTCTAAATTTGAATCAGTCAAAATTGACTGATTTAAATAGACAGAATTGAGTCACTGTTGAAATCAGTGAAAAAATTTACTGATTCAATCAGTAAATTTTGACGTCAGTTAATTTTTACTGATTCAATAATGAAAATTCACTGATTGTCAGTAAAATGTCGCTGATCAACAGGGGAATCAGTGGAATTTGACTGATTATCAATGACTTAATTTTGTCTATTTCATCAGTCAATTTTGGCATTTTTGACTGATTCAAATTTAGAGAGTGTACATGATTTTCTTTATGTATGGTCAAAAACGTGATTCTAGGTAGTATTTTGAAAATAAATTAGCAATATGATCGATATCAGGTCTTATATTATCACTCTAGAAGCATAATTGGGCCATTCCTATTCCTTTTTTCATTTTTTAAAAGGGGGTTCAACTTTATTTAAAATTGGGTCAAATGAACGATATAATTTTCAGTGAACTCCTGAAGAAAAGATCTAATTTTCGTCAATATTATCGATAAATTGTTTCAGTAATATCACATTTTTACTGAAAAAAAGATTTTTGTGCATAAAATTAAATTTCCTTTTAGTCGAAAAATCAGTCAAGGTGGCTGAAATTTTGAAAGACGGAGATGGAACTCATAACGTTTTCATTCTGAAAATCTTAGAGAGTGGCTCCATAGTACAGTCATTTTAGGTTTCAACCCAAAAAAAATTAGCAGAAAAGGGAAGTTTCGTATATAAGCTCACTAAAGTATGTACTTTAATATTCCCGAACTTCCCTAAAATTGGTGCATATTTAGGTCCCCTTTTGGGGGGCGAGGGGGTTAAAATTTTGGTTTTTCGGTTATAACTTTCGAAATTCTGCACTTACGAAAAAAAAGTTGAAACAAAAGTTGTAGAGCATAAAAAAACAAACAACTTTGTTATTTACAGTATCTCCCTAGAACGTCATGGGAAGGAGCTGGAGCTTTGTGAAAAAAATCAATTTTGAAAATTTTCCAATAATACAAATAATCACTAAAAATTGGGTCAATTGACTTTTAGGAGCGGTTCTTTTGCATAGTACATCCCATTACTATGTAGAATAAGTAAAATTTAAAAACCGACCCCTCATCTCAATGTAGGGGGGTGGACCCTCTGTAAAAAAAGCCGCATTTTCCCCCGAGCGTAGCTCAGCTACAGTGAGAAATTCGAAAAATTGGTTCAAACAAACGTTGTAGAGCGTCAAAAGACGAACATTTTACTTTTTTTACTTTTTTTCTACGTGGTCTTGGGAGTGAGCTAGTGTAAAAAGAAAAAAGAGCGGACGCGCGTTCAAAACTTTTTTACGAATTTTGAACCCCTCTTTTGGAGCCTAATTTGGGTTCAGAGGTTGAATTATTATAAAATTCGAGTTCAGCCACTATGAAAACCGAAAACCCCAGAAACCAACTTGTTAGACCATCGGTTCGCTAAATTTTATACCTGGCGTAATTTGGTATTGAATTATTGAAAAATTTTCGAATCCCGTTTTTTTTTCTTTTCGGAATTGCTCACTTCCAAGACCACGTAGAAAAAAAGTAATAAAAGTAAAATGTTCGTCTTTTGACGCTCTACAACGTTTGTTTGAACCAATTTTTCGAATTTCTCACTGTAGCTGAGCTACGCTCGGGGGAAAATGCGGCTTTTTTTACAGAGGGTCCACCCCCCTACATTGAGATGAGGGGTCGGTTTTTAAATTTTACTTATTCTACATAGTAATGGGATGTACTATGCAAAAGAACCGCTCCTAAAAGTCAATTGACCCAATTTTTAGTGATTATATTTGTATTATTGGAAAATTTTCAAAATTGATTTTTTTCACAAAGCTCCAGCTCCTTTCCATGACGTTCTAGGGAGATACTGTAAATAACAAAGTTGTTTGTTTTTTTATGCTCTACAACTTTTGTTTCAACTTTTTTTTCGTAAGTGCAGAATTTCGAAAGTTATAGCCGAAAAACCAAAATTTGAACCCCCTCGCCCCCCAAACGGGGGCCTAAATATGCACCAATTTTAGGGAAGTTCGGGAATATTAAAGTACATACTTTAGTGAGCTTATATACGAAACTTCCCCTTCCTGCTAATTTTTTTGGGGTGAGGGCACTTTTTTAGCTAAAATGACTGTACTCTTGGTGCGGCGCGGCGCGGTGCGGCAAGACGCGATTTTTTTTTGTCGAAAAATTTTCATCTAACAAAACATAACAAAAATATTTCACAAAATTTTCAGCAGCCAGTGATAAATGAAAATTGTCACCGCGAAAGCGAATGAGAACAACTATGCAAAATCTTGGCAACCAATAAAATTTATTTATTTTCATTTATCACTGGCTGCTGAAAATTTTGTGAAATGTTTTTGTTATGTTTTGGGTTTTGTTAGATAAAAATTTTTCGACGAAAAAAAAATCGCGTCTTGCCGCACCGCACCGCATCGCACCGCGTAGGTGGAGCCACTCCCTTACTCTTGTTAAAATCCATTGGACATTTCAAAGAGTTGGTGTATTTGTTAAATTTAAATTTTTACGCATCGATTTTGTTTTATTTATCAAGATAAGCTGACTTCTCCCCAATCGTACATATTGTAAAATAATTGACCGATCTGCATTCAAATTGTAAAAGTTTACTTGCTCAGAATAAAGTAGCATCTTCGTATTGTGATGTTCTTACTTACGCGTTATTCTCATGATAATTAATCGAGTTTTACCTATGTATATTCATAAGTCTACTGCATCGCATATTAACAGTCACGAAATCTATATCCATCGTTGTTGTCGTACTGACCAACAAACCGAATTGCAGTTTCACTAATGACGACGCGGTTTTTTCGGCTGGATTTTCTCTCGTGTACTGAAACGAGACATGTACATCTTTGATGTCATTTGGGCTGATCACGAAGTGGATTTCGTTTTCACACGCGGGTATCTTTGAATAGAATACCGTTTTAGCGGAAGCTTGGACGAGGAATTAACTTGTTGGAAACGATCTTTTAATGTTCGCCAGCGTGATTTTTGCTTACCCAGACGATGACCGCGTCCGCCTTCGATTAATTGCTGTTAGCGATGGCCGAGTCGTAAGAGTAAATGAGAAATTAGACCCGAGTATCTTTCACTTGTGATGGAATAAAAATTGCCAAATAATTATTGCGTTTGAAAAATGAAAATCGTAGGTAGATGATCGAGCATTAGTTAGCTTTAGAAATTTTCTAATGATCCGTTATAATATTCATTTTTTAATGACGAGATCGTCTGTTTGTGGACAAATGGACTTCGTAAGGCAGAGTTTTTGTCAAGTATCGTAATTGTAGAGTGGCTGTGGTGGCCAAATAAACATCGTATATTTGACTAATAGACGTCGAACTTGAACCGGAAATGGCATCAGTTTCGTGACCATGAGAGGGACAGAGGAGCCATATCTGTCTATCTACTTCCCAAAATGTGTCTAAATTCACGATGACTTACTTATCATTCGAGGAGCTAGATAAACCTGATTAGAAATTTCTTTAATTCGTTTTTTCCAATTTTATTCAATTTCCAAGTTCAAATTTTCACAATAACTCTAGAGAATCTTCAAAAATTTTGCAGAATTGTTTCGTAATATTCAACAAATTTGAATTCAGAAAAAATTGATTTAGGATTTTGAATTTTGAGAAAATTGAACTTGAAAGATTTTTTAGAAAACTTGTACTCATAGTACAGACATTTTAGGTTTTGACCCAAAAAAAATTAGCAGCAAGGGGAAGTTTCGTATATAAGCTCAGTAATGTATTTTAATATTCCCGAACTTCCCTAAAATACGTGAATATTTTGACCCCTTTTGGAGGGTGAGGGGGTTAAAATTTTCGTTTTTCGGCTATAACATTCAAAATTACGTATTTACGAAAAAATAGTTGAAACAAAAATTGTAAAGAATAAAAAACAAACAATTTTGTTTTATACAATTTTCTCCTAGGACTTCATGGAAGGGAGCTAGGATCTTTAGAAAAAACTCAATTTTGAAAATTTCCCATTCCCAGAAAAAGCCATCAAAACTCGGGTTAATCGAATTTTAGGAGCGGTTCTTTTGCATAGTACATCCTATTACAATGTAGAATAAGAAAAATGTATAACCGACCCTTTATCTCAAAGTGGGGGGGGGGGGGGGTGGACCCTCCGAAGAAAAAGTCGTATTTTCCCTCAAGCGTAGCTCAGCTGCAGTGGAAAATTTGAAAAATTGGTTCAAACAAACGTTGTAGCGCATTAAAAGACGAACATTTTACTTTTTTTACTTTCTTTCTACGTAGTCTTGGAGGCGAGCTATTGCGAAAAGAAAAAAAATCGGCATTCGGAAATTTTTCATTACCTCAATGTAATAACCATGGGTAAATCTGGTAAATTTAAAATCTAGCGAACCAATGGTCGAACAAGTGGAGTTCTGAGGTTTTCATGAGTACTGAACTTGATTTTTATAATAATTTTGATCCTGGGACCCAAATTGGGTCTCGAACTGTTTTTTTCTTTTTGCAATAGCTCGCCTCCAAGACCACGTAGAAAAAAAAGTAAAAAAAGTAAAATGTTCGTCTTTTAATGCTCTACAACGTTTGTTTGAACCAATTTTTCAAATTTTCCACTGCAGCTGAGCTACGCTTGGGGGAAAATACGACTTTTTCTTCGGAGGGTCCACCCCCCCCCCCACTTTGAGATAAAGGGTCGGTTATACATTTTTCTTATTCTACATTGTAATAGGATGTACTATGCAAAAGAACCGCTCCTAAAATTCGATTAACCCGATTTTTGATGATTTTTTCTGGGAATGGGAAATTTTCAAAATTGAGTTTTTTCTGAAGACTCTAGCTCCCTTCCATGACGTCCTAGGAGAAAATTGTATGAAACAAAATTGTTTGTTTTTTTATTCTCTACAATTTTTTTTCAACAATTTTTTCGTAAATACGTAATTTTGAAAGTTATAGCCGAAAAACGAAAATTTTAACCCCCTCACCCTCCAAAAGGGGTCAAAATATTCACCTATTTTAGGGAAGTTCGGGAATATTAAAATACATACTTTACTGAGCTTACATACGAAACTTCCCCTTCCTGCTAATTTTTTTTGGGTTAGGTCCTTATTTTAGCTAAAATGTCTGTAGTATCAGAAAATATTGAAGAAAAATTATGAAATTTTGGGTTGGAAAGGAAAAACGCAATTGTAATTGCATATCACGTGAAAAATAGCTCGAATAGAACGGGGGTTGTTCAAAGCAATAAAAAGGTTTGAGCATTTTCGTTCATTTTCACCACGATTCCGATCAGTTCCTCATCCAAACTTGTATACTAAATGGAACCCCTCATACATTTGTAAAATCCAACTTTTATTAGCAAAGTCCAAATGCAGAACTGGACCTCTCTGCGAATTTCTTTTCTTAATACCAACCCCTGGTCTGGGCACATAAAGGGAGGCAAAAAGCCTACAAACGGAATGGCTTGCATGGGCTGGCACGGTGAAAAAGCTGCATAGCATCATTACCAAAAGGCCATTAGCTTTAAAAGAAGCGCAGAGATATATAGCCGGTCGGCAACGCCCTCCAGGCAACCGAAATGAAAGCATCAGCGGCCGCGATTCTCGGGCAATTTTCGAAATACTTGCCGAAAAAATGGCCAAGTCCCATTTGGGGATTTCTCTTTTAACGTTACCGCCGCGTATTTGTACCATTTTCGTATTTTTTATTTAGTAATATTTTTTCGGCGTGCAACTTTTTAAACGCGGTATCTTTTCTGCTGGCTTTTTGGGTTTAAAAAAGGCGTTTACTTGAGGGTTGCAGATTGTACAAGTGAACGAAGAAAGACGAATAGTGTTCTCTTTTAACAATTAGTCGACTGTCTTGCGTATTTATAGTTTTACAGCCGAGGGTGTAACTGGGCTTCTTTGATAAGTGCAAGAGCTTTTACTAATTGCATAGCCAATTATCGCCATCGTCCGAGAACGCTGGTGTAAAACGTTAATGGAACTTATGCTTACAGACTGGCTAGTGCAGTGTATAAGGATGACGTCTTAATCTTATTTTCGACCTTTTCATTATTACGCTGCGTTTTCCATTTCTCTCGTCGCTCGGTATTGTACGACGGTATCATCATCATCGAGTAGTCTACATAGTAACTCGCTAATGCATTTAACCATCGCATCGGTTCGGCACGGTGGCTATATAGCTTCCGAGTACCAAGTACTTTAATTTGCGGTTATTCTGCGATGTTTGAAAATTACCCGGGCGCTAATTTTAACGGATACTTGGCTTGTTCGACGATTATTATAACGATAGTTTGATTGTTGGTTTATATACGTGATGCGAACGTCGTCATCGTCTTCTTTATTGAAGTTGAACCGTCGGTTATAATGTAATCAAACCCCCCTACCTTAGCGGTGTGACGAGCACATTTCATAATAATTATGCGGTGTGTGGTTGCAGTTTTCGTTTTAACGAGTTTAGGCAACTTACATTGCATGTGTGCGTATGTGGATAATTTTCTGTGTAAAAATCTACACAATTTTCGCGAAAGTAGTGCAAATCAATTCACGAACATCACATGTCGTTACTGAGCAGGATTTTTCCTGATAAACGTGGTATTTTTCTCAGGTATGTAAAATTATAAAAGTAAATGAGTGACGCCAACGATGAACATCGCATTTTTTTTGTAAAGTCCAACAATAACGTGTGAGCATATAATCTAGGAAAAATCATCAGTTTTTCAATGAATGTGGTCATCTTGAATATAATCGAAAAATTAAAAATAACATAACGAAAACAAATACCAACAAAATAAAGTATCGAGTAAAATTTCTTTCACAATGAATAATATTCTATAGAAAAAATTGAGAAAGAAACTGTTAATGAAATAATCTTAAATACATTACAAAATTAAATAAAAATTTATATAATTAAAATAAATAAACTTGAAAGAAAAAATATTTTTAAAGTTTTACCTCCATGTGTAAAGTTACTTCGTTCTTTATGAGATGTAGATACATACAGGGTCTATAAATGAACCGGGCACCGTCTGCGTAAAAATTCCCATTCTTTTCTTTCCTTTTTTCCCGTTTCGTTGCGATGCATCACTGATATTATTGTTGTAGTACGCAACGAAACGAAAGCAAGATTAATAAAAGTGACGAAGTTTAATGTAAGGGATGAGTCATCTTATAAAATTAGCAGGTAAAAGTGTGAAATACGCTTCACAGAGTTGAAATGCCCACTCGATAACATTACATGAATCTTTTTTTTCAACATCAGAATGCCATAATCTCGAACGTAAAATTATCAATTCTTTGAAATTAAACTTTTTTATTAATTACAATTATTGACAAATAAGGAATGAATTTATCATTAAAAATTTAATTTATCAAAATTACAATTTTTGACACTTGATAAACTTTCTTTCAGGGGTAACAGACACGAAAAAACAAAAATCTGAAATTTCATTTTTTCAGGCAGGGATTTTCGCGCAGACGGTGCCCGGTTCATTTATAGACCCTGTATGTACTTATGTAAATTTTGAGGTAAATTGTTTTGAATTTCTATGAACCCTTGGAAAATTTGTTCTGAGATGACCTCAAAAAACGTGATAAAAATGTGAAATTTTTAAATCGATGTTTAGGTATTTCTCTTTCTCTTCTCTTCCTCCACCCTCCTCGGAAAGTTCGAAATTTCCAAATATGAGATGTAAAAAAATTTCATATTTTTTCTACGTTTTTGTTTATAGTTTTCACATAATTATCATCGAAGAGGAAAAAAATTCCTCAGTTTTGTTGGGGTGTAGGTATGATTTTTGGGTATATTTTAGAATCTAATTTGAAAAGGCTTATTTACATAAGGTATATGATAAATATTAGAGAGGTTGATTTTCTCTTTGAATGGAAGTTCAATGACCTCTGACACCATTTTCTTTTTTAAGGAGTCGTTCTATACGTAAATAGGGTGAAGATGTGCAACTCTTCATCATCGATCAAACCTTTATGTATTCATTTTTTTTTTTTTACAAATTATATGTAGCATACCTACTCTGGAATAATGTTTTCAAGTTCATGAATGAATCAACTTGCCGTTTGAAAGATTTATTATTTTTAATCCAACGATACCTGGATTAAGTTTAAAACAAAATTAAAAACAAACTATTTACAAACAATACTCGAGCGAGTGTTTATTCGATTATTAGATTAAACTTCGGTATTCTTTTAATTTGAATCAGTCAAAATTGACTGATTTAAATCGACGAAATTGAGTCACTGTAGGAATCAGTAAAAAAATTTACTGATTCAATCGGTGAATTTTCATTATTGTATCAGTAAAAAAAAATCACTGATTGAATCAGTGATTTTTTTTTTACTGATTCAATTATCAAAATTCACTGATTGAATCAGTAAATTTTTGACTGATTTCAATCAGTCAATTAATTTTTACTGATTCAATAATCGAAATTCAATATTTGAATCGGTAATTTTTCACTGATTGGCAGTAAAATGTCACTTATTAACAGAGGAATCAGTGAAATTTGACTGCTTATCAGTGACTTGATTTTCCCTATTTTATCAGTCAATTTTGGCATTTTTGACTGATTTAAATTTAGAGAGTAGCTTGTGAAAGTCGCAAATTTAGATTTTGGTCGCTAAAGTCGCGAAAAAGTCGCAAAATTGACCCAAAATTCATCAAAAGTCGCGAATTTTTCCCAAATTACTTGATTTTTTTCGCTTTGTACGAAACAAAAAAATTGCAAAATTTTCTCCAGAAAAAGTTTGAAATTTTTGGACTTTTGCCTCGAGGAGAAATGGGGTTCTGTCTGTCAATTTCTCTTGAGAATTTTTGCAGTGGTACCAGCAGTAAAAAAGTGCTGTAGGGTTTCCCAAATCAACAAATACATGAGTCCCAAATAGGAATTTCGTTTCCATTTTTCAAAGAAGATAAGTATGTACTACATATATTGGTTGTTTATTTCCTGAATAAATTTTTCTTAAGCTCAAGAACCCCTAAAATTAAGAACTTTTCACTCATTGGTAACCCTGCAAAAATTCTCGAAATATAATCGACAGACATTAAATATTGATTGAAGGCATAATTTCCATTTCTCGTACAATGTCGCCAGCTTATAGCAATTCAGCCTTTGTGAATCTTATAATTTTGAACCACACTCTCAATTACAAATCAGTGAAAATGATCGAAAATTACTGAGAAACAGTCAGAATTGCAGCACAAGAGAAAATCAGTGAATTTATTTTACTGAAAACAAATCAGTGAGAAAAATCAATGAAAACTCACTGAAATGTTGGAAAAATTTATGAAATTTGCTGAAAAATCAGTAAAAATCGTTTAAAAATTATCGAAAATTCGCTGAAAATCGGTGAATTTTGCTGATTTTTCCTGTGCTACAATTCTGACTATTTATCAGTGACTTTTCACTGGTTCAAAAGGAGAGAGCATCTTCAATTTTGGATGTCGCTGTTGTTAGATTTTTCTTTGGTACTTGATTATCTATATTCAACAAACATGAAATTATTTTATTTTTGTGAAAATCACTTGCCACTCATTTAAATTAAAGTCAGTCCATCTGATCAATTTAAAACCTTTATTGATGTCATCGTATGCCTTATTGACATTTAGCCTCTCATTATCGTTTGAACATTCCATTACAATGTCCTTAGTTTCCTCTCGAAGCTGCACTACGCTGTTCAGAAAATCATTTTTGGTGTTCCTTACGGAGGCCTCCAACGCTTGGAACTCGGTAATTTGCCCGCCTTTGTAATAAATTGCTCTTTCTCAGCATGCAATTTTTGTTGTTCTACTTAAAGTTCATTGCGACCGTTCAGAAATTTAATTTGTCTATGGTGCAACGCCATCGTCTGTTGAACAAAAACAAAGCATTAGTGACAGTAGGAGTAAAATTTATAAAAAAAATATTTGAGTTATTAATTAAATAAAAAATAAAAAAATTATTAATCAAAAAAATATAAATTTAATGAAATATTATATTTGAAGAAATATAAAATAAATTAGGAACTAAATTATTTAAATTAATTATTAATAGGTAGAGGGTCATTCCACGTCAGTTCGTACGCAAAGTAGTAAGGGGGGGTCGGCGATTTTTCTCATTTTTTTATGTGGGTATACCTCGATGAGAGATGACGAATGCCGCAAACCGCAGCTCTCAAAGTCTTTTTGGAGGACTGCCACGAGCATTTAAAGTTTTGAGGTGAAGTTGGATATGGTAAATTTCGAGCGTGGATACCTCGAAAACTGTGATGGGTTGAAAGTTGAAACTTGTTCTGATGTGTAGGGCCTTTGAAGAGCTTTTTGAGGATTTTTTAAAAATCAGTGTTGCCACTTTTTTTAACGCCAAAAATTAGCTGCAAAAGTTGAAGAATGACATTTCTCTATCAAGTCGGTAGTCAAAAATTCTGAAAAAATTCAGTAAAGTACAACTTTACATGCTAATTAACATATTAAAAAATTGAGTTGCACATATTTTGTATTTTCGAAAAAAAAGTCTCAAAGATTGGAAGAAAATACAATTTTTTTTCTTCAAAAGTCGAAATTCTGTAAATTGATTTATTTTTATCAATTTCATACCATCTTCAAAGAAAATGTCGCTAAAAGCATTTCAACTCCACTCAACACATATAATTTCAATTTTTTGTAGAGTTATTACAAACACATGAGTAAAAATTTTCAAAAATAATTACAATAGATAATACATTCAAAAAGTCTAACTTGACATTAAAATTTTTCTAAAAATTATTTGGTTACCGATTTAACCATACCATTCGTTTCTGTACTCCATCTTTTCACAAGAACTGTTGTTGAATTTACTGGAATAAAGGCATGGAAAGATCGAGTGCCTGTAACTGTGACTGCTCAGATTGTTAACTACACTACGATGATTATCTAAACCTAAAGGGTTCAAACAAAACCGAATATCGTTACTCGCCATACTTGAAAATCTTAACAGAACGCAATATGACGCGTGTAATCACATTGATCACCAACTGAACAGTAAGCAGGTTGTAACTCGTTACTCTGCACGAATTGTAAAAATGGTAGTGGTGGTAGTGTGATTCAGGGGTAACCAATTGAGAAATTCTGATACTGATTTTTTTTTTTTCAACTTTCTGGTGTAACATTTAATAACTCTACATTTTCAAACATATTAACGGGTGTTGAATACAGTTAAAATGCTTTTAGCGACATTTTCTTTGAATATGGTGTGAAATTGATGAAAATAAATCAATTTACAGAATTTCGACCTTTGAAGAAAAAAAATTGTATTTTCTTCCAATCTTCGAGATTTTTTTTCTCAAAAATACAAAATATGTGCAACTCAATTTTTTAATATGTTAATTAGCATGTAAAGTTGCACTTTACTGAATTTTTTCAGAATTTTTGACGACCGATTTGATAGAGAAATGCCATTCTTCAACTTTTACAGCTAATTTTTGGCGTTAAAAAAGTGGCAACACTGATTTTTAAAAAATCCTCAAAAAGCTCTTCAAAGGCCCTACACATTAGAACAAGTTTCAACTTTCAACCCATCACAGTTTTTGAGGTATCCACGCTCGAAATTTACCATATCCAACTTTACCTCAAAACTTTAAATGCTCGTGGCAGTCCTCCAAAAAGACTTTGAGAGCTGCGGTTTGCGGCATTCGTCATCTCTCATCGAGGTATACCCACATAAAAAAAATGAAAAAAATCGCCGACCCCCCTTACCACTTTGCGTACGAACTGACGTGGAATGACCCTTTAGTAAACATTGACGGAAAATTTAATTTCAAATTTCCTTCCTTTTTTTTCCCAACTGAATGTTTAAACTTTGACATTATCTCAATTTCTTGTACAACATCGATAGCTTCTAGCAATTCAGCCTCTGCGAATCTTACAACGTTAAACCATATTTGATTTCGAATGTCGTTAGATTTTTCGTTGGGTGAATACGAAAGCTGGCTTCATTGAAAATGTTGGCTACCAATAGGCAAAAATCATGAAGTGACGCTTTGATTTTTCAATTCTCTATCTCTACGTATAGTTGACTGGCTCGCGCTGTTATCTTGCGATAAAATAAGAAAAACTTTGAATCAAGCTCGGAAATCCATTTAAGGTGTGACTTTAATTCGTCTATCATACGTCCTTCTCCGGATATTCGTTGAAAACAGTAAAAAAAAGTTTCAATTCACGTCATATTCCTTATTCAAATTACTAACAATATCTCATGAAATTTTCCTTTCACACCAGTCTCGTAAGATCATTCTCACGAGGGAGGTTACAGAACTGTCCCCTCGAAATATGAATGAAAGGTGGTCTATTTTGTCGCCCGCGACGCGAATATCAAAATTCCAGATTGCTGGGTGCCCGTTTTGAAAATTGGTCTAGGCCTATGCGATCGAAATTTCGATTTTACATGGATTTTTACATGTGTTTTAAATGGAGGAAAATTTTTTTCTCGGAAATCATCATTTGTTGTGACCAATTGATAGTTCGTGTCGAGAGAAACAAAAAATATGATATACACTTTTTGCCTAACACAAGAATTGAAGGGGCTCAATATTAAATTTATACATACAGCCCCTTCAATTCTTGAGTTAGGCAAAAAGTGTATATCATATTTTTTGTTTCTCTCGACACAAACTATCAATTGGTCACAACAAATGATGATTTCCGAGAAAAAAATTTTCCTCCATTTAAAACACATGTAAAAATCCATGTAAAATCGAAATTTCGATCGCATAGGCCTAGACCAATTTTCAAAACGGGCACCCAGCAATCTGGAATTTTGATATTCGCGTCGCGAGCGACAAAATAGACCACCTTTCATTCATATTTCGAGGGGACAGTTCTGTAACCTCCCTCGTCAGTCGCTACAGTGAAAGGGAGAGTATGAAAAATCGACGATTTATTCAATTATTTTAATTTTGTTGAATGATTTCGATTTATGTACTTTTTTATGGTGTCTACTGGCAAGAAAAGCCAGAAAAATAGCAAGTATTTCACCTTAGTATCAAAAAAAATTAACAAATAGCTAGAATTTTAATGATTTTACTGCAGAAATCAAGAATTTTCAATATTTCCCCTCTTTTCTTGTATTTTTTAATGGAGAGTAAATTCAAAGCTAGAAAAATTGTATCAAAATGGCAAGAAAAATCCATTGAGTAGCAAGAATTTATTGTAAACCATACAATTTTTTATCGGGTGGAGTGTTGAGTTTTTCTCGAGAATGCTCTTTGAATATTTTCATTGCATATTTGGAAATAAATTTCCAAACTTTCGTCTGGAGTATCTTGAAAAGTGAATCTCCTGCTGAAAAATAATCGTCCTGGATGGAAAATTTCATCCTTTTTGATTTTGTTTCCGTTCAGGTAGTCGGTGTAAAAATTCCTTTTAAAATTACTCATCAATTTTGATCGACATTTTCAATAACAGCCGTGAGATTTGATGTCTTGATTGCAAAAATTGGTAAAATGGTAAAATTTTAAAGTTTACTTACATTGTTTACCTATTATATTATTAGCTTGAAGTTGGATCATGATTTCTCTTCGAAAACCGAAAACAGATCTACCCCCTTCCCCATTCATATTGTTCTAAACTTCCAATACATTTTTTTTATAATTTAGATTGGAAATTCGTTTCTTATACAACGAAACCCTTTCATTCCCATATATAGGCAGCATCATTACCGCATCAGTTTTTCTTTTTCATTCTTTTCCGCCGAAGTTTGCAGCATAGCAACGACGGTACCTATGTACCTTTACGCTAGAGCCCTCTGGCATGAAATTTCTTCCATTCAATAGTTTTCATTTATCCCTCGGGTAGTCGAATATATCGTCGTACGAGATTTCCATCGAGACACGAAGACTTTTCGTAGAGATAGCTCAGAATAACGGCGTGTATTCGAGGATTAAAAATTTATAAAATGGTAGTTTTCTTCGTTTCAGCATGGCGAATAAATCCGTTTTGACTTTAATACCGAAAAATATCCTGTATTTTCATACACGACGGCACCTAGTGGACGTAATTTTTCTCTCGGATTCTTATTGTCGCCGGCGAATTGAAAATTTAACACCGTATACGCCATCGCGACCTTTGCTATATAGTCGACTTTTGTGCCCTAGGTATTATATGAGGTACTTATATCGTCGCATATAGCTTTTTAATATACGTATTTTTCTTCTATATGAGCGTAATAAGGCGAGGCAGTAAATTTCACTTGTATATCGTCATAAGCATAATGTACGTATACAAATCAACTTAAAATACTTGGTGCTAATTCCGCTGAATAGGTTAAATTTTCATTCGGTGTTTTCAAAAGAACTGTAGAGAAAGCATCTTGTTTTCATCGATAACGCGTGTTTCCTGTTTTATTTTCGGCGTGAGAACGAGAACGAATGGTTATTTGAATAACAAAATATTGCAATAACAACAACAACCGAATAAAGCTCGGAAATAAATTTCATTTTACGCGTTTAAATACCCCAGCCAGCCCTTCTCTTATGTAATTTCCGCTCGTTCAAGAAGTAAAGGAGGGCTAAAGAACAAAAAAAAATAACCATGGTGAAAAAACACCAGAATCAAAATTGAAAAGAAAAGTTTGCAAGTTACTTAAGTTTCATTGAAACGGGTATATTTTCGCATTGTTGCGAAAGAAGCACGACTCGATGAGGTGCGGTAGAAAAAAACTTCTTTGATCCTTAAACGAGGGTCAGTTTAGTGAATTTCGCGTCGAGTAAATATGAAAAAGTTTGTAGAAGGTGAAATATGTACGTATTCTTTCGCCTTTTTGTTGATGGTATGATTTGGATTCACTGCTGTGCTTCTATGTTCGTGGGGAAAGGTCGAGGGTGGGTCGTATTTCCCCCATTTTTTTTTGAAAATTGGAGGTAAAATTGCAAAAAAGTTTCGGAATGAGGAAAATTGAAATTATGATTGTTTTTTTGAGAATTTTAAATTTTTGAGGTCCATTAGTAAGGTGTGTCTTGGATCAAATTTTGGAGGTTTCGGCGTGTGGGGTGGCTCATTTTCCTATAAAAACGAGGTTTCCAAAATTTTGGCTCCCCTGCATAAATAAGGGGCCATACGCTTGACCTTTTTGTTTCTTATGAAATTTAATATGGGATATTATGTGAAAAACGAAAAAAAAAAAATTGAAGAAATAATGCACAATTTCTAATATTCCTTGAAAATATAACTCTGTATTGATTTTTAGAGATGAACTTTGGACCCAAAGAACCATCTTATGGGGATTTAGGGGGCCTTCAAGTTGAGCAAAAATGGCTCAAATATACTATTTGAGACCCTCCTCCGCAACTCCATCCAGTCAGGTTCAAAGTTCAGCTCTAAAAATCAAATTTGAATAATATTTCTTGATGTTTGAGGAATATTTGGGATTGTTACCCGATTTGTCCCTAATTTTTTTCTGTTTTTATCATATTATCCTAGTATGTTGAATTTCATAAGAAATTAGAAAATCCAACGCATGGCCCATAACTTATATTGGGGCCAAAATTTTGATTTATAGGGTAAAATACGCCGAGGAAGCTATTAGACTTCTAGAATTTGATTCAAGACAACCCTACTAATGGAGCAAAAACTTCTGAAATTCTAAAGAAAAATCGAAAGAATTTTAATTTTCTGCTCATTAAAAGCACCCTACTCTCTCATTTCGAATCAGTGAAAAGTCATTGATAAACGGTCAGAATTGCAGCACAGGAAAAGGTGATTTTTCACTGAATATTCAAAGAATTTCACTGATTTTTCAGTAAATTTCATAAATATCACTGAGCTTTCAGTAAATCATCACTGATTTTCAGTGACTTTCTTTCACTGACTTGCTTTCAGTGAAAAAATTTTCACTGATTAATTACTGTGCTCAAATGAGAGAGTACCTATCTGGGTGGTAAAGACTCGAGCAAGAAACTGAAGATTTCTATCAGGATTGGGTACTCTCTCATTCTGAATCAGTGAAAAATCACTGATAAATAGTTGGAATTGCAGCACAGGACAAATCAGCAAAATTCACTAATTTTCAGAGAATTTTCGCTGATTTTTCAAAGATTTTCACTGATTTTTTATCAAATTTCGTAAATTTCACTGACCTTTCAGTGAATATTCACAGATTTACCAATGATTTTTCTCACTGATTTGTTTTTAGTAAAAAAAATTTCACTGATTTTTAATTGGGAGAGTAGGATTCAAATCTTTTCGGATTTAAAATTTAGAAAATCTCAAGTCTGGATTTTGGATTTGAAATCCTTTTTTTTCAAAACACTTTATTTTAAAATCCAAAAATTTTTGTGTGACTTGATTCGGTGATGAGTGTTCAGGTTTCGGGTTAGGAATTTTCCCGGATGTCCGAAAAATTCCAGTCACTCCCTCCCCCATCCTCCTCCTAGATTCACATAGTATCAAACATTCATTTTTTTTCGTAATCTTTACTTAGATTTTGGAATTTAGATTTTCAATTTGCTTTTTTAAAGGATTTTGGAATTGAAATCCATTTTAGCAGAGATTTTTTTTAATTTCTGATTTGAAATCATTTTGCCCAACCCTAATTTCTACCATGTTCTTTTATGTCATATCACAACTTTTTTTCGATTCCCTTCGAATTTCTCTCTCAAAAAAAACAAATCGATCCACCTTAATTCACACGTAACAAAAAAAATATCAAGTAAAATGTCGCCTTAAATAACCTGTTGGAATATGGCAAACTTAATATATCCGTATTTCTACCTACGTACAGTTTAACACGTCACGATGACATTTTACAAGCATATTACCACCAACAAAGCCGAAAAAAACGCAAGACATACGCTTGTAATACGAGTGAGAGACATTTACGCAAATGAAAAATACCACACCGTACTCTACAATGCTTAAATATTAAAAGTAAATGAAAATTAAAATACCGCGACGAAGGTGTTGGTGCTTCCTCTCCTCGCCTGTGCACCTACCACGAGGAAAGGTGCTACCTACACCGTCGCCGACGAAAGATAAATCATCCCTGGACTGCTGTACCTATGGGTTTTTCACTTTGTTTTTTCCTCTCTTTTTTTTGGTGTGCCAGAGAGCGAACGTGAGAGCTGAGCCAAGGCTTTAAAAAATTATGTACAACGTTAAAAACAACCTTAGGATAACGCGTCGAATTTTAAACTATTAATCATAAGCTACTATAGTGTTTCCTAAAATATATAATTATACGGTAAAGTTGATATCTTTACAGGAGCCCACTACACGTTAATTCGTTTTTAATTTACGCGTCGCTCCGCGTTGTATTATGTAGCATCAGCGCGCCAAAAGCAAATGAGGCTTTTAATTTTTCCACGATAGAATTAATGAAGAACCAGATAAAGGGTACGGAAGAGAGCGGGGAAACCGTACTGGCGTTTTCGAAAAAAAAATGGCCGGTGAAATTATATATAAACGGAGGTATAACGCCGAGAAAAGCCAGAAGTAGGATATTTTTCATAAATTTTCGTTTCCTAACTCGCCAGCATGGAAAACGGTGGCGAGGCTGAGGCAATAAACGTACGGTGGTGAAATTAATGCTCAGATATTGTTTAAATCATCGCCGATAATTTCCTGGATGGGATTTTTTCTCGTGGTAAACTGGGCCAAGCGATACCACAACAGAATATTTTTTAATTGGAAAACTATCCCTGGGTCGTTGTGAAATCCTCTTTGGTCCGTGTTTGATATGAAATGTGATGAGTACTAATTTCCTTGCAGTGGATGAAAAATCTGATTTTTTGTCCTATTTTTTGAGTATTCGCTTCAAAAACTTGCGATTGAGGATTACAATTTTGGTGACGTCAACCAGGAATAGATACAGTTGTTTCAGTTGTACCTATAAGGTTTTGATCAATGATCAAATTTTTTTTTTTTTTTGGTGAAAAAGTTGATGAATTTGTTCATCATCGAAAATGAATCTTGAGACCATTGTGAGAGACTTTCCTAAAATTTGGTAAAAATACGTAGGTTTTTGAGAATTTTTTAAAAATATTTTCTTTTATAGGATTTCAGTGTTTGAATAATTAATTTTTTTTTCGTTGTAAAATGGTAATTTTGGGAATGTATGAAGACAGAGACGAATAAATATTGATCTAAGCAGCTGCATAAATACCTACTTGAAAGCAACAATGTATTGAATTACCAACAAATTTTATATTGAAATAATAATAATGATTCGTACGAATACAAAAGATTACTTACTTCTGAAGTTTTTCTTCCCCTGGTAATAACAATTGAAATTAACTTGCATGCGATGTTGATATGTACCATAACTTACCTGTAATTTCCCCAAATATTTGGTTAACTAGATTTCTTTAAACCAATCAAGGTATGCGAGAGTTGGGAGGAGTATAAAAGGTTCATTTACAACAGCTTACTTACTTTTAATACTACCAATTCGCTAAAATTTATGGGTAAAATTCTCAATAATCATGTTTTAATTATAAAATGTTTTTCTGCTTACAGGTGAGTTGCTGTAAGATTATTTCTCGCTCAAGCGTTTTCCTACTCTGATTCGTAAGTAAATTTTTATCAATGCCCAATAATTTTTATGGCTATCGCAATCGATTCAAATTGCATACCATTTTCAACTCACCGCTTCCAAATTCTCGATGTGTTGTCGAGGGCTATTGTTGGAATTTTTCCCACCTGAGCGGCGCTGATGGTACTATATCTGTAACTCTCCATCGAAGAAATTTTGAATTCGTTAATTTCCCCTTGCTCGAACAAGAAACTAACTTTGAGCTGTTGATGTAACTGTAGCTCTTTGACCTTGGGAAGTATTTCTTTGAGCTCATTGACTGCTTTCCGCACACTTTTCGTCCAAATACGACGAGTAGGCTCAGGTTTACTTTTTTTCTTGGACTTCACTTTTTTCTTTTTTGAATTTTTCAGAATAACGTTTCTGTAGCTTTTTACATTTCTCTGTAGCGTCCTCGTTGACAAACGACTTTTTTACTTTTCTTTTCGCTACGAGATCAGCCAGTTCCTCCTCTACCGATTTCTTCGACTTCTTCTTCTTGCTTTTCTTCTTTTTGCTATGGTCTTCTCCTGACATAGCGACAGGTATTTTTCGGGGTGAAAATCAAGCTAAGATTTCAGCTTCAACCGCCCGATGCTCTGGGAGCATACACACTAGGTCTGGCGAGTTTATAACCCAATTTAAAAAACAAAATTATTATACACACACAATCAACAACGCGGGTATTCGAAAATCGCACAAAATAAACAAGAGAAAAAAGAAAGTTTAAATAAAAGACAAAATGCATGAAAATTAAAGCAAAGAAAGGTTTGTTGAGCGCCACTTATTTTCTCAAAAATAAGAAAGTACAAAAATTAAATGAAAAATATTAAATTATGTCCAAAATGCACAGTTTAAAAAGAGAAAATTTACTTTAGTAAAAAATCGTGAAAAAAGGACAAAATAGGATGAATTGGAAAATTCATACCATGGATTGAAGTCGGTGTAATAATTCCAGCTAAATAAAAAAAACGAAAATAAAAAGAGTCGAAAACCGAAAAAAACAAAACCTAGGCTAAGATTACCTACTCCAACTTCTCATGAAATTTAATCAGCTGACCACACGACACACGAGAACCCTCATCAATCAACGTAATCAATACTTTCGGGGGATAAGTAGTTTAGCTGAGTGTACTTCAAAGAGACATTATGAATTGGATGAAAGATGTAGAAAGACGTTTTTTTACTCACAAAAATGGCGAAGTATTTTTTTAAACATAGAGCAAAAAATTTCCTAATTGGTGGTCCCTGCGATAAAGTTGAACCTTTTTGCATTAAATTTTGCGAAAATTTCAAATAACTGGATGATTTATTTTAAGAAAAGAATTTAGAAGTGGAAATTTTTGAGAATATTTATACTCAAAAAATTCTCAAGTTGAAAAATAATTTAAGAAAATTGAATTTGGAAAACATGAGAAAATTTGAAATTGGAAAAAAATTTTCCTCGAGTTAGGAAAAAAATTGTAATTTAATATCATAATTCAAAAATTTTTTTAATCCAATGATTAAAACTCCATAAAATCTTAAACTAACAATCATATTAAAATAGAAAGAATTCAAATAATAATAAAAAAAAAAAACAAGTTTACAGAATTCAGAAAAACTAAAATTTCAAGTGTGTTAAGCATGTTAGGATATACATGAAAGAATTTTGTATTCGAAGAACTTGAGAAAATTGGACTTGGAAGAATTTTTTAAGGGAATGATGTATTTGGTGTAAATCAAGTATTGAACTTCAATCATTCATTTTTCAACTTACTGTGGCTCTTTGATATTTTGTCAGTTTTCACAAAACGCGCGACAATTTATTTTACGATTTTTGGTGTCATTTTTTAGGGGGTTAAAGGAAGTTTCCAACGACTTCCAGAGCTATAACACGTTCGTTATGAAATAATTTTCATTTGTGATGGTAAACTTAGCGTAGAGTTTGTTGTTTGACTCAAATTTTCATTAGGTCATATAGATAGAGTCACTTGAGAGGAAGAGAGGAAATTGTTGGAAAAAATTGGTCCTTTTCGATAGAATGGCTTTTTCGTTTCTTTCTTCTGATTTTGCTGTGGTTGATAATTTTGATGAGTCGACTTCGAATTTTGACTCGTGGTTGGCCGAGGTTGGAGTTCTTCTGTTTGGCGGGTTGCTCCACGCTCACGCCATTTTTTTGTGCGCTGCTTGAGTTCATCGTAGATGAGGTCTAAGATCTTGTCCGAATAACGGATGCCGACACTCGAGCGCTGGAGTGCATTCGCCGAATTGTGAGATACCATCAGATCTACTTTCTGATCGATGTATTGGTATCCCCAACCTCGTGGTGTTACAGGCTTGATTTCGTTCTTGAAAAGTGTCGATACCACACCGCGTACGTCTTCTTCAGCCGTGAATCGCGGTAATGGCACCATTATCACTTCTCTGACTCCGAATGAGCGGAATTGATCAGTCTCTCGGCGTTGGCTGGTGTCGAGCCTGACTGACGTGTATCTGGTTCGCCGAGGGACATCACCACATGCTTGGGCAATTGTTTCCAATTTTCCGCTAGGCCCAACAGCTCACCTATCGATCGATTGGGACCATTTATTGGACTGTTGTCCAACTGCAAAAGTCGCACTGCGTCACCGGATTCAACAATTTTTCGCTGCAGGATGTGATACAGAGTACCATTTCCGAAAATTACGAAATCGTTGAGGACGAATACTGTCACGCCGTTGAAATTAGCTACCTGGAGCTCACCGAGATGTTCTCCAGTAAACGTGAATGGGCTGATTTCTAACGACAGCCACGCTAAATTATCGTTCCGGTTGTGGAGGTCCCGGTTTTAGTCCAACGGCGACGGTGCTGATCTTTTACTCGGTGTTAATGGAACCAGACGACGCGATGGTGGTGGTGGGACTGAGACCTGCAGCGGCGACAAATATTTCGGAGATTCGCCAGGACCCGCAAGGCTCCTCGGTATTATGAAGGGTGCCTGATTCGTCTGCATCTGATTTGATGGAAAAATGACGGGCAAGCCTGGCGGGTGGCTCGGTGTTGTTGTTGTTAAAAGCTCTACATCATTGCTGGAAAAGTAAACCTGAAGTTCACTTTTATTAATTAACTCTGTTTTTTTTAAACCATTTCTGCGGGAAGGTTAGAGTTCTTGGAGGATTTGAGAAGGCATCTTGCAATCAGAAAAAGAATTATTCTACTGTGAGCGAGTTTTCAGGGGTTTCACAGGCATTAAACAGAGGTCACTTTTTTGTGACTTGTCCCCTTTTTTCAAGCTTGGTCACTAAAAGTTACATTTTTTTGCCAAAAGGTCACTATTGGTCACTTTTTCGTTTAAAAGTCACTTTTTTCAAAAATCCGGAAGAAGGCATCCAAAAAGTGGTTTTTTGCTCATTTTTTCATAAATTTTTCAAAAAAATTCGCTCTCGCTTCGCTCGGGTCAAATCATTACATACCTTACAAATCTTTATTTTCATCATTTTTTTGTTGATCGTACATAATTTGCAAAAAAATTTATATTTAAATGCATGGCTTTGTTCATTAAATTAAAATTTTTCTGAAAATCCCCGCGGGTAAGTAATTCATACAGTTTTTTTTCTACAGAATTCATTTAAAATCCATTTTTTTTTTTGGTACCGTACTTTTTGATAAGCTGTGATAAGAAAAGTATGTCGTGATGTCATTGACCACGATGTTGGAAATGAAAAAGAGAGTAGAAGAAAATTTGAAATTATTGGTCAAATTTTGGAAAATTTCAATGAGGGAAAAGTGTTGAATTTTCAATTTTTAAAGGTCTTTTTTCGCTAAAATTTTCGCCTTTGCTTCGCTCAGGCTCATCGCGTTGGTAAATAAATATTATATCTTAACAAAATGATTGATATTTTACTTCATCAATTTTTTATTTACTGGGGCAAGCTGAATTTTGCAATGGCTTGCGTGCAATTTATAAATTTGAGGACCATGGTTTTTTATTTTTTTAAAGAAGGGAGAGAAGCAATCAATTTTGGTAATTTTTCTAAATTTTTTGCCCGGAAATATCCGGATTTTCATCCGTATGGTTTGGTCAACAACCTGTCATAATTTGTTCTAAAAAAAATCGTCAAATACCGTGCATTTCAAATAATTCGTCTGCACGATTTCGGGTTGTAAGCACATCACTCGAAAAAAATGACCCCCTCGCCTTCCTCCATGCCTTATAAAAGTTTACAAAATGCCGAAGAATTGGTCAAAATAATTAATTCTGTGGGGTATCATTTTGGAAAAAAAATTGTAAAATTGGTCACTTTTTTCAAAAAATTAGAAACTTTTTGCCTGATAAAAAGTCACTAAAATTACTATTTTGTCCCAAAATTTCTGTTTAATGCTTGCTTTCATAATTTTTTTGCAATTATATTAATCTGATTTCTGGGAGTGTATAATTTCCAGAATTTTACACCCAGTGTCAGAAAATTGGGAGGAGGTTTAGATTTGATGTTGGAGTTTGAGTTTTTTTCTTATTAATATGTAATAGAATTTTTTGAATTTCTGGTTTTAAATCTGGGATAGTTCTGATGTGTTTCGAAATATTAAGGTGAGAGTTTTTTCCATTGATTTTGGTTGAAAATATTTTTCTTAAACCATTCATTTACTTTTGTTTTGCTGTCCAAATTATTTGTGCTCAATTATGCAGTTTGAGCCTTTGAGCTTTCAAATGAATAAATAAATAAAGCTTGCCATTGGTCTTATCTACGTGATCTACATAGATATTGTAAATTCTTTTGTAGTTCGAAGCCTAAATCCAAATCATTTGCGAGCTCCGCTTTGCTCATCACTATTGTTCGATCCGTAAGTTCTTAGGTGGTTCGTAGAATTCAAGCTTGTGATATTTTACATTCGGTAAATAAATTGTAAAAGCTCGCCCATTTTCATCATTCTTGGGCACCAAAGCCCAATACATGAATCATTATAATATTCACAAATTTCAATCTCACTCGTCTTGCTGAAGTAAATTTCCAAGTATCGGGCAAAAAATTACAATTTCGCGGATAAAATCACATCATCAGGAAAGGGACGACACAGCGCAAAGCGTATAATTAATACGCCATCCGCGACCGTGCTGCGATCTGCAATAAGCAGGAAATTCGCCAAGCTCGTAAGCTATAAAGCTTTTCATCCTGTCTCGCGTCTGTTGTCGCTGGCTGGCGCGACTTTATTATCATATAATGCTACGTTAACGAGGTATTTATCTTTACATAAATGAACGGTAAATTGGATATTATGCTTTAATTCATCTTCCTTCGTTACACTTTTTAATAGGGGCGCTGCGCTGCGGCGTCGACGCTTGAAGTATCGTTAAATTTTCAAATTTACCGCTTCTTATTAAAACGGTAGCTCGCAAATTATTTAATAGAGCTGCAGACGGCGGCGAGGAAATTTTTTTCTTTACAATGTTCGAGATTTCTCGTCGTCGCGACTCTTGCTCGTTCGAAAACGACGATACTTTAAAAGTCCAACTGTGTTGGGCTCTTTGTTTCGCCAGTTTGGCTGCGTCCCTTTGGAATGTGTCGTCGGCGAAGGGAATACAGACATCGACGTCGTCCTCGTCGCTGTACCGGTATTTCGAACGTGAAAGTACAACGAAACGAAGGTTCATTTTAGTGCACGAAATTATTTAAAAATACATCCTTTTTCCTGTGTTCTTTTTTTTCCTAATTGTAAGCCATTAGTATCCTTTGTTTAATGTGGCTGTCATTCAACTCGGTATGAAAATTTTATACTGTTTTTCGTAATTGGTTTGTTGAAGAGAACAATTTTTATAAAGCTTTTAATGGATGCTGTTTTTTTTTTTTCGGTAATCAAGATACAGTTGAATGCTCGTCGAGAGTGCTTTTTTTCCTCCTCTGCACTCGAAATTCTTTGAATGATAAATGAATCCGCTCTTGGGTCGCGTTTCGCGAAAAGCTCTACATTTTTTCTCTGTTTTGAAGGTTGATTCGAGGAAAAGTAGTGTCTGAATTGGGTACGTGTGTTTTGCTCGTTTCGTAGATAAATACGCAGCGTTTGGTGTGGTGATTGAGATGAAAATAGGTCCAGGGTGGCGTCAAAGGGTGATTTTTTGGCTCCAGGAAGAATTACGGAATTGATTTAAATAATTCTGCATTATTGAAATCGTGAGTAAAGTTGTTGAAAGAATGGCTAGACAAATTAATTTAAAAATAGAAATTCAGAAATAATGAGTAGAAATTTTTTTCTAGAATTTTTGTCAGGATAACTAAGTGAACGGTGTTGAAACTTAAACTCGTGATTTGGAGTAAAAAATCATACTGAGAAACCGTATCCGATTTGAAAATTTTTCTTACCGTAAATTTTTTATAATTTGAATTTTATTGAAGTTTTCATCTAAGGTGTCAGTGGGGTAATTGCCAACTGTTTTTATATTAGTGACACTTTGCCGGCTCACTGTGACCGCTCTATGGCACCAATCAACCTCAAATTTTTGTCGCACATACTTTGAAGGGTTCTCTGTAAGTAAAAAAAATTTGGTGGAAAAAATTTCACAAATTTATAAAAAAAATTCAATTTAAAAATTTCAAATTGCGTTTTTGCATTTGCCCCAGCATGGGATAAATGCAAAATCACACATAATTTTTTTTAATTTTTTTTTTGCGATTTCGATGCGCGATCCGTAATCTACAGGTAATTTACTAACTTTTGATGTATTTTCCACCTTGATTTGTCAAAATTTAGCAAAGTTATGCGATATAATAGAAATTTTTCAGCCGAGTGAAATTTTTTTCAAAATTAATTTTTTTGAAAATAGCTAAAAATGTCGGGGGAACGTAGTAATGAACATATATGACAATTCTTATTGAAAAATATGTAATATTATCGTAAAATTCCGCAGTCAAGTACTTAATTGATTCAAATTTTTGGTTTTTATTAAAAAATGTGAATATTTTTTCCAAAATTACGCCAAATAAATACATAATTAATTCAAATTTTCGTGTTTGTGAAGGATATTTCCATCAAAAGAATACAATTTCGACTGCCCGCTAGTTGTTCCTAAGAGATTTTGGTTTAAAAAAAAAAACGATTTTGCAATTGCCCCAACAGCAATTTTCCTGGGGCAAATGCAAAAATGCACTTTTCAGCCAGACTAATGAAAATTTTTTCAAAATGAATGGTCGTATCTTGAACTTGGATGTATTCTACACACAAATAATATAAATTTGATTTAAAACGATAAAAATTAACTTGTTTTTCGGCAATTTTAAAAAAACACCTTTCACTCCACTTATGAGTGTTTTTGACATGTGTCGATAAAAAAAGTCCCACAGATCAACTAGTTGCTCCAATTTTTTTTCTGGTCGGCTTATTAGGTAGGTGAAACATGTACCTTCAACCTCCGATAGGTAGCCCGATCAAATTTCATGTTTTGTGACTTCCAGGCCGCGATTATGCAATTACCCCAGTTTTGCAATTACCCCACTGCACCTTACTTGAAAGAAATTCTACTAAACAAGAAGTTAAGATTTCTTTCTAATTGAAAGTTGAAAAAAAGTTCGATAAATTTTCAATTGGAAAAATTTTATAGTGGAAGTGAATTGGGGAAAAAATTGAAAATTATTGGAAACAATGTTCGAGCTGTAAAAAATTTTAAAGTTGAAAAAAATTTTAAGAAATTTGGACCGAAAATGTATTCGACTGTAAAATTTTGAAAATTTCTCCATTTTTTTAAAATTTTGAATTTCTTGAAAAATAATTCCAACTTTACGTTTTTCAAAGTTTCTTTCAACTCGATAATTGAAGGAAATTTAAAAAAATGTGAAATTGAATAAAATATAAAATACCTAATCAAAATTGGATAAAAAAAAATTGAATTGGAAGTATTGAAAAAATTTAAAGGTGAAGAAATCTGAACTTGAGATTTTTTGTTTCAAAAAATGTTCCAGAATAATGAAAAAAATTATTCAAGGATTCATTTTTCCTTTCAAGCAAACAAATTTAATTAAAACATCTGCTATCACAGCATCTGAAACGAGTGCATCCGTCTTATGTTGAAATGATGAAGATGCAAGGTTATAATCATAATGTCATGGGATTGAAATTTGGCACGTCCAGCAATACCAGACCTAAAGTTGGAAAAATCGATTTTGATTTCTTTGCCTATTTGGATGGAGGGGCGAATTTAAATCATTTTAAGACTCCATGGAGTATCCTAGTCTAAACATTGTAGAAAACTCTGATTTTCCATAAAAAAAACTACTTTTTTACATTTTTAGCAAAAGTTCTAAAAGTTGATTTCCGACTTCAGGTCTGGTATTGCTGGACGAGAAAAGTTCTCAAACCCCAAGAATTTGACAAAATTTTTCAATTTCAATGCTGGTTTGAAATTGGCGGAAAATCTGAAAAAATTGGTCGAAGAAGGCCTTATCATATCCCCAAGTACCTCTAAAAGAGCTTCAACCTCGGGAATGTTGAATTTTGATTTCCTTCCTTCTCATCCTCTACCTTACCAGGTAATTAGATACATTTAATCAAAACTTTGTGACGATTTTGTCCCGCAACTTTTCCTTATTTTTTCGTTCGTTAATTAATTTTAATTTTCGATTCGATTTATAAAGTTTCCGTGGAAAACTTCGATTAATATTTCAATAGCTCTCCAACTTGGACGAAATTTTTTAGGTAATATGGAATTTTTGTCGATTAAAATTTCACGTTTTTAATTCGCCTTCTTTCGAGGGAAACTTCGAACGACAAATTAAGTCATAAAACAATCAACGTAACGAAATTGATTCCAACCGACGATGAAAAAAAATAGAAAAGCACACAATAATAAAATAATAATATCCGAGTTACACGGTATAAAATAAAGTAAGTAATGAAAAAAGTAAATCTCAAATATGTGTTTTTTACGCGAGTTGTATTTTGTTGCCTGTTCTTGTTTCGCTCGCTCGACTCGATAATAAAACATAACGATTTTGGGGAAGCAATAGTCGAAAGGATATTGCGTTTCCTTTGTTCACATAGCGTATAGATTTTTCGGGGCAAAATGGTATGAAATTCTAGGTGAACGAAGAGGTTTTTTAAAACATTTTTTATCGCGTAATGACGTTTTTTTTCCACATCGTTCGTATATGTATATACGAGACGTATATTTGGCGTAAAATTACGCCGAGATGCGATTATCGAAACAATAAATACAATTATTCGTGTCTGCGGTGAGGTTTTTTTCCGATGTAATCATCGTTCAAAGATCGTAATGACCTGGGGGTATAGGTTATTACGCCCAAGAAGACATATTTTACGTCAATTACCCGTTGTATATTTTTATATCAGTTGAAATGTCGAATTGGTGATAAAAATTGAGCCAGAGAGAGAATAAGGGGTAGCGTGTTTCGTCGCTTTGGCACATGGAATAGTTTTAATTATCTCCATACGAGACATCGACTCGGTATAGTATGTCGAAATCTGGCAAGAGAAGTGTTAAAATCAGCTTATCTACATGTAAGAGAAGGCAGACAGGGGTTACACGGACGCTATGTTATTTTAATACGCGAATTTCGTGTCAGCGAACGATTTTGGAGTACATAAATTGAACCGTGGAAAAGCAGGAGCGAGGAGAGGTCGTATATTACACGTAGCCCGGTAACCCATCGACGATAACGGCGTATTTCCGAATTTGCAGACATATTTTAAGTGTGAGATAATTGACCGCGATAAAGTTGTGTATAAAAATTTAGCACGTGATATGAATCATGGTGATTTTATTTAAGGAATTTCTTTAATAATGGTTACCGGGAGGTGTGATATGAGATGGGTTTTTTCAGTAATTTATTGTGTGTTGATCAACCGAAAAATTAATATTCTGTTTACCGTTGTTGACTGTTGAACAGTTCTGATCGCTACCGTGATCTTATCTGTATTTTTTTTTTAAATTTTGATTTTAAAAATTTCGTGAAACTTTATAATTTCATTTTCCTCTCGCATAAAATTAAAATAGCCCGCCCCTGTTACGTAATGTACCATTAATGAATTTTGAGTTTCTTTTGAAATTTTTTAAAATTTCTTATAATATTGAATTTTTGGCAATTTCTGAAGAATTGAAGGCTCTTGCGCGATCGGAAGATATGAATCGATTTTGAAATTTTTATTTTTCTAGTCTATCCAACCATGCTTTTGTCGGGGAAACTTTCAAAAATCAAAATTTTTGGTTTTTCGACCCCCTCTACTGCTTACCTAACACCTTCAGAATGTAGATTAAATTTTTATTAGAAAATATGTTTTACAAAGATAATGCATAGCCGCCTGGGCAGGCCAAAAATACATACGCTCCCTCCCCCGTACAACGTTTTCATAGCCTTGGTATGCTATATCACAGCTTTTTGAAATATTTGTAGAGCAGCAGTTTTTGTATTATAGAGGTTATCATTGAAACGTCTTATCAACTTGGACCAATCAGAGAGAGGAAAGATCTGGGCTCTGATTGGCCGATTCTATTTTTGAGCGCAAATTTCCGTAATTTTCATAAATAACTCCAAAATGAGGAAAATTTTAGGAAATTTTATTTCAAAATCGATTTTCTACGACCCAAAAAACCGCCGATATCGCCTTTCAAACACAAAACTTTTTTTTGAAAATCGCGATTTTTTTTAGCAAAATAGGCCTTCTGAAGAGGAATTTTGGAAAGTCTCTTGTTTAAAAATCGATTTTTTTGTCATCTAATGTATCGCTATTGTCGCTATCGTGTATTACTATATTAAATTTGGTAAAGTAATACACGATAGCGACGATAGCGATACATTAGATGACAAAAAAATCGATTTTTAAGCAAGAGGCCTTCCAAAATTCCACTTCAAAAGGCCTATTTTGCTAAAAAAATCACGATTTTCAAAAAAAAGTTTTGTGTTTGAAAGTTGATATCTCGGCCAGAGATGTAGCTGGACAGTTCGTTGACCCGGCATTGGAAAGTTCAAAGTGTCTACTTTCGAACGGAAAAAATTTTAACCGCATGTCGCGACGCGGACCTCGTGAGCGTGGTTTGAAAATTTTGTAGGGTGCAAACGATGTAGTCCTTTTAAAATCGCCATAACTCGGACAAACATTTTTCTTTAAAAATGGGACACACATCCCCGGATAGCTAATTAGTTGTACTTTGGGTGACCCGAAACAGTTTTCCCGCGCGACGCGTTGCACGCGCGCAGCGCGATCGCTCTCACGTCAGTCATTACGGGTCAGCCTTTGTACTTAGTTTCACTTCGATTCTCCTAACTTTGCCGCTCAGAATTATTGCATCCTCCGAATGAAATAAGCTGACTTCCTCATTGTGTCCTGAAATGAAGTGATTGTTTCCCCTAGTCCATAGTTTTTTCGCTCGAGCTTCGCCCAAGAAGCTCTTTATTGCGGCGGCGTCGGTTATAATCATTTTTTCTTCATGTCAAAAATTTATATAATAAGAATAAAATGAAACAGATTCACAGTGATCTATAGTCCGTCCGGGTTGAGAAGACCGTGATTATGTTCCCTCTCACAACCAAAATTCTCGTCAATCAGAATTCGCTCCGTTGAACTCGGCAGAACTGTTGAAATTGATTTTCAGTGTTCAACAGTGCTGCCGAAGATTAGGAGCCAACGGAGATTTGCTGTTTAAACGAGATTTTGGTTGGAAGGGACATAATCACGTCTTCCAACCGAGACTTGTGATCATAATTATTTTATCAACTTGTAAACAACTTTATACCGATGTTGGAATCACGTTTTTTTTTGGAGGGAAATGAAGTTTAATTTTTTTTGGTTTTGTTTCTGAGGGTTTTTTGGGTCGTAAAATCCGATTTTGAAATGAAATTTCCTAAAATTTTCCGCATTTCGGAGTTATCCATGAAAATTACGGAAATTTTCGCCCAAAATTATCAAATACACAAATGATAACAGAATCGGCCAATCAGAGCCCAGATATTTCCTCTTTCTGATTGGTCCAAGTTGATGTGACGTTTCAATGATCGGGTCTATTGATTTTCATTTTCTCCATGGTATCCGCCATTCTATCTACTCATAAATTTGAATCAGTCAAAATTTACTTGATTTAAATAGACAGAATTGAGTCACTGTTGAAATCAGTGAAAAAATTTACTGATTCAATCAGTGAATTTTCATTGTTGAATCAATAAAAATATAAATTCACTGATTTAATCAGTAATTAATTACTGATTGAATCAGTCAATTGAATTTTTACTGATTCAACAATGAAAATTCACTGATTGAATCAGTAAATTTTCACTGACTGGCAGTAAAATGTCACTGATTAACAGGGGAATCAGTGGAATTTGACTGATTATCAGTGACCTAATTTTGGCATTTTTGACTGATTTAAATTTAGAGAGTAACATTACGTTTCGCTCTTCTAGCGCCATTCCGTATGGTTTTTTCTTTGGTTTCGTGAATATACCTCTATCCACAAATCTGATATTCACCAAATCAAACCACTTGTTCACTGGATCAATGCAATCAACAGTACTTTCGCAGTGGTTGCTTTTTAATTAATTTTTTTCTTCAAAAAATTTCAGGGATTCGGCTGTCGTGTTAGAAAGGACTCGACTCGCCTTACGAATATTTTGCTTGCTAAAGCGCCTTTCTTTGGTAAATGCTCTTCCGTTAGCATGTGAGTTGTCCTACTTTCTTCATTTGAATCAGTCAAAATTGACTGATTTAAATCAACAAAATTGAGTCATTGTAGGAATCAGTGAAAAAATTTACTGATTCAATCTATGAATTTTCATTATTGAATCAGTAAAAATAAAATTTCACTGATTAAATCAGTAAAAAATTTTTTTTACTGATTCAATAATGAAAATTCACTGATTGAAATCAGTAAATTTTGACTGATTGAAATCAGTCAATTAATTTTTACTGATTCAATAATCAAA
This sequence comes from Pseudococcus viburni, assembly GCA_033439095.1. Classification (NCBI taxonomy): domain Eukaryota; kingdom Metazoa; phylum Arthropoda; class Insecta; order Hemiptera; family Pseudococcidae; genus Pseudococcus; species Pseudococcus viburni. The sequence continues at coordinate 61,340 of JAVBJF010000090.1, forward strand.
ATTTACTATTTGAACCGGTAATTTTTCACTGATTGGCAGTAAAATGTCACTGATTAACAGGGGAATCAGTGGAATTTGACTGATTAATCCATGACTTGATTTTCTCTATTTCATCAATCAATTTTTGCATTTTTGACTGATTCAAATTAAGAGAGTAATTTCAGTCCTATTACTGAGCTGGATTAGCTGTCGAATTGGTTCGATTGAAATATTTTTATCAAGCAAAACCCCGTAGTCAATGAGCCAATTTCGAATTAATTTCAGTAGATGTGGCACATCCGGAAAATATACGCTCTGTTGGTCATATTCTTCGCAGTGAAATGTTGGATTATCCTTATTCACACCTAATTCGTTCATTATGGATATGTTTCCGCCGCTCATATCGCTTACGAATGCGACCACTTGAAAACTGATGTAATTTATGCAGGATTTCTTTGGTCATTTTCCGGTCGAATTCAATAAAAAATAACATGCTTCCACTTTGCAGTAAGTCCTCTGGCCATTATGACTTGCATTTGCTTTGAAGGACCAATCACCTTAAAAAAATTATAATTTAATTAGAAACTTTCAATAGTCATCTGTGTGATTTTCAGATATTGTTGGCTACGTTAACAGAAAAAAACAATGAAACGGTGATCATACTTGCAAAAATATTCAAAAAAACTGCCAATGAGAACTGAAAATCGAACAAATGACTCCTAAAAAATTCAAACTTTTAAAAGTAACGTAATCAACATCGCTGTTCGTACCCATAATTGAGGATCGAAGGCGTAGAATATGAACTTAAAATAATATAGCACATCAAAAAATACCTGAAGTTTACCGAATTGTCAAGATGGAATGTGTTTTTAACTATTTTCCACTATTTTTACCGACTGATTCGCCAAAATTCAAAGTATAAAACCTGCGAAACTCCTAAAAAAAAAAAACTTGCTAACTCTAACCACACAAGGTCTCGATGTATGTTTAAGATGCTAACAAGGGAGCTACCCGAGGTCGGACACACGGAATGAAAAATTTTTTCACAGGGTTATAAAGCATCACCAAAAACTTCCATAGCCAAAATTTCAGCCTCTAAAGTTGATATGGGGGGGAGCTATGAGAGTTTGAATTTCGAGAAATCGCCTAATACACCGAAAAATTAATCTAAATAACTCACGTTCTTATGGCGTTTAGGTGCGTTTAGGAGATGGATTTTATACCACGAACTGCCCTCAGTATAGGCCATCTGAAGACAGGATAGTCGCCTAGGTTTGCGTGTAACATCAGGGGTGGGGGGATTTTCACTCATACATTGGTCGTTATTACAATTTTTCCACATCACGCATAAAAGGTATGAGTGAAAATCCTCCTCCCCCCCCCTGATGTTAAACCAGAATCTAGGTGACTATCCCATCTTCAGATTGCCTTCCTGGTATAAAATCCATCTCCTAAACGCCAAAAGAACGCGAGTTACAAATTTGATTTTTGTAATTTTTCGGTGTATTAGGCGATTTTTCTAAATTCAAGCCCCCATAGCTCCCCCCTATATCAACTTTAGGGGCTGAAATTTTGGTTGTGGAAGTATTTGGTGATGCTCTACAAGTCTGTGAAAAAAATTTTTCATTCCGCGTGTCCGACTTCGGGTAGCTCCCTTGTAAGATGGTTTAATCTTTCGGCTAAAAGTGTCGATCTTAAATATGTTTTTAATCTGCGCAAGGCAGAGAAACTACATTCACATGTGCAGGTAGATGCGGGTATGGTTAATAATATGCGAATGAGCTTCGCCATTTTAGGAACCAAATTGAGCACATTTGTGTTTTCCCGTAAAAAAGTAACAACGTCCAGAATGACAAAATTTGAAAAAAAAAATTGAAAAAAACGTTAACGAATCGCTTACTAACGCTGGCGTCTTTTTGGGAAAAATCGCTGACGAAACGCTAACATTTTCGCAACGAATTCGTCATAATATTAGTTAGAAATTCGTTAGTTGTTACCTTATTACTCATAAAAAAATTAGAAAAATTTATGTCTCGTTAGGGTTTCGAACCCGAGACCCTCGGCATAATAGGCGACCTCTCTAACCATTGAGCTACCAGTGCTATTTATCAATTTGCATTTGACAACGGTATTTTGGATTTTTTTTATTCTTTCTCGAGAATAGTTTACAATTTTGTTTACAATTCCTTGTCAATTGAAACAAATTCAAACTAACGAATTTCCAACTATAACACTGGCGAATTCGTCACGAAAACCTTAGCGTTTCGTGAACGATTTTTCCCAAATAAACGCCAGCTGTAGTTAACGATTCGTCAACTAAAAATCGTTTACTCGACAAGAAATCGAGAGTCAGCTACATTTTCGCTAGTCTCGCTAACGAATCGTCAGCAAATTTGTCAGTCGGGGTCGGCAAGATTACTTGGCACACCATATTTTGATGTGTTGTTTTTCATTAGATTATAGATCATATCGTGATGTAATGTTAAGCGGTTGGGATCAAAGTTGTCTTTGTTATAAAATGAAATTACTTTCTCAGGAGATTCTGATTTTTTAATCACAAAACTTTCAAAATCTGTCAGGAGTTCCATTGTGCTGGATTGAAAGCGATTATGAAGAGCAGTTATAGAAAGGTCCAATACTTCAAAAAATAGCTTTCGATATAATTCTTCTGGATTAGTAAAAACATGAGGTGATGAATCTTTATCATACCTTTTCGGCGCTTTTCGAACGCGAGGAAGAGTAGGCATTTGTAATTCCAATTTGTTTGCTTGACCAGTTACATCAATCCAAAATTTTGGGAAATCCTCATTTCTACATTTTTGTAATGATTGCACTGTAGTTTCAACATGCGAATGAGATTGTGTAAAATCCAAGTCTACTTGGTCGACTTTGGAGCCTTCATTATTTCATGTTTTCATCTTTCGTGATTTTGTAATTTTTCAAATTCGATAAACCACTTGGAATGTTGACGAAATTAAACCTTCAGTTATTCTCACTCTATCTTATTGATTTTTTGAGTGATGAGGGGAGAGGTCTTAATAATAACCGTTATCTTAACATCAATTCGTTAAGTGGTGAATTTTAATTAAATTATTCTATCAATACTTAGTGTCCTATAAACACTAAATCAACTCTTAAGGAAACATAATTTTCAAAGACTTTATACTTATTAAATCATAAAATTGCCATAAATTTACTATTTGATGAAAATAGTTGCATCTGATTGGTAGTTGATAGCATTTACATAAAATTGCACTGTTGACTAAAATGAAAATAAACGTTTATGAATGCCTCTGTTGTTCTGTTGATGAAAATTTAAGCAACCACCAATTTTTTGTTTCACCTCTGAAGAAAAATTAAAAAAAGTTATATAACACAGATTTTTTCAAAATAGTTGTGCTTTTTGCTTTAAATAGTCCCTAAATAAACTCTAAAATTGATTTTAATTTTATACGTTCGGAAAATCGCCTATTTCCTACACTATTTTCGTTTTGGAAACTTCTGTTTTATAATCCAGATCTTCCTCATAATTTTCGGATTCATTCCGGCTTACAAAAGTCTGCTGTAATTTTTTGACAGCCGGCGATCGAATAAATTTATACCTAATGATAAGTGAAAATTTGCAATCGTAATTTAATCCTCACATTTTTGTATGTACCTACTTTCATATCATTTCGGGTGATAAAATTTCCAAAAACTGAAAGCTGATAAGTTGTTTATGTCCAGCAAATGTTTTCTGTGATTCAAGGTAATCAAAAAGTGATTGATTGGTTCTGGTCGTGATAATTTTTTCTTTAAATCATGACCTATTAGAAATTTCATGGGAAGAGAGATTTTCACGCGAAACTGCAAAAACCGTTTCGAATCGTTGAAAAATATATCTTTTCAACTTTTTGAAGGTCACTAGGGGATTAAAAAACTAATTCAATGGCAAGAAGACGAAACAATTTCCAAAATTTTGATGGTTTGGTCGGGTGTAATCGCAAAGGAAAAGGAATCGAAAACTGCAATTTCTTGAGGGCAACCGTGCTTTAGATACACATAGTTCAAAATCTGGTCGAGTTTGATTCCAAAAATACCACATTTATGATATAGGTACGTATCGAAAGGTCAACTTTGATTGGACAGACCTTGTTTGAGAATCTCTAAAACGATTTTTTTGGCACAATTTTTCAATCGCATCTGAAATTAATGCATCGCCATCGTTAAGATACCAATTTCGAATTTCGATTAATCTACTTTTTTCCCTATCTCATTTCAGTTTGAAATTTTTCGCTCCGTATACGACCGAAGTATCGACGAGAACGAAAATTAATGAATATCGTATGTTAATAAGGCCATCCTCTCCATCGCCCCGTTGGCCAGCAGCCTTCCAGAGCACACTGCACCGACGGTGTCTGTACAAACTGATTGAATCGTTAAGATAAAAGAAAAATAAACGTTTTATAAACAAGAGCATTTTCATTATATTTTCCATTTTGTTTTATCGCTTAAATTGGCATCAGCGCAGTTGACAATTCACGTATCAAAATAGCTTATTGCGTTGTTTCATTTTGGTGTTCACTTCTCGAGCCCTTTTATAGTTCAATTTCGTCGTCATGGTGTACTTTTCCAATGTAAAGCTGTCGTTAAGGGTTTTTTTCTCTCGCAGCCAGCGATGTAAACGGTCGGTGATTTGTTTTTTTTCCTCGCTCAGGTATTTGGGTATAGAGCGATTTGTTCAGATATTTGGGAATGTTTATTCGATAAGGGGTTCGTTGGACTGATTGTAGAATTAAATGTCGATGGTGTCGATGTGTGTAAGCTTTTTTTTTCCTATGTAAGGGTCGCTCAGGATCAGGACGAGATTTACGTGGGTGTGAAATGTATGCATATGTATGTTGATTGGAATTTCTATGCTAATGAGGGTGTTTTCGGTGTTTGGGAAATGAGGCAAGGAGCTCTGCATGATTTTCGAACGCAGATTTTTTTTCCTAAGATTCGACGTACTAAAATTTTACAACCAGTGTTAAATTTTTCGTACGGATTGCCTTATATTAAGTATTTTATAAACATCTGGTTGAAGAAATTGACGTCGACGATGACTCCCCACCAGACGAAGTGCAAAAAGGGGGTAAAAAGAAACAAGCAATTTCAATTTAACTTTTGAGATTACGCCTTTGTGCACACAGTATACAGTATATGGCTTGGAAAGGTAGGGCAGGGTATGCCGTAGCACGTCGCAAAGAGATCTTTTGTTGTAAGAAAAACCTATTATCTTTCATTTAGAAAATCATATTTAAAAAGGCATAGAATCTCGTGCAAAACACTTCACAGTTTAGGCTATCGAATGAATGTAATTTACATATTCTTCGGCGAGAAGCGAACGAACGAAACCCCGCTTCCTGATTCCTCCAGGGCGAAGGCGAGGTACAGTGCGGACGCCGTCGTTCTTCCAAGATAGTACCGTTTTCTTCGAGCTTTCTATCGCGTAGCGCTAAGGAATCTTCATTGTGCGTTTTGTTCGCCTTCTTCGCGGCGGCGGTGGCGAGAAAACTTTGTTAATTTTCCTCGCTAAGCGAGCGAAGTTTGGCGTACGCCGGAGCCGGCGAGAAAAGTTGTTTGTTACGAACGGAAAAACGAGCCTTTATTACCTATTTTACCTGTCGAAACGAACGTACCGAGGTATTTTTTACCCCCCTCGGAGCCTGCGCTGCCGTTTAAACTGGGCGAAAAAGGTGTTCTACGTATTTTTCCCACTTGCTGCGTTCTTAGATAATATTTACTATTTATGCTCGAGATGTTTCCGTAATAAATGGTAATTTTCGTAGGTGTTTTGGATGTTTCTATTGACGTCATCAAGGTCGCTTTGTTTCGAATTGGTGATTTTTTTCTCGATTTTATATCGTCTATGTTTTTTTTGCCAATTGATAGTGTTGTCTTTGGTTTTGGCATGATTTCGTTATTCCTTTATTAGTTGTTCATGAATGTGAGGACCAATTTGTTGAAAATTTTTGAGTTTTGACTAGATCAAAATCGATGAAAATTTTTTGAATACTTTCATGTGAAATCTCGCAGAAGTGGATCCTCGAGGTTTTCTATTTTGCTGTAATTTTGTGTGTATGTAGACGTAGAGGTCACAAAACGAAAACGAATGGTGCTAAGTGGAAATCACCGCGTTTTTTTGGCTAAATTATGTCAGTTTTTGTAATAAGCAATTCTTTGAAAAATGAAAAGAATACAAACATTTACTTACTACAATTTTTTTGGAGATGTTTAGTTCTTAATGGATAAATCTTACATCTATCATTGCAGCACAGGAAAAATCAGTGAAATTCACTGATTTTTCACTGATTATTCAAATAATTTTACAGATTTTCCGTCGATTTCATAAATATCACTGAGTTTTTAGTGAATTTTCACTGACTTACTTTCAGTAAAAAAAATTTCACTGATTTATTACTATGCTGCAATTCTGACTGGTTTTCAGTTTTTTTTGATAAATTTCACTGATTCAAAAATCAGAGAGCAGTTTCCCGCAGAAATGTTGAAAAAATTTCAACCGTTGGAAGTTGATCAACTCTCATTTTGCGTCAGTATATAAGGTTGACAATATGGGCGCTGATTTCGAATAAGTCGAACATGGGGTTCAGAGAGTTCGGGGTCCCTTGATAATGATTTTCTATACATTTTAATATCAGATGAGTATTATTATAAAGCCCACTTTTTATTTTAGTGATAAACTTTTTTTTTGTTGCAACTGATGAATACACGTGTTTTATTTCTCGGGTTCAGTTTTGATATTTTCTTACAAACTCCCACCATTTCAAAATTCTAAAAATCCATTGCTTCTCTGACCTTTCATTACAAAAAAAGGGTATAGAATTTTCAAAAAGGCGTAACTCGACGAAAAATTGACCAGAAATTTTGAAATACATTTGTGAGATTCCTTCAACCGTGTACATGATATCTAAGAAAAACGCGAAATTTTCATGTGAATTTGATGGGAAATGAGGAAGTATGGAAGAAAAACAATTTTGGTCTCTCCCCCTCAATACATTGAGTGAAAGGATCTAAAATCATTGAACAAAGTTATATGTGTCCAGAAAAGCAGGAAATTCAAAAAAGTTGTTAGTACTTGAAAAATTCTCTACTTATGTTCGTAGACGATACATTAGGTATTGGTTATCATTACGAATTTACAATGTATATACAATTCATGATTCACTTACTTCTTTTTTTGAAGACAAGTACATACTTACATTTATTTAAAAAAATCGCTGTACTCTTTGACGATTACCTACCTATTTAGTCCCTGTAACGATTGTTTACATGGCTGTATAACGCCAATGCAGTGCCGAAGAGTTGAGTTCCCAATTAAAAATTTATTGGGCATGTTGCAAACATTTTATTGAATACGAATTTCTTGAAAAAGTCACATATGAACGTGTCACAGCAAAAAGGACATATAGAAAAAATGACGTTTTTGGGAAATTGCGATTGAAGTTTGAGTATACTTTTTTAAATACTAAATTAAGGAATTGAGGTAGGGAAAAAATTTTACCTTAAAAATTCATCTTTTTGCCACAAGAAAACAGCTCGCCCATCACTTGATATCTTTTCTATATTTTTCTATATTGAAAAAAAAAAAGGTTGAGTTATATGTCCTCATTTTGACCCTTCTACGTTTGAGGACGTATAATTTATCCGGAAGTGAAAATTAAAAAAAAAAATCTTCATACAAAAGTTGAAGAGAATGAAAAAAGGAACTTTTTAATGAAAAAAATTTCAAATTATCTCTTCAGGGAGTGGATATATCGCACTTTGAAAAATGACAACTTTTTTTTTCATTTTCAAAAAATTAAACATTACGCAAATTCTCGAAAATCAAACATGTAATGTAGGTACCGAAATTGCGAACTTCGCATTTTAAAAACGCCATAACTCTTCGAGGAAAACATTTTGGAAGGTGGGAGGGGGCTCATTGGATAGAGAAAACTTTAGAGAATACGAATCGCTTGTCACATCAAAAAGGACATTTGCTGAGTTTTGCCCTTTTTGTTGTGACACATTCATATGGTATTAAACATACTTCAATTGATATTCTTGTGATAATTTTTATAAAATATCACATGAAAATATCGCATGTTTGCTTTAATTTTCAGATAAAACGTCAAAAATGTGTCAAAGAAATGGGAAAATAACTATAAGGCATCTGAAATTTTCATTTCGGAGATTTTGGTTACACCATCCATGGGGAAATATGCCAAAAAATTCTGTAGGTTTGAGGCATGCACCAAAAAGGGATTTTTTCAGCGAAATAAAAGGAAAATGTTTGCTTCAATTTGTTGCAAAAATCGAACAGTTTGGCTGATTTGATAATCATTTTGTCTAAGTTGGTGCATCATGCCCCAGGTTCCCTCATCTGATGTCTGGAGTGAAAAACTTGTTTACTGGCTGAATTTCTTTTTTTCCATTTTTTCCGATATGAACCTATGTAGTTCTATCTATGGAATGGGATACATTAACTCGTATTTCGAGATGTACGCTCGCCCTCGCCTCCTCTCACTTCACTCGAGATACCATTTAGCTCGCGTCGTTGTCGTCAATTACACCTTGGTTTTTTCGTCGTCGCGTCGATTCCCGAAATATATTTGTTTTTCTCGTGCATATATATATTTTTCAAAACACACGACATTGCAAAATTCACCAGACGATCCAGCGTCGCGACGCCGACGTCGTTTCATAAATTAACGTAGTAAACGCGTAAAAATAAATGCCAAAAAGTTATAATATACGAAAACGGAAAGACATGTCTCTTCAAAATGTCACATCGAAGTAAAAAAAGAAAAAGGGAACCCTTCGCTACGTCGAAAAAGCGAAAGTTTTTTTTTCAGCGAGACTTAACACGCGAAAAAAAGAGCATAAGCACGCGCTAAGAAGACGTATCGCGAAACGACGACGGCGGCAAAGGCACCTAAAAAAAGTCCCCGCGACATATGCGCGCACGTTAACGAAGGAAAATAAAAAATACGAAGGAAAAAAATATACACACGAAAATGTAAACATACATATGAAAAGAAATTCAAAGTAAATCGTTTCACATACGTACGTACACTCAGCTGCGACAGAAAGTTTTTCAAAATATCTACTGCATAGTTGTTCTCTATCTGTCTCGCTCGGTCTTACGTTCGTGTACCTAGTCAACTTATGTTATGGTAATTTTTCTTTCATTTAAGGCAACTCGCGAGTTTAAAACTCCGGTTTGTCGCAGGCGACCGAAGTTGCTGTAAAGACGTCTCGGTTTTTCCTTCTTTTTTTTACGATCTCGTGGTATAATGAGCGAAACGCACAATTGTTGCGTGTTTCTTTCTCAACTGAGTATATATTTTGGAGCTTATTATAAACATCTTTTTTCCGGATTGGCGACGACGACGATACTGGAAATCGTTTCCTTGGTCTTGATTCTTTAGCTTTTTTTTCCTTCGTTTTGGCCCCAAAATTTGAGAGTAAATTTTCTTCCAAAAGATCAGTCAAGATTTAGACCAAGAGGTCAAAGCTGGTCATGAAAAGTTGAACTTTTTGACTCAATGGTCAAGCGTTTTTTTTAAAAATTAAAAAAGATTTTCATTCACCTTGATAAATAATTTGAATAAAACAAGATCTCCACTTGCTAGAAAACCTGGAAAAGTCAAGGAATTTTGTAAGTCTGGAAAAGTCGAGGAAAACTCAAGCAATTTTGGAATTCTCGCTAGAATTTTTTTCAAAATCCAAAAGAAGGATAAACCATCCCTTTTTTCTATACAATCCATTAAACATTTTTTTCTTTTTGAAAACGTACTTACTCACTCATTCATTCATTCTGAATCAGTGAAAAGACGCTGTACAGTCAGAATTGCAGCACAGGAAAAAAAAACAGCAAAATTCACTGATTTTCAGCAAAATTTCGCTGATTTTTCAAAGATTCTCACTAATTTTTCTGCCAATTTCATAAATTTTACTGATTTTTTAGTAAATTTTCACTGATTTTCTAGTAATTTTTCTCACTGATTTTCTACTGTGCTGCAATTTTAACTGTTTCTCAGTAATTTTTGATAATTTTCACTGATTTATAAATGAGAGAGAACCTTTTTTAAAATGAAATGTGATCCACGATGTTGAAAAAAACAGAGGTGGGAATGGAAGAGAATTCGAAATTATTGGTCACGTTTCGGAAAATTTCACTGAGGGAAAAGTGATGAATTTTCAACTTTTATAGGTCTTTTTTTTTGAAAAAAGTAATAAATTTTTCAACTTTTCAACGTTTTTTTTTGCAAAAATTTTCGTTCTCGTTTCGCTTGAACTCATCGCATTCACATTTTACCGAACATCATCGAAAAGATTGCAGTTTTCGTAAAATATTTAAATTTGAAGTGCGTGTTTTTTATTGGGGGGAGAAGAATTAAAACTTTATATAATTTTGCTTTAAAATTAAGTTTTTCTTTTTTATTTGAAATTTTTTCAGTTATAGGTAAGTTCAAGTTCTTAAGTTTTTGTCGGGGGGGGGGGGGGTGAATAGAAAATTTTCAGAATTATTGAATTTGAATCGTTTTTGAGGCTGGAAAAGGGAGCATCAAAAAAATCTCGTAAGAAGTAGTGGTTTTTGAAAAAAAAATCATTAGACCTGCCTTTCAAATCATTATTCTGCACAATTCTAGGCTATAAGTTTCGAAAAAACTACACCTTCACCATGCTTCATGAATGTCAAATGTAAATCTCATTGTGATTTTTTATGAATTATAAATTTGTTTGAATTCGTTCGCAAAAATATAAATTTTGGAGCAAATTGTGATTTTTTTGAATTAAATTTGTTTGAAGTTTTTGTAAAAATTAATTTTTGTTGGGAGAGAGGGGGAGAGGAAGGCGGGTTGGCCCATAAAAAAGTCATAAAAATCATCCAAAAGATCAAGCTTTTTTCTCAACAAATTTTGTTGGGCATCCTGAATTAGTTCTATATCGTTTTACCCCGAAACCAACTTACGTGTATAAAAAGCTTTGTTTTTTGATAGAGTAAAAACATCTAGGGTAAAAAAATGAGGAGGAAACAGGAAAAAAATCGTATAGCGATCAAACGTGTCAAAAACTTTGCTCGAAAGTAACCGAGCAATGTATTAGGTATACGGTGAAATATATGTGAAAAAAATTGCCAAATGGGGAAGTGGGAGTCAGCCAGCGGACATATCATTATTTACGGCCGATTCTCAGATAACTTGGCGTGCCATCGAATAAAATCATTTTGTATTCTTATTATTGCCCCAAGATGTACTAAAAAATATATAGACGTTTAATATCGGCCCAGCCACGAGGGCTGCAGCGAGATCGAGAGAGAGGAAAATAGCGAAGCGAATCGAAAGGCTAAGAAGTCCTTTGGAAATTGCTTTCTTTAAAAGAATGATTAATGCGTGCCGACGTCGAAACCTCTGAAATTCAATATAATTCGCGCTTCGTGCGCCAGCCAGTTTTCTTTTTTATTTCGAGTTCGACACGATACTTAAAAATGCTACGTATATTTTTTTTTAATACACGAACCTCGCACTAGGTTGGAATTTTTTCCCTCCAATTTCATATCGTTTTGAGTAAAGAAAACAGTAGCTCGATAGATCTAGGTACGTGTTGTATGGCCTTTTATGCTATTCGCAGCATACAGAGTGGAGCGAAACGATGCCGGAGTTATGTCTCGAGCAGCCGAATGAAAGTTACTTGTTAAAATGCTAATAAAGCTGTTTATTTATGGTAATATCTTAACTTTGTCGGAGCCAAAGAGCCGTAAAACTGTAAGAAAATTCCCCAGCCTATTGAGCCGCGTCTTTCTACATCTACAACCTTATAATACGTTATATACTTCTGCTGCGATATCCCTTCACCCTGCTCGACCCACTCTGGTATCTTCAATGCCACCAGTAGATACGTTAACGCATTTAGAGCGCAACGCACGAAAAAAATTTCAGTTTTCGAGATTTTCTCCCATTTTCTGTGTTGGTAAACTTTTTATTTTTTAGCTCGAGTTGCTCGCTTTCCATCGTTGGTTCGATTCTCGCGTCGAGCAACCGTATCGAAATTAATTTCAGTCAGTCGATCACCTTCATCGTCATTCCATCCCTGACTCCTTGTTATCTATAACTGGGAAATTTTTTAGACTGAATCGAGCCTCATTGCCTCGTTTACTGGGTACCTAAAAAACTGATTTTTGGGCGTACTCTGCTTTTTTTTTGTCGATTTGGAATAAATCGATCACACCGAAATGAAATTTTTTCAGCCTGGTGGTCTCGAGACATATTGATGTGTAAAAATTTACTTACTGTTACATTACCTATTTAAAATTTTCATCGAAGTGGTTGGATTAATTTATCGTGCATGAGTTTTGTTGAATAATTCAAATGTGCACAATTTTTTCCTTCAAAATGTGATTATGGGGGAAAAAATTATTGCTTGATTTCTATATTTGATGTGTTGAAAGTGTCCAGTTGGTTATTTCTTTTAATAACATTCTGATAATGGAGAAATAAGTTATTTTTTTGCTCCAGGTGGCACTTTACAGTAAATACATAGTCTCCCATTGATCATAACAGTTACAAAAGGTCATTATTATGAAAAAAAATCTAGAAAGTTGTAAAGAAGTCATGAATTTTTATGAAAACATTCAAATAATTTTCAATAATTTTCGCTCCCGAAAAAGATCAGCATTCAAAAAAAATCATTCAAGAGTCACGAAGCAGACATGAAAATTCTCAAGGCTAATTTAGTAGACTCCTTGTAAATAATAAATTGTACTTTTTTAAAATACAGGGTTAGATTTGTAAAATTTTCTATTCCGTTTATTTCAAAATACTCAAATCTATCAGGGTAGTTTTTTGCAAACTTATTAAATTCCCAGCAAAACTGGACGCATAATGCATTGCATCAATTGTTATCATATCCATTTTCATGTCTGCATTCTCTGAGGCACCGCACCTCGCTACGAAGTATACCTGAAATTCAATAAAACGAATTTAATGATGGAATTAAAATAATGAAAATAAAATTTTTTGTCAACTAAAACACTATAAATAAAATTATATTTATGATTAATTTATTAATTAAGGTAATTCAGTTCATTCAAATAAACTTGAAAAAATATAAATAAATGAGCAAATAAAAATTTGAATGATTAATAATTGCAAGATAAATATTATCCTTGAATATAAATTTTAAAAAATCTGGGCTGGCAGACCGTCCTCGTCCGGTAAGGGTATAGGGGAGTCTAGATGGATGATCAAGATCAATCACCGACCAAGAAGAAAGAATTGAAAAAAAAAAACACAACAAAACTGTGCCTTCCCAGCAAGCCCAGCAAGAAAAAGACATATCAAATAAGGATGATTGTAGTTGAAAAAATTTCAAAGTTTATGAGGAAACATAATTATTTACCCCAAGTGCTGAAAATTTTCTAAACTGGTTAAATTACAATCCTTTTACCATATTTTCATCGTATATTAAAAGCTATTAGTTGTCAAAACTATTTTTATCAATTCGATCCTGAATGCTGTGTACTGTATAGATGGGCTAAGAACATGAAAATTAGTGAACGAATCAAGTTTCTAGTTTTGAATCTTATTTTTGATTTTTAATAAACGATGAAAATAGGGTAAAAACAATGTAATTTAACCGATTAAGGAAATTTTCAGCGCTTGGAGTAAGAAATTTGGGTTTCTCATAAACTTTGACATTTTTTAAAACCAGTTCAAAAAATAACGCCATCTCAGTTTTTTAATACATGTTACTCAGGACAAAAAGTTGTACCATATGTATATTTTTTGAAATTTTCGAAGGTGTCCTTCCTAACCTTGCTAAAATTATAAAAGTAGTTGAAAGCCAGCTTGACCAAAATGCGACCCTTTGTGAAATTTCATTTGAACGATTCTATCAAATTTTATCAGCTGTGATTTTCACAAATACATGCTTTGAAAAAGTGGAAGAAATGAATTGTGACCCAGAAGCTATAATTTGATCATTAAGCATACTAAAACCTATAAAAATCCACTTTTCAATTTTTTCAGCTAATTTTTGGTATTAAAAAACTGGCAACACTGATTTTCAAAAAATCGCCAAAAAGCTTTTCAAATGCCCTATACATTAGAAAAAGTTTCAACTTTCTACCATCATAGTTTTCGAATTATCCACGCTCTAAATTTACCATATCCAACCTTATCTCAAAACTTTGAGTGCTAATGGCTGCCCTCTAAAAAGACTTGGAAAGCTCCAGTTTGCGCCATTCGGAATCTCTCATCGAACTCTACTCACATGTGAAAATAAAAAAAAGCTTCGACCCCACTTTCCATTTTGTAAACGAACTGACATGGAATGACCCATGGAGCAGTTGCGGTCAAATGTGAATATGTCAGCCTGGATATTGAAACCACCCTTATGTGTCAAAAATTGGTTTTCGAGTTGACACTAATTTTGGGCCTTACAGAGGGAGTAACTTCAACTCAAAAACCAATTTTTGACCCCTATGGGTGGTTGTAGCATTCAGATTCATATTATATAGATTCTTGTAGTCAATAAAATTCTCTATCAAATGCATTTTTCACTTTTTTAAACCTCGATTTTTGGAGGAGATGTGAATATGGAGGCATTACTTGATCAACGCTCTGTAATCGTTGGGATGTGCGAGTTTAAGGTAAATTCGCCATTTATACCGAAGCAATTCGCTGATTAAAAAAATACCAAATCGCTGCGTAGACGATACACCCCGATTCCGCGAGTTTTCAACTTATTATAATAATTAATGCGTCGAAACGTCGCGTCGCCTTGTCGAGATAGCGGAAGACTCTCGAGACGCAGGCGGCACACGAAACCGAAGCAAATTATACGCTCGGTTTTTAATTCGATCCGGTATTTTTCTCGGTTATTTTGGTCCGGACGTTTTGAAAAATTAATCAATTAAGAGAAGAAAATACCCTCGCGAAAGGGAACAAAATGAGTATAATAAGTATAAGAGAAATTTTCCCCTTGTCAAAACCTCCGTTCTGTTTTCCGTCCGCGTCTATCCGTGTCTCGCTTTTGTTGTATCTCCGATATCTACTCGATGACGACAGCAAAATTCGTCGCTGTGGATGGAAAAATTGCGCGATATTGGCCGACGCGACGGCACAATACGCCATCGTCATCTCGTAAAGAAAAGTCTGCGGAAATACTTGCCAAACGACCATGGTATCCGAGTTTCGATCCGATGTAATATTAAACGTGTATTACGGCTGGTATTGCCTTTCACGTATGTCTGGCCTAGGCCTGGGCCGAGCCC
The DNA here is from genome assembly GCA_033439095.1 of Pseudococcus viburni. Taxonomy (NCBI): domain Eukaryota; kingdom Metazoa; phylum Arthropoda; class Insecta; order Hemiptera; family Pseudococcidae; genus Pseudococcus; species Pseudococcus viburni. The sequence continues at coordinate 76,620 of JAVBJF010000090.1, forward strand.
ACGTTGGACGATTTAGCGGCGCGATAATAGAGGTGCTTTGAAATGGATTTTAAGCGGCTAACAGCTTTTGGAAGTTCACCAAGTAGCCGCCCAGCGCCCCGATGGTACCTGATATGCCCCTGCATACGTATATTGTGTTTTAGGTGTATTATTGACGCGTGTGTATATTTATTACGAAGCTTTGTATGAGCCGGAATTTCGGCGGCGTGGTCGACGACGACGGTTCGTTAACATTTTCTCATCTTTCTGTAATGAACTAATTATCGGCCTGTATTGTTTTCATTCATCGTTAAATCTATACGAAGCCGGGATTTTTGCAACGATGATATTGTAGTTGGGACAGAGGGGGAGAGGGGTTCGACCGCGGCTGCTCTATCTTTAATAAAGCTGCTGGCTTTTATGATACAGACTCGACGCGATGCGAGATTATTTTTTACTAAATTAAAGCGTCTGTTTCTCGATTATCTTTTCCCGGCTACCTGTGCCTATATTCGTGCGTTTCGCGTTAATTATTAGGTTAGAATGAGGTTGTAATTAAGTCTTAAAGATGGAGTGGTTAGGTGTACTATTGGGGCTCGAGTTTGCCTTGGTTGAGGATTGGAAGCAGCCTGGGAAGGGAGACTGCAAAGTAATTAAATAGTGATAAAAAATCGCAATTATACAAAAATGTGCAGGCGCATGTTGATCAACACACATCTGCTCTGCACAAGCTCTGGGTGAATACTGACTGTACTCACACAGAGCACTTTTACAGGATCCCCTCACCACACCTTATCACCACTACTCTCACACCAGTAGCTCCTCACACAAACCTGAAAAATATTTTAAAGTCCAAAAAAACCTTCACGCACTTTTTCCAGATTTAGGACTGGCTGTGTAGTACACAGGTGTGTTTGTACTTTTTTGTTTTTTTAAACAAGAAAAAAATCTTTATAGAAAAAATATATGTTTATCGACCACGCAGACTAGCTCATAATTGAAGCGTCCATTTTAAAAAACAACCATAGTCCAAAATCTGTACATGAGAACAGGGACATTGGTCATGGTGTCCATTCTCTGGAAAACCGGGAAAGTCAGGGAATTTTGGTGGTCTGGAAAAGTCAGGGAATTTTGGAATTTTCTCTGAAATTTTTCGAAAATCCCCAAAAAATGTAAATCATTTAGAAAAATGTTTTTTTGGTTATTTTGTTATAAATTTTTCAAAAAATTTCGCCTTCGCTCCGCTCGGGTCAGATTATTACATCTTTTATCTCATTATTGTTTTATTCATCATTTTTTGTCGGCTGTAATGTATAATAGGATTGATATTAGTAGTATATGGGGACAAGGTCCCTCTAAGTGAACCTAACCTAGTTTTTTTTTTTTTTCGGGGTCTCCACTTCTATTAGGATGGAGCAAGTTTATTATTACGACATGAACCTACTCCCAACACCCTCTTCGTACCAGTGGTTTATTAAAGAGGGTGAGGGTTAGGGGAGGCTTTTATATATCTACAACGGGAGTAATTAACGAGTACAAATATATAACAATATGAATAAAGATAGAATAAGGGTATCGTCGGCCAAACCGGACCTCGCTGGGGAGGCGGGCCTTACAAGGGGGGGGGGATTTTTATGATTACGACGAGAATAATGTTTTTCCGATTCATTACTATTGCGAGTTTTTTCACGATTACGACGAGAATAATGTTTTACCGATTCATTACTATTACGAGATTTGCGATTGAGACAAAAAAAAAAGTTTTTTTGATTCGATACTATTACAAATTTTATAAGATTACACATACACACAAAATTGAGTTACATAATGATAGGGAAAACGAGTTAAGGTAAACGATATTGCGTATATATATTGCCTTTGCATTATTTCCTCGCAGTAACTTAAGAATTCAGTTGAATAGTAAAAACTTTTGGGATTGTCCGACTCTGAGTCGAATTCAGTGGTTTTTTTGTCTCTTAACTCTTCGAGTAGTGGGGAACTAAATAACAGATGGAATGTGTCTTGCACTGAATTGTTGTCGCATGAACAATATACTCACACTAAACCTAACCCACCCATACAAATGAGGAGCTTGATATCAAAGTGAGACATACACCAGTGACACTATGACAAAATGGACCTTATGTGTCAGAAATTTTTTTTCTAATTTTCTTAACAGATTTTGTTCTTCTATGTCTCACTTTGATACCAAGCTCCTCAAATGAAATGAAATAATGTAAAGGTAGGTACCTACTTAATCCAAGATATTTTTTTTTGAAAGTTTGTGTTTTAAATTTTTTTGGGATTTTCAAGTTTTTAATTTTTTTGGTGTTTTAAAAGTGAGAAAAAAGAATTGTTAGAGTAATCTTAAACTAATTGAATAACTATACTTTTACCTTGAATACCATCATAGCGGACAGCAAAATTAGAACTTTATAATCTGATGTGGTATTAATTTTGGACACATAACAATGTACTTCATTTTTCAATACCTGAATGATGTACTTCATATTTAGAAAATTACTGTCTTGATTTTTACAATTTTTATACTTCGTTTGCATACCTGGGTCTTGTGTTATTCTTAATATGTAGAATACTTTGGGTTAAAAGGGACTGCTACAGGAAGATTTAGAAAATCGTTCGTAACAATGGTAAAAATCAACGAAATTTGAAAAGCAAATATATCGTTGAATTCATCTTGATGAGACAAAACCAACGATATAATCGTTTTTGAATTTTTATCAACTTTTATCATAGTTATGAACGATTCTCCAAATCATTTTCAGCATTCTCTTCTGACTTAGGTACTGTGTTTTTTTCGATCAACTTTTATTGTTCAAACTTCATAACTTGTGTCAATTTTTGCACAATGATTTAATTACGTACTTGATTAAGCTACTGAATGTTTTTTTCTTTATACATAGGTACTTGAAAAGATCGTCTAATCATTAGAATATATTTAAAAAACATTTAAAAATCATAGAACATCAAAATTTAATAATGCAAAACATGAAATAACTTTAAATTTATCATACATAACACATATAATTCTTGGTTCTTGAATACTTCACTCATCAAAACCAAACACTTTTTATTTACAAAGCTCACGAGAATTTGTTTTTGAGAAAAGAAGATCTTTCCACACTCTCTTTTCAAAAACGAATTCTCACAAACTTTGTACCTTTGACCATGACACCATGACAGAATTTTCTTTTTCTCTTATCAATTATCATTTTTGATTTTTTTCCCTCTTAAAAAATTGGAAATCACCTGTTACATTTCAACCACCAGGTGATTTCCAAGTTTCTGAAGAATTTATCCCTTGCTTATAACCAATACCTGTAGGAGTGTTTTCTACAATTTCTACTTTCAACAGTGTTATCTTTTAATACAAATTTAATTTCTCACAATTTTTTTTTAAATTCAATATTCTATAACAAGGTTTTTGTTGAGGGACCTCGTGAGGTTAGGTTTACTTCGTACCACCTCGTGAGGTTAGGTTATATTTGAGGAATCATACCACCTTATGAGGTTACGTTTCAACCTCGGAGCACTCTACAATTTGACACTTTTCAATCTTGCCAAACACCCACTCGTCATCGTGGACTCCCTCGACATCATCAAAAAGTCACGCCTGGCCAGATTTATCACCCGTAATCGTGTCTCGCTCGCCGAGAAGGGAGCCGTATTTTTTAAAAATTCTCCTTCATTTTCCGGATGTTCATTATACCGCAGAATTTCGACAACATGAGAGTCTCCACGTCAGACTTCCTCATGCTCTGCTCGAGCCTCAGATGAATTCCATGAAATATGAACCTGTCGCCGCCAAGCAGATAATCCAAAATAAAGTAGGCACGGTGGCTGTAGAACAAGGCAACTCTTAATCCTAGAATGACCAATCTGCAGTACGCAAATGGCGCAATTTCGTAGCTGACCTTCGAATTGGGTGTAAGGTCAGATTTGTCCTCGAACGGATCCTTTGCCTCCTCTTCCACCACGTCATATTCCTCACCCAAAGGCGAAGATAATTGTTTACAAAAGGGCGGCTGTTTTTCAATTTAATGGGATCTGGAGAAATCGATGGGTACCGGAGAGGCTGGACTTCGTATTTGAAGTGGCACCTGAGGAGGCGGATCGAATTCCATGTGTCCTCGTTTATTGTCCACTACCCATTTATCATTGCGCCAACCGAGCTGGGGGTCTTCGTTGAGGGGGTTTGTAAAACCATACGGATTTTTAGCTGTCGCATCGATGCCTTCCTGGAGTGTCGCTGTCGAGCCAATTTTGAGCTGCTCACGAGCTGCCGCGCGATTTTTGATCGCAATCGTTTGTACAATTTTGGTTTCACCGATGTTCCTCGTTACTCGCTGTTGATGAGTAAGTCCAGTTCCCAGATCCTCTCGCGTTTGATTCATTTGGCGAAAAAATCGCTGAACATCCTCGGGTTTTGAGTGCGGCGGAGGTGGGATTCCAGGCGGAGGCTGGATCACTTGATAAGCTTTTGTTACCATAGCGAGGTAATAATTTGCGGTTACCAGGTTCTCAAGCTGGCAATTCTTCGATTCCATGTCCAGGAGATTGCTATCGTGGATGGTTTTAATTGCGACGAAGTCTGCGTCACGCCGGTTATTTTCAGCTTTCAGCTCACTATTTTCGCGCATTAACTCATTTACCCGCTCTTCGATTGTCAGATTTCAGCGTATTAAACTCCGGTGGCAGAACAATTTCCGCTTTGAGTTCCTGTTCCAAAATTGGGAAGAAAACCTCCTCAAGTTCTTCATCGAGGCGTCCGATACATCCACGTTGACGTTGACCGCTAATCTCCGGCTCATTTTTCTTGACAATACGCATTTTCTCAATGCACGAATGGTGGTAAAGGTGGGTGCAAAATTTACCAAATTGAATGGGATCTTTCTTTGTTTCTGGCGCAGCGTGTGGACCAGGGACTGCGAGAGACATAAAACAATATGTGCATGCTGGCACAGCGATCTTTGATTTCTCAGCCGGAACCTGTTTCAACAAAACATCGTTTTTAAGCCAATCAAATCCTTCAGAAATTGTATCAAATATCTGGTCCTTCTTAATATTGAGATTCTTTTTGGGGATTCGACGTTTTTTGACTTCTCTAACTCGTTCTCTCAAATCTCTTGCCTCATCATTTTCACTAGATTCGGTACCTCGATTGCGTTTTCTATTCTCTCGCTCAAGAAACACTAACGATCCTTCGTTCGCATTGTTTACATTATTTGAACTATTTCCAGCCATTTTTGGACAAAAATCAACTCTATCTAGGTTAATTGACACTGGTATACATTCTTTTTCCTCTACAGACATGAAAAATTTGGTACGAAAAGACAAATAGAACAATGGCACACAAACATAAAATTCACAATTTAATTGCAAGGCAGGACTTCTCCGCCTTACATCTGTGATTGAAATAGAAAATGCAAAGCAATCATGAGAGGGTGATCTAAAAAGCATATGTGAACCTGGATATCGAAACCACCCTTAGGGGTCAAAAATTACTTTTAGAGGTGACACTGATTTTGAGTCATTCAGAAGGAGTAGAATCACGGAGGAACCTCAACTCAAAAACCAATTTTTGACTCCTGATGGTGGTTTCTATATCCATGCTCACATATGCCACATAATCTTGTGATTTCCAAGTTTCTGAAGAATTTATCCCTTACTTATAACCAATACCTGTAGGAGCGTTTTCTACAATTTCTACTTTCAACAGTGTTATCTTTTAATACAAATTTAATTTCTCACAATTTTTTTTTTCTTTAAATTCAATATTCTATAACAAGGTTTTTGTTGAGGGACCTCGTGAGGTTAGGTTTACTTCGTACCACCTTGTGAGGTTAGGTTATATTTGAGGAATCATACCACCTTATGAGGTTACGTTTCAACCTCGGAGCACTCTACAATTTGACACTTTTCAATCTTGCCAAACACCCACGCGCCACTGTGGACTCCCTTGGCATCATCTAAAAGTGCCGTAGAGTGCCCCATATACTACTAACCGAACGACAAAGTACCATTTGTAAAGATCAGCTTCAGTACTTTTTTGTATATAAATTATATGAGAGTATAATTATTGCAATTATTTTACTCATTTTTTTTTAGCAAACACGAAAGTACACGTCATAAACCTATTGTAAAATGAAATACAAAAACAATATCAACTTATTATTGAAAAATTATATTTAAAAAACTTAATTACTAGCGGGTAAAGAGCCCGGATCACTATAATTTAAAAAAAAGGTAAACATCACAGAAAAGAAGACTAGCATTTAAAAAATCATAGAATAACAAAATTTAACACATTACAAAACATAAATTAACTTCAAGTTTCTTATAAATAATTCTTGGTTCTTGAATACGTCTTCGATCACTCTTCAAATCCAATCACTTTTCTACAAAGCTCACGAGAATTCGTTTTTGAGAAAAGTAGATCTTTCCACACTCTATTTTCAAAAACAAATTCTCACAATACATACATAACATAAGCGCCGATTTGGAAGTCTGCCAGGGGTACAAGTGGTGATTGTCCAATGTTTGGTCGTTTCCTTTTAGACATTTTCACGAATTTTTCAACCGTTCAAGAAGTTTTTTTAAATTATGACTGAAAAAATTGGTCGTCGACCAAGATGGACGCACTTTTGAGAAACTATAATTCTATCAATGAAAAGAAACCTTTCCAATCTTTCAAAGAATTTGAGAAAGGTACTTCTTTTAAAGTTCCCTCTTTTTTCCGCTGCAAAATGGTTCATGGTACTTCTATTGTGGTAGAAACGGAGGAGTGTTGTTTACACTTACCTCAGAAATACCACTGTTTATATCATTTAGAGGAAGAGTTATCCTCTTAGAAACAGATGCGTGCAAGGTATCTTCGGATAGGGAAAGCTTAGCCAAACACTTTGTGACAAACCGCGAGCTTAAGTACGCAAAATTCGCGGAGTTGTAACCGAAACAAAATATGACGAAAACAATCACATGTTCACAGTTTGAAGTCCATATGCTAATTGAACCTAACCTAGTTGTTTTTTTTGTTTTTTGTTTTTTTTTTTTACGGGTTCTGCAGTCCCAAAAGGGTGCGGCAAATTTATTTCACAATATCTTACTACAATGAACCTACTCCCAACACCCTCTTCGTACCGATGGTTTATAAAGAGGGTGAGGGGTAGGGGAGGCTTTTAGTACAGACGTACAGAGCAATAAAGTGTAAATAATAAGGTGACTTAAGCATTACGATAATATATATATACATGTGTAGGTGAGGTAGCGTCGGCCAAACCGGACCTCGCTGGGGAGGCGGGCCTTACAAGGGGGGAATTACGTAATTAAGAGAATATACAAGAATATACGAATTATGCGGCGAACACGATTGTTACGAATATTTTTCAGAGTTTTCGTATTTATATCAAAACCAAATTTAGAATTTATTTACATTATACGTCAATAAGTTGCGAATTTTACGTCTTACAGGGCGAGATTACGATTTTTAATTCATATCTGTTTTGCGAGTTACGACTGCGAGTTTTACGACTTACATCTTACAAATTCGAATTTTACATTGTTATGTGACGAAGTTTCCGATAACGAATCATGGTTGCGAGTTTTACGACTTACTGTTTTGCGATATTTGCAAATTACCGGAGTTTACAATGATTTTGAAGATACGAATACCAAATACCGAGTACCGGGTACTGAATACCAAGTTTGACGATGTTTGCGGTAATAGCGAAGTTAAAATAAACATATGTATTACAAAATAATAATTAGTTGAGGAAGATATATGGAATTTAGGAAAACGATAAATTAGGGAAAATGATACATGGAGTATTGACAATTCATAATTTCTTCGCAATAATCGAGAAAGTCTTTTTGTGTAATAAAAGCTCTCTGGGTTATCTGACTCGGGGTCGAAATTCAACAGTTTTTTCATCACGTAAATCTTCGAAAAGCGGGCAGCTAAATAAAAGGTGGAAGGCATCTTGTATAGATATGTCGTCGCAGGAACAGGTTTGATTTTGAATTTTGCCAATACGATGTAGGTATTGTTGGAGGTTGCCGTGGCCAGAAAAAAGTTGACAAGTGTGATAATTTATTTCGGCGTCCAAATAATAAAATGTTTCTAATTTAGGTATCAAAATATGGGTGATATTAGCTTTAGAGGATAAGTTCCATCGTAGATTCCAACGTTGTGTAGACCAAAAGTGTAAAATATTTTTTAATTTTTTATAATTTAAGTTACGTTCAATGTGTGTTTTAATTTCGTATTCCGGTTTTTCATGAAGGGGAAGCTCATAATTTTCAACATTCAAAATTTCTTGAAATTTGCATTTAAATTTTTTAGGGGCTGTTTGAATTACAATAGGAAAGGAATTGTTGTGAGCGTGATTTAGAAGAGTCGGAATAGATATACGTTTTTTAGCATAATAAATTAAATTTTGGGTAATAATTTGGAGGTCTATGGGAATATCTTTACTTAAAACGAGTGATGCTTCGTACAAGATGGTGCAGTAACCGCGGCAGATCACGATACTGTATAATCTTTGTACTTTTCGAATCACCGTTTGTAAGTAGGAGTGATTATAAAGTAGGTGCCAAAAAGCAGACAAGCAGTATTTGAATAAAGAACCTATTACAGCAGAAAACATTATTTTCCTTGCCCAGGAACACTCACGCTAAACCTAACCCACCCATACAAATGAAATGAAATGAAATGATGTAAAGGTAGGTACCTACTTAATCTAAGATATTTTATTTGAAAGTTGTTCACTTTGAGGGACCTTGTGAGGTTAGGTTTGGATCATGGGTCCTCGTGAGGTTACATTAGGTATGGGGACCCTTGTGAGGTTAGGTTTCAACCTCAGAGCACTCTACAATTTGACATTTTTCAATCTTGCCAAACACCCACGCGCCACTGTGGACTTCCTCTGCAGTAGTATATGGGGCACTCTGCGGGTACTGTTCGATGATGCTGAGGGAGTCCACGGTGTTGTGTGGTAAGTTGACAAGATCGAAAAGTGTCAAATTGTAGAGTGCTCCTTGGTTCAAACGTAGCCTCACGCGGACCCTTGAAGTTGACCTAACCTCACTGGGGTCTTCAAAATAGAACCTAACCTCACGCGGTCCCTCACTCACCCACTCACTCATTCATTCAAAGCTATTCAAATACCAGTAGGTACCAATGCGAGATGAAAATGTATAGAAAAAGCAAAGAAAATAAACCAACATATTTTGAAAAATTTTATTTAAAAAAGAACTTGTGGGAAAATGGGCCTCAACCAACCAGTCAAGAACAATGGTAGATTTTGGCTCACAAATTGCAATCTTGTTTTGCTACGGGGTGGAATTATCCTTTTTTCGATTTCGTTTAAAATGGTTTCAGTTTTTTCAATTCCAGTGAGTGCGACGTCTACGGGAAATTTTTGGTCCGATAACTGTTTTTATAATACGATGATTTCTTTTTCCGCTGCAATTTTCTTCAGCTTCCACTGCTCTTCAGTCCTAACACAGAACGAAAGATCTGGTAATAGATTCAATTTTTCTTTCTCCAGGTCCTCCAATTTTTTTTGTAATCCCGACGTCGACCGAAAACTATTTTAAAATCACAGAAACGTTACATAATTAATCCCCTCACTCACTTAGACAATTCAACATTTTTTCTTAAAAAACACATACGCTTTGCGAGGGGATTTCTTGGACTCGCAAGTAATATAAATAGGAAAAAAGCTTACAAACTACAAGACATTGTGACGTTAAGGTTTATAAATTACGATTCATCGCTGGTGTAACCGCTATCTGTAAAATTGCCGCCGCCGCCATCTCTACACTCGTCGCCGCTGTTGCTACAATCACCATCTTCGTCGCTTTGATAGCTGTCAATATTTGTACTCAAAATAAATAAAAAATACTTACACTTTATTAATTACCTCTTCGGGTGTATGAATTATCACCTAAGGCAAGCGTATCACATATGTGTCCTGGGAAGCTGATGTTTTGTACCTTGTGTCATTTAAATTATTCACCTCATTGATGAACTGACAGATATTTTCGAATAAATACCACTGCCACTCCAAAGGCAGCGGTGTTTTTGGAATCTCAACTGAAGAAAAAATGTTGGTCTGATTGATATTAGCCAGATGAGAACCATTTCTTCCAGTAGTTAAGAATCAAAAAATTTGAAAGCCACCACACACCCTTCAGAGTAGAACTCAAAGCAATGGAACTTTGGAGTCCCTTGAGCTTATTGAAGTAGACTTTGAAAAACAAACTGTTTTCCTGTCATCTGACAATGAATTTTCTCATTTTGAAGGGAAACTTGATCTCTTCTCTTCCTTGAGCTTTTTATATTTAACATGATCGGGATGCTGTTATATAAATCTTAATGACTTACATTCATACTTGCAGCAATTAGTTGGTTTTAGATAGAAAATTTATTATACATGCTTACCACTAATTTTTTTTTTTTTGGGGGGGGGGGTCGCAGTTCCAGGTTGATGCGGCAAGTTTATTCATGTTATCCTAATACAGTATGCCCATCCCACCCTACTCATACTGGATGTTTATTTAGAGAGGATGGGGATGGGGAAGACAAAAATAATTAAATTAAATTTTAAACAAAAATTAATTTTTTTTAAATTTATATTTATAATTCTTTCTTAATACAATTGATTTTTATATTAATATATATAGTTTTATTTAACCTCAAACTCGTAACATTTTTAATTGTTTACAGGCAAAGTCGTAACGTTTTGGCAAACTCGTAACTTTTTAGGGTTACTAGTTTGCCAAGTACTTCTCACGTCAGATGATTCTACTACCCTAATAACACCTTTTTAGGTAGTTTTCAGGAGGGGTGTGAGTTAACTTCAAACACGATGAAAAAATAGTAAATTCAATTTTTTCCGGTGGCAGCACTGAGAGAAGGTGTTGGGAACTCCTTGATATGATAGGAGCGATCTACAGGCATGGTGCGGATTTGCTGTTTATACAAAAGGTTACGACTTTGCCTATAAACAATTATACTGTTTACATTATTTTCAAGTATTTACAACAAAAAAATAAAATAAAATGAGATTAAAAAAACAACAGGAAAAATATACTTACCTTCTCAACAGATGAGTGAAGATTGATGAAACAAAATTATACATCAATTCTGCTCTGTTGTGGCATGGCATCACTCGAAGGTGACAAACACCATATTTTTTTCAAAAATACTTCACTTTGAAGATCCTTGGTTCTGTCCCTTTTGAGTTGTGGGCTTATTTTTATCTCGCCAATGTTTCAACAATTACCCTTTTCGAACTACCCTTTTTTTTTAGGTAGGACGGAAATCAGAAAATTATAATTTAAATTTCCTCGAATTCATTTTCTTCGACCACAAATGGCCAATTTTCAATAGTTGACTCTATACGTGGAACGTTCGCTGCGGATTTTCACCTCAGCACCACGATTCGACGGCGCTGGAGCCTTTTCCCACGCAATAGATTAACTTTACGCACTTCATTAATGTCCTTTTGCAAATATTTGCCTCGCTCCTTCGAGCCGAACCAGCCAACCGCTTGCCTAATATCTTGCGGATATTGGTCTCTGGGCGGTTGTTCGTTCAACTTTATCCCGTCGAATTCTCTCCGCAATGTTGGAGGAATTTTGCGTAGATACGAAAGCTCGTGTAGTATTTAGAGGTAAAAGGTTAGTTGAGAAGAAGGGTGTTATACTACATATTTTCTTTTCGTTTTCTTGGGTACCTTCGTTCTGTCCTCTTAGCACTTGAGCTGGAAAAGAACGATGTCTGGTAACTTGGCGATATGAATTAACAATTTGAGATGTGAAAGGTCGTCGACGTTTGGTTATGTGCTCTGAAAATGTCATCTATCAGAATATCTCCGGAGATATGCCAATTTCGAATAGCCTATAAAATTTTATAATGGCCAGATATTGGAAGGATGGTCGTTAAATTTTGTAATAACGTCGATTTCGATATCCATCTACTCGTTAATTTTTACAATTTTGTTCCAAAATTTCCAATATTTTAAATTATAAAATTTTTTTATCAAAAAGCAATATTGGGTGGGAAAAAATTTAATAATTTCAATATATTATTGATAATATTAACATCATCACATATAAGTACGTGGGTATAAGTAATGGCTTAATGTAGGCTTTTTTTATGGTAAATATCTAATATCTATACCTTCGGAGCCTAAAAAAATGATAAGGTGAAGAAGAAAGAAGAGAGACTAGGAACAGTTTATAACGGCAAAGCTTATTACTATTTAATTCGTCGAATAAAGAAAGCTGCTGGCAAAAATCCGCCGTCGTCGAACCGTTTTTACTTTGGAAAAACGGTATCCGCGTCGCCCTGACCTGCCTATCCTCCTTTATCCGCCGTTCCCTTCCGAATAAACACAAAGTTTAACTTCTTTAATAATTTATTAAATTTGTTGGTTTCGAGAAAATAATTTAAATTACAAATTTTTTATAAAGGCGGCGCGGCGAGTTGCTCGAGTTATGAGCGTTTCTTGTCTCTCTGTCGGGCGTTATAGTTGTTGGAAAGCTCGCCCAGGTATATAAGTTTTTACTTTATATTTATTTCGTTATGCGGAAAATATAAGCCGAGATTTAAATCCCGTTTTCGTCTGAGCTGTCCCGGTGTCTGCCTGTGAGATTTTCATTCGGGTCGCAAAAATATGCGGCGAGTGTTTTCCTACGGTATCGATTCGATCGAATGAAATACCTATTTACCCAGCGTGACAAGATTATAGGCGAATGTAGGGTGTTTTTAGGTGGATTTTCTTTTCTCGATTGGCGACGAAGATGTCTACCTTTGTGGTTGGGAAGTTAAGTGGGATCATTTTTGGTCGAGTTTTGGTTTTATTGATATGATGTTGGCAGATCATATTTTTGAGTTTTTCGCATGTAAAATTAATTCGAGGAGAATAGCTGGTTTGAAAGTGAATTGGATAAATGATAATGAATAATGGCTTTCAACTAAGATTAAGATCCATTTTTGATGAAGAAAATTAGTTGTTGAAATGGTAAAAAATTGATTTTCTGTTGTGAATTGATTTTTGAAATCACTTCAGTTTAGTTCGGAGTATATGAGGCGAATCGAAGTTGGGACCATTGAGAAAAAATTACTTACTTTCTGTTGTAATGGATTCTACTTTCTTACACGTTAATTTCGGAATTTGTAGCAGGGGCGCCCGCAGAATTTTCTGATGAGGTAGCAAGACAAAATGCAGAAGAGCATAATTTAACTCTGAGAGCATTTCGGAAAACTTCACCCCTCTCCCTCCCCCTAATCTGTTTTCCCAGTGAATTCGATGGGAAATGACAAACAAGATGCCAAAAGCATCAATTTTTTTGAATATTCAAATATTTAATCCGAATTATGGCCATCAACAATCCTACATGTCCCTTGCACACAATCCCTGAAGCGATTTGTGATATCAATCATCTACTCTTTGAATGTCCTGCTCTCTCACGTTTTAGATCAAAACTATACCAAAGTCTTCTAAGTGCAGGAGTGAGTACTCCTTTTTCTGCTCTGTCAATCATGAATAATACTAGTAAAAATATCTACTCTGCATTAAGTTCCTTTATACAGGAGTTGACAACGTTCACCAATGGTGTTATACGTTTCTAATGAATTCTAATTATTGCTGGCATGGGCTGATAGACCTAGTAGTCTGAACCCACAAAAAAAAAAAAAAAAAAAAAAAAATTCATTTTTAATGTGATGCTCGAGTAGTGAAGCGAGGGAGCATTTCACGTTTCACAAGCTCTTTGAGACCTCTTACAAAGGGAAAATCTCTCTCCCACTCCGATGATTTCCTCGCTTGACAGATTTTTTCAATCGAAAACTTCCTATTTTTACTGTTTTTATTATAATTATTTTGTTTTCCATCACCTTGGCATTAGATTTCATTTTTGAAAAATGGTAAGTCCTAATAATGCATGAGAACAATTTTTTTTTTTTAAAGTACGAAAAGTTTATGAGGTAGCGATTGCTACCTCCGCCACCCTCTGTGGGCGCGCATGATTTGTAGTGTCTTGAAATCTACCATAAAATTGAAAAGAACTCGTGATGGAAATGTTCAATATTTAGCTTTTTTCTACTTCGGTCCATTATTCCTGCGTGAAATGAACTGATATTTCATATATGTAGTTGATGAACAGAAAACGCTTAAAAATTGAATATTTTTTGTTTCAATATATACTTACTGGACCGTAAATAAATAAATTTGAAACAAAAAAAACAGTTTCTTCCCAATCTCGTAAGTTTTTGCATTTCTACTTTTGATTTTTCTAAAAAGTTTTAATTTCATATTTTTCAAATTTTCTTTCAATTTATTAAATTGGAAAAAATTCTGAAAAACATGAAGTTGAATTTTTTTCAAAATTTAAAGTTGAAAAGACTCGAGAAAAAGTTGTAGAAATTTGAAAAATAATTACATTGAAGTTGTCCCATGTCCCCTTAGTCATTCGTTTTACACAGAGTAAATTACCTATGTGGCAATCAAATTCATCAAAAAATGACGATGTTTGTTATTTTGGTATCCAGAAATAATTTTAATTGGTGCAACAATAATTTTTCAATTTTTCGTTGCATTGAATTGATATTTTATGTATATATATTTTTCAAATCATAGGATATATTTGAATAAATTGTTTTCATAATTGTAAGGTACACTTCCATAGGAACTATATTTTCATCGGTCGATGCTTTTCCAAGCTCCTAAAATTTTAAAGAAACAGATTTGAAAAAATAAGAAAATGAAAACTGGTAAATATTCAATATTAATTTAACTTGGTTTTTCCCTTGAATGGTTAGAATTTTTTCATAAACTATGGCCCCTCTCATACCCTGAAAAACGACAGTTACTCAATTTAAAGCGGTCATAAGGAAGTAAAGAGGAGAAAAATTATTGGTTTTGAGCTGATTAAAGGGTGCTCAACGGTCCCTCTCTTTTACCTTCGCAGATCAACACTTTCATGCCAAATTTTTTTACTTATCTATTCGTACTAAAATTTAAAACACGTGCAAGTGATTTCGTCTCGAACCAGGGTTGTCCCAAATATAGTTCATTTTGATTCGAATCATTCAATTTCCTTGAAATGATTTCGTTTCTCTGACATTTGGACATTTTTTAACGTGAATTTTCGGATATTTTGCTTATAAATGAATGAATAAACACGCAAAAAAACATCACTTCTTGACTGAGAAACAGAGTTTTCACATTGCCATGTTTCACAATATTTTTTTCAATACAGAATTGCAGTTTTCAATACAGAAACTTAATGACAATTTTTAAGCAAATTTTCAAGTTTCTTACATTTTTTGTGTTTTCAACTTGTAGCAAAATATTTGATAATTGACGCCAAAAAATGGAAAGGAAATTTCAAAAAAATTAAATGATTCGAAATTTCGAGTCACGAATCTTTTTTTCGAATCATAACAATGAGTGATTCGGATCAAAAATGATTCAAATTCGCACCAGCCCTGCTTCTAACTTATGTTTTTTGATTTATCATGATTAAGTAACAAATGCTTAATCAAAATATTATTTTTTTCGTATCGTTTTTCGGTTTTTGTCGTTGTTCATTTGAGAATTATTGCAATCCTGTTCAAAATTATTGACCTGGTTTCAAAAATTTTCATTTCGCAAAAAAACCCGAATCGAATTTTTTTTAAATATCGGTTTCCTTATTTCTATATAACTTGAGGTGTAGCTCTCGAGTAAATTGTATTTTTTTTCAAGTGGAAGTGATCGAGAAGTTTTGCCAAGGTTTCAAAAACCCTGGTACTGAAATTTTGCTCCCTTGGATACTCAACTTCCATCGTTGTCCAATTTTCCTTGAAATCTGACCATATTCCAAGTAAATTATTGAAAAAAATTACCAAAAATTGATGATTTTTTTTATAGAAGATTACTTTTCATTTTTATTCTATTTTTCAAGGATACTTGAAAAATTACTCTTCTTATGTTTTTTAAATTTCTTGTTCTCTTAAAATGGCCTCAAGATGTATTATTTCTATCAGAAAATAACTCCGGTGGCAATTTTACATCGCTCGCCCATCTTACGTTAGTGATTTTCCAAAAATGATGAAAATCCATTATGTTTCTTTCCTGAACCGAAACTACATATATGACTGAATCGCCATCCATAATTTTTTGCAGGTACATGAAATGATACATATTCAAATCATTTCAAGGGAAATATTTTCAAAAATGATTTTTTTCAAAATTTTTCTTCAACATACTTAGGTATAAAATGTAGGAATATTTTTTCAGTATCTCTGAAAAACGAGGCAAAGGTAAATAAAGGGCATTAATGCCACCTTTTTTTAAATAAAAACATTTATGTGTCCTACTTGAATATTTACACAATTTTTTTCAATATTTCGGATTTTTTTGAATATTTTATGGTCAAATTTTAAGAGCAATTGGACAGAGATCGATGCCAAGTTGGGGATGGAATTTTCATTACAGGGACTTTGTGGTCTAAACACAACTTCCCAACTATCTTTTTCACCATTCAGCTTTAGAAAAGTAAATATCCAAAACGACACATCATTTTCAGATTTGAAGTTGTGGAATTTGGCAAAAGTGGTGTATCAAAAGGAAGAATAAAAACTTGATCATGTTCTTTGGCCGAAAATACAAACTAGTTTGGCATAAATTTTAATTTTTTCCTCTACCATCAGTACCTATTGGATGATTTTCCTTGAGATTTTTTTATGTTGTTTTCGTTTTAAAACACGATCGATTTGAAATGCTACTTGCTTGGCGAAAAATATCAATACGCAGCAAGAATGAAAAACCAAAGAAAACTCATTTAAATTGAAAAAATATCAAACCTCCCACAGATGTATTCTTCTCGCACACCAATCATCGTTTTATTTGCCAAGATTATTTGAAATTCAAAACTACTTCTGACGTCACCTCCCTTCCCATCACTATTCGACTACAAAGTATCCTCATCCTCGCTTCTCTTGTCATGCAAATGTATAAAAGACTTCTCAACCGTATACACCTATTGATTGAAATCTGCGTAGGTGTGAATTCAGTGAAACAGTACGCATCGGGTCTCGCCGCGGTGGAACCCGTACGTGTATGTAATTTCATTTGAAAAACGCACTCCGACGACGTCGCTGACACCGAAAAACGCGCAGACGGACAATTCTCAAGGGTACCGGCGATCTCTATGCGAATGCGACTTGGCAATCAGCGCGGCTTTTGAATAATACAACAAACGAAACAAAAAAAGAACAAAAAACCTGCGAAAAAGTTTGCAATTCGCGATATCTTATCGTATCGTATACGATACGCTTGTGAAATTCCACCCGAAGTGACACCTTGTTGACCTAAACGAAGGCATTTCTTTCTTTCTTACTCGTTCGACGAAAACGTATCGTACCGTCGAGAATCATAAGCCCCGACGAAAATCTCACTTCGGAGTGAAACTTTATCGAGCATTTTGGCGTTTTTTTCCCCATTACGACGAAGTGGTACCCCGATCTTTCAAACATCCAGATATAGATACGAATAGAGTTTGAAAATCATCGTCAACTTGCCGTTACATCACTGTTCGCAAAGGCGAGATAAATGCAAATCGTATAAGCGTAGTCGATATATTACGCATTTTGCGCGAAATAACATCGCTAAGGCAATAACCAGCCTGAGCTGAAACCGCCTTTGGCGCGTAAAAGCAATATCTTACGGGGTGAAATCCATTCGCGAAATATCATTTGCCAGCCGGATGAAAAAATTTAACATTTTGTATTTATTTTTCACGTTCGTTTGGCTTGGTTTATTTATTCGGTTGTACGAGGGTTTTTTCGGAGGCAGGTACGAGAGGAGTACTTGGCACGTAGAATTTTCATATTTTTTTACTTCAAAGGCTACGAAAAGGCATTTGAAGAATCATATGTGATGTACCTACATATGTAGCCATCAAATCTACTACCAAATTGAAATCAGAGAATATGTCGATGAAATTGCTTAAATGATGAAATCTGGTCGACCAATAAACATAATCGTAATCTAGAACGTGGAATATATACAGGGTGTTTCATAAATGAATCGCCTCCTTCATTCAATAACTAGGCAACATATTACGAGTCTAAAAGGGCACATTTGCAGCCCTAGCAGCACAGAATGTCTTACAGATGTCTATAGCAAGTCAATCTTGTCTAGTTCATCTAAATCTAAAAATGACATTGTATAGATGTCGTTTTGATGTATGAAATTTGATGAGTTTTCGGACATCAAAAACGATGTCTGACATACATCGTATAGACATATGATTTAGATCTATTTCTAAATCTATCATTTGATGTCTACCAGACATTGCATAGATGTGAGAAATCGATGTGTAGATGTCGAATTTAGATATCTTCCAGACATCAGTTAAGAAAGTCAATGTCACATCTACTAGATATCTATTTTAGATGAAGGATAACGTATGTCTCCTTGATGTCAGATAGATGTGTAATATACATCTAAAATTTGTTCAGTCAAGTCTAATATGTGATGTCTATAAGATGTATGCCACAATGTCTGGTCCACATCTTATAGACATCGTTTTTTAGACCATTAATTTGTTTATTTTTGAATATCTAATTGATGACTAAATAGGTACGACATCTAATAGACATTCATCCGACATTTATAAGATCCATTCACTGTTATTTTTCCATTTATATTTAGACAAAGTAGACATTCATGAGACATCAAATAGATGTAGTTTTTTGGATGCCTTATTTATACACATGTTTCAAAGTTGTAATTTTTTCCAACAGTCATCTTCCCACCCCAACAGGCCCCGCCATTAATTTCTACAAAAAAAATATCAAATTCATGCTCTGCATCTTCAGAATCTAGATTTTCTTGTAATTTATTAGCACAAAAATATTTGGATTCTACATCATTAAAAAACTATATTTTGATACATCACTTGAAAAAATTGTGAAATTTCAATTTTTTCAAGTCTTCCCCTCCTCCCTAATCCATCATTCCTAGAAGAAAACTATTCCCAGAGATATATTTTACATCCTCAAAAACTTGGATTTCGATTAAATAATTATCATTCATAAAAATTGTGAAATTCAAATTTTTTCAAGTGTTACCCCCAACTGACCACCCATTCCAACCCTTTATTCTTTGGAGAAAAATGTTGCTAAATTTGTTTTGTTCCAACACCTTCCAAAAAATAATTATAGCAATGTTTATTTCCCATTCAAAAAAATTGCAAATTTTTAGTTTTTCCAGAGTTTACTTCTCTTTTTTAAGTTATGAATTTTGAGGTGCTGGCCCCTGAAGGGAAGAATATTAATTCTCTGAATGTGCTCTAAAATTCATTTTTACTACCTATGCTCTATCAAAAAAGCAAAAAAATTTCCCAATTAAAAAAAAATTACTGACTTCAAGTTTAAATAGTAACTATTAGTAGTGAACTTTAAACCTGACATGGTGGCGTGCTCCTCTAACCCAAGACCTACAGAACAGACAAGTGTACTTTTCAATACCTACAGAACAGGCAAGTGTACTTCAAGACTAAACCATATTTAACGGATGTCAATAATTAGACATCGTATAGACATTCAACACTGACATTGTATAGACATTCAACACAGACATCTAGTTGATATCTGTCACACATCCTTTTAGATGTGGTTTCATTTTATATCTAATTTTGATATCTATTAGACATCTATTTTAGATGTCTTATAGATAAGTATTGACTAGATATAGAATGAGTGGGCGAACTTGGCATGTCGTATAGATATCTTCCAGACATCAAGTTTATCTAATGATGTTTGGAAGATATCTATTTCACATCTTATAGATGACAATTGTATCGGCTATATCTTATCTAAGATGTCGATTAGACTTGCTATAGACTTGCTATAGATTTACTTTTCGCATTTTAGATATGCTATAGACGTTCGACGTCTATTTTCTACATCTATACGATGTACCTTCATCTAAAAATCGACATCTCTTAGATATCTATATGACGTTCTGTGCTGCTAGGGAGAAATGAAGTATATTTCAGGGGCGGTAAGTCAGCCTTGAGCCATTCGTCTTTTTTCGGCTTGAAATCGTCCAAGCAGATTTTGGTTTTCCCTCAATCGCATAACGGGGGGGGGGAATGAAAAATCACTAGCTCCTACTTAATTTTGACGTAAATGGGATTCCGACGATTAAGTTCAAATCTATTCTAGTTCAAATTTTTTCAATACTGTATCCAGTTAAAAAAATCTTCCATCAAGAAATTTTTTCTGATTCAAAGTTTCTTCATTTTCCCAACTTTGATTTTTTTGGTCTCATATTTTTATTACTTTTTAGATTATTTTTCTTATAATTGATAATTGAAATGGAAAAAATTTTGAGAAATTGTCGATTGAAAAAATTTTATAGTCGAAAAAATTGAAGAAATTTGAAAAAATATGAAGTTCAGGGCATCAAACAGTCACCTTTTTTAGTGACTTGTCCCCTATTTTCAAGGTTGGTCATTAAAAGTCATTTTTTTACCAAAGTGTCACTAATTGGTCACTTTTTTCATTCTGAAGTCACTTTTTCAAAAATCCAAAAAAAGGCACTAACCAGAAATGTGTTTTTTTTGCTTCTCTTATCATAAATTTTTCAAAAAATTTCGCCCTCGCTTCGCTCGGGCCAAATAATTATTGTATATCTTACAAATTTTTATATTCATTATTTTTTGCTGATCGTAATGTACAGAAAAAATGTTCTTTATTTGAATACTTTTCTTTATTCATTATATTATAAATTTTTCTAAAAAAATTCCGCGTTAAACTCACGGGAAATTCATACTCTTTTTCTACATAATTCATTGAAAATCCTTTTTATTTTTTAAGCTGTAATGAGAAAAGAAATGTAATGTCTTTGACCACAATGTTGAAAATGAGAAAGAATAAATAGAAGAGAATCTGAAATTATTGGTCACATTTTGGAAAATCTCAAGAGAAAAGTGTTCAATTTCAATTTTTGAATGACTTTTTTCGCTAAAATTTTCGCTCGGACTCAGCACATTGATTAATTTATCTTAACGAAATAATTTATATTTTACTACCACATCGATTTTTTATTTACTAGGACAAGCTGAAAATTTCAATGGCTTGTAAGAAATTTTTTAATTTTTAGCCCAGAAAATTCCGATTTTTCATCTGTATTATTCAATCAACAACCTGTCATAATTTGTTCAAAAAAAAATCGTTAGGTTAGAGACCATGCATTTCGAAAATTCCTCTGCACGATTTCGGATTATAAGTGCATCACTCGAAAATGCTTTCTATTACGTAAAAGGTCTACAAATTGCCGAAAAATTGGAAAAAAATCGTTTTTTTCAGTTACTTGAAACTTATTCCAGAACTCTTAATTTCAAGTGAAGATTTATGAAAAAAAAAACGATTTTTTTTAGAACCACAGCAGGGAGAAATACAGTTATGATAAAATAATGAGGTATGGTTGAGAAAAATTGAAAACTTGGTCACTTTTTTCAATAAATTGGTCACTTTTTGCCCAATGAAAAGTCACTATTTTTTTCCTAAATTTCTGTTTGATGCGTGGAAGTTGAAAAAAATAGAAGAAAAATTGAAGTTGAAAATTTTTAATACTTTATTTTTTCAATGTAAATTTTCCTAAATTTTTTCCATACTTACCTAATGAAAAAAAATTTGTGAATAAGAAATTTAAAAAAATTGAAAAATTCAAGGTGAGAAAAATTACGAGAAAATTTAAATCCAATAAAATTTCATTAGCGGAAAAGTTTTAAAATTGAATACAGCTTTGGAAAAAAAATTAGTAATTAAAGCTATTGAACAAGTTTAGAGTTGAAAAAATTTGAACTTGAAATAAGTTTGGACTTAGGTCGTCTAAATCCCATTTGCGTCAAAATCAATTAGGAGCTAGTAATCAATCAATACTTATGGCTTCGGATCTGGTACAGGTTCTCATTGATAAAAAATGTAAGTAATGATTTAAGCCACAAGCTTCAAGTCTTGAGCTATAAACTAATGATTTTTCGACCATTCAGCTTAAGTTTTAAGTTTGTGCATTATTGAAAAATTTCATTTCGAATTTTGAGCTTTATGGATTGTCTAGACACCCCTGGTTTATGTTTTCTTGAATATTTTTTTATGGAAATAGTGCACCTGAATTTGGGTTCCATGGCAGGTACAGAGTTGAAAATGGAATTTTTGAAGGAAGCTGCTGTTTTATAACTATGGTAGTTTATCTAAAAATTCTCGAGTATTTCAATAAAAATGATAATGAAGAAGCATATTTTTCTGCCCATGCAATTGAAAGGATGGCAAACATTTATGTTCTCTGAATGGGTTGCCTACTTACTGATTTGAAGGAGAAGCATCACTTATAAAACACCCTGGATAATAATATTCGTAGCCAATATTTACGTATATTTTTAAACAAGTCAGACATTCTACCCAGTACCTACACATCCAGAATCAAATTGCGAACTGTACATTCAAAAATGAAAAAAACCTTGTCGATGGTTTTTACCCCTTTTTTCGCAAAGGACAAGACCGTGGATTCGGGTACAGCGCGGGAAAAAAGACCATCTTGCTTTTTTCGAATCAATCTTGGAAATTCGTTTAACATTCGTAATAGCATCAAATCTTGCTCGAGTGCTCGTTCGTGTAATTTTCTATTTTCTATTTTTATACACATTTTATCATGTTTTATTGGATTTTATTGTTAACATAACGACTTCCGATTTCGTAAAGTAGTTTGTGTGTTCGACAAATGAAATATGAAATAATACTGTGGAAAAATTACGTACGCTGTACGAATCGTGCTTCTTTTTTTATCCTTTTGTATACGCTCTTCTGTATGCCCTCTCTTCTTCTCGATTTCTCTTCTTCGAGGGGATTTTTTTCTCCCTTCGGTTGCTTCATTAAATATATAAAAGTAATTTTCGTAAACTTTTTTCGACTCAAATGTTTTCGTGTTTGGTGCGGTTTTTTGCGATGTGTATTTTTTTAACAATTTTGAACTCTGAAAAGGAAAAAATGGAAAAAGCTGAGGATTCTTTTTTCGAAGAATTTTCAAGTTGTTCAAAAGGTTTTCATTTTTTTTTTCAAGTTAGAGTTATTCGTCGAAATTCCTAATTTGAACTATTAATTTGATTTGATTTTTTTTAATAATAAGTAGCAGATTATTGTTGCCGAATTTCCATTATTACCTAACATTGGATATTTTCAAAAAAAAATAAAAATTTACTTACTTTGGAAGAAAAATAAGAATGATACGTATTTCTACATTGTACTTTTCTGACATTCAGCTGTACGTATAATTTCCTACTAATTCCCTGCTGAAAATCTCAATTCCTGCTACTTCTGTATAGGCAGGCAGAATTCAGAATAAGACAATATATCTAGACGTGAAAATCGCGAAGGCGTTAGCGTCGTTACGAAAACTTCGATTAGCTCGGTTGTTTTTAAGTACGAGCTGCTGATTTTAAGAAGCTCTCGCAGCAGCTTTTGTGGGACGTTGTTACACGCACACAGAGTATGTTCGCATTATCCGAAATACGTGTTCGGCGTGTAAAATCGACGCAATCATATGCCTTCTGTCATCGGTGTCTAGCACTTGGCAGCTCTGCTAAACTTTCATAATCCTGGCGATATATTTTTGCGGCAGCTCGTATCGTCTCGTCGGATCATTCCATACTGTAGTACTTGTATACTACTTGTTTTCACAGATTGATTACCCTCGATTATTACACTCTCTGGATTTGTTTTTTTGAATTCAGCTCCGAAGTTTTATGCTCATTTTTCATACCTGGTTTCGGTCGAAATTAGAACTTGGAACTAGGAACGTGAATTCTGTCATGTTGGCGAATTTTTTTCATTCGGTGGAACTAACAACTCATATTTGTGATGAACTGGAAAGAAAAATTTACCTGAAATCGACATTTTTTTTCATTGTTTTTTGCTAACCTTCCTCTTTAAGATATGAGTGGTCTTTTTGGTGGAAAAAATAATTTTTATGGAAAATTAGCTAGGTTAGTTTTGAACTCATTAGCATAAAATTAATTTTAATGGTTTTGTTCGTTCTCAACAGTCAAAAATAATACTTCCATTGGATTCGTCGTGGAATTTCATATAAGAATAAATTACAATTTGAAAATAATTTGCGAATAAGGTTTTTTTTTTAAAAAAATACAAGCTTTTTTATCAAAAGTTTCGGGGAAGTTTTCTCAAAACTATGGTTTTTGGATGTCAAACTTTGGAGGTGAATTGTGAGCTCATTTTTCAACTTTAACAGGTGAGGTTTTCAGCATCGTTTTCAGTGTGAAATTTTCTATCAGAATCCATCAAAAATTCGATATCGATTTCTTTCACCCTAAGCCCCCTTATCGCAAAACGTGTCACTTGCAGAAATTCAATAAAGATTACCTACATCTCAATTCCTTTTCTAATACATTTTTTTTATTTATCTGATACTAAAATTAAAATTAAAATTAAACAAATGAAGAATAAAAAATTTATTAGATTCCATGCCGCATACACATAGATATGTAACGAACGTCGGAACGTAGCGTCGCGTGAAAATATAACTACATATAATAATTGTATTAACATCGATCAGCGATATGTGCGTCTTGTTGAATCTACTAACTAGTTGCTTATTTAAGGAGAATAAAAGTTTCGAATTTATATTTTTTTTCTTTTTTTTTTCGGAATTCTTGATTAATTAATGGTATTTGAATCTCGATACGAACTAGAGGTAAAATAACATCATTTAAATTAAAATTAGGGTTCAGCATTTTTCAACTTTTTACGAATTTTGCGTCACTTTTTTCCAAAAATTGTTGCTAAATGACCTCAAAAAGACGAGGTGAAAATATGTAATTTTTTATTTCATGTGTAACCCCCTCCCCTTCTCAGAAGCTCATTTTCAAAATTTTTAGCTTTTTAAAAATTTTTTTGAGTGCTTTTTAGGGATGATTAGTCGCATTACGACTATTGAAGTGTAATTTTTTTTAAAAATTTTTCTCGGATTTCTCAGGCATTCGCATGATTTTTGTAATTTAGCCCAAAACACTGCTTTTGAGATTATTTTGAAAGTGATAACTGATGAGCGAATGCAAAAAAATAACTCCATAAACTTTGATCGATTTTATGAAGTCGTAAGAGTAAAACAGCCCCAACCTCATTTCCCCCTTTTTTTTGTAGTCTTTAACTTTTTTTTCGTATCAACGTAATTAAACAATAATATTACGTTGTAATTTGACGTCATTTCACAGTAATTTGAGAACTTTTCAAAGAAGGAATGGAGTAGGAAATTGTCTCACGTTCATCCAGAGTACAAAACAACTTCATAAATTAAATCAAAGCTTTTACCAGCTTTTGCGATACACTCGCTCATTCTGAATCAATGAGAAGTCACTGACGAACATTCAGAATTGCAGAACGGCAAAAATCAGCAAAATTCACTGATTTTTCAAAGATTTTCATTTATTTTCCTGCTAATTTCGTAAATTTTACTGAATTTTCACTGATTTTCCGGTGGTTCTTCTTACTGATTTGTTTTCATTGAACATTTTTTCACTGATTTCTTTTGTGCTGCAATTCTGACTGTTGCTCAGTGATTTTCGATAATTTTCACTGATTTATGAATGAGAGAGTATGCACTTATGCAGTTACTTTTTGTATTCCCTTACAAAATATATGAAAACAGATTTTTTGGCCATTTACAAAAATCATGCAAAAAATTCCAAAAAATCTGAAATTTTTTGAAAATTAGGTTATTGGTATCAATATTGAAGAAATCAGGCACGAGAAGGTTTTAATCGTCATTTTGATATCACTTCACCTCATAACTTAAATTTGGTCCAATAAAAATCAAATTTTGAAATCTTTATTTTTAAAGCTCATTTTTACTTTCACGGCGACCTTGAAAACTCTCAAGTCTTTGGCCCCTTTTCTTTTTTGGGTTTTGTTTTACATTCAGAAGTTGAATGACTTGACATCAAAATAAGAGTCAGCGATCTCGAAACTCAACATTTTGATACCCAAACGTACGTTGCTCAAATTATATTTTTGATGTATTGGATTTTCAACCCATTTCCCTTCCATCTGATTTTCGGAGATATTTTTGAAAAATACGACAATGTGCCTTTTGATAATAAATTGTAGTTTCTTGCCGACCCTATCCTCGACCATCATTAAATTGGGTAATTTTTAGCCATGAAGTGGTCATGCCAGGAGGTGAGGTGAGGCAAGGGATTCCTATGTAGTTATTGACCACGAAATCATATCTGGCATTAAATTGCGATGAAAAACGCTTCCATCGTACGAACCTAAGAAGAACATTGTGGAAGTCAGTTGCTGACGGAAGGGGGTTAGTATCCGTTGAACTATCTCGTTTAAAAGACCTACCGTATGATGGAATGAGATCCAAAGTGCGACATTATTACGGTACTCGAGCGGCTCGGCAAATGGAAGATGAGACGAAGCAGAGAAACCGTCGACAATATTCACGTACTTAGTGGGAAATACGTGCCGCGAGTGAGGACGATGCGGGGCGCGATATATACGTACGGATCAACATATGAGTTCGGCGTGACAGGCGAAATGCTGAGGCGTTTTTGCCATACGTACTTTTTTTCGGACACTGTTCTGTACAGCGGACACGTTCGTGAACGCGCTTAAATGGATAAGGTCGGTTTATCATTGTCGCTTATATAGCCAGAGCGTATAGCGACAGAGGTCTTCCAAGACGAGGCGCAAATGTATGGTATGTAAGAGGGTAATAATAAACTCGATTCGTATAAATGACTTTTAGCGCGCGACGAGGCACGAAAAAGACGACGGACGCCGGTGGAAAAATTGCGTAACGGCGATAGATCTTGATCTTTCGTCGGTCGTGTGCTCTTTTTTATTAAGCCGACGAATGGATGATGAGTTTTCCTCGATGTGTTCAAAGAAAAAGGTTAACAATGTCTCGAGAACGTGTAGGAGGTGAATTATAGCTCCGAAAAATTAGCACAAAAATAATGAAATAAATTAAATATCGAATCGTTATAAATGATGCTGGCTGAATTGAAATCGAAACCAATTTATCGGTTCGAGTTCTTTTAGTCCAGGCAAATAAGAGAATAAATGTGTCCCCCCCCCTCGGAAATTTAATTCTAATTTTTTTTTCGTGTTTTACGTTTGTAATGGTCTACGAAACAACATATCATAATGGACACCCCAGGAACCCACCGCAACCACCAGGGGAGAGGTAAATGCCTGCTGAAACCTGGGTTTCTGCTCAAAATTAAAAAGGGTATGATTTATTGTTACGACAAAAAAAGGAGGTTTGAACGATAGAAAATTGAAACGTAACGGCCATGAAAAATACACGACAGAAAAATTCTTCGAACGACTGAAAAATATATTGTACATGAAAAAAACACGATCAACGACAAATAAAAAATCGCACGTCAGTATAATGACCTCAGACGACAACAAGTTGAGCAACGACAAAGCAGTACGTTTGAACGATAATTTTTTTTTTACAATCTGCTAAAGTTTTAAAAAAATGCACATTTCTATATGAAAGAATTATGAAACATCATTGCAGTAGTAGAGCAGTTTTTGATTTCATTGGCCTTCCGCGTTTACATTTCTGTCCCATGGGAACTGATTTTACCTCAGGAGGAGCTTGGACCAACTTTAGCCGAATTTGCATGCCTAGTACATGTTTGCACGTTGTTTTCTTTGCAAAGAAGGGGCAAGAGCAGGAAGAGTGATGCAGTTCTTTTCTTTTGAATTTTGATTTAAATTTCCCAAATTCCATGCCTAAATTTCAAAAATTTGTCGCAATTTCTTCAATTTTTCTCCTTGTTTTTGAAAGTTCCGACTTGCTTTGGAGTTATCTGGCGGTTTGTTGTGGTGGATGTAACATAAAAGAAGGAGGTATCGCCTGTATGGTCCGGTTATCTTCATTCACAAAAATATAAAATTTTCCTACACTGCCATTCAACTGTACTTCACCTCAATCGCCTATTCACCTGGTTATCTTCATTCACAGCAAAATGAACTTTACCTGTATTGTCATTCAAAATCTTTATTTGTCGTTCAAACACTCATTTCTGACGGGGAGGAAATTGTCGCGATTCATCAACAAACCTAGTCGTGATGACAACACATTTTGTCGTTTGAAATTACTGTCGTTGAACAAATTAAATTGTCGTTCATACCTCCTCTTTCTGTCGTAATGCTTGACTATCGTTCAAACCTGCTTTTTTGTCGTAAGATTATATATTTCCCAATGAAAAAATGGGTATGAACAATCTTGTTTTACGTGTGATTTCCTATCAAAAAGGTTAATTTTTTTTCAAAAACACTCTCTTCCTTGGCCAAAAATTGAGAGGAAAACCCCATATTTTTCAACAATCAACATATTTTTTGAAATAATCGAAACTTTCGTAAATATCTTCTCAAGTAACCCTCAAAATTGAAAAATGGTTATGAACAATCTTGTTCTACTTCTACATGTGAGTTCCTCTCAGAAAGGGTTGTTTTTTTTTCAAAAACGCCCACTTCTTTGCCCAAAAATCAAGTGTAAAAACGTCTATTTTTCCAATATTTACTGTATTTTTTTTTAATGGTTTATTTTCAATCATTTCTTTCATGAAATGATACCTAATGTTGATATGTTCGGATCTTTTCCCTCCTCCATTTTTCAAGATTTTTATACAACTCAAGTTGTCCTCGAAGATTTCAATTTTTGAGTCTGTTTTTTTTCCCACAAAATCTACAATCTTTTTGATCCATAGAACTTCCTTGCAACTTCCAGCCAATGCTATTACCACTGCTTCAATAGAAGATAGAGCTACAAGTTTTTGTTTACGACTTCCCCAACTAACTAAATTTTGCCCCAAAAATATGCAATGGCCTGAAATGGATTTTCATGTTTCACAGCAATTCGCTCAGTCTGCATCAACGTACATTTTTAAAGTACTTATTCTTTCCATAACCTCAATTTTATAAATGTAATATTCAGTAACCTCCCTCATAATTAACCGTAGGGGCTAAACAAAATTCGGGTGACTTTTTTGGAATGCCATACGAGCGTGTATAAAAAAAAGTACTCTTCACTGGTATAATATTGGGTACCTTCAGCTCCGTAATTTCAAAATACTGTAAATATTGGAAAAAAATACGTTTTTACCCTTGATTTTTAGGCAAAGAAGTGGGCGTTTTTGAAAAAAAAAAAAAAAAACTTTTCTGATAGGGAATTACATGTAGAACAAGATTGTTCGTAACTATTTTTCAATGCTTATTTGAGAAGATATTTACGAAAGTTTCAATTATTTCAAAAAATACTGTAAATTGTTGAAAATATGGAGTTTTCACCCTCAATTTTTGGCCAAGGAAGTGAGTGTTTTTTCAAAAAAATTAACGTTTCTGATAGGAAATTACACGCAGAACAATATTGTTTATAACCATTTTTGAATTTTGAGACTTATTTGTGGAGATATTCACGAAAAACCGGTTTTCAGCAGGCATTTACCCCCTCTCCTGAGGGTTCCTGGGGTTTCAATTTTGATGTGTTATTTAGCGGACCATTACAAATGTAAAACACGAAAAAAAATCAGGAATAATTTTTTTTGGAGGGGGTGGGGGTGAATCCTAAAATGACTTATGGACTATTTTGCTTCCAGACTCTGGTACTTTCGTACCAACAAATAATGAAGTCGAAAAATTGAATCATTTTACCTTTCGAAAAATTTCGAGGAACTTTTGTTAGAAGGAGTACCGTAACATTTTATCGTCCACTTCGCGCCTTACACTTGTTAAAATTTCCTCGTCGAAAGCCAGTATAATAAAAAATATACAAATATAATATATAAAATAACAATACAGCATTTAATTTACAAAGGTGTAAGGTAAACATTAGATTCGCAGGAGAGGCCGGATGCTACGCTTTTGCTCGTTTCCAGACGAGCGTTATGTTCCATGTACATAGCTCTATCGTAGAGAGCTACGTACCTCTACAATTCCCGGGTGAAATCGAATTGCAAACGCGTTGTTGCCTCCATAAAATATAAAAAATTACCTCCCGAAATATGTTTTACGTTGGTTTTTTTTTCTCTCCTTCTTTCTCGGTCTGTTTTTGCACCTCGCCCGGTCGGCACCTTTCGCTCGCCAGCGATGCGGCCAACTTATGGTGTTGTTTTTATCGCTCAATTGGGTATTGCGAGCTTGCAATACCGCTCTCTCTTGTTATTAACGCACGTGTGGCATTTATTAATTGAAATCGACCGCGTAGTTTTTACCGTACCACGGTTTCTTCGGGGTATTGCTGAAATATTCATGCGAGGTAATCTGAAAAATTATTGTGGTCCCTTTCGAGGCTTACCTTGAATAAGGATACTAGGTCAGCGTCGGTCTGATCGTTAATTGCAACGTTGAAATATACGATAGGTCGAGACTCCGGAGAACGTCGCGTCATTGGAATTTTCTATCGAAAGTCAAGACTGCGTTGTCAAAGGGGTAATAAAGTTTCTGGCTTGGGGTCTCTTTGCAATGGAGCTGAATACGCAGAGGAAAATAATGTAGAATTTGCGACGAATTGTGCCAAAAAGGCGGAGGTCAAGTGGAGTGGTTTGGCTTCGGAAACCAATTTTGACCGCTCTTAAACCTAAAAGAGTCTCCTATTCTGGCAAATTATTTTGACAATGATTCTGAACCCCTGAGTCAAATATTTGGGGAGAGGGGCAAAAATGTGTGGTTTATTTAATAATTTTCTCATTTTTCGCCAAATGTAGACAAAAATTTCGCATTTGTAATGAAGGGTCAAAGGGCAGTGGAGCTTATTTTTCCTCAAAGTACATAAGCATTCCAAAATTTGAGGTGAAGTTTGTCAAGAAAAAAATTAAAACCTGACATGATGTCCTGAGCAATAAAGAACGTGCATTTATACCTAGGTTGAATGCACTTCGATAGCAACAAAAAAATTCCACTTTTGAAAGTGAGATTTATGATAATATCTGACATTGAAATTAATAGAAAAGGTAACCGCCCGTTTTCCCGAATCGAGATTCCCGAACGGACATTTTCCCGAATGAATTATTTCACGAATATATTTTTCACGAATACTTTTTCCCGAATGCAATTTTCCCGAATGCTATTCTTTCCCGAATGCTATTTTTCCGAATGCTATTTTTTCCCGAATGCTATTAGAAAACGAATATGTTACAATATTTTCAAGGATCAAAAAATAATTAGTTTTTCCAATACAGCATCATTGAAAACATAACAAACGATATTTCACTCAAGTTTTTTTCATTTTTTTCATTTTTTGAATGAAATTCTACTCTTGTGGACAGAAAGGGGATAAATTCAAAAATTAACTTTTCATTCCAACCAACTCAGAGCTTCGAATAACATAACAAAAGTTGAATTACCAGTGATTTTTTTTTTATTTATTTTGCCCAAAATTCTGGAGAATCATAAATGCCCCTGGAGGATCGAAATCTTATCACGAAAATTGCAATTCTTAATTACTTATTTGAGTACTATTACAAAACCTTATTCGTGAGATTTTTTGCAAAATTTTGATTTAAATTTTACATTTTGAACATTGATGTGCCACTGAAAATTCTGTTTTTTGCTATAAAGCTCAATTTTTAACTTTAAAAATTTTTTATATTAAACAATTCTGAGCCTCATTACTTTTTAGCCAACTTGCTTCGAAGGGCATCATCGAAATTTCGTATTTATGAAAAATTGGATAGGCAAAAAAACAACAATTTTCCCTTAAAAGTCCCCGAAGGTGGAATTAAAAAATTAATGGTTTTCTAATTTTAGAGATGGGAGAATCTCGTAAAAAAATTTCAAACAAAGTCCGTTTATGAACTACAACACCAGTAAAAGACATCACATCACTTAATATAGCATTCCATGGAAATCAATATTGCACATTCGAAAAATCAACCATTCGGGGAATCGACCATTCGTGAAATCGACCATTCGTGAAATCGGCCATTCGTGATTTCTATTCGGGAAAATTGCATTCGGGAAAAAGTATTCGTGAAAAAAATATTCGTGAAATAATCCATTCGGGAAAATGTCCGTTCGGGAATCTCGATTCGGGAAAAAGACCTGTAACCAATAGAAAATCATAATCATGGGGCCCGAACTCTCGAAACCCCGAATCATGTACTTAACTTATCCAAGTACAGTGTTTATCGGTTATAAGAACCTTGGAAGGAACTAGAGATTTCGTCACTATAACCGATATGTTGTTATAACCGATATTGCTTTTTTTTGATCAATATTTTTATTATTGGGGGGGGGGGGTATGAATTACGAAATAGTTTCATCCCAACAAACGAATTCTTGGGAGAAAAAAATGAGCTAATTGATCCCAAAATGAAGGGTCAAATGAAGAGGAGCAATTGTAGGCTTCAACCCCTGATAATTAAATACTCTGTTGTACACAAAGAGGAGAAAACGGATACAGATATCAAGGCATGTTTTCAAGGACCAAAGAGGCAATAGTCTCTATACCTTCCAAAAAAAATCGATCACAGAGCTCGTCGGCCGATCAATTCGAAGAATTGTATTGTAAAATTAACGCCTACCTAAACACCCAAGATTTACAACTCGGGACCAAAGTAAAAACGTTAATATCCGTGACAATCGGTTCCATTATAATTATTCTCTTTTATTTGTCCATATGTTTTTGTTTGTACATTTGTAACATCCTAGTCTTTATTGGCACGTGTTGGTTTAAAATTCACCAAAAAAAAGAAAAGGTTTTTAATGCCTTTAGGTTCTTATATCAGATATTTTATGCTGGACGGACCAAAAATCTGGTTCTTAAAAGCGATATGTTCTTATAAGTGATGTTCTTATAAGCGATAAAAATTAACATTATGTCTTATGGAGTTTTGCCGGGACTTTCAAATTTGGTTCTAAAAAGCGATATGTTCTTATAACCGATGTTCTTATAACCGATAAACACTGTATTGGATTTTGCAGCTTATCCTTTAAATTACCTGTGTAAATATTGATCTATATAAATATATAGATCAGTTCTCTTGCATAATGTCATATGTTTTTGTTTCATTTTTCGGCGATGTTTTGATTGAAAAATCGTGCGAGGCACTTTAATGCTCCAATCACACGTTTGATTTTATATTCGTAGTCCGCAGGTTCGTCTTAAGCGAAATCAACATCAATATTGCCTACTTACCTTATGTTAAGTCAGAATGAGAGGAGTGAGGCTAAAAATGGAATTGCAAGAGTTCGAGTCCCTCGATTATGATTTTCAATTGATTTTAATGTCAGGTACCTATCATAAAGCTCACTTTTAGTGATGAACTTTTTATTGTTGCTACTGAAGTGCATGAAACAAAAGTAAGTATTGATATGTTTTTATTGCTCTGGGTGCACAGTGGGCCAGAATGAAAGAAAAAACACGCGGATAACCTCTTTTGAAAAAATGGTGACCCACCATCAGTTCAAAACTTCGTATCTGTTAGTAATTTTCAAAGTAGAATCCGAATTTTGAGTCAGTTTTTGTCTCCAGCTCAATGGGATGGTGGTACTGAACTCAAACATGAAAGAAATTGAATAACATCTAATTTGGTATCAAAATCTAGGTTTTCTGGTCTGAAAATACCATTTTGGGGTCATTTCATCCAGACAACTTCGCAACACCATTGAGCCCAAATATTAGTCAAACATTCTAAACTGAGTAGCTTTCCATGAACTGAGATGAGGTAACGACTCGAGCCTTCTTTGAAATTCACTTGGGCAGAATTTTCTCGCTTCTTCCAGATTTGATGACACTGTCGTGATCATATTATTTGAAAGTTTATATGGAAGAATTTTGGACCACATCTCCAGCAGACGCTTCAATACACCAGAACACATGAGGTGCATATAATCGTTGGGAATGTCTACGCAGGAGCATAATTAGTACGGACATTTTAGGTTTGACCCAAAAACAATTAGCAGAAAAGGGAAGTTTTCTATATAAGCTCAGTAAGGTATGTATTTTGATATTCCCGAAATTCCCTAAAATAGATGAATATTTTAATCCCCGGGGGGGGGGGGGGAGGGGTTCAAATTTTCGTTTTTCGAATATAACTTTCAAAATTACACATTTACGAAAAAAAAATCGAAACGAAAATTGTAGATCTTAAAAAAAACGAACAATTTTGTTATTTACAATTTTTTCCTAGGACGTAATAGTAGGGAGCTAGGGTCCTCGAAAAAAAAACAATTTTGAAAATTTCTCATTACCAGAAAAAATCACCAAAAATCGGGCTAATAAACTTTTAGGAGCGGTCTTTTGCATAGTGCATCCTATTACTATGTAAAGAAAAATGTATAACTGACCCCTTATCTCAAAGGGGGGGGGGAGGCATTGAAGAAAAAGTCGCATTTTCCATCAAGCGTAGCTCAGCTGAAGTGCAAAATTCGAAAAATTGGTTCAAACAAACGTTGTAGAGCATTAAAAGACAAATATTTTGCTTTTTTACTTTTTTTCTATGTGGTCTTGGATGCGAGCTATCGCAAAAAGAAAAAAATCAGCGTTCGGAAATTTTTATTTCCTCAATAAAGTACGAATGTGTAAGCCTGGTAAATTTAAAATCTAGGGAAGAAATGGGCAAACAAGTGGAGTTCTGAGGTTTTTGTGGACGCTGATCTCGATTTTTATAAAAATTTGATCTCTTGACCCAAATTGGGTCTCAAAAAGAGAGTTTATTGAGTTGATGAAAATTTTTCCAACGCCGCGCTGCTTTTTTTCATTTTGCAATAGCTCGTCCCCAAGACCACGTAGAAAAAAAGTAAAAAAATGTAAAATGTTCGTCATTTAATGCTCTACAACGTTTGTCTGAACCAATTTTTCAAATTTTGCACTGTAACAATTTTTTCTTTGGTGACACCATCCCCCCTTTTTGAGATAAGGTGTCGGCTATACATTTTTCTTACTCTACATAGTAATAGGATGTACTACGCAAAAGAACCGCTCCTAAAAGTCGATTAACCCGATTTTTGGTAATTTTTTCTGGTAATGAGAAATTTAAAAAAAAAATTCTAAAAACCCTAGCTTCCTCTCATAACGTCCTAAGAAGAAATTGCAAATAACAAAATTGTTTGTTTTTTCATCCTCTACAATTTTTGTTTCAACTATTTTTTCGTAAATACGTAATTTTTAAAGTTATAGCCGAAAAACAAAATTTTGAACCCCTCACCCCCTCCAGAAGGGGTCAAAATATTCACCGATTTTAGGGAAGTTCGGGAATATTAAAATACATACTTTGCTGAGCTTATATACGAAACTTCCCCTTCCTGCTAATTGTTTTTGGGTCAAAACCTAAAATGTCCGTACTAAGTGAGCCAGAATGAGAAAATAACACGCGGATAACCTCTTTTGAAAAAATGGTGACCCACCATCAGTTCAAAACTTCGTATCCGTTAGTAATTTTCAAAGTAGAATCCGAATTTTGAGTCAGTTTTTGTCTCCAGCCCAATGGGAGGGTGGAACTGAACTCAAACATGAAAGAAATTGAATAACATCTAATTTGGTATCAAAATCTAGGTTTTCTGGTCTGAAAATACCATTTTGGGGTCATTTCATCCAGACAACTTCGCAACACCATTGAGCCCAAATATTAGTCAAACATTCTAAACTGAGTAGCTTTCCATGAACTGAGATGAGGTAACGACTCCGGCCTTCTTTGGAATTCACTTGGGCAGAATTTTCTCGCTTCTTCCAGATTTGATGACTCTGTCGTGATCATATTATTTGAAAGTTTATACGGAGGAATTTTGGACCACATCTCCAGCAGACGCTTCAATATACCAGAACACATGAGGTGCATATAATCGATGGGAATGTCTACGCAGGAGCATAATAATGTTGTTGTTGTTAATGCTTTATTGCTTATTTGTACTGTTCGTAGAACATCTGAAGCATAGTAGAATATTAGTACAGACATTTTAGGTTTTGACACCAAAAAAATTAGTAGGAAGGGGAAGTTTTGTACATGACCCCCTTGAGGGGGGAGGGGGTTCAGCTTTCGTTTTTCGACTATAACTTTCAAAATTACGCATTTACGAAAAAAAAGTTGAAACAAAAATTGTAGATCATAAAAAACGAACAATTTTGTTATTTACAATTTTTTCCTAGAACGTCATGGTAGGGAGCTAGGGTCCTCGAAAAAAATCAATTTTGATGATTTCCACTTACCAGAAAAAATCTCCAAAAATCGGGTTAATAAACTTTTAGGAGCGGTTCTTTTGCATAATAAATATTATTATGTAAAATAAGAAAAATGTATAACCGACCCCTTATCTCGAAGTGGGGGGGTGGACCCTCCGAAGAAAAAGTCTCATTTCCCCCAAGCGTAGCTCAGCTGCAGTGCAAAATTCGAAAAATTGTTGTAGAGCATTAAAAGACAAACATTTTGCTTTTTTTCTACGTGGTCTTGGAAGTGAGCTATCGCAATCAGAAAAAAAATCAGCGTTCGAAAATTTTTCATTTCCTCAATAAAGTACGAATGTGTCAGCTTGGTAAATTTAAAATCTAGGGAAGCAATGGTCGAACAAGTGGGGTTCTGAGGTTTTTGTGGACACTGAACTCGATTTTTATAAATATTTGACCTCTGGACCCAATGTGGGTCTCAAAAGGAGAGTTTATTGAGTCGATGAAAATTTTTCGAACGCCGCGCTGCTTTTTTTCATTTTGCAATAGCTCGCCCCCAAGACCGCGTAGAAAAAAAGTAAAAAAAGCAAAATGTTCGTCTTTTAATGCTCTACAACGTTTGTTTGAACTAAGTTTTCGAATTTTGCACTGCAGCTGAGCTACGCTTGGGGGAAAATGCGACTTTTTCTTCGGAGGGTCCACCTCCCCCCTCACTTTGAGATAAGGGGTCGGTTATATATTTTTCTTATTTTACATAGTAATAGGATGTATTATGCAAAAGAACCGCTCCTAAAAGTTTATTAACCCGATTTTTGGTGATTTTTTTCTGGTAATGGGAAATTTTCAAAATTGATTTTTTTTCGAGGATCCTAGCTCCCTACCATGACTTCTTAGGAAAAAATTGCAAATAACAAAATTGTTCGGTTTTTCATGATCTACAATTGAATGTGTGAAGTGCATACTACGCTAAGTGCCAAAAATTTGTTTTCGAGATAATCGTGTTTAAAGTTTTGGTAACCCTACCTACGCGACGGAAGTGTTGCATACGTGAAAAATGAAGGTGCACAGTAAACTACGATTCATTCCCTATCACCTGGTATAAAATTTTTGTCATTTTGATTATTTTGATGCCGCGTACTGTCACTTTGAAAAATACACCTCTAGAAAAATTTGAAAATACATTACACAAAATTTATTCAAAAACTTATAATTTTTTTTTCTTCATGCAAAACAAATAAAATTTATGAAAAATGATTAAGTGTGACTTCGTTTGAACATTATTAAAACGAAAAACAACTCGAAAGTTGAAAGAAAATGAATAAAAAACGTAAATTTTTTTTTTTGAAAAACCTGATCAATCTGTAAACTTTTAACTAATACTAATTTGCTCTATGAAAATCTCTTCAAAGAAACTGCGATCACTTTCTTCCAAATTGCATCAATATTGACCAGTGGAGTCGGAAGCTTTTTTTTTGGGAGGGTACAAAATGAGAACCAAGACTTGAATATCAGGAGGATTTTCTGTGGAGGGGGAAAAAAGAAGCATTTTTTCGTTCTGTCGTCTCAAATAATCCATATAATTGTTATTTTGTTCATGCCCGAGCGAAGCGAGGGTGAAGCTTTGAGAAAACTGAGTTTTTAAAAGCCCAAAAAAGCATTTTTTCCACGTTTTAATGCTTGGAAAATGCCTATTTGATGTGATTTGGGAGGGTACAAATGATACTTTGTACCCCGCCAGGATTTGGGGGGGGGGGTACAATGTACCCCTTGTACCCCACTTTCCGACGCCACTGATATTGACGCTAGTTTGTTATCATTCAGAATGTCTGAGAGAAAAATAAACAGTTGAACTGGTACTTAGCGTCTTATGCACATTTTGTAGGCCTGGCACTTACAGATGGTGCCATCTTTAGGCCAGATTTTGAACTATTAGAAAGTAGGTATCCGGTCTCTGGGTAGGTTCGGAAGATGTACATTTCGTCGAAGTATACCATGGCAGTCTTAACTCATTTTTTCAAAAAATGGCACTTAGCGTGGTATGCACTTCACACGTTCAATTTTTGTTTCAATTTTTTTTTTCGTAAATACGTAATTTTGAAAGTTATATATTCGAAAAACGAAAATTTGAACCCCCTCACCTCCAGATGGTTTGAGTGTGTTGCTCCAAATTGTTATATTTCTTCAGCGATGAAAAAATTAGTTAGGTTTTACCTACTAATAAAACTTGATAGGAAAAAGGTTACCTGGTTTGGGAACATCTATAATTAGGTCCGTTTCAGTACGAAAGGTCTGGATGTTTTCTTTTGTTTCGTTCAGAACTTTTTCATCATTCTGCTTGTCTTTGGGTAAATATAAATTGTGAAATGTAAAAACTATAACGTTTGAGATGTTTTAAAGTTTACTTTCAGTTTTTCCAAGTTGTGGTTACTCACCAATTCGAACGATTTTATCCACAAATGCAATGGTGAAATACCATACTCAAGTTTACGGGGATCAAAATCCTGAAAACTCCTTTTATCAGTATCATTCATTCTAGATGGCTTGCAGTTGCATAAGTAACACACAGTTATTGCCGCATTTTCTTCAATCATGTTTATTGCTTTGGCATCTAATGTGGATAAAATCATTTCAAAACTGACTTCTATAATGTATCACTAAATATCGCAGGAAAGGGTTGTAATTTTTCAATTTCATCCTTTGCCCTTTTAAACTCAGCCTCTAAATTTTCTTTGCTTTCTTTTTGAAAAAAAAAAATTGTATTGGACGACACAAACTAAATAAAAGAAGAAAAACCACAAGTATTAATATAAATTTCCGTTCAAAATTCTAACAATTGCTACATACGTAGAAGAATTTGCAATAGGATTCTTCCAAATTAGATTTTCTTTCTCCTTATCGTAAAGGATGAGCGGCACAATACTAATAGCGAGTATGGTACTGTCATCGATGGCCTCATGCCCAGAACTGTCGTCCACCTCCATTTAAAAACCAGAGTCAAGTTTTTTTTCAGAACTGAAAGTTAGTACGGGTACCAGGACCACAAAATCTCAAAAGTATGGACCCGGTCTGCTATAAAATTTTTGAGATGTACGATCGAAAGGGGACCCCTCCCCGACCCCAAAACTGCCATCACATTTTTGAGATCGAATTGCAAACTCATTTCAGGGGTCCTCAAAGTCGTGAAAATACCATCACTACCTTGTATCCTATTTTGGTTTCCCAGTTCTCACAGAAAGGTTGTGACGAGATGTTCTATGGCTCAAATTACTAGTAATCGACTACATTTGACATATTAACAAGAAATACCCCCGCCTTGCGATTTTCACCCAGTCAGGGATTCCCAAAGTTGAAATTTTGAAAAATTAACACATCAAAGTGAAAATTCAAACGAATTTTCCGGCATGGGTGATTATGCAATTGAAAAATGTTTCATACAAAAAAGTTGGAGAATTTCATGAGGATTTCAAATATATATTTGTTTTTTGTTCAAACTTTGATAGAAACCGAGTAATCGCGCACTAAACATTAAAAAAACGTGTTTTGTCGAAGGTGGCGAGTATTGGTACTGCATACGGAATACTGAAATGGCAAGTCTAATTTTTTTATATTACCCCACTTCAATGCCCTAAACACAAATCTGAAGTGTCTCCCCTTACCTGAGGGTACCCCTTCCCCCAACGGAGGATCTCAGCCTCCTCCCCTGTCTGATTTATGATTCACATAAGTAATTTGCCGAATTAGAATGTGCTTACTATAAGTGCTGGCTGATTATGATATAATTTTATCACGGTTAACCCGTGTCTCTCCCCCCTCCTCAAATTTTAACTTTTCATCAAAAAATCACACAATTCGTCTACTGGAGTTGATTACATTTACATGGGGAATTTTTTTTTGATTGATATCGGTCGTGCCACCCCACCAAGTTTTTCCTTTATAGGTAGGTATTACACAGAAAAAATTTCAGCCTGTTCGGGAAGGGGGAACCGGTGCCTCGCCCCTCCCAAATTTCGACTTTTCATCAAAAATCGCACAATTCACTAAATAACTTTTTCTGTAAGTGGAAAAACGGGGTCACGGAAATAACAAAAATTGTTCACAGGAGTAAGTATAAGGAATCGAATGACGCCATAGCCACCAGTGTAGACATAATAGGGTGCGTGATAGGCGGGGGGAAGTTTCCAAAATGCAGAAATGATATCTTTTTTTCTATACCAATCGAGTCTTTGAAAATACAATTTTTACATTTCTGAATTTGGAGTATGCTGTTCAAAATGTACTCCTCCCTCCCTCGTACCCTGAAAAAATATAAATGACCGTCACCTTAATGGAGAAGGGGGGTGTAATCATATTTGCATTGATTTTTTGAAACAACTGATCCAGGATTGGATCAAGTACCCCCGAGTTATACGATCGTAAGATGATAAAGAACATTGAAGCATGTGACGATCGCACAGTACGAGTTATTACGTTAGTACTCCTAGAAAAATTAGCCAATTTTTGATTATAAAAAGGAAATCAAAACAATTCATAAGGCAAATCGTACAGCGCCATCGGGAAATAGGTATATCAAATTGAATGAATTTCCAAAAAATTATTCGAATTTGCATAATTTCTATTCAATATTTCATTATTTCATATTATTTCACTTTCATTTCTCTCTACAATTCATGAAACACACGTGTTTGTATGTATTCTTAATCAAAGAAGGAAATATGATTACACCCCCCTTCTCCATTAAGGTGACGGTCATTTAAATTTTTTCAGTGTACGAGGGAGGGAGGAGTACATTTTGAAGAGCATACTCCGAATTCCGAAATGTAAAAATTGTATTTTCAAAGACTCGATTGGTATAGAAAAAAGGATATCATTTCTGCATTTTGGGAACTTCCCCCACGCGTATCACGCACCCTATTATGTCTACAATGGTGGCTATGGCGTCACTCGATTCCTTATACTCCTGTGAACAATTTTTGTTATTTCCGTGACCCCGTTTTTCGTCTTACAGAAAAAGTTATTTAGTGAATTGTGTGATTTTTGATGAAAAGTCAAAATTTGAGGGGGAGAGGCACGGGTTAACCCCCTCCGATGGGGCTGAAATTTTTTCTGTGTAATACCTACCTATAAAGGAAAAACTTGGTGGGGTGGCACGACCGATATCAATCAAAAAAAAAATTTCCCATGTAAATGTAATCAACTCCAGTAGACAACTCATTTTCGCGTTTTTGGCACTTCCCTCGCTCTTATTGAGCCCCCTAATACGTCTACAAGGGGGACTATGTTGTCATTCGATTCTTTACACTCCAGCGAACAATTTTTGTCATTACCATGACCCTGTTTCTCCATTTACAAAAAAAGTTATGTGATGAATTGTGTGATTTTTGATGAAAAGTCAAAATTTGAGGGGGGAGAGGCACGGGTTAACCCCCTCCGATGGGGCTGAAATTTTTTCTGTGTAATACCTACCTATAAAGGAAAAACTTGGTGGGGTGGCACGACCGATATCAATCAAAAAAAATTCCCCATGTAAATGTAATCAACTCCAGTAGACAACTCATTTTCGCGTTTTTGGCACTTCCCTCGCTCTTATTGAGCCCCCTAATACGTCTACAAGGGGGACTATGTTGTCATTCGATTCTTTACACTCCAGCGAACAATTTTTGTCATTACCATGACCCTGTTTCTCCATTTACAAAAAAAGTTATGTGATGAATTGTGTGATTTTTGATGAAAAGTCAAAATTTGAGGGGGGAGAGGCACGGGTTAACCCCCTCCGATGGGGCTGAAATTTTTTCTGTTTAATACCTACCTACAATGGAAAAAAATTAGGGGGTGGCACGGCCGATATCTAACAAAAAAAAATTTCCTGTGTAAATGTGGACCACTCTTCCAATACTCGCCACCCTCGACAAAACACGTTTTTTAACGTTTAATGAGCGAATACTCGATTTCTATCAAAGTTTGAATAAAAAACAAATACATATTTGAAATCCTCATGAAATTCTCCAACTTTTTTGTATGAAACATTTTTCAATTGCATGATCACCCATGCCAGAAAATTCGTTTGAATTTTCACTTTGATGTGTTATTTTTTCAAAATTTCAACTTTGGGAACCCCTGACTGGGCGAAAATCGCAAGGCGGGGGGTATTTCTTGTTAATATGTCAAGGGTGGTCAATTACTAGTAATTTGAGTCATAGAACACCTCGTTACAACCTTTCTGTGAGAACTGGGAAACCAAAATAGGATACAAGGTAGTGATGGTATTTTCACGACTTTGAGGACCCCTGAAATGAGTTTGCAATTCGATCTCAAAAATGTGATGGCAGTTTTGGGGTCGGGGAGGGGTCCCCTTTCGATCGTACATCTCAAAAATTTTATAGCAGACCGGGTCCATACTTTCGCATTTTTGAAACGATACAGGCACCTGGTACCCGTACTAAGTTGATTCTGGGAAGGTTTTTAATAGTCGAAAGGCTGCTTTGCTCTCTATGAGAG
This sequence comes from Pseudococcus viburni, assembly GCA_033439095.1. Lineage (NCBI taxonomy): Eukaryota > Metazoa > Arthropoda > Insecta > Hemiptera > Pseudococcidae > Pseudococcus > Pseudococcus viburni. Next base: position 119,321 of record JAVBJF010000090.1, read on the forward strand.
CTACAACTTGTGCTCAATACTAATTTAAGGTATAAGGCTAATAAATGGATAAAAATGAATTAATTAAATAATTAAACTTACATATTTACTCACTTTAATCCTACCACATAATCTATACATAAATTAATTATTCTTGGGTCTCGTTACATCGTGTCGACTGAAAAAGTGACGACGACAAGCTTTATGTGGTTCCTCTAACCCTCTAGAATCTATCTAAAAAACGCGAAATTTTTACCTGCACTCAAAAAAATAAATAATAAATTTTATTAAACGTAATAATAAAAAGGCACCATTCACAAAACTAGTAAAATTTATTCAAAAAATAATAATATTTATCGCAAAATAATAATATTTATCGCAAAATAATAATATTTATCGCAAAATTGACAAACTTTATTTTCTATGCAATAAACTTTATCAAATTTCGTGATAAATTTTATTATTTTTTTTGATAAAAATTGCTAATTTTGCGAATGGTGCCCCGTTATTATTTTTTTGGATAAACTTTATTTTTTTTTGATAAAATTTATTATTTTTGGATAAAATTTATTTTTTTGAATAAAATTTATAATTTTTTGCAACACTTTCTATTCATTTTTCATTCTCCATTTTTCTCAGTGTGGATTCAGCGAGAAATGAGATAATTATGCAATAAAACGCACATTTTGGTCTCTGCCCTCGAAATGCTTGAGCCAGGGGTCCAAAGCTTTTGTTTGAATTATTTGCCAGAATAAGGGACCCTTTTGGGGTAGGAGCGGTCGAAATCGATTTTCAAGGCCAAACCACTCCGCTTAACCGGCTATGACCTTTATAAAAACGACACATTAGAAAAAACAGAAAAAATTAGAAACACTTAAATTGAAAACAAATTGTGAAATTTAATTTTTCAAATTCGATAATCACCTTTAAAAATTCATATATTTCACATACGGATCCCTTTCCCCCTCTCCCCACCCACACTCAAGTGAAAAACATTTTGTTCTTGAGCAGCCCAGTCGAAGACTTTCGAAAAACCCACCTACACACTCACGCACAAAGGACGAGGTCAACGAAGTCTTATTTCGGAGTCCGGTGCCGTAGACGTGGCGAATTCGGAGGGATGCGAAGGAGCGAAGAGTTATCTACACTCTATACGTTGATAAATTATGTTATTCGTGCCAAGCGGTCGTTGAAAAGAAAGTACGAGTGTAAGAAGCGCGAAAACCACGATAAGAAAACCGTATATACTCCATTGTGCGATATTTTACTTTTCACCACATATACTCTGCTCACTTATTATACCTACCTAAAAGATGAAAAAAAAGAGAATAAAGACGAGCGTCGCACTGTGCAGAGTCTATGTCCATCTCGAATTTCAGAATTTCACACGACACGACCTCGATCCGATGCCGCTCCGTAGTTCTGGCCTTTTGAATACGTACGTACCATTTTAATTAACTTTCATACGACCCTTTTTTTTTTCCTCTTCGGGTTTTATTCGCTGTCTCTAATACGTTGTTATCTGGTATATATGGTATACGAGAGAGTAGTCGACCACCGCACACCCTTGAAAAGGACCATTATATATTATGCTCGAATTTGTCGCCGCGAAATATATAAGGAGAGGACGGTTGAAAAAAATTTAAACATTTTCCTCAAAGGGGTTTTGTTTATAAGCGTTTCCGTCTCGGCGACGAGAAGCAAGAGTTGCCCTTCGAAAAAAAAACACACTTATCAGTATTTTATCGCGGTGTATTTATTACAACAAAATGTCCCTTCTATAGCTGTGTAGCGGATCTCTTCCCTTTGCTTTTATTAACAACCCTATTACATCAACGATAGCACGAGATGAAATTAGGGGGCGCGAAATGTGCACACACCCGAAAACGACGCGACACTTATCGCGTCGCGGCGACGACGTCGCGACGTCGAAAAAAGAAGAAAAGAAAACAACTGTTTTACGGCGTGGTAAAAAAGTGGACGAGGAGAATGAGCCGGAGGGTGAAAAACCTTACACTGTGACGAAATTTGCCCGTCACCCGTTTTAAATACACTATCAACGAAACCAAATCAATTTATGTTCGTATCAGTTACCACCCCCTTTTCTTGAACGGTGTTCAGAAATGATAACGAGCAGGGTCGTATTCGATGACTGAACCGAGCTTGTTGATGTTTGCTGAAGTGGTTTTTTGTATTGGTGAATAATTATCTTGTGTGGTGAGTGATTTTTACTCTTGCTTCTAACTCTTTTCCATTTTGAATCATTTGGAAATACAATTTTAAATGGATTTTTAGTGAAGGACTTTTCATAATTTATTTAAAAATTTTAGTACTCTTCACTGGTACAATGATTACGATGAAATGATCAGACGTTTCGAATGAAAACAACTATTGATAAAGGCGAATTAGTAAAAATAACATTGCGGAAAAGTGTTGAGAGTGGCCCTCTGAATAACTCTCAAGAGCACCCCTCCCAGGCCGTGTGCCAAGTTTTAAGGGGGATTACCCCTCTCCCTCCCAAAACCCCGTTTTTTTCCATTATCTCCCCAGGGTTTGATCTTAGGTTAAAAATAGCTCAGTATTTCTTTGTTCTACACCCAATTTCAATTTTTTTTTGTTCGACCATTAGCAGAGGAGATAAGAGTCCTAAAGGAAGGGGATTTTGGGAAATATACTATTATTTGAAAACGTGATTATAGGTATGTTTTGGGCATGAAAATAGTAGTATTATGTGAATTGGTGGTATTAATACTACTTGCCCCTCTCTCCTCTTCCTATGTTCTCACCCCACCTTACGTGTTTATCTTTATTCATCAGTGGAAATATGATTGAGGGGTGAGGTGGAGTGGACATATAAGAGGAGGAAGAGGGTCAAAGTATTAATACCACCAATAAACATGCGATTTTATACCTATAATAACGTTTTCAAATAATAGTATATTTCCCAAAACCCCCTTCCTTCAGGACTCTCTATCTTCTCTGCTAATGGTCGTACAAAAAAAATTTTCATCCAAAAAATGTTTGAAATTGAATGTAGAACAAAAAAGTACAGCACTATTTTCACCCTAAAATGAAACCCTGGGGAGATAATGTGAAACCCTTGTTTTTTGAGGGTGTAAAAAAGTTGACCCGAAGTCTGTGGGGTGGTTATTCAGGGGACCACTCTCGACAATTTTCCGCAATAAATCAACAGAAAAATGAGAAATCGCCAATGCAGTCAGAAATAAGTCAAATAAATCGCCAAGGTGGTAGGGATACTCTCGACAATTTCCCGCAATAAAAGCTTTTGCTCGCCAAAAATGTTTTTTTAACCAAAAAATATGATAATTTGCCTCTATTAGATAATTCATCTTTGGTGTAAATTATAAAAATTCTTTCTTTTTTTCGTCTTGGTTTCTAAAGATAATAATTTAATATCATTAAAATTACCTGTAGATTAGGTGGGTTAATTTTTCGTGGTCACTCGATGGTACGGCGAAAAAATCAATAAAAATTACAGAATTATTAAAATTTACTTACTTTAGCGCATTTTAAAGAGAATTATGTTCTTTCTGGTGATATTACATATTTACATACCTATTTTTCCATGATTATTTGAACCGTGTTGAATCAAAAGAGACCAAGCGACATCAAAAATTTCACCAAAAAACAAACTTGAAAGGACGATAACTTCTGAAAAAATTGAAGAAGGGATAATAAGTATGAGAAATATGAACTCTGGTAACATTAATCTATCAGTAATTTACGTGTTCAGAAGCTTATTTTGCGTTCCTAGTGAGAAATACCTTAAAATCTCAGCACTCTCAAATTTGTCGCTTGGTCGCTTTTGACTTAACACGGTTCATTTCTCCTTTATGGGTCGGTTATTCAACCTTTTTGGGTCACTCATTTTTGTACATGGAGGTCACACTGGGCGAAATTCACTCAAATCTTATATCATTGAAAAATACATATGTGTTGTAATAACTTTTTAAGGCTGCAGGTGTCTGTTTTAATTGAAAAAACAAATTGTCGAAATGGTTGGTATTTTAAAATAGAACTCTCTAAATTTTAATCAGTCAAATTGACTGATTTAAATCGATGCAATCATGTCACTGTAAAATCAGTAAAAAAAATTACTGATTCAACATAAAAAATTCACTGATTGGATCAGTAAATTTTGACTGATTGAAATCAGTCAAATAATTTTTACCGATTCAATAATGATAATTCACTGATTGAATCGGTAATTTTTCACCGATTGACAGTAGAATGTCACTGATTAACTGGGGAATCAGTGGAATTTGACTGATAACCAGTGACATGATCCAGACTATTTCATCAGTAAATTTTGGCATTTTTGACTGATTCAGATTTAGAGAGAAGGGGGTATTCGGTACTCTCTTAATTTTATTTGAATCAGTCAAAAACTGAAGATTGACTGATTGAAATCGACAAAATTAAATCACTGGATTGGCAGTAAAATTCCACTGATTCCACTGTTAATCTGTGAAATTTGACTGCTAATCGGTGAAAAATTACTGATTCAATTAGTGAATTTTCATTTTTGAATCAGTAATTTTTTTTCTTAACTACTGAAATGAATCAGTAAAAATTTCAATTAACTGATTGAATCAGTAATTAACTACTAAAATGAATCAGTGAAAATTTCAATTTACTGATGCTTCATTTCAATTGCTATTCAGTGGTTGAGAAAAAAAATTACGGATTCTAAAATGAAAATTCACTAATTGAATCAGTAAATTTTTCACTGATTTCATCATTGACTCAATTCTGGCCTTTAATCGATCAATTTGGCTGATTCAGATTAAGAGAACAGTTTTTGACTGATATAAATTAAGAGAGTACTGAGAACGGAATGGCAAAAAACGAGAGTTATTGCACGCACACGTATTTGTAGTGCCGTATTGCTGGTTTTATTCAGATTATTTTGGTGGTTTTGATTGCAAATTGATATTCTGAATTCAAAATGAGAAAAAATAAGACAATTCGGGGATTCATTTAACGAGTAACGATCACGGTGTTCTACGAATACATTCAATACATCTTATTAAACGGTGTTCTGAGCAGTGAGGATTTCCGCATGTATCACAATTACCTACTTTTTTTCGACGTTTTTCTTGGCTTAGGCAAATTTTGCTAGCCGTGGCACCGACAACATTACATCCACAGCGACGTCATCGTTTCCAATTTCGGTTAAATTTTCTTCGAAATTCCCTAGAATATTTTTACTCGTTTCTCGTATGATCATACGCATTCTTGGATTTTCTAACCGTTTCCGTAAAAGTGAAGTGACAAGAAATATACATAACTCTCTAAGGAAATGAAAGCAAATCACTCTTGAACTGTGCAGAATTACACATTTCCCATCCAATCAGCCCATTAGATGCAGGTTACCAACCCGCTTAATTTGAATCAGTCCAAAACTGAATATTGACTGATTGAAATCGAAAAAATTGAGTCACTGGATTGACAGTGTAATTCCACTGATTCTACTTTTAATCTGTGAAATTTGACTGTCAATCAGTGAAAATTTACTGATTCAATTAGTGAATTTTAATTTTTGAATCAGTAATTTTTTTCTCAACTATTGAAATGAATCAGTAAAAATTTCAATTTACTGATTGAATCAGTAATTAGATGACTATTGAAATGAATCAGTAAAAATTCAATCAACTGATTTATTTCAGTAGTTGAGAAAAAAATTGCTGATTCAAAAATGAGAATTCACTTACTGAATCAGTAAATTTTTCTCTGATTTCTTCAGTGCCTCAATTCTGCCTTATTTAATCAGTCAATTTGACTGATTCAAATTAAGAGAGAAGTTTTACTCGGTTCAAAATTCGATAATCAGTTTTTTAACAAGAAAAATCAATTTTGAAAAAATTGGGAAATAATTAGAAAAAATTCGATTTTGGAGCAGGGAATAGAAATCAGCCAAAAAGTTAACTTCTGACTCCACCTACTTTCCCGGAGTCGATTTCAGACCTTGGCTCTTCACTCCGGAGTAATCTTTGACCTTGGCTCCTTGACTCCGGAAGTCAATTTGGGGTCCGTTTTACTCCGACTCCGGAGTCGATTCCTATATTCTCCGATTCTCTTACATTCTTTCAAATTAAATCTACAATTTTCAATGAATTGCAATTTTAAAATGATGTTTAACATTGTTCAATACTTCTATTCAGAATCAGATTATTCGGGTAGAACTGCAATCCTTGCGATCTGCGAGTCTTCTTTTAATTCAGTAGTTCACACAAATTCATACTGTTCGACACGCATTATGAAAACTGATCGTCAGTCGAAATCAGATCACAAATTGAAGTAGGTGAATTCACAAATCGAAATGAAATATTCGCAAAAACAATTCTTAATTTTCCATTCCCGGAAACGTAAAATAAATACAATAGTATATTATGCAACAAGGGAGATCAAGTGATTTTCGACGAATTTTGAGGTTTATTGCCCGAGCGAAGCGAGGGAAATAACTCAAAATTCGTCGAAAATCATTTATCTCCCGAGTTGCATACGATATTTTTCATTGTAGAGGGAGTAAAAGTCGAGTTTGAGCACTCCAGCGATTCGCGAGAGGGAGTAAACGTAGACTTTTACTCCCTCTACAATGAAAAAATATTTTCCTACCTGTTTAGTTTCGCATTGAAAATAGTTTTCTGCATTTTGTAACTATTAGGTAAAAATACTAATTGAAGAGATTTATTTTTATTTGTTTCAGGTGAGTTACAAAATGTGCTGCTAATGAAGTGAATCTAAGCTATCAAATAGTGAGTCTAATTATTACAATAGGTAAGTAATTATAAATTAAAAGAACTTTTGATAAAGTTTCCTAAAATGTGCAAAATCAGCTCTTGTTCTCGCTACAATTTTGCAAATTGAAAACTCAAATTCAATTTGTTCTTGGGTTTAATTGAACCTAAGTAAAGAATTTTTTTACGAAGATTGTTCAAAAATCAGTAAGAATTTTTAGATTTCTTCAAACCTTACGAACACATGTCTGTGCTCAAATGGACAACTAAGTGCCTTTCAAATCTTACGAACACATTCTGTGCTCAAATGGACAACTAAGTGCAGAGGACAGTCGACGAAATTTGGTCTTTCTTCAGATTCGATGACTTAGTAAACACCTAGAATTTTTTTAAAGAAAAATCAAAAAAACAAATGTAATGAAAGAAATGGAAAACAAAAAAAATGACAAATAAAATAAATGAAAAGAAAAACGAAAAAAAGATGATGAAACGAATGTAAAAAAACTAAAACAAAAGAATTATAAAATTAATGAAACATAATTTTGAAAAGTGTTTTACAATCCATGCTCACATCTTTTGAAACTGTGAAACTCAAATGAACCTCCTTAATGTTTTGTCAATTACAACTTCAGGTAACAATCTCGGTTGGTGATTCGATCAGGTTTAGCGATTTTGCCAATTTCAATTCTGGTCACGCTGATTTTGGCAGTGACTGTGCCTACCTCTGAACGTGATTCTATTTACGAGTGCTCTGATTCAAGCCTCTTACATTTCACAGTATCATGACTTCATGACGATTCTTCAGCTAGGATTTTTTTACCATTTCAGTCAAATATTCTTATTTGAGATGAAATGATGATTACAGTCGAGTATGGTCCAATCTGAAAATTAAAGGACCTGAAGAATAGTAGGATTTGATGTTGATCAATATTATAAAATTTGGATTTTATTGATCTTTGTGGATTTTAGATTTGGCCCTTATGAACTCATGCGTGATTTTCAAACCTCCGATTCAACTTACCTACGTTAATGTTAGTTTTTAAATCGAATATCAAAAATGAAAAGCAATAAAGTACTTACAAAAACAGCTCATACGAAATTACGATCTTGTACGTTTTGCATCTGTCTTACAAACTTCATGCTTTTTCATCAAAAAATACATTTGAACCGTAGAGAGGAACCGAATATCTTCAGTTGATATACTTATCCTAAAACTTTCGATTCGAATAATATTTGCTTTTCTCTCGAAACTCTTCAGATTAGCAATGCTTTTCATCTAAAACGATTTTAGAAAATTCCTATTGAAAAAATATGGACTAAAAATTACAATATTTCACATCATTGAAGTATCGTTCTTCCTTCAGTTTTGAGAATAGATTTTAAGTATGAAGTTGCTAAACTGTTAGCGTTTTAAGAAGATCTGTAGCAGGATGGATCAATGATGGTGAAATTGTGATTTCTGAGTCATAATTACACGGAAAAGTCGCAATTTGGGAAAACTAAGAAGCTGAAAAATATTGTATGTGTTTGATTGTTCATACGAGTTTCAAAGTTTTTAAAAATTGTCAAAAATTCAATTTAGGCAAAAAACTTTGAAAACTTCAAAAACATTTTAAATATTTTTCAGAACTTATTTAGTGATCTGTTGTCACAAAAACTAAATTTAAAAAAAATCAAGGTTTTATGATTTTTTGATTACATACTATTGCTCTCTTCACACATCGAGCAAAATTTCGATCAATTTTTTCAAAAAAATATGACTTTAGGGCCAAATAATCAGTAAATTGTCTGTAAAAAATTTGAATAATTTTTGATTTTTTTTTTAAATTTTTGATCATTTGAAATTTTTGGAAATTTTTGGAAACTTTGAGACTCACGTGCGATCGAAAGATATTAATCGAGTCAGTTTTTCAGGTTTCCTAAATAAGTAATATGATTCGAAAATCAAAATTTCATGTAGTCAAACTTTTTTTTTCTAATCAACTTGGGACACATTGCATTTACCGAGAAACCGTTACTGTTTTCTTCTAATATACAGGGTGACCCAGTGAAAATGACCACATTTCTTTTTTGAATAACTCTGGTGAAAACATTGCTACGGAGCTGATCGAGAAATATATGGTTAGTAGAGATATGGGAGATTTGTGTTACTAACATTTCCGTAATCATGGAACGTTATACTATTAAAAAACGCTCATTTTGTGTAGAAGTGTATTTTCGAGATAAATCAATTGTGAAAGTTCACATATCATTTCGTAAAAAGTTCAAAGTTAAAAGTAATGAATCTATTCCTACACGAAAATCTATCCTCAGGTGGGTTGAAAACTTATGTGAAAGTGGTAAGATGTCTGATAAGATTCATCCAGGTGCTAAAAGAACAGTTTGTACACCTCAAAACATTGAAAAAGTTTGCCAAGCAATAAAAATTAGTCCAACTCGTTCCGCTCGTCGTCACGCAGCTGCTTTAAAGTTATCAAGGGAATCTGTTAGTCGAATTTTAATTTCAGACTTGCATTACCATCCATTTAAGCTGATGATCACTCAAGAGTTGAAAGAAAAAGATTATAGACAGAGATTATGTTTCGCTGAAAACATGTTAAAGAAATTGGATGCTGGTGAGATTGATTTAAATAATCTTTTAATGAGCGATGAAGCTCATTTTGAACTCTCTGGATCCGTGAATAAACAAAACTTTCGGTACTGGGCGAGTGATAATCCAAAATTCATTCATGAAAAACCATTACATAGCCAACGCGTTACAGTATGGGCTGGTGTGTCGTCCTGGGGACTAGTCGGGCCATATTTTTTTGATGGTACCGTGAATGGAGAGAGGTATAGGGAGATGTTAAACTCGTTTCTCATCCCCCAACTTCGCCGCAGACATCGCTTGAATCGAACCTGGTTCCAGCAAGATGGCGAGACTTGTCACACCGCCACTCTTACACTTGATTTGTTGGAAAAAACATTTGGAAATCGTTTATTGTCACGTTTATCAGATTTTGCATGGCCACCTCGCTCGCCAGATTTGACGGTTCCAGATTTTTTTCTATGGGGATATTTGAAGAGTCGTGTTTATAAAACTAAGCCCTGTGACCTAGAGGATTTAAAATTGAGGATTAGAACCGAATTCGCAAAAATTTCAATTGCCACACTGAAGAAAGTGGTCAAAAACTTTGTTAAACGATTGAAAGAATGTAAAGTCAAGAGAGGTCATCATTTGAAGGATGTAATATTTCATAAATAATCTCCTATATTTCTACATTTTAAAGACTTTTTTGTCAATTTTTTATCTATAATACTTTTTGTATTATTCAAGAAATAAATGTGGTCATTTTCACTGGGTCACCCTATATTTATTGGAGGTGTAGGTAAATTCTTGAATAACCTTACTTACTCACCTACCTACTTACAATGCTACCTACTTACAACGAGGTTCAAAATCCAACAGGGTGAGCCATTTCCCATCAGGAAGAAATTTTTGATCACAAATCATTAACTTCGATCATATGCGCATCTAGGGGGGGGGGGGCAAGGGGTTCGAGCCCCGCTGGAGAAATTCTGTCTTTTTTAATATATAAAATAATTTTTATATAAAATAAGTGATTTTCACTGATTTTTTGGTCAAAAATTACCAATTTCTCAGTCAAAGTCCCATTTATTAGACAAAATCAGTAATTTTGGCTGAAAAAAATTGGAAAATCTTGTCATTTTTCAATTTTGCTTCGCTCAAATTTGTAGGTATGTATTATCTGACCACTGAAAGTACCCTACTCTCTCGTTTTGAATCAGTGAAAGTCACTGACAAATAGTCAGAATTGTAGCATAGGGAAAATCTGCAAAATTCTTTGATTTTCAGCGGATTTTCGCTGATTTTTCAACGAATTTCACTGATTTTTCAGCAAATTTCAGGAATGTTACTAATTTTTCAGTGAATTTTCACTGATTTTCCAACAATTTTTTTCACTGATTTATTACTGTGCTGCAATTCTGACGTGTTTTTCAGTGATTTTCGATTATTTTCACTGATTTATAAATGAGAGAGTAACTACTCCAGCTCCACTGAAACAACAGGTTACTTCATTTTTTCATCGAATTTGACCCCTCTCCATTTTTCTTGAAATCTTAGCCCCTCCCTTACAAAATGTCTGGGTGTTGATGACTTCGATTTTCAAAACCCCTCTCAGTATCAATTGTCAATATTAAAAGCCTGTAAAAAATAAATTAATTACTCCGTCGAAAGCTTTTCACCAACCTTCCACCTCTCCATTTGGAACTTAGCACCTTCCTGCACTATAATTGCAAACCGTACCAATTTTCATTAACCATCTCGTCCAAAAATACCTTATGGTTATGGCTTTGCCAAACAACACACGTAAAGCACCTACCTACAATGTAATCGGATTCGCATCAAAAACTTTGCTCGGTCTCGATGGTAATTGCGAGCGCGCATTTATTTGCATATTTTCAATGAGATTTTTATCAACGCCAGCGCTACACATAGGGTACGTTATATACATAGTAAAACGCATTATGCAAAAGAAGTCGCGTAAAATGCATCAACTTTGATATGGCGGCGAAAAATTTGTCGCTGTGCGTTGGCGATGCATGATGGCCGGATCGGGGACGCGTTCGTTGCGCAGAATATTCGAAAATTAACCGAGATTGAAAATTTGCATTTTAACAAGCATCCGTCCGAACGCTCTTGTTTCCTTTTTTTATCGACTAGATGCGATTTTATTAAACCCATTTTCTTTTCGGTCGCTCGCGCGATGCTATAAAGTAATCGTCTCTCCCACTCTTGTTCTCGTATCAATTGGTCAATGTCCTCGCGCATAGCTACGTAACTCTTTCCGAAGGGGTTCCTTTTTTTGACTCTTCTGTGTACGATTTTCCAAGCAGCGTATTTTCATAAACGCTTCCGCATGTACTAGTAAAAACGATGCACTGTTTTTCCACCGGCTCGACTTGACTCGCCCGTTCCACTTATAACCCTCGCCGACTCTCCACCGTCGCCTCACCTTTGTTCTCTCTGTTTGGCGTGTGCTCTTTCACTGAGCAAGTGTTCGTTTGATTTATGTTTTCGCATTTATCGTCAACAATACCAACTTCTCGCGGCTTTTTCATACTGTTTTCATTGCCCCCTCGTGCCACTTGGTTCATCGTGTTTCGCGTTCCACTTTTTGTGTAAATAGCGATACGTAAAGTGAACACGCACAACACCTTGTTTTCATATTACAAAATGAGCCGGCTCTGAATGGACATTCGTTTTATGACGAGTTATCTAATATTGCAATTTTTGGCGACAACGATTGACGGAATTGTGTGTAATTTAGAACACATATTTGGTGAGCGGAGGCCTGCGCGCAGACCCGAATCCAGATGATGGTTCAACAGTGTACTATGAGAAGGTGCATTTCGCCAGTACCATCAACAGCCCCTAGGGATCACAAGGGTCATTTTTTTGTTCTTCTTTAGTGCTTGTTTGTTTTTCCAGCTCTGATCGTTTGTGTTTCAATCCTTTCGGAGTGAGGGGAAAAAATTTGTGGGGATGATGGGAAAATGGCAGCACCATCACCATTGCTGATTGGGTCGAAAGTAGGATTATTCGTTTGTGCTTCGTTAGTACTTGTTTGTGCTTGAACCCTCCTTATAAAAAAAAAAACGTTGAAAACACAACTTCCCATATGATAACTTTTCAAAATATCTAATGATATTTTTCCAAAAATTGAACGATTTTTCAAAAGATGAAGGAACAATTTTCCAAAAATTGAAAGATTTTTCAGATGATAAAGGAACAATTTTCCAAAAAATTGAACGATTTTCTAAAAATTGTGTCATTTTTACTAAAACTGAACAATTCGCTCTGAAATAGGGTTAAATCTTCGAACATTGAAACTCGTCCCACGTGACCGGCTAGTTCGGACTGGGCGATTTGAAGGAAGAAAATGGTGGACCAGAGTACTGGATAATTTGAAAGGGGCTAAAAAAATGATTTTTGAAAAAAAAATCAGAAATGTAGGATGTACCGTTTACGATGATACCGAAATTGAATGTGTCACAATAAAAAGGACATTTAGAAAAATGACGTTTTTGGGAAATTTCGATTGAAGTTTGAGTGTAATTTTTTTCACACCAAATTAAGGAATTCAGCTGGGGAGAAATTTTTTCTTTAAAATTTCATCCTTTTGCTACAAGAAAACAGCTCGCCCATCACTTGATATATGTATTTTCTATATTTTTCTATATTGAAAACAAAAAGTTGCGTTATATGTCCTTTTTAATGTGAGTAAATTTACGTTTTGACCCTTCTAGCTCTGATGACGTATAATTTATCTGGAAGTGTAAATTAAAAAAAAACTTCATCCAAAAGTTAGAGGGGATGAAAAAAGGAACATTTTCGTGAATTTAAAAAAAATTATCTCTTTATGGAGCGGATATGCGCCGTGTCGTGTTTAATTTTGTAATGTTTGATTTTTTTCACTGTGCAGATGATTGTAAAATTTTAAAATTTTAATAAAATGTTTTCCTTGTTGAATTTTTGTCATAAATTTGAAAAAAATTGTAAAATTCGTCCAAAATGTTTGTTGAGTATTTTTTTTAAAACCAAGAAAATGAAAATAATGATAGCAAAAAAAAGTTGTTATTTTTCAAAGTGCGATATATGCGCTCCATAAAAAAGTAATTTAATTTTTTTTCACCAGAATGTTCCTTTTTTAATTCTCTCCAACTTTTGTATGAAAGATGTTTTTTAATTTTCACTTCCAGCAAAATTATACGTCATAAAAGGAAGAAGGGTCAAAATTTAAATTTTGACAAATCAAAAAGGACATAAATATCGCAACTTTTCATTTTCAGTATAGAAAAATATAGAAATGATATAAAGTGACGAGCGAGCTGTTTTCATGTAGCAAAAAAGATGAAATTTTAAAGTAAAAATTTTTTCCCCGCTTAATGCCTTAATTTTGTATGAAAAAAAATTACACTCATACTTCAATCGTGATTTCCCCAAAACGCCATTTTTTCTATATGTCCCTTTTTTTGGTGACAGATTCAATTTTAAAGTCATTTTGAAGCCATAGATTTAAAAATGAAGATTTTGGATTTACGGTATTCTATGTATTTCTTGGAGTTTTTCGAATCGGATTAGCTATTTTTCAAATTTTTTTGTCATTTGAAGAAGATCGGAAGGGCGAGCCAAATCAAATTACAAATAAAGTCTGAAAAAAAACGTGTAACAGTTCATAAAAATATTCCAAATAGGTATTCCAAGGAAAAAATAATTGAAAACCAAATTCCAGAGTATATTTGAAGTCCTTGAATTCAATTTTCCCAGACTCGGGACCCTGAAGAGCAGGGGGTGGCGAGTAATGTTGAGTTTGGTATCAATGTTTTGAGTATTTTTTTGACTTTCTGAGTTCGTTCTCAAAAAACAGAACAAAAGGCGCTGTTGGGAGGGGAGGAGGAGAGATATTTTCTTACTAGTTCGTCAACTTATTTCTTTTTCTAGCTACATGTTGTCGTGTTTTTAAAACGAACGTACTTGATATACTTCTGAAGAAAATCTCTCCGAAAATATCCTAGTCCCAGCACTCAGCTCGCGTAACCACCGATACGTGTCATTTAAGACGTTCGCACGTTTTGACGTTTCGCTATCAGTTCATCTCATCTCCTCCATCGCCAAAGAACACACGCCGAAAAGTTGCTGGCGCGCGAAGCCCCGTTTCCACGTCGAAAGCAACCAAACTCTTATAAACAATAGAGCGAAAAAAAGGGTAGAAAACCCATTTTCTCGTATCATTTACGTAGCTATAGCCGCGTCGCGGGGGCCAAATTGAAAAATTCTTTGTAAGAGAAAACCTGCCTAGCGTTCCGGCGATGACGCGACTCTACCCTTCCTCGATCTGCGTAAGTCGAAATATACCTATACAACGTTGTCGCGATTTTTGTCGAGAAAAGATTTACCGATAATGTACTATTTTCCCCTCCTCCCCCTGTTCATCGTTTCTACCTCTGTTGTCTTTCGAGCGACGCGATGCTTATGTAATACAATAATCTTAGACTTTTATTTTCAGATAAGATTATGTGACGCGAGTGACGAGATAGGCTGTTTTCCCTTCCTGGTACATTTTTTTCCCCCAGCCATATTTCCTTCGTCCGTGGAACTATTTCATCGGCAAAGTTTTCTTGACTTTGTTTCGCACTGTTGTGTCGTACACCTTCTGGCGGTGCGACTTACGAGGCCAATACAAGAACATGAGTGCAAGATGCCTGGATTATTACGTACATTTAGAGGATCGTAGAAACGGGAGTAAAATATCGCTACCTTCCAAATCCCCTATCTTTTAAACCCCCCTTCATGAGCGTTAGTCAGATCTCAATCGTACAAAAAAAGGCTTCCGCGTGAAATTCCTGTTAAAATTGGTTTTATGATTGATTCTTGTTCTGGACACTAAAAAAAAGAAATTAAGCCCGCATGCTCTTTTTTTCCTCCTCTCCCTTTCCCGTGCCCACCCCCACCATTTCAAAGGCGTGTATTACTTTATCTATATGGGTCGTAATGAAATAACTTTCAAACAAAAGTTGTTCCTCAGCACTTAATGTACATTTTCATCTCGCATCAAAATCCATTTTTGAGCAACTCCTACCCCCCCTCCCCCCAATTTGAAAATAAAACAGTTTTCAGAAAACTTCAAAATCACGTTTTCTTCATTTTAAGCGAAAAGTTTCAGAGATATGATAAAATTTGTAACTACAAAAAGTATTCAGAATTGAATTTTCTTTTAAATGAGCTTTATCACGACCATTTTCACCAACTTTTCCCAACAGAATGGATCTCTCCCCCTTCCCCTTATCTCAAAAGTTGAACCCACGAAAAAAATTGAACAATTTTTGTTTTTCGATATCTAACGCATGATTTCATTTACTATCGGAATTCATTTTGGAGCAAATTTTGTTCTTGGGTCCAACTTTTGTGAAAACGAGGAAGGGGGAGATATCCACTTTGTCGGGAAAAGTTGATGAATATGGTCGTGATAGAGCTCATTGGAAAAAAAATTAAATTCTGAATACGTTTTGTGATTACAAATTTTGTCGTATCTCCGAAACTTTTCGTTTAAAATGAAGATAACGCGATTTTGAGGGTTTCTCAAAAATATATTTTGTTTCTAAATTTGTGGGGAAGGAAATGCTCCAAAATGGATTTTGATGAGAAATGAAAATGTACATTAGATGCTGAGGAACAACTTTTTCTTGAGAATTTTTTCATTACGACCCATAGATAAGACGATACACACGTTTGAAATTTTTTTAATTCATTGAATGCGGATAAATTCAGGTTTTATTAACAAGGCAATGCCACTACTGCCACTACACATGTGTAACGTTTTCTTAAATGTTAACATTGTACCAAAACGTGTTTTTTACATGTCATAAATATGCCAAAAAAGTGTCTTTTACCTGCCATAACACTGCCACGAGTCAAAACGCTGTCATACACTCTAACGCTAAACCGGTTTTATGGCGAGATTTTGACACTAAATTGACAATGTTGCTCCGCGCTGATTGGTTGAAATTTGCCATTTTCGTGCCATTTTGCGTGTCATTTTTCTCAGTCAAAAACTTGCCACATGACACGAAAATGACACTCGTTTTGCACGACGGGAGACTCAGACTGAAAAACATTCAAAAATTTTGAAAAGTTTTATGATGATAATGATTCAAAGTTTAAATGTTGATTTAATATTGTCGCTTGGTTCTGTTTGACTGAGCTCAAAATTGGGCTTAATAGGATCACCTAATTTTTGAATGTGCTGAAGGATCGCTCAACGTCACACTATACGAATGGAGCGAATCGAAATTTGAGAAGAGCTGCCGGTGTCATTTCATTGAATGGATGAATCTCCTATACAGACAGATCGTTTTTGGCAAGCTTGAGCATTATAGCCAGATCGAGATTATAAAAATGTTTGGAATTTTTTTTCGATTTTTTTTTGTGAGCCAAATAATGAAAATTTTGATTTTTTTGGCCAATTTCTCGTTATTTTTCTTCAAATATGCGTAAACGACCTAAAAAAGCTTCAAATAAGCGATTATTGGACACTTTTTTGCTAAATTTAAGCATTTTTATGCATTTATAGCCAAAAAAGCAAATAAGCGGTAAAAAAATTTGGAATTCGGCTTAAAAATGCATGAATCGCAAAAGAAACATTGATATGTGGAATCTGTCGCAGTACATTCAAATAAGCATTTTCATGTAAATCCTAGCCCTAATAATTTCAAATATGAAAAATCAAATTTTCCTTTCTGGAATTATTTAAATGCGATACCTGCATCTGTCAGCTATACTAAAGTAAGACGAAGAGAGAAACATTCTTCATTCAAAGTTGCAAAGGGTTTTTGTTGTTTTTTAAAGGAGTTCGCGTGCACCCATAAGTACACATAACCCATCAAAGAGACGTTATGATTTGGTAAAATTTCGCCATTAAGTTTTTATTACGTTGTTAAACGCGTCCTTAAATTATCTAGAACGTATTAAACTCGCTATCGTTAAAATTTAACTATCGAGTAGATGAGCCAGCGAACAGATTTAAAGATGGTGAAAAAAAAAAAATGAAATATAAAGCGAGAAAAACAACGAAAATTCATCCTCAAGTTTCTACTTCGTAATGAAACTTTTTTTAATGGTCTCAATTAACGTAAAGCAGGTTTTTATGAAACCCGCTCTAAAATTTGCTTTTTCGCCGGTTTTTGAATTCGCTCGGCCTCGTACAAGTTGCAAATACGATTTTCTTCGACGCAGGAATCAGCGCACGCACCGACTCGTGATCTGTCACCGTTTAACCCCAAGACTCGGAGTTCCTTTGGAAATTATTTCCAGCCAGAAATCTGATAAAATAACTTGATTAATATGTTTCATGTCAGTAATACATTAAAAACTAGTCGACTTGACGGACAAGGTGACCAAGCGGTGAGAAAAATTTGGTGACTCGGACCTCTCTTCCCCCTTTCACCTGGGTACTGACCCGTAATCTCGTACGCTTCCTGGTATGGTGTGCATAATGGAAATAATTCTCTTGTATGCTCGTTGATCTTACTATCAGAATCGACGTTCAAGATAACCCTTCACCTGCGCCCCTACCTCGTTACCTTTGGGTGAAGTCAAATTCCCTCGGTGGTGTCGAGTACAACACGCTTTTAATGCTGGTTAATTTTCGTGTTTGTTGGAAATATGTGCTCGTATGTAGGTCTAAGGTAGGAGTTATTCAACCGAATGTTGGTGTTTTGCGGTGTTATATGCCGAGTGGAGTATTTGGTATTTGTTCGTGGGTATGAGAATGAGCAGTGCTGATAATGTAAGTGTATCGTGTCTGGTTTCAGGCTGCTAAGTTGAAGGTGCGTTGGATCGTTGAGCTAATGTTGTATCTTTGGAATGAGGTTAAATGTAATTTTGGCGAGGATGCCTTTATATTATCAACCTTGAGGAAAAGCAATATCTTTACTTAATATTCAGATGATTTCTTTCGCTGCGGATTCAAAATTGCGATGTATGTAGTTAAATTCTTTGCGAAAGCCAATTCACTTCGAATGTTTGAAAGTAAATTGCGTGAAGATTCTGAATTTTTAGATTCATTTATTTTCAAATGTTCGAATGATTTTTTTGTTTTTTCAATTTTTATATCAGATGAAAAATTGTAAATACCTAATTATTCTATACTCCAGAGTTATACTCATTTTCCAAAATGATTTTTTTTTTTGAAATTTTTGTTTGTTTCAATAGGTATGAATTTGTAGGTTGTACTCTTTTCAATTTTCAGTTGGAAAATAATAATCTAGATGAAATTTGATTTCCGTGAATAAAAAAACGGTTCATTTTAATTCAGTTTCTTTTACAGTATATCTATGAGTGGTGGGAGGGATAGAGAGAGGGAATTTTTTGTAATTTTAGAAGATATAATGCTGAAAATGATAGCAGCTCACAAAAAAAATAATCAGTATGCATTGCAAATAATCTCATTGTATCACTTGACAGTTTTTCTGCTTCCAATTTTTATCAATATTCCACTTTGTTTGTAGGTATTATTAGAAATGTCGCGATTGGTTGCTCTTTTCATACAATGCAAACAGATCAAACTTTGATTTATTTTAGAAAAGTGTTAAGATTTGTTTTGTTTTTGTTTTTAAAATGAATACTCAACTCATGTTTCTACTTACTAGTTTGTATTGTAAAAAAAAAAAGTTACTTACTTCTTGCACGAACACAGATCGCAAAACTTTCTTTCTAGCTTGAGTGAACTCAAAAATTTTATATTCTCGAAATATGGAAAAAATGTTGGAACTCTTTTTCACAACTCTGTAGCACCTGAAACGAGCGTTCAAAAAGGTCTCCGACTCGTCTGTGAATGTAGAAGGGCGGTATTAGTTGCACTACTCCCATTTTAACACCCAAAAATTACGCAAATCACTGTAGAGGATGTTTATTTGAAAACAAAAAAGCCATTAGGTTTTATGTTTACCCATATGAATTGATCTCATCTCACATAGTTTAATACCAAAATTTTAGTATGATGGGGATAAAAACATCGAGCTATTATTTTATTCTCGTGATTCCAGTTTAAATTCACATTGATTTTCGCTAAATATTAAATTCAGTTATAAAAAAAGTTTCAACCTGTGTCACAAAACCAGCCCCAAATATGTAGGTAGTCTGTGAAGAAGAATTAAACGTTATAAAACCGCGATTTTCTCAAAAGAATTGTGTTTTTCAGTCTACCAATAGTCACTAAATAAGCTCTTGATTTTAATCAATTTTGATTTTTTTTAATATTGAATTTTTGACAAAAAAAATTGAAGACTCCTGAGAGATCGGAATATTTATTAATCAATCTTGAATTTTTTAAATATAATTTTCTATTCCCCTTAGCCTCCCGTCTTTTGCGTGCTATTGGAACTCAAAAATCAAAAATTTTGATTTTTTGGCCTATCCTATTCAGTCAGGTCTCAATTGTACATCCGCGCGCTACTCCTGTTAAATTTGATTTTATTACTGATTCTTGTTCTGGACGCTAGAATGAACCGTGTTATGCCAAAACCAACCGAGCAACATCAAAAATTTCATCAAAAAACAAACTGGAAAGAATGATAAATCCTAAAAAAGTTGAATAGGTAGTATGTCATCCTAGCGGCATGACATTCAGTCGGTACGACAAACTGGCGGTATCACAGCATCATTTAAGCGGCACGACATATTAGCAGTACAAATTTAAATAGTTGCAAAAACCATATCAGTGGCATGTAAAATTGTCGACACATCATATTATTAGTAATGTAAGTATGTACCCTTAGGGGGTTTTTAATTCCCAAAAAATACATAAGTATGTGTGTATAATACGATGGTCGTTCAAATAGTAAGGTAACGAGGCCAATAAAACAAAAAGTACAAAACGTAGGAAGCTGTAATTTTATACACAAATACATATAACCTTCAGCTATTGTAGCCCCCCCCCCCGATTGGGACATTTGTCGCAGCGGGGGACGAGATTGTATATACCCTCCTTGAAGAAGTCACCCGACAAGCTTTGGAACCACGCGTCGACATCAGATTGGAGTTCTTCATCGTTTGAAAATCGTACTGTGGTGAGGTTCCTCTTCAGGTAAGGGAACAGATGGAAATCCGAAGGTGCTATATCCGTGGAGTACGCGGGGTGCTCCAAAACCTCCCACTTGAAAGACGTCAGTAAATCGTGTGTAAGGTGAGCTGTGTGGGGCCTCACGTTATCCTGGAGAAAAATCACTCCACGTGACAGTAAACCGCCTCTACTATTCTGTATGTTTCGTCTGAGCTTCTTCAACTGCTCACAGTACACCGCTGAATTAACAGTATGACCTATGGGAGGTAGTCTACGAACAAAACTCCTTTTACTGTCCCAAAAAACGCACGCCATCATCTTCTTTGCGGACAATGTCTGCTTGAATTTTCGAACTCTCGGACTCATAGTGTGTTTCCATTGCATAGATGACCGTTTGTCCTCTGGAGTAGTGTAGTGTATCCACATTTCATCGCACGTAACAATTCTGTCCAAAAAATTGTGTACTTCGGCATGAAATCACATTAAAAATTCCAACAAAGTTCCCATACGCGAGACTTTGTGATCTGGGATGAGTTCTTTCAGTACCCACCTGGCACACAGCTTACAGAAACTAAGGCAATGACGCACAATTTCAAACATTGTACCTCTGGACACAGTAGTGAATTTATAACACAGTTCCGAAATTGTGAAGCGTTGGTCACTTAAGATTACCTCTCTAACAGCATCGACAATCTCTTTGGTAATCACTGATGGCCAACCCGATCTTTCCTCGTCATGAACATTGTCTCTTCCTTCCGAAAATCGCTTGAATCATTTCCAGACGTGTACTCTAAACATTCCATCATCACCATAAATGTTTTTTAATCTACGAGAAATCTCCGAGGCCGATTCATTAGGATTCTCTAAATGTAAAAATTTGATTACTGAGCGCTGTTCGCAGCTGGTGGGACCGCTTCTTGACGCGCACATGTTCAACCGACTATAAAACCCGTTACACGAACACTACTGGGATGAGAAAGGGGTGATCTGAAAGTAGAAAGAAGGGGGAATCCAAATATATGATCCATCCAGCCGTTTGCTCACAATACACCCCGTTACTTTACTATTTGAACGACCCTTGTAAAAAAAATTAATTCCTACCGAAATCTCACCTATACATGATGGTACCTACACCATTTATGTACTTTGGGGGTTGTTCAGATCTCCCGAAATTACATGCCGCTGATTTGGCATGCCGCTGATATGGTTTTTGCAACTATTTAAATTTGTACCACTAATATGTCGTGCCGCTTAAATGACACTGTTATACTGCCAGTTTGTTGTACTGACCGAATGTCATGCCGCTAGGATGACGTCTTTCCAGTTGGACAAGGGATAATAAGTATGAAAATTATGTACTCTGGTAACATTAATCCATCAGTAATTCATGTATTTGGAAGCATATTCTATGTTACCAGTGAGAATTTTGTTGAAATTTCAGCACTTCAAAATTTGTTGCTTGGTTGCTTTTGGCATAACACTGTTCAAATAAAGTAATTAAGCCCATATGCCTTTTCCCCCTCCCCTTTCCACAGGGTTTGCCCCAACTTTTCAAACATGGGTTGTAATGAAAAAGTTTTTAAACAAAAGTTGTTCCTCAGCACCTAATGTACATTTCAATTTCTCATTGAAATCCATTTTGGAGCAACTCCTGCCCCATGGTAAGATTTGTTACCACCTTTTGGATGTTTTTGTAAATGTTACAACCTTTATAGTTGGCTGTATGAGCACCTTCACAGAGAGCACATTTGGCAGGGGTGTCTCTTCCAATTTTGCAGGTATTTGTAGGATGTTGTTGACCACATTTTACACATTGCGGAGAATGGTGACAATAACTTCTCGTATGGCCGTATAGTTGACAGTTTTTGCATTGTGAAATGATACCGGTTTTCCATGGAGTTTAAACTTTGATTTTTATGTGTAAAAGAGCATCCAATTTTCCGGAATTGGATCAAGATCGATGAAAAATAGTGGTAGATCGGTTTTTGTTTTTTGATGTTGTATGTTAATAACATTGTAAATGGAACAACCAAAGTTCTTTCAATTCGTTTTTGTTATCTTCAGGTTTAGTGCTGCTATGTAAATGTCTCATTAGGACTCATAGCGGGTTTTCCTGTCGAAGCTGGTAAGAGTGAAAAGAGACTTTGGCTTCTGCAAGTAGTTAACTATAGAGCAATAGTCTTTGCAGTGTATGTGTTAATTCTAATATCTGTTTTGCTGACTGTCTTTAGGATGAAGTTGTCATTGTTGATAAAACTCTTGATGTCTTTGGTTAATTTTTTTACATCAGCAACTTTTTCAACAAATATAGGCGGAAGTTTTGGTTTTTTCTGTTCAGAGCTTGAAGGTGTTTGTGAGGCTTCATCTTTTAGAATTTGGTATCGATTTTTTGTCTGAATATCATCGGTGGTGAAAGGTTTTTGGAAGAATTTCTTAAATTTTAATTTCCCTAGCAATTGTATGTTGACAGGATCGCTGTTGAAGAGGGAATGCAAAGTATTCGGAATCGAATTTCCTTTCCAATGAGCTTTATCACGACCATTTTCACCAACTTTTCCCAACAGAGTAGACCTCTCCCCCTTCCCCCGTCACCACAAAAGTTGGACCCTTGAACAAAATTTGCTCCAAAATGAATTCCGATAATGAATGAAATTATGCATTAGATATCGACGAACAAAAATTGATCAATTTTTTTCATGGGTCCAACTTTTGAGATAAGGGGGAGGGAGAGAGGTCCGCCCTGTCGGGAAAGGCTGGTGAAAATGGTCGTGATAAAGCTCATTGGAAAGGAAATTCTATTTTGAATACTTTTGATGGTTACCAATTTAGCCGTAGCTCCGAAACTTTTTGTTTAAAATGAAGAAAACGTGAATTTGAAGTTTTCTCAAAACATGTTATTTAAAATTTGGGGAACAGGAGTTGCTCCAAAATGGATTTTGATGAGAAATGAAAATGTACATTAGGTGCTGAGGAACTACTTTTATTTGAAAATTTTTTCATTACGACCCATAGATAAGGCGATACACGCGTTTGAGATGTTGGGGGGTTGGCCCTGGGAAAGGGGGAGGGGGAAAAAGGGCATACGGGCTTTATTTCTTTGTTTTAGTGTCCAGAACAAGAATAAATCATCAAATCAATTTTGGCAGGAATAGCACGCAGATGCCTTTTTTTGACCGATTGAGACCTGACTAATAATCACACAACAAAAAAAATATATGACAATTCAAACCAAACCTACGAATTCGTGTGACGTGTACATGCTGAGCCAAATTTCTTGTTTGGAAGGGTCCCAGCGACAAAGAAAGACACCATGTTTTTTAGCCCTAAGGAGCCCTCATGGGTCTCCAAAAAATTCAGGCCCGGGGAACCCCCCCCCCCCCTTATCCTCTCTCTGAACAGGCCTGAAGATATTGTTGATATTCCAAGCAGGAATTATCAAATATCGAGAAAAAATTTGTATACTAAAATATCTAACCCTCTCCTAAATTACAAAGACAAAAAGTAGCAATCAAAATTCGCTCGAATCTTTCTCCACCAGTCGCAGTCTGCATAAATTCGTTTCCTCGTCCATCATTATCGTATCTAAACCCCGATCCTATCAATCGTACCATAAATTCGCCAGCATCGAGTCGAAAAACACTTGTAAAGTAAATGTGCCCTAAACTACATAGTATTGGCACAGTGGCTCGGGACTCGTCCCGTATAATCATATAATTAAAAAGACAAATAACCATATCAACGTTGACGCGTAAGCTAAACGCACCGATGGCATGTATCGCAGTCATCAAATTCCTGTACTGAAATTCCCCTCCCAATACACCCTCGAAACCAGGCAGCGTATTTTGTCAGGTCGATCACGACACGTATACTACACGAGCCAAGGTATTAATTATTACCACCGCGAATATGTATATCTTTAGCATTATGGTGGAAAAAAATAACAATACACCAGTCGAATTACACACCGGAGGAGTTTTATTGTCGCCCAGGGAGATACTTCAAAAATATGATACGAAAAAGCCCCCGTAACCCATCTCCCCTCTCCTCGCGTTGTAAAGCTCATCAAGCTATTTTCTTATGCACTTTTAAACACTCGACGGTACCGCATCGCGAATATAAATTCCACTCGATATTTGCATTCGGATGTAATCGAGGGTTAGGGTGGTTTTTATAATACGGTGCGTTTTATATGGCACGACGCCGATGCCGACTCCGCCGCGAGTAAAAGGGGTCCTCTCTTCTTATAAGTATTAATCAAAAATATTCGAATGACGGCTCGCTGCCTGGCGTCGCTCCGGTTGCCGGAGGTAATTTAGTTAGCGATTCTTAAAACTGTATTGAGGGGAGTCGCGTACATTGTTTCGTATTTCCATTTTCACCGCGAACTGATTGTTTTTTAAAGGTATTCATGAGTAATTGAAAACTCCAGCCGAGCTTTCTCCCCTGCTTTCTTTACCGCTAACCCGTCAGTCGACGGTTTAGTTTGAGAGATCGCCGCGTTTGTGGTTTTTCCATCGATTAAATACCGTATCTAGATTCGTCTTATCAACCCTTTTTCTTTCTCGTTGCCGAGCAGGCAACAGGTATCCGGCGTATCTTTTGATCGTCTTGTCGAAAGTATTGCTGCGGAATGGTGCCGAAATTATTCTATCAGACGAGTTGCAAATTTCACAATAGTTTCAGCGCGTTTAATGAAATTTCTCGAAAGGAATGGTGGGGAAAGGGGGTATTATTCGGAAAAGCTAAATTCTTCGGAAACGTCGTAAATCAGCTAATTGTAAGTTGAGTTTTCTCGTTGGAAGTGAGTATTTTCGACGTTGTTTTTGAGTTTTTCCGGAGTTAGTTTGAATGGCTGAATAAATGTATTTTTTTCGACGAATTTGTGATAGAAAATTTTGATTGCTACTTTATTATAATAGGATATTTTTTGGAATATTCGAAAAAAATTCAAGGGTTCACCAAGGGGCTGGAAGAGGGAGAGAATTTTCGTTCATTGCGAGATATCTCAAAAAATCATAATACTTGGGTAATTGAGATTTTTTCACTTTTTTCCACTCAATTTAATATTCGATTTCTCGAAAATTTCTCAACCGATTAAGCAGAAATTTTTAGAATCGGCTAAAGAAGGTTAGGGCTTCTTACAGTAAAAATTTCAACTGAATGAATCGGTTGAGTTAAGTGAGCTCCAGGGGTGCTCAAAGTTCGTAAATAACGTTTTTCAAGTTCATTTCCAAACTTTGCCCATGTATAGCTCGAAAACTATGCCTTCTCGTGAAAAAACGATTATCTCTTAGAAGAAAGAAAATTTAATTTTCTACCGTTTTCTTCAGAGATATTTCTAAGGAGAACGTTTCTTTTGTTCAGAAAAGCCCAGCTCAGGGTTTCTCTAAGAAAATTTTCCAATCTCTTGTAGAATTGACGAATTTTCATCACAAAATATTAAGAAAAACAATAAATACTTACCTCAAATAGTCACTATTTTTTTCCAAAATTTGAGTTTGATGACTAATTTTCAGTTTCTCAGATTTTAACTACATTTGTCATTTAGTTGAAAAATTTTATTTTCTAAAAAACGTGATGATATTTTTGTGAACTCTTTTGTTCATATCAAATCGTTTTAACATTTCTGACTCTGAGTCAGAGATAATATTACTTCATTCATTAGAATATCATCCATCATAAACGATATTATTATTTATTAAAACTTCAAAGAAAGCACTAAACCACGTGAAATTGCCGAATTATAATCAATAACTTAAATACCCATTATGAATAGCCATGAATAACTTTAATGCCCTGCTGTACCAAATCTGCGTACAACAGTGCCATAAATGTGTCGCTATATATGTCACAGAAAATGGGGTATAAATTTCCGCCTTGTATGTATCACTTCTGTCACTTTCTATTTCCAATTTTATGTGCCTTATGTAAAGGCACATTTTAGTTATTTAATAAAGTTACATAAATGTGCCTTATAGGGAGGAAATTTATACCCAATTTTATGTGCCATACATTAGGGCACTTTTCAGTAGTTCAAAAAAGTGACATAAAAGTGCTTTATTGGGAGGAAATTTATACCCAATTTTATGTGCCATACATTAAGGTACTTTTCAATAATTCAAAAAAGTGCCATAAAAGTGCCTTATTGGGAGGAAATTTATACCCAATTTATGTGCCGTACATTAAGGCACTTTTCTGTAACCCAAAAAAGTGAAATGAATGTGCCTCACAAGGCGGAAATTTATACCCAATTTTATGTGCCTCTTCCTAAGTGCTGCAAGGGTGCCTTATTTATGTTACATATATGTCACATTTGATCTAGGTCTATTTCTTTCTAATTAAGTAGCCTATGTAATTAATAATTACTTTATATATTAATGACACATAATACACACATATACAACCTTACCTCTATGGCACTTGGAAACTGGTAGGGGTGGTATTCAAACTCTGGATATCTAGATTTTACATTATGCTCATCTTGGTTTAGTGGAGCACGCCACCATGTCAGGTTGTAATTTAGATAGTAAAAAAAATACTTAAACATGAAATAATTGAAATTTTTTTTCTTCAATTTTGATCAAATTGGGATTTTTTTTGTTTTTTTGGTTGATTATAATAAAACAAAATTTTAGGGCACAATAAGCAAATTTTTGTTTCTCTCCTTTGGGGGCTGGAGCCTCAAAATCTATAATTTAGGAGAAAAAGGGAAATAAAAGCCTATATAAACTTGAATTTTGCTACTTTTTTGAGTGATGGGTCAAAACCTAAGCTATTTATTGATGTAGAATACAAATTCAACAATTTTTTCTCTGGGGAATGTAGGGTTAGGTAGAGGTAAGGCTTAAAATTTTTAAAAATACTTTGGAATTTTTCTAGGTGCCATTTATGTTACATATCAATGGCACATAAATATAATATAAATAATGTAAGATTTACTTGACATGAATCAGCTACCTGGATATACCATTTATGGCACTTGGTGACTGTGACCAAATCTGTGTGTGTAGGTATGTCACATAAAAGTGGGTATAAATTTCCGCTTTGTAACAGTCATTTCTGTCACATTTTTATAAACAATTTTATGTGCCATACATAATAACACTTGTCAATGGCACATGGTCATGATCATCTGAGTGCATGTACCCAACTACCATTTTCACTTTTTTATGGCACTCGTGTATGTCACATAAAAGTGGGTATAAATTTCCGCCATGTAAGCGTCATTTCTGTCACATTTTTATACCCAATTTTATGTGCCATACAAAATGGCACTTGTCAATGACATATGTCATGATCATGTGATGGCAGTACTACAGTTCATAGTTTTTTCTGCACTTTTAGCTGACATATGGATGGGCCATAAATGGTGCCTTTTTCATGAAACATAAATGTCCCATCAATAAGAGTATGTTATGTGACATAAAGGAACAGGTTTAATGACGCACCGATGCATCATAAAACCTGTACCTTTATGTCACATAACATACCCTTATTGATGGGACATTTATGTTTCATGAAAAAGGCACCATTTATGGCCCATCCATATGTCAGCTAAAAGTGCAGAAAAAACTATGAACCGTAGTACTGCCATCACATGATCATGACATATGTCATTGACAAGTGCCATTTTGTATGGCGGATAAAATGGGGTACAAAAATGTGACAGAAATGACACTTATAAGGCGGAAATTTATACCCACTTTCATGTGACATATCATACACAGATTTGGTACAGCAGGGTGCTATGGTTCATCGTTTTTTCTGCACTTTTTGCTGACATATGGATGGGCCATAAATGGTGCCTTTTTCATGAAACATAAATGTCCCATAAATAAGGGTATGTTATGTGACATAAAGGTACAAGTTTTTTGATGCATCGGTGCGTCATAAAACCATGTGCCATAAATGATCACTTTTTCAAGGCACATGAATGTCTCACCAAGAAGTGCATGTCATGT
Organism: Pseudococcus viburni; assembly: GCA_033439095.1. NCBI lineage: Eukaryota > Metazoa > Arthropoda > Insecta > Hemiptera > Pseudococcidae > Pseudococcus > Pseudococcus viburni. Next base: position 147,647 of record JAVBJF010000090.1, read on the forward strand.
GACATAAAAGTACAGGTTTTATGTAGTGCCATAATTTATAGTGACATTAATGCACAATAAATATGTGAGGGTTACGGTCCCTATACTAAAGTTGCTTTCATGTTACATTTCAATGACACATAAATTCAGCATTAATTATGTCACATGTATGTTACATGAATATGTCCACTAAATGTTAATATATCAACGCATCATTTTTCAGCACTATGTAATGTGCAAATCACAGGTCCATAAAACTACCCAATAATGTGACGGGAAAAAAGCACTGAATTATGGCACATGTCCTAATCATAAACGTGCAAGTGGTATAGTTCATCGTTTTTTGTTCACTTTTAGGTGACATCATGATGTGCCATAAATGGTATATTTTTTATGAAACATTCATGTTTCATGAATAAAGGCATGTTATGTGACATAAAGGTACAGGTTTTATGGTGCAACATTATTGGCACAACTTTCATGGCACGTTTATGTCACCTAGTGCCATAAAAAAGTGAAAATGGTACAACCGGGTGTCGATACGTGGAGTACAGAAATATTGTTCGAGAGAGGATTATATTTTGAAAAAATCGATTTTTTTGAATCTAATGGATTACTACGTCACTAGGAAATGATTACAACAATAACCATAATTAAAAATCTGTTACACAATTTAATCGTAATGTAAATGGTGCACAGCGGACCGAATGGGCAAAATATCTGTTCATCAAGTTTCAATCTTGAAGAAAGATCCCAAGAAGAGAGAAAAATTCATATCCCATGCTATTTTTTCACGCTGAATTCAAATTTTTCAAAAAAATTTCCTCGCTCCTCGAGCGGTGCCAACACCAAGGAAAAATTGACAAAATTCGACATAGGTATGAAATTCTAGGTTTTTTGAACTTGGGGTTATTTTTTCTCCCAATCATTCAAGGGATGGGACTAACATTAAATTTTGAAAATATTGAAAAAAATTGAAAAATTACTTCATTGGGTAGGTAAACGTTTTCGAATGATGGTATTTTCCCCATAACCCCCTTCTTTCAGGACTCTCTATCTCCTCTGCTAATGGTCGTACAAAAAATGTTTCATACAAAAATTATTGGAAATTGACTGTAGAACAAAGAAGTACTGAGCTATTTTTACCGCAAAATCAAATCCAAATGGGATAGAATCGAAAAACTATTGGGGGGGGTGGTGGAATCTCCATATAAAAATTAGTAAGTGGTCTGGGGGGTGGTAACTCTAAGGGGTTACTCAGCGGACCTCTATCGACAGTTTCCGCAATAAATGTTTAGCTGACCAGAAATGTTTTTTGGCTAATTTGCCTACACTATTTACAGCTGAAAAAATTTTAGTGTTAGAAGTTTTTCCAATTTTGATGTCTTCAAATTTTTTTCAGCTCCATCCGTATTTTTTTAAAATTCCGTCCGACTCGAAAATAGTTTCCAATAATTTTTAATTTTTTTCCAATAATATTGAACTATTTTTTCCAACTTGGAATTTTTCAAAATAACTTTCTACTTCGCATTTTTCTTTTTCAACTCAATAAGTGTTTAGAAGAAATTTTTGAAAACGTTAAATATAAAATCAAAAAAATTAAAAAATCAAAATTGGAAAAATTTTGAGAAAATATAAATTGAAAAAAATTTTCAAATTGAATACAGCGTTGAAAAAAAATAGAATCAAAGAAGTAGACAAAATTTGCACTTTAATCATTAAATTCTCATTTACGTCTAGAAAATAGGAGCCAGTCAATTTCATTCAAAATCAATTGAAAAAAAAAAAAACATTTGACCATTACGTAACTTATTTTACATAGTTTTATGAAATGGAACAATCTTTGTAGGTAATCGATGGGCTGAACATTTGTTCATTTCAGTTTTTAATAAACTCATAATTTCTATTTTCTAACAAACTCGAAAATTTTCAATTCGTAATTCCATTTTCTCAAAATATCGACTTGTTTTTGTTTCATCGAGTACTATTGATGTTATTTCCTTTAATTTTCTGTTTATTTCATTGAACTTTTCCTTTAGCCTAAACATTTAAGACCTTGACATATCATACTAGTAAACTTTGAATAATATATTCGTGTTATTTGGAAATTATTATCTCGCGCGAATTGGTATTATTACTTGCCAAAAGTTCACTTCGAGTAGCTTAATACTTACCTACGTCTTGAGTTCGTCTCCAGCACACCTTTCTAATCTATTTTTCCTTCGAAATGCGATTTTTTTCTGTTCATTCGTCCAATATTATGGTAACCTTCGAAAACAAATTCCATTCGATGAACGATTCGATGGCTATTTCCAAAGTAAATACCGTACTTATTTTCTGCATCGAAACCCTACAGTAGAAGTACACGAAGGAAATTTTTCCATCAAACATTACCCAATTAAATTATACTCAATTTTCCAATTTCTCGGAACCTTTAGAACCAATAATAATGAAATAAAAAGCTAACGTAAATAATTCAAATAACAAATACCAACGAATGTAGAAAAAACCAACCACCATATGAAATTCTTAGGTTTACGTTCAAGCGAAGGCGAATGCACTCGTATGATTTTTTCCGACGCCAAATTAAACGTATCGAAATCGATAATGTATTCTTTTGAAATTACGTAAAAAGCATTTCTACATGAGTCGTATTGCATAATTAATGAATTCCGGATATAAGTATACGGTTTTTGCAGACATGAACAATACTGTTTCGAAAAAAAGAACCCGGTATGGGGAAAAAATCGAGCAATTATCCGAACAGAAGAAATACAACGATCGAAAATTCGTGGCGAAATTATTGAAAAATTGACACGCTCACGAATCCATGGGCCCTGTTACGAGTTGAAAATTTCGTGTAGCGAGATATTATTATCAGAGTGGAGTATACTGCTGCGTACTCGCATAAATGACTAATTCGATTGGTTAAAAATAGACGAACGCTGGCGATTAATTTTGAAACAAATATCGAGTAATAGCGAACGGTACTCGGGGCAATATTAATGGCCTATCGTATTATTAATTCAAAGATGCGTTTTTATCCCTCACTCGAAGTTGATATTTTTCTTCACCGTGAAAAAGAAGGAGAGGGAAAAAAACATAACACGCAGCACTCTATCAAACCCTGTAAGGTACAAGGAGGTAACATTGTCACAATGGAAGTTTCCCATACATATGTTGAGATGGTGCTAGAGAAAGGCGGTCTTCATATTAAATATTAAACGGACTATAGCGGATAGCTTTTACCTCGTATGTAAGAGAAATGCATTAAGCACTGACGTAATATAAATTTACAGCTAAAAGCTACGAATAACATAACGCATTAAGCGAATCACACGTTGTTAAGTACCGAGTGTATGTATTAAAACCAAATGACTCTGCACCTTGGTTCGGCCTGGTCTCTGCGGAGGAAGAGAGCATGGGCGCTTAAATGATGCAAAAGCCAGCCCAACACCGGGACCACCGTATGGGTTGGATATTCAAATATCAAAATGTAATAATTAATTAGTCGCCGGAACGTTGGCTCGGTATATTTAGCCAAGTCCCAGGCATATGGGATAAGACTCGCTGAGGTTTTTTTTCCTCCGTCCCTGGCCCAATATGCTCATCCAAATCGACCCAAGTGACTTTGAAAAATGTCTCGGTAACGTGTTCGTCGCGTATACTTGGCCGAAGTCAATAACGTATAGTTGATGAACAAGCCAAATAATTAATGAGGTTTTTTTCCTCCAGACGTTTCTTTTTTCTTATAGCAATACGCTATGAAACTAATGAAAACACGCGAACCAAATCCTCCTATTGAGAGGGAGTGAGGGAGCAGAGAAAAAAAAACGAAACTGAAATGAATGACATATACTTTGTTTTGGTTTCGCCATTCCCTTGTGAAAGCAGCGAGCACACGTGAACAATACGATGGTGTACGTATTTTCGACGTACTTGATACTTTTTCGCCCCTCGATTCCAAGAAAAGTTTTCTTTCGGTATTATTTTTTTACAAGTTTCGATAGATTTTTTTTCCAAGTAGGTCCCGAAAGTGAATTGTTTTTACGTTAAAGATTCAACATCGAATTTTGCTCACTTTTTAATACGCGGGTAAGACAGGGCTCGTTTGTAAACGTCGAAAAATCAACAGAATGATTGAATCTATGACATGGTGGAAATTGAAAACCGTTTTGGAATAATCGAGTGGCATGATCGGTTTTTTGTATCTGGTCTACAACAGGTTTTCTTGGCATTTTTTTCATTTTTTTTTTTTGAAGTTTTGTATTATTGAATCAAAAACGTGAAAAAATGGAAAAATTGTATTGAAAGTTGTACATAAGTAGGTACTTCTGATCGACTTATGTAAAAATATTCGAAGCAATTTTTACAGCCTTACCCCTCTTTCCTCATTTTTTGTTTTAATGATTCGTCATAAGTTGGCAAAATCTGAATCTAAAGACGGAATCTAATTCGATATTGTTTGAAAGTTAATTATAAACGGATATCTGAACTTTTTTTTAGTAATTCCAATTTGCTTGATAACTTTTTGAAAGTATTTAATGGCCTTTCCGAGCAAATTTAGTGAAAATGAAAATTTTACTTACTTAATTGGGAAAAGTTGCGAAAAGCCTTGTATGTAGCGCTCTTTGGTATGTTGTTTGAAAATTAATTTTAAACGGATATCTGAACTTTTTTTTTAGTAATTCCAATTGGCTGGATTTATTTTTGAAAGGATTTAATGGCCTTTCGGAGCAAATTTAGTGAAAATGAAAATTTTACTTACTTAATTGGGAAAAGTTGCGAAAAGCCTTGCATGTAGCGCTCTTTGGTATGGTGAACAAAGACATCGTAACGAATTTTTAAAGCCCGGGAGGCAATCGCCAAACTCCATAGGAGGGGTTGGGGGAGGTTTGTAGGGGGTTCTGCCCCCCATTTTTCGAAATTGGACTATCGACCCTTTTTTGGTGTCATTTCCATATGATTGAATCCCGTTGAGTTCAAAAATGTCATTACTTTCAAAATCTGAGTGAGAGAAGCCCCTCAAATTCAAGATTTATCAACTCGTGTTTTCGCATTTTCCCTCAAAACTGCCTCAAAATCACATTTTTTTCAAATTTGCACAACCTGCCGACCTTCCAACCAACTTTTTATTATGATTTTTGAAATCTACTGGTAGATTATCATATATATTGACCTTTTTCAGCTTTCCATACCTCTACTCTGAGTGAATAGGGGGTCCTAAGGTGCTGAAATTGGACCAATTTTTCACATTTTTGGCTAAAAATCACAATTATTTAATTAAATAGGAGATAATATTTATGGGTCGACGTTTTTTATGCGATGTCTGACTAGTACAGATACAACAGAATAAATACAGGCCCAGAGGCACCCCTTATACCCCCTCTGTAGGGGTAAGGGGGTCATTTTTGACTTGCGTTTTGCCCAATTTTGACTACTTTGAAAGTGAAATTAGTTTTACAACTTTTTTCACCACCTAATCGCGGAGTAAAGTACTGAATAATGTTTTTTGAAGTTCCTCGATCCAGATCAGTCGATGATTTTTATTGAATGCAACTGGGTGGGGTGACTATTTAGAGGAAGGGATAATATTTTGACAAAAAATCGACATACGTTTCGAAATCTAGGTTTTCAAATGCGCTGATTTCAAAAACGTTATCGATTTTGCGATTGATTAAGCCAAGGGGGTGCAGGGGTGAGCCCATTCAGGGGGAAGGGGTAACATTTTGAGAGAAAAAAATCGACGTACGTATCAAAATATAAGTTTTCGAAAGCGCTGATTTCAATTGGAACCAATTTTTGTGTGACCACCAACCTCAATTGAATTCTCCGCAGGTTCAAAAATTCATGAGATGCCTGATATGATATTAAATCGTATGTGATTTTACTCTTTTTCGCTCTTCATTATGGTCAGAAAGTTGGCCACTTAATAAATTTATTAATTTTCGTCTAAGCATCGTTTTAAAATCACCTGAAACCGGAGTTAAATTGTAGAATTTAAAACTAGTGTAATTGAGTGATGAAGTGGAAAAGAAAGTTTACCGAATTTGGACTACCAAATCTACATTATTTCTGCACAAGAATTTTATCCTTTTGAAGTTTCTCGCGATTGAGCTTTAATTAAATAAAATAACTTTGGAGGAAGGAAAGGTACTGAAAAGGTGCAATAAGTTTTTATAAGACCATTTTAAATCGTTAACGAATTGAATTGATACCATTTGGAGTGACAACTACTTGTTGAAAAATTGCTGATCATTTAGAAAATTTATATGTTTTGGATTTTCGGAAAAACTAAAAAGTCTCCTTTTGGCAATCAGAAATCGACCTAAGCACTCAAACATTGATGTGAAGAAACTATTTCGATAGAATGAAAACATTTTACATCTGTTGAGTTTACCTCCGGTTTCAATAAAAATCATTTTTTTGGGCCCACTTTCCTGGTTTTCCAACCTGAAAATTGATTATTACTGAGATCAACAGCTGACACCATTGGGGTGTAAAATGCTCAATTTTTGGACCGAATTTTTTTTTACCTCTGTGTTTGAAAGTTTGTTGAGTTTGGTTGCCAAAATTAGGTCATTTCGTTTTTTAAAATATCAAAAATCTCGATTTCTCATCCTTTCGTTCATTTTTAATGAGCAGTTGCTACCCAAGAAGTATGTATTGAATCGAGCTGTCAAATGGTTTAGCAAGATGTAAAAATTCAATTTGCATTTTTTTCGCCTCCTTTCATTTGAGCTCACCCATGAATAACTGATTTTTTCCCAAAATTGTCTTCCTTACTACTTTGGGACCTCTGGAGACTTGAAATTTTTATGATGGTTCTTCTACTGGAGATAAAAAACTTCTGTGAATGTGGTCAGAATTTTAGATGTTTCTTGTTCCTCCCGCCTCTTGATGTAGATTTTGTAAGATTATTATTGTGAGATATTGATTATACAAAATGTATGAATGATGTACTTGATTAACAAAAATTAATCAGAAAAAAATGATAATAATTCCTTCCCTACATTTTCACATTGCATCGTAAATACACTCGTAAAACGTAGGGGAAATATTTTTTTGCACGCCAGAATAGGGCGTCATCACGACAAGCATTTGCACATCCAAATTAGGTGTAAGAACGACGAGAAATCGCACAGTTTCACGTCAGATTATAGCACGACGGTAAAGTGTTCTGGAACGACGCGACGGGGGGACATGTACATTATTATGAGTTAAGTGGTCAACACGCCAAAATAATATTTTACACGACAAAACATTAGAAGTTCAATACTTGTCGGCGTACAAGCAAGTATTCAGTTTGATATCAATTATTGTGAATTTTTCAAACGATAAAAAAATTCATTTGAGATCTACATAAATTCCATAGTGTAGCATGTCACAATTTGAAACTGGATGCACTGATCTACAAAATTTTCCCAAAAAATTTCCGAAATATACTTCTAGCAATTGAAAAAAAAAAACATATTAGGTACTTTCAGGTGAAAAAATAATCAATTCAAAGTCGATATAAATTCCGTATTTTTGAATTTTTTGATTTGCTGTTGGCTGCACTGGTGTATAAAATTTTCAATTTTTTTTCAAAAGGTGGTGCACTTTGTGCACCCCCTGCTCTCCCTCACTTGTCCCTGAAGAGCTCATAATTTTTTTGGGAGGTCTCCCACTCAAAGTAATCCATCCCACCAAATTTGGTCAAAATCCAAGATGTGTTTTTTTTCGAGCCACCCTAATGTCCATACTACCACAAAAAATTGATTTGTAAGCATTCGCTGGGCATGAAAATTTAGATTAAAATTGGTTTATGTACCAGCAGCAGCAAAAAGTGTTCCACTGGGACAAAAACGGAAGAGGGGTCGACCTTCAAAAGCCAAGAAAGTGTTAGGTATACTTGTGCCATAGGAGTGGATTTAATTTTTTTTTCGTCACTGAAAATCAATTTTTGTCATTTCAAACTTTTTTTCTGTCGCCCAAGTAGGATTTTTGGAGGTAAAAAGCGACATCGTGAATTGTATTTTATAATCGTTCAAAGTAATATAATGTTATGATTTTTTTAATTCGTCGTGCAATAAATTATTTCGTCGTTCAAAAAATGTGAATTCATTATGCAGTCGTGGTATATCTTTTCTCATCGTAAAATGTTCCTATATGCTCGTCGTGATGACACCCTTTTTCGTCGTTGCTTAAAATCACACCCAATATGTAGCACAGGAGTAATCGCATCGAAAAAGTGCTTAAAAAAGAAAAAAAATGTTTATCGCAATCTTATGGCAGAAGAAGCTTCTATGATGTTCAGAGTCTGTGATAAAGTCGCACCGCCCCAGCCCCTGTTGCAATGGGGTGGACCCCTTATGGGGGAGAAAATTGTTTTGCACCGATTTTGCTCAAATTCACGTGGAGGGTTATTTAGGTGTAGAAGTACTCCCTGAATAAATTTCAGCTCCCCTCGACCTCAGGGGGCTGAGTCATTGCTTCCAAAAGTTGGACATTTTTGACTAAAATGTCAAAAAATCGAGTTTTTCGATTATAAAACCGCCCCAAAATTTTAATTTTGAAAAATTGTGTATTTTCTATATCAATTTTGAAATGACGAATCCGACTAGCCTATTTTGTTCGAAGTATTTACTCCCCCCTCCCCCCCATTGCCACATTGAAAGTGTACAGATCGTGGTTTTTCTTCAGCAAAAAATTGCGTCGTTACATAACTGGCCCAAAAATGATATTTCGCGTGAAAGCAAACATTTTATGATTTAAATGTTTCATATGACGTCCGCCGGTGAGTGGTGAAAACGCACCGCTCCTACCCCTCGTGGTTTCGGGGGGGGGATGAAGCAGTGAGGACTCGTTTCAAAAAATTAGTTTTCGCTACAATTCCGTTCAAATTTACAAGGTTGGTAGGTTATTCGGGTAAAGTAGTATTCCCCCCCCAAAAAATTCAGTCCCCCCCACATCAGGGGGCTGAGCCATTGTTTCCCATAGTTGAGCAGTTTTATGAAAAAATACAAATTTCGCGAGAAAGTGAAAATTTTTTGCTATAAAATGTTCCATATGATGTCCATTGTGTGTGGTGAAAACGCACCGCCCCTACCCCTCGTGCCTTCGAAACACTCTAAATTTGAATCAGTCAAAAATGCCAAAATCGACTGATGAAATAGAGAAAATCAAGTCACTGATAAGCAGTCAAATTTCACTGATTCCTCTGTTAATAAGTGACATTTTACTGCCAATCAGTGAAAAGTTACCGATTCAAATATTGAATTTCGATTATTGAATCAGTAAAAATTAATTGACTGATTGAAATCAGTCAAAAATTTACTGATTCAATCAGTGAATTTTGATAATTGAATCAGTAAAAAAAATTTCACTGATTCCTACAGTCAGTGACTCAATTTCGTCGATTTAAATCAGTCAAAATTGACGCAGGATTTCGTCGATTATACTGGATTCTTGTGTTTGTTGTTTGCAATTGCATTAAGTGCACTGAGAGAATCAACGTGTATGAGAAGATAATTTGAATGCTGGAGTTTGGTAATGAGAGATGGTGCGTGTTTAATTCCAAAAAGTTCTGCGGTAAAAGATGAGCAGATTGGGTTGAGGCAGCCAGAGTAGTTGCGATTATCAATGATACATGCGATTTCTTTGAAAAGAAATGAGTTTCAATTATTTCGAAATCAATGTCAACACTCCAATAATCTTAAAATGTCTTTATAGTAAACTTCAGAATACGTTATGTGATCTTTGAGCTGTTTTTTTCTGGTCATCAATAAGTACATAAATGTTAAGTGATGGTGGAGGGGGAGGGGATTACCTTTCATTATGAAGTCTAAATCCAAAACAGAGTTCGAAATCGAATTCAGTACAATCTGAAACCTTGTAATCGACATACATGACGGTATTTTATCATCATTCCAACCCTTTCGTTTTCTACCCCCTCTTTTCTCACCCTATCCTAAAATCCAGTCTATCTACGTATACAAACGGAGAAAATGATTGAAAATTAATCCAAAAACTAAACTATACGATCTAACGTGGAAATTATGATTTCACAATCGTCGCGAACCAACGTTTTAATCGAAGGGTTGTGACAAAACAAGAGGGTTGAATCCAGGTAGGGGGTGGGGTTTGGTGATAAAAAACCGACATGTATATCGATTACATGGTATTCGAGTACGCCGAATTCGAATCCGGTATTAATTTTGAATTTAAACGAAAGCTATTTGGAAATCGTAGCAGAAAGGTAATTCGACCAAGCATACTGCTTTTCCACAGCACTCGGGGGTTCACGTAGGGGTAAAAATTCGCCCACCGTACACATTCGGGTACGAGTAAACCGAGGTAATACCCGAAGAAGAGAGTAATTAGAAAAGCATTTTAACAGCTTCAAAGCTTCCTTGCGAAACCTTTTGGTGGTCGCGCGTAAGCCGTTACGTGAATCGTTTCTGACCTCGTTTCAGCATCGGTACGCCCTTTCACGGCCATTATTCCATTCGGAATAAATATTCGCCGTTTTTGATATAAATAAAAGCCGACCATACGTGTAGTGAAAGATACCTCGGGTATACATCATTTAGGTAATGGGTACCGGCTGCCAAATATCTGTATTTTTTTCTCTTTCTCTCCCCCACATATGTCTCTGCGCCTCGCTAGGCCGAAATTGGTGAACTGAAAAAGGAGGCGAAGCCGATTCTAAGGTTCATTATTTCGCAAAAACAAGCAAGATTCGAATTTTGCACGAATACCTACGCAGAGAGCTATACGTATTTATACGATATAAACACGACGAGGAACAACGACCCCTCAGTAGGACGGATTCGCCGAGAGAGAGAGAAAGACACGATGGCGAAACGAGAGTAAATTTAATCCTTTTTAACCCTTGGTTAAAGTCGGCGGTTCGTTTAATTTTACATCGTAAATAAAAACAATGCGCCGCGCTGCGTATTCCATGATTGAATTTAACTTTGATGTGGAGATTGGTCTGGCGAAAATACATATAAAAGCTCGTGCAGTCCGTGCGACCGATGCGGTACGAGCATGTAACGTCTACGGGGGTCGGAGTTACGTTACGTTTGCGAAGAAAAAACAAAGATGGTATATAACGAAGTAACGAACCGTGTGCGATAGGTGTTTGCCTCTCTATACGACTCTGGCAGCATCGCCGCAGCCGATGTTTGTCGTGTAAACGTAACCTTATCTACGGTAACGGATCGTATCACGATGTGGCTAAACGTTTGTCTTTTTTCCAGCATCGAAATTCGGTACGCGGGCAATATGAGCAGCAAAAAATGCTCGAAATCGTCGCTCGTGTCATTTGTATTCACCTCAGAACTAGATTTTTTACGCTCAGCGACTCGTCTTCATTGTGGTACGAGCTGCTTGTTTTCTTCTGGGGTTCGCGCTGTGCGCGAGATGTTTGGTAGGCGAGAAAAATTCAATCTCAATCGACGTAGATTTTTTAATCAGGTGATCGGATTGGAGAAGGTGAAATCAGTGATGGGGTTGGATAATTCTACACTTTTTGGTAATTTTTGATCCAAATGTCTACTTTCTGACCAAACGAGCAAACGAAACGTCTAATATTGTCCATCAATTTGGTTTGAACGATTTGACCTTGAGACGTCTTGTCTGTAGAATTCAGTTACCTTGTTTTTTCTACTGGAAACATGATTTTTAGGGTTTTTAATCAAAAGTTTCTAAGTTCAGCTTTCCATATTTTAATAAAATATGTTGAAAAGTAAGCCATTTTGAAAAAAAAAACTATGGGATTCTTTTATCTGAGTACAATCAGGATAATTATACGTGTCACGTTCTAAAATTTTGGTTCCAGTCATTTTTTTAAAGACCCAATCTCCCCAGAACATCAATTTTTTTGAAAGAAGATGAAGAGCATTCGGGGAACAACTCGAAGAACTTTCAGGAACAGCTGAATAGTGTGTCAGGTGTTCTAGGATGAGTATGAAGAATATTCAATTGTAGGGCACGTTAATCACTCAGATACGGTCAGGGGTGCGGCCCGAACGATTTCGTCTTCGGAGCTCGGGGTTCGTGTCTTGTGCTTTCCAAAAAAAATTTATCGGGGCTTGGGCTTGGATTGGGCTCTGAGAATTTCAGGGCTTACGGTTCAGGGCTTGGATGACATTTTCGGGACTTTTCAGGGCTTTTGGGGTTTGCAATTTTTTCCCCTACTTCTTACATTGATATCTAAGTAAGTCGACTGCAAATTCATGGCAAAATGATAATGACGATACATTGTGATGACGAAAATGTTACAACGCGCCAATATTTTGCCATAAAAATGGCCTTGCGAAATCAACTTGATTCCTAATTGCCAAAATAAAAGCAGATTGATGGCGAGAAATCATTCACTTCACATTATGATGACAAATATGTAACAACGCGCCAAATATTTGCCATTTGAGTGGCTTTGTCAGATCAAATTGGATTTTGATTGCCAAAATTAGAGCAAATTAATGGCGAAAAATTATTTTAAACGGAGTACCCGTTTTTTGGAAATAGTTTGCACATACTCAAATAATTTCGTAGCATCTTCTTCCACCAATTCTGGGAAGTGGTACCAGATTTCTGGGATTGTCAAGGGACGCAATTCGATTTCTCGTATATGCTGCGAATATTGGCAGGAAGACATTTTAGAAATACTGCAGATATTTAAACAAATGAATTAGATACTTTTTTTGGTGCACTTTACCGATTTTGGAATTTCTATGTCTTGAGAAGTGGACACGAATAGGAGAACACCTCCACGATGGGCGATGCATTTGTTCCATAAATCGACCATATTACGATAAAACTACAAATAAAAATAAATTATTTTCGTACAAACAAGTACATAAATCTGAAGATTTTTCAGTTTTAGTTGAAAAAATTACAGCTAAAAAAATTCCATTTCAGTTATTAATTTCATTTCATTTCATTTTTTTGCTTTTTTCAATTAGCCAACTGCCAACTTTGAAATTTTTTGCTGTTCCAATATTTCTTAAGAACCTAAATGCATTGAATAAATCGGAATATGAATATTCTTACCATGGAAGTCGTATCTGAAATTAATTAATGTTCAAAATTCTCAGTGTCTCAGTTTTATAATTTCATCGTTATTCGGTCGATGTGATTTATTCATATATTTTTTTTATTTTTCATATGTACTTTTCATGCTGAAATGTCAGTATTATGTCACAGATAAAATCAAAGAGAATCCTCAAAAAATAACTTGTAATCGCGATTGTATTTACACAATTCAACACTCTCACAGAAATCTTTGAAAAGCCCCGAAAAGCCTTGATCACAATAAGGGGCTCAGGGCTCACATTTAGGGCTTGGTTTTCAGAGAAACGGTGTTGGGCTTCGTTTAATGAAGTTTTTTGGGTTTCAGGGCTTGAATATTGGGCTTCAAGATAAAAAATTTTGGCTCTCCGGGGCTCGGGGCTTGGGCCAGGGCCTGAGCCGCACCCCTGGATACGGTTCAATTTTGGATTTGAGAATTGGTTTGAGATCAATCATTATGTCCCAAACCTCCCCCAGGAGACTTTAGGAGACTAGAAAAATAATAAATTACTTACTTAATGTGACTTCGTACAATGATGCTATATCTGAAACTGTGAAGGTTGGCGATTCACGTTGAGAAGACCGTAATTGTGTTCCCTTTCACAACCAAAAATTCTCGTTTGAAGCAGGATATTTTTTTCGTTACGCTTTGGCAGCATTGTTGAAACATTACAACCTTAAGGAGTGTACATACAGAAATGAATGCCCGCTGCAGCTTCGAATAATTTTTATGTTTGAATTTTTAGTTACTAATAAATAATTGAACAAAAAAGCACAAATTTTGTATGTTTTTTTTTTCAATCTTCGCTTTAATACAAAAAAAAAATCAAACACAGTAATAATTCGAAGCTGCAGCGGGCAGTCGCTTCTGTATGTACACTCCTTGAGGTTCTAATGTTTCAACAATGCTGTCAAAGTGTAACGAAAAAAATTCCTACTTTAAACAAGAATTTTTGGTTTTGAGAGGGAACATACCTAATCACAGACTATAGTTATATAACTTGGATACAACTCGAACGACGCGGCGTGGAAGAGCTCATATCGACCTTTTAATGTTAAAAGGAATAAACTCCAATCGCTACTTCAGACTTGTACAAATGGCTCATTTCAACCTAATTCGGTCTCAATTGGATCTAAAATGCTGGAAACTGCTAAAAAGTTGGTCTCGCCAGTATTACATAGGTCTCAAGTGGTGAATGGAGTTACCACCTCTTGGAACTAGAGGGAAGATTTTCATCAATTTCATTTCAGATTTATATTGAATTAAATTAATTTTCATTTATTAGAGCAGGTGAAAAGACATCGAGTACATCAATAAAACAACAAAATTACCGATTAATATCCTTCAAAAGCACAATTTTGAATAAAAATTAACATTTTTATTTATATAAATCATAAATTTCAAATAGATTTCCATAAAATATAAACTCATCTTCATTATTATTTCTTTATATTCCCCCATTTATAAATCGGTGAAAATGATCGAAAATCACTGGTAAACCGTCAGAATTGCAGGAAGTAATAAATCAGTGAAAAAATTTCATTGAAAGCAAACAGTGAAAAAAATTGCTGTTGAATCAATGAAAATTCACTGGTAGGTCGGTAAAATATCTGAAATTCGCTGAAAAATCCGTGAAATTCTTTGAAAAATCAGCGAAAATCCGCTGAAAACCAGAGAATTTTGCTGATTTTCCCTGTGTTGCAATTCTGACTATTTATCAATGACTTTTCACTAATTCAAACTCGGAGAGTATATTATTAATACATAATGAAAAATACAATTAACTGAATTGAATCAATATAAAATTATTTAATTTAGTAATTTAACTTTAAATTTGTTTTTTTACTAAAAATTGTCAGTTTAAAAGCATCGATTGATTTCTCCAAATTCTAAACATTTTTCAAATAAAACTTTCGAAAATGAATCTGTGAAGAAATGGGTGCAATGGGTACTCTTCCACTACCCCACATTCGTGATGGCTTGATATTCACACTTACTGACAAAAACGTCCACAGTTAAGAAAAAAAATGTGAAAATTATAAGCTTAAGATTTAAATTTATATTCTAAAGTAGGTACATATGTTCGTATAGGTACTGAAAGTAGGTACTTATAGGTACTGATATCAAATGAAAAATTTGCTTTTTCTTGATTCAAGACCGATTTTTGTCTGAACAAAGAAATCGAGTTTTAATTTTATTTTTTTCTCTTGGCATAAAATTTTATAATCGTTATCAAAAGGTTTATTCGATCAGTTTCCGAGTGCCAGCTCTTTGAAACCAGCAATTGCCTAGAAAGATCTAGTGGCTGAAAGCACGAATCCTCAGGAGCCTTTTTTTGTCTTATTTGGCATAGAATGACCCAATGCAATAATTTCTCGATTTTAATGCATAATATATTATTTTTATTGAACTTCGGGACAGCAGCGAATATACATTGTCTTCCTCATATGATAAAAGAGCAAAATGGAGGGAATTTTTTTGAAAACTTGAAGAAATTTAGAATATTGCGAGTAAATCTTAACACATTTGTGACCATCCATCGTATTATTGATATTGCTTGCCAACTTGTCCATCTACTGGTTAGCAATTATTAATTGATTGGTTAATATCACTCTAATATTTATGTTTTATTTTGCTTGTTTCCAGGTGAGTTTACATTCCAAGATGCATCTTTTTCAAATCTGTTGCTCGATGGATTGATAGATCTTACGTGAAGTCTCGAGTGAGTTGATAATTCCGCGTGAATTTTTTTTCTCTACGCTGATTGCGAAATTGTAAAAAATTGCTTACATCAGAACGATACCAATTACTAAAAATTTTAACAGGTCTTGTTTCTGACCATTCAACGATTCGATGATCCACAAATCCATATTTTCTTCTTCTGTGTACAAATTTCACAAATTTATGACAAAATTATGGATACATGACAAAAAAATCGTTCTACAGGGGCCAAACTCGGTCTCGGACTATTGTAGGCCTATGGTAAGAGGCAAACAACGATCTTATTCGAGAAATCAGGTGTTATCTTTGGTATTTCCGATGATTGGCCGTTTTTTTGTAGTCTGGGTATTAAGTAATCTCTTCAAAAAATTTTTCGTTGAGTATCGTCAGTTCACCATCCAAAATGAAAAAAAAAAAAGGTCTTACTTATTATCGCTATAAGTACGTAGATAATTAGAAATACCTATTTCAAATTATCGCCGTCAGTTTGACGGGAAAGAGTAGAACGAGAACTAGACTTATCTTCAATACCACGACCATGACCAACACAATTGTGAAATAAATTGAGACAGGGTGTTCACATTCTGGAAAACTTGGAAAAGTCGGAGAAATTTAAAGCCCTGAAAAAGTCGAGGAATTTTGAAATTTTCACTGAAATTTTGTAAAAATCCAGAAGAAAGATAAAATCATCTGTGAAGTGTTTTTCTGCTCATTTTATTATAATTTTTTTACCCACTCTTCGCTTGGACCAAATTCTACCAATGTAACTTTTATATTTCGCGTCTGTTAACCAGATTGAACGAAAAAATTCATATTTGAATACATGTTTTCGTCCATTAAATTATTAATTTTTCAATCAAAATTCCCTCGCTACGCTTGGTTGTAATAGTCGTACAGAGCTACTTGATAATTTCGATTTTGGGCCATACAAATCATACAAAAATCATACTTTTGACTAAAAATTAGTAATTTTTTCCATCTTTCTTCCCTTTACTTAGGCTGAAAACGTGTAAATTGTTTTAAAAAAATGCCCATTTTTGATTTCAAACATGCATTTCCTGGAAACGTTTGTTCACTTTTCGATCGGGCTAGACAAATTTTGCTTTTCAAAAACAATTCGATAGCAAATTATTCAGTATGTTCATTTAAAACTGGAATAAGAACTGAAAAATAAATTGAGTATTTTGTTTCAAAAATATCAACCTTTTTCAAGTTTTAGTCCTCGCGTTGCGTTTGGAAATATAGAGCTCATTGCAGTAGCATTTTCAGAACGAATTAAAAGGACCAATTTTTGTTTTTTTACTGCGATTTTTCAAAAAAAAAATCGTATAAAAATTCGTTGAAAAATCTTGGTAAATGTTTTAAGGCAGATTTTTTTCAAAAAATTATACACTTCATCGTAAAGTTTTTCAATTATTTCTATACGCAGGTAATGAAGGAATCTTTATTTTAGAAAATTCTTTCAAAAAATACATTATTTTTGATTCTTCTTCGCTCAAACTATTGAGAAAATCAAAAAAAATTGACCTAAATTATTTCACCTCCTCTGTAGAATCTTTTTTAATTTCAAAAGAAACTCATACTTACCTACTAAAAATTAAAATTCAGTCATGAAAAAGTCATGCTTAAGTGACAAAATTCGAAATCCTACCTCCCAGTTTCACGAATATCTTGCGTAAATGGTCTGGAAAACTTGAAAAAATAGTCCGAAAAGCCTGGAAAAGTCAGGGAAAATAATTTCTGAAATATTGCGGACACCCTGTTGAAAACCTAAATACGATTTTCGTACATTTCTGCCTCCCTCTCCTATGCATAAAAAGATCTATTGAAAAGTTGCTAACAAATATAGCCCCTCCTGCTCTCCCAACCACCCTCTCCGCAAAATCAGCGAAACTCAATCTTTTTTTATGTTTACGACGAGTTTAATAATAATGATAAACTTCCGCACACACATTGACGATAAGCTCGCCACATGTTTCCTTACGTTTTTATGCGGGTAAAAGCGAGCAAATTAATATTCATACGTGTCTTTCGGACTATAATATTCGAAGCCTCGGGCGATTCTCAACTTTGGAAAAAATCCCGCCGCAGCCCTTTCGCAGATAATATTTTAATACGCCGAAGAGCTCCGAATAAAGGAGAAATCTGTTTTTAAAAAAGTTGAAACTGGCGTAGAAGCAAGAAAAACTACCGGGCGACCCTATATTCGTCGTACGTACGGTATAATAACTGATAAGAAGTTTCGCGTTCATAAGACCCAAACGATTTTATCGTAAACCGAGTCGTTCGCGTCTATTATAAAGCCGACGAACAAGGGTCGATTTTCCTTTAAGAGCGAATTTGTTTCATACAGTTTTTCTGGCGCTTTAAAAAAATAAAAATAACAAGGGTTTTTTTATATTGGTAAAAAGATTTTTTAATAGCCCCGAGGGTCTCGTTATCGAACCGCCAACGCCTCTATGCGTTTTTATATGACGCTAATTTTTACGCAACACTTCACCGTGTAGAACCCTTACAGCTTCCCTGCTCTCCCCACTTCTCCGCATCTTTCGCGTATTCGCTATCAAAATATTCATAATCGAAGACGCAGTTAAATTCAGATTTCTGGTTCAAATCGAGCCGCAAAAAAATCAAGACGTACACGAAACAGCGTGGAAATTCTCGCGTACTTTTTTTTTATTAACGATGACAGTTTGGAATATCGTGTCTACTCTCGAGTTGTTTTTTTCGTTCGCTTTCGTGATGGCGAAAAAAATACTTCGGTCTAGGTGCGATTTCTTTGAAAAGTTGAAAAAAATCGTGCTCGACGTTTCAATTTGTTAAAGATTAATTATTATTTTTTCCCCGAAACTACAGCGCCTCGAATATAAGTGTAATGCTCACGAATCGTACGTGAAAACGATTATTAATGCAACGATGCGTGTATGAAGAAAAGCTTTTAATTATGAAATAGAAAAGCGCAGTAAAAGCTGATAAATATTTGATTTTTGCGTTCGCAGGGTGGTCGTTTCTTGCCTTAGTTGCCTGTTTTTGAAATAAACCTACGTTAGGTAAAAGGTAGATGTACCAGTTCTCGATAAAATGTCTAACCACCTTATGAGTAAATTTTATAATACTTGCTTACGGTTACGTTATACATACTTTTTCACACCACGACAAATGATTAACACGCCCAATAATATACCTCGTGCGATGAGCAGGCGATAGCTACATCGGCTCGAATATATAGGTAAACTATTTACCTATTCTGTTACGTACTTCGGTGCGGTTTTAAATTTACATATTATTTATCACCGTCGTCATAAAGTTCATTCGTATGTGTGTATACGTACAATATTTTATAGCACTTTGCATGTACCTATGTATATGAAAATGTTCCTTTTAATACACCCTTCATGTGAAAAGTCTCCTTCGTATTTACAAATGTAGGTATCCAAAAACCAACAACATTCGTGCGAAATTTTTCACCCATGTGCCAGTGATTTCGCTTTTCGTCGTGTAATATTGATAATTTCGTTCGAATTATAATCTTTTCCGTGCTTCTGGCAGTTGCAAAAGCTCAGGCAGGTAGAGAAATTATTCGATTTGTTGAATGGAATTGTAGTTTTTGTATACGTATGTATGAAATTTACATTTGTTTTTCTCATGGTAGAATTGAAGTTGGTAAATACAGAGGAGTGAGAGGTGTTTCAAAAGTAATGCACAATTTCACAGTGCCTTCTGGTATCGACTTTACCCCTAAATTTTGGTCTCAACTTGAAGCTGCGAGTTTTCCAAATAAGTTGATACTTGATACCAAACATCATTGCTCTTTTTTTTTCTGAATCAGGGAAATCTAACAAAAATTTCTGAAAAAAAGTTAGAATTGCAGCATCTGTGTGTATTCTAACTGGTTTTTAGGCTTTGTTTAGGTAGCTCCAGTGGCGTAGCCAGGATTTTGTCAAGGGGGGGGGGGAGGGCAAGAACGAGTTTTTTTTGTCAAATTTTCTGTGGTCGTTTTATTTTTTTCATGGCATATTTCGTAGTGTACGTATAACTGAGTCTGAGGTAACGGGTGTGTAATGAAAAGACTGTAACAGTAACACAAAGATTTATAGGATTTTTGGAACAAACACTTTATACTGTCTAAAGCCAATTTTTGTAAAATTCTAACTTTTTGATTCTGTGAAATAAATTTATTTGAAAATCAATGATTTTTCACTGATTTTTATTTAGCTAAAATTACTGAATTTTTTGACGAATTGGAAATTGATTAAGAAATCAGTAAGTTTCAACTAAAATACCAGTGAAAATGACCAAATTTCGATGAAAATTATTTCACTAATCCGAAGAAGGAAAATCTCATCAAATTTGATTGATTCAAATCGAAAGGATGATACTGTGTTCAAAAAATAAAGATAGTGAAATACTGCCCGAGCGAAGCGAGGGCGAATTTTTTTGGAAAAATCATGTTTGAAAAAAAAGGCCATGGGGCCATGGGGGGCGATCGCCCCCTTCGCCCCCAGGCTACGCCACTGGGTAGCTCCAAATTTCTGTTGGGCAGCTCCAAACAAATTTGGGTAGGTCCAAAAATAGTTCTGAAAAAAATCATCAATTTTAAACACATTTTTAAAACTTTTATTTATTTGAAAAAATATTTTTAAAAAATCAAAAAAATCTTCAAGTAGGTGCATTAAATGATATTTTTTTTTATAAATTTCAATATCCTTATGGCTTGTTGAATCGGAATACTGTAGCGCCAACTCTTCAAGATTTAAATCCGGACCCCAAGCTTCGTGAACTTTCTTCACCGATACACTGGATGATAATGAAGCGAATGGGCCCATATAAGTTATGATATCTTTATCCAAAGATAATCTTTGGTTTAAAACATTTTTTAGAGCTTTGATGGTATCATTGATAATTGCCTCCCAACTTCGCTGATCTGAGACATAAAGGTGGTGCTCTTTTCTTCGCTTCAATTTTTCACCATGTATTTCAACTCCATGGAGTTGAACAGTACCTTGGGCGAGATTCCGATTTTTTAAATTTACGTAGCCAAATATTTCTCACCAAATACCATCTTTTCCTTATTTCTTATTTCATTTCCGAACTTGCTGAACAGCTAGTCCCTCAACCATCAACCATCGTCATACCTTCGGTTTTTTGTAACATTTGAGAGAGAGAGAGATTTTATTTTTGAGGATCAGCCTGGTAGGGCTATTACACTGGAGAATATTCGCGACGTCTATAAATAAGTTGTCCGGCGGTTGGTAGTCGAACATAAAAATAGAAAGGTTCTTCTCACGCTTCGTAATCGAATAAGAATAAAATCTAGACAGGAAATCTGCCAGCGAATTAGTCGTGCCGGAAATGTGATTCAGATCCAAAGAGCCATCTCATATGACGATGAGACAAGTCCTCATTTCGTTTGAGGTAAGACACTGACACAGTTGAACCTTTTTATTGAAAATTTTTTACCTTGGATTTCATTTTTTGCCAGGGGAGGGGGTGAGGATAAATGGATAGGGAAAAAATTGTGAAAAACATGAATTTTCCAACTTGGGCAGCTCCAAAAAAATTTTAGAATACACACTGCACAGCATAGTAATAAATTAGTGAAAAAATTTTCACTAAAAGCAATTAAGTGAAAGAAAATCACTGAAATCATTGAAAATTTATTGAAAAATCTGTAAAATTCTTTTAAAAATCTGTAAATAAAACTCTGAAAAACAGTGATTTTTTTTCTGAGTTTTTCTGTGCTGCAATTCTGACTATTTATCAGTGACTGTTCACTGATTCAGAATGAGAGAGTGGTTTTGGTTCATTGGAAAGGCCTCGAGGAGGCTTGGAGTAAGAAGAAAAAATAAATTTCAGGTCGGTTTGCTTCGAAGCCCATTCAGGGATGTGGAATACTTTCTCATTTTGAATCAGTGAGAAGTCGCTGATTATGTAGTCAGAATTGCAGCACAGGGAAAATCAGCAAAATTGTTTGATGATTAGCGGATTTTCGTTGATTTTTCAAAAAAATTGACTGATTTTACAGCGAATTTCATTCACTGGAACGTTAGTAAAATCTCTTAAATTCGCTGTAAAATCAGTAAATTCACTGTCCTCGTGGCAGAGAGCGTTTCCAGTTTCAACGAAATCGTACATAAACGTTATAAAATCACCTACAGTGGGCGGTTTGTATGTTTTAAGAACATCAGAACGTAAAATATATTTACAATCTGGTTCGATTTTTGGTAACTGTTTGGTATTGTCTTCGCTGGGATTCGGTTTAATTTTATGCTTAGTGGTATGCTTAGGCTTTCCGCCCTCGGTAACGTTTGCCATCAACATACACAGATAATTCATGGGATACCCCTTCATATCAAATTGCTTACAAGCTATAGTTTTGTGTAGGTAGTTCATCACAGCCCTAAAAATAAAAAAATAAATTTTAAAATAAAAATCCTGTATTAAGAAAACAAAACAAAAAATATAAAAAACTAAAAACAAAAAATCACAATAAAAATATCTGGAACTACAAACACCTTCACAGTGCACATGTGGTCCAGATGAAAACTTTTCTGGACAATAATTAAATTGACAAATCGTGTCAAATTTCAGTTTTTGACCCACTGAACACGAATTTTTGGTCGATTTTCACACTACCCCCCCCCCCCCCCTAAAGGTCCTAAAATGGATCCCAAAATTCAAAAATGGGTATTTTGAATCAAGTACCAATTACAAATTATCAGAATTTATGTTTTTTGAGCCGTTGAATAAAAATTTTCAAATTTGACCTCGTTAAAGGTCCCGAAATGGGTTCCAAAATTCAAAAATGGATATTCGAAATTCAGTACCAATGCAAAGAGTCACAATTTGAGCCACTGAACACAATATTTTGGTTGATTTTCAAATTTCACCTCTCTGTAGGCCCCAAAATGTTATACAAAATTCAAAATTTAGAAATTAAAATGATAGGTCAATTTAACAAATTAAAATACATGTTTTGTGAAGGCAGGTATTTAAAAAAAAAAACAAAAAAAACGTTTATTTATTTCTTACACATATTAGTACAATTTTTAGACTAGAGAAAAAGAATCTGTTAAATTAAACCAATACAGAGTCGGCTTCTCATCGCTTACCTCTTCGTCGTCATCTTTTTCAAATCGCAGAAGGCTGAAGATTTCTGCTGTCACATCGGTCTCCTTTTTTTTAGGTAGAGGCATCAATGTGGAAATCACAGGATCTGAAGAGATCAATAATCCTTTGAGAAGGTTCCTGCTTGTCCTCTCGCGAGATATTTTTGTCGTGTTTGTAATACGAAGTCGCTTATAATCCTTATTTCTTGCTTCTTGGGCCTCTTCTGAAAGCTGTCCCAATTGGTAAGATGGCATAGTTTACCACCTTGCTGCCATGAATCAGAACTTTATGCACACTGGGGAGCATACTGTACCACCCGTAGTGTTCTACATAAATAACTTTGCTGTCGATGGGATGGCCGCTAGATAATGCTTGGAAGATGGTACCAAATCTTTTAATCAAGTCTATATTTATTCCTGTAGCATTACCAGCCTTCTCTGCATTGGCAAAAAATCAACGAGCAACATTCCCTGTATTTGATTCGACACGAATCCCAATTTCTTTCCATAATGCATCTTGAACTGACGATTTACACGATTCAACTTCTTCTCGTTTTTCAGCACTACCCTCTCACAATGTAGTTTTACTGTATTCTAATTTGTATGCAATATGCAATACACATTCTAAAAATTTTATCCATGCATGCAAAGTGGATAAACCATACTTTAAGGTATTTTCATGATTGCTCTTCTATTTCTGAATCAGGGGAATTTCACAAAAATTGCTGAAAAACAGAATGCAGAATAGCAATAAATCAGCGAAAAAAATTCACTGAAAGCAATTTAGTGAAAGAAAATCACTGGAAATCATTGAAAATTTATTGAAAAATCCGTAAAATTCTTTGAAAACCCTGTGAAAACCCTGTGAAAAATCTCGAAAAATCAGTGATTTATACAGTTTTTTTGTGCTGCAATTCTGATTATTTATCAGTGACTGTTCACTGATTCAGAATGAGAGAGTGGTTTTGGTTCATTCGAAAGGCTCGAGGAGGCTTGGAGTAAGAAGAAAAAATTGATCTCAGGTCGGTTTGCCTTAAATCCCATTTCGGGGTGTGGAAAAAAATAATGTTTTCTTATTCTGAATCAGGGAAAAGTCGCTGATAATGTAAGTAGTCAGAGGTCTGTACGTTCAATGGTTGATTAAATTTCTCCACATTGGTCATGAATTTTTGGCATGTTGAAGACACCATATGATCAGTTGTCCCCGAATCAAAGTAAAACTTTATTGAATTTTCTGGCACTTGATTTTCACCATTTGGCAATAAGCTGACTGTGTAGAAAGTTTTCGTATTTCCTTGATCGCAATTTTTCGCTATATGGCCTGATTTATTGCATATAGAACAATTCACATTACTGCTACTTGATCCAACTTGATTATAACGACGACCTTAATCCTTTGAATATCGATTTCCATTTTCATAAGAACGATTTCGACCATTTGAATACCGGCTATCACTCGAATAATGATCATTTGAACCAATAAATTTCAAAATAATAATTCTATATTAAGAAAGCAAAACAAAAAAATAAAAAATCGCAGAAAAAATGAAACTTCTTAAAACCTATAAATAAAAATATCTGTGACTAAAAACACCTTCACGGTGTGGTCAAATCCGGCGCCATCTGCTCGTCTCGCCGTCACTGATTTCAATTACATCATGCCCTGGTAGCTGAGGAATGGGATCCAACAGCTGCTGGCTGAAAAAAAACCTTATCAAATATCTAAAAGTGTTTAAAAACGAAATAAAGAAAAAAACACTTACAGAGCTCTGTTTATCCCGAGAAGTCCTACACGAAGTATCCCGGTGTGCAAAGAACGCGAGCGATATCGTTTAGCGATTTTTGTCACTTTTCTAGGCGATATCGCTAATAATCTTGGCTGAAAAGATAGGCAACTTACAAAGCACGTGGGGAAAAAAAGCCTAACGAGGTGGAAGTACGGGGTTCTTGCGGAACATCACGGAGTCAGTGTATGCAAAAAAAAAAAAAGGTTGACTCGCGGTTACCTGGACCTGTTGCCATGCCAACGGATCTTCGTTCGCGGTTTACAAGAGCCTGCCACCACTGCTGGAGGAGTTCTTGGTGCTAGTTTTCATATAGAAGTTTTGGCAGTCAATCAAGCCCCGGCATTGACGAAAAATTTTTTTTGTCCAAATTTTTTTTGGCTCAATTGTGGAGTAAAAGGGTTTTATAAAAAATATTTTTTTCACATATAATATGAAAAAACATATTTTTGATGAAACTTTTTTACTCCACAATTGAGCCAAAAAAAAATTGACCAAAAAACCAATACTTATTTCGCCCTTCACTCAGGAAATCCAAAAAATTAGAAAAAAAATCCATTTCCTTTTAAAGTCGATCATTAGATCCTCTTTTTTCCAACTCAAAAATGATTTATTTTTACCACTTTTATCAATCAACGTAATATTAAGCAATTCTTTGAAAAATGGTACCCGAGTCCTTATAATGCAAAATATTTTTGGCTCAATTGTGGAGTAAAAAGGTTCCATCGAAAAGATTTTTCTCATATATCCAACATGAAAAAATTCAGAATTTGTTTACACGTTTTTTTGAAAAATTCTGATTTTTTCATGTTTTCTGTGAAAAAAAAATATTTTTGAAGGAACCATTTTACCCCACAATTGAGCCAAAAAAAAAAAATTGACAAAAAAAGCAATACTTATTTCGCCCTTCATTCAGGAAATTCAAAAAATTAAAATAAAATATTTTATTTTCTCTTAAGAGGAGTTTTCATGATCATGCCTCATCAAGCGTGATCATACCTGATCAGGTATGATCATACATGCTCAATCGTGGGCATTTTTCTCGCCTGCTCAAACCTGCTCATGCCTGACGATTTTTCCCTGGGTGCGGGTGGGGAGATTAGAAAAATAAATTTTAAATTTAATTCATATCTTCCGATCGCGCATGAGCTTTCAATTCTTAGAAAATTGCCAAAAATTCTTAATTTCAAAATTTGTGAAAACATTTTAAATTGATCAAGATTAAATTTAGGACTTCTTCAGTGACCATCCAGACGAAAAAGCACATTTTTTTAAAAACATCTGTGTTTTATAATTTTTTTTTCAATTTTTCTTCATGGATAAAGAAATAGCAGAAATTTGAAAAAGCAATAAAACCTGGATTTTTTTAAGAAACGTGTTTTCTGGTTTAGATAGTCACTAAATAAGCTCTACAACTACTTTAAATAAATTTTGATTTTTTTTTTGGAAATATTGGAATTTTGGCAATTTTCTAAGAATTGAAGGCTCATGTACGATCGGAAGATATGAATCACTTTTTAATAGTTAAAAGTTTATTTTTCTTATCTCCCTAGCCAACACCTTTAGAAAACTGCCGATTTTCATGTACCAGGGCATACCACTTTGCACATGGGTGCGAATAGTTGCCTACTCCGAAGTCAAACATATCATTAGCACGGACTAGCACGGACGCTGCATGACGTCCATGATCATTAGCCACTAATGATGTCGAGATTCGCGACTTTTGTCACAAATCGCGAACGATATCGCGAACGATATCACTTTCTTTGCACACCGGGATTATATGGTTAGTGGTGATAGACGCGTGAAAGTTGGTATTGGCATGATGACCATTGAGACCAAAACAAAATTTTAGAGAACGGGAGCCCTTACGAGTTTTCCATAGGGGACGCGGGGGAGGAACTTTTGAGTGGGCCAATGTGACGTTTTTGGGGCCGATGCTATATATTTTGACTACCCTGAACACGAATATGTAATTATTTTCAACATCCGATCGTGGAAACGGGAAGTGTCCCAAATTTCAAATGAAAAACCTCCCCATTTGGCACAAAATTGAGAAAAAAACGTAAAAAACTATGTTTTTCGGATCGATCAGAAATTAAGAATCGGATTTTAAATTCGATATTCGTGTGGAAGATCACATTTCCTATATTTAAACGAAAGTTATTTACTTTGTGCTCAATATGTGTTCTAAAACGACTGTTGAATTAATTTCATAGACTTAAAAGACTTAAATATGCGTTTTAAAATAACAGTTGGGTAAATTTATTGACTTAAACCTGTGTTTAACCATAATTTTTTAATTATTTACTACACTATTATTTGAAAAAATACGAAAATAATTGAAAAGATGAATTCGAAGTACATTCGTGAGTCCACAGGTCCACACGAACCGATCCGAAGTGATCCGAAAGAATTTGCGGCATTGTGCATGAAAAATTAGACTGGACACAGATGCAAGTAGTCCACCAAGTGATAGTGAACAATGTTCAACCCCTCCATTCATCCTCCATTCTTTCTTCAAGAGTAGTGTCGATTATCACTCATTCAAACTTCTTTAAATCTTTGCCAAGCATTCTTTAGTTTCCTAAAACAATTTTTTATGACATTTTCAAAAAAAAAATCATGATATTCTTCCGGAACTGCGTTTTAATTTACACAATTTTCGAGAAATTTCAGTTGGCTGTCAGCCGCTGAGATTTTTTAGGTGATTTATGATGAGAAGTTTTTGGGAGATTTCTTGAAGGTATCGCAATTGACTTCTAACGTTTAAGACCCTTCGCATACGGATCTAAAACATTACGTAAACATCGCCGATAAGTATTCTAAAAATTGCACAAAAGGATAGGTACAATTACATGTTTGGAAGATGGATGAATAAATTACTTCTAAAATCATGTCGTACAAAATGTTCACTGCATACAACATCGTATATGTTGAAAGATATCAATTTAAAATTATTTTAGCGTCGAAAAAAAGTCTTTACTTACCCACTTTCAAGTCACTGAATGAACATTCCAAATTTTATAAAATTACCTATGTAAATCAAAAATACAGTTGGTAGCAGTGCCATGAATTTTTTAAAACAAATTACATAAAAAATTACCTACTTTGGGACACCGAATTTTTTTTGGATTTTGAGTTGTACGCGAGGACGATATTTTTCAAATTCGCGATCCACAACTTTTCTACCCTATGGTAAGGGGCAAAAAGTGGTATCCAGTTTTTGAGGTCAATGGTTCAGATGGTGTAGAAACTCATATCCCAACTTTTTAGAAGGTACCCGGGGTTCCCATCGAGCGACTTGATCCGAAAAAAAGCGAAACTGCGGTTATTTCAAAAAGACTCCATTTCGATATTTCCTTGCTCCCGCTTACTTTGGCCTGAGGGATCGGACTAAAAAATAATACAAAACATACATATAGTCCAGGCATTTTAGGAGTTGATCCCCAAAAATTAAAGCCTAATTTTTTTCACGTTTTACGTTCGTAATGGTCCACTACACAACATACTAAAATGGACACCCCACAACCCTCCGCTATCCCCAGGGGAGGGGTAAACGTCCGCTGAAAACCGGTTTTTCGTGAATATCTCCTCAAATAAGCCTCAAAAAAAATTGAAAAGTAGTTATGAACAATCTTGTTCTACGCGTGATTTCCTATCGGAAGGGTTTTTTTCTTTTTCAAAAACACTCACTTCCTTGACCAAAAATTAAGGGTAAAAAACACCTATTTCTCAACAATTTACAGCATTTTTGGAAAAAATCGAAACTTTTGGGAATATCTCCTCAAAAAAGCCTCAAAATGGAAAAATGGTTATGAACAATCATGTTCTAGGTACGTGTAATTTCCTATCAGACGGGTTCGTTTTTTTTTCGAAAACACCCGCTTCTTTGCCCAAAAATTAAGGGTGAAAAACACCTATTTTTCCAATATTTACAGTATTTTTGAAAATGATAGAAATACGAAGCTGAAAATATCGTTTTTGAATCCTTACGACGCAAAGAAATGTTTCGTATCACCAATAATCAGCAATAACATCGCGTTTATAATACTTTTTCTTTCCACAACTTCGATTTTTTAAATGCAGTATTCAATTTCAATAACCTCCCTTATAATTAACGGTAGGGATTGAAATTTTTGCGATGACTTTTTTTGGAATACCCTACCAGCATGTATAAAAAAAATACTCATTTTGGGTACTTTTAGCTTCGTATTTCCATAATTTCCAAAAATACTGTGAATATTGGAAAAATAGGTGTTTTTCACCCTTAAGTTTTGGGCAAAGAAGCGGGTGTTCAAGAAAAAAAACGAACCTGTCTTATAGCAAAATTACACGTAGAACATGATTGTTCATAACCATTTTTCCATTTTGAGGCTTTTTTGAGGAGATATTCTCAAAAGTTTCGATTTTTTCCAAAAATGCTGTAAATGGTTGAAAAAAAGGTGGTTTTTACCCTTAATTTTTGGTCAAGGAAGTGAGTGTTTTTGAAAAAGAAAAAAACCCTTCCGATAGGAAATTACGCGTAGAACAAGATTGTTCATAACTACTTTTCAATTTTGAGGCATATTCACGAAAAACCTGTTTTCAGCGGACTTTTACCCCTCCCCCGTGGGTAGCGGAGGGTTGTGGGGTGTCCATTTTAGTATGTTGTGTAGTGGACCATTACGAACGTAAAACGCGAAAAAAAATCAGGCTTTAATTTGGGGGGGGGGTTGGTACATTTTTTCTCTTATTTGCCTGGACTAATATTCGAATAAAGTTAATCTGAAGTCACGAAAAAATATTTTTCTTACCTTAGTTACTCCAAAATGAGAATGTCTCGAGTCCATTGAAGAGTTTGACGAGCAATACACCGGCACAGACGTACTTATTTTTATCGCAGCTCCGCGAAGACGAATTTTCAAAAAAAAAAATCTATCCTTTTAAATAGCATTTTCGTTGTTTTGCTTTTCGTTCGTCGCATCTTCGCACGTATAGGTAAATTTAGTATACACGAGGCGAAAACACAACGAAAAACGAGACGAAAAAATCGACTTATAATCTCGCACGAGCCCCCGAAGGCGAAACAATTTCAACGAGCGTGTGATTCTGCTGGAAAAATTTGACACCTTTTCACGATCCCTGCAAATATATCGCATTGGTCTTATGTAATTTGCAAATACGACAAAGAAACAAGGCTTGTGCTTGTTAATGCCGAAGAGATCAATTTTTATCGCTCTACGCCAATTTCACGTGCCGAGTTATATTTCCAATTTGTATACTTCTCTTCTTCCACACGTGCATTGCTCTCTCCCGACACTGACAATAATAGGGTGAGAAAATATCAACTTACATATAAACGAGCATTTCGGTGCACCTTTCGTCTCACCCTTCTGGTCACAATGACCCTTCGTCGTAAAAATATCCAGTTATAAATAATAATTATACGCGCGATAGTGCGAAAGCTCAGGTTGTTTGCCGGGCAACGGACGACTGCTTAATCGCGTAATTTTTGGCGCCGTGCAATTTGAATTCGCTAGTAAATTTTCAAGGGCTTTCCCTCGTTGACCGCAAAATATAAATACGCGCCCTTGCGCGAATTTCACAGTCCAAGGTGTGTCGAGCTTTACGACTACACATACGTAGGGTATAATATACAAAAAGGGGGATAAAATGGGTATCGGGTGGCGGCATCGCGCACCGAGTTGATAATGAGTGGCCGAAATGCGCCATGAAATTGCAATCAAGCTGTTACAAATTGTTGTAAAATTCTACCACCCTCTAAAACTGGTATACCCATTAACAACATGTGTCTTGCAGCGAATAAATAAGTTCTTCCTTAATTCACGATTTCTTTCGAAAGGTTCCCAAATTTTCGTCGTAGTAAGCAATTCCGTTCGCTGGGCTGGCTTTAACGCCGATGGATTTGGGCGAGTTTTCGTCGTGTTTGCGGCATATTATGTATATAAATGTAGTTACTATAAACGTAAGAGGAGGGAGACGAGAGTAATAAAAAGGTTATATTAAAAGGGATGTAGTAATGGGTTCCATAGTTTGACGACGCGATAAACGACCTATCCTATGGCATTATAATAATGATGAATTGCCGCGAGGACAATATGTACGAGAGCCTGAATTTGAGCGTTTGCAAAATGATATCGCCGTCGTCGTTTCTAGACGTCTCGTAGAGAAATATATATAAGTAATAAATTTCTAATGAGAAATGTCATAAAAATATGTTCGCCGTGGAATATTGTCCACGTCCATCGACGTGTGTCGTACGTACGTCCAATGTGTAGCGGAGATGTTGTAAACAACGACCGGGGTATCGGTATACGTGAAAATAACCCCAGATTCCGGATCGAGATAAAATTTTACAACGGTGGAGTCCTTGAAGAAAATTTGTATCGAGACGGGCGTTTCGTTTTATTACTTTTATAGGCTTATGTGCGTTGTTTCCAGTAGAACAATGCACGTGTCTGAAAATAAACCTATCAGCAGTATTGAAAATGCAGAAACGATGTGGAAAGAAATGGTAAAAAATTAAAAATTTGCTTACTTACTGAAATTACCTAATGTATTTGCGTGTAATTTCTGTATGCATAATGAAAATTCCTCTAATGGGCGCATTGATGGTTTTGTACATTTTAGTTTCTTGTAATCAGATTGTTTTTAGTGGTTTTAATTCGGTTTTAAGCATAGATAGGTGGTTAGTTGTTTGGCACCAGTGAAGTCTCCATTGTGTAATAAGTAGTGTATTTCATTAACGAGAAGGTTGTTATTTGTGTGTTCCAAGTCATTGACTATTTGTAGAGAGCATGAAGAAATTAAGAAGTAGGATTGGTGTAAGCGGGTTAATAGTGACAGAGCGTGTTTGTATCCCTGAAAAATGAGATGAGTCTAGATTCTTACCTGCATCCAGAAAATTGAAGAATTCTGCAATTTTTGTTGGAGGTGACACCATCGTCATTGAGCCAAAGAAATCGCTAACGTGAATTACTTTTCCGTCGGATCCAAAATCACGAGTTTTATAATGCAGCGTTTTTTTCCCCCTCAGAATAATTTGTCTGAGTCTCGAAACTATATCTTTTTTTATTTATCTGGTCATTTTTTTATACCAAACTCGCCTAAAAGCAAAAAATTACCAGTCGCCGAAAATGTCGTCAATGGCCATTAGCGTGGATCGAAAAAAAAAACATATCTTGGATTTCGACCAAATTTGGTGCGGTGGTTTACTTTGAGTGGGAGATTTTACAAAAAAATTTTGCGCCCTCGAGGGGCAAGGGGAGGGTAGCAGGAGGCAGGGTTGGTAAGCCGTATTAAAAAATGCGGCTGGCTGACTTGGGCTTACGAAAAAAAATAATACGGCTTCGGCTTTCAGCTTTCAGCTTTCGGCTTACGGCTTTTGGCTTTTCGCTTCAATTTTCAAATATTTTGCTAAAAATTGATTTTTTTTCAAAACTTTTATTATTTTGCTAGAAATTTATTCTTTTTTTTTAAATTTTCATCAATGCAGTAAATTTTTCCAACCTGAATTTTGTCAAATTTTAAAAAATTTGATATGAATTTCACTTTTACAGAAACAGACACACAGAATTGAAAAAAAAAATTAAGCCGAAAAAAATATAGCTTTCGGCTGGCTTTAGCTTTTCAAATATTATAGCTTAAGCTTTCGGCTGGCTTTTCAAAACAAAGATTTTACGGCTTTTTTTCGGCTTTCGGCTTAGGCTTTCGGCTGGCTTACCAACCCTGGCAGGAGGTGCTCAAAGTGCACCTCCTTTTGAAAAAAACGCTGTTTTTTGCGTTTTTTAGCCAATCAAAATTGTGTGAGAAGCCTTAGTAAGACTTAAAAGATGCAATTTGAGTTTCTACATCTCCCTAAACCATCGCCATCCTTCTACGATCAAAACTCTTGACTGCTACCAGGGGGTTGAAAAGTTGCAGATTGCAATATTTCAATAATATGAAATTATCACTAATTTGGAATGATTTTTTTTTCATCGAGTAAGTGAACAAAATTTTTTTTCAACCACTAAAATTGAATTTTGAACAAAAAAATTGAAAAATTTTGTACACCAGTGCAGCCAACAGCAAGTCATAAAATTCCAAAATACGGAATTTATATCGACTTTGAATTGATTATTTTTTCGCCTGAAAATATTATGTTTTTTTTTCAATCACTGAACGTATATTTCGAAATTTTTTTTTCAAAAATTTTGTATGTCAGTGCAGCCAGTTACAAATCGTGGCGTGCTACACTATGGAGTTTACGTTGGCCTCAAATTAATTTTTTTTATCGTTTGAAAAATACACAATAATTTTGTTTTCAATCATCAGAAATTTAAAATTTGAAATTTTTCTTTGAAAATTTTGTACGTCAGTGCAGACAGTTGATAATTGTGATGTTCCGATGTCTTCAAATTCGAAACGTATTTCTATTGATTGGGAGAAAAAATTGGTCCAATCACTTGACGAAAAAATAATGGATTCGAGTTCATAATATCAGAATATCACAATTAGCAGCTGGCTGCACTGACGTACAAAATGTTCAAAGAAAAATTTTAAAATTTAAATTTCTAATGATTGAAAATAAAATTATTGTGTATTTTTCAAACGATAAAAAAATTAATTTGAAGTCAACGTAAATTCCATAGGTAGTGTAGCATGCTACGATTTGAACCACATATTGCAGAAACCGCGTAAGTCACTTTTTTTAAATTTTGAGAAAACAACAATAACAAAAAACTGATTGTACTGGATATGAAATTTTTTTGGGAAAAATGAATTGCGCCATCTTGAAGACCATAAAAAAAGGAAACTTTTTGTAAAAAAAACTTTTTTCCAAAGGTCCTTGTAGTGCTGTACAGACGCGTTCAAAAATCGTCGACTTACGCTGTTTCTGCACTACATTACATTACAGGTCCAGAATTTTTGAATTAAACGAGCTATCACGTAAATAAGACCTCGAGCACACTCCAGGCGGACTCAGAATACTTGAATTCATAATTGTATGGCCCCGCACTCGCATTTCTTCGATATTTTGACCCATTCACCTAAAAATCATCAACAGGAAAACTCCATTTTTTCAATCTAATACACCTTGTCCAAAAAAATTTTGAAAAGCAATGCGATAACAGTTTATAATCGTGAAAGAGATAAAGAACATTACGTAGTGCAGAAACGCCGTAAGTCGCGAAATTACGTTCTTTCTGCACTACATGTAAACTTTAGACCGCTACGGGCAGTGCGGGGTGCGGTACCACAACGCCAATTTTTCTCAGAAGGTGTGTCTACCTCCAGAGAACCAAAATCCGTGAAAACATGAGTTTCGGTTTTTTGGCGACTTACGCGGTTTCTGCAATATGTGGTTCATTTGTAACTGGCTGCAATGACATACAAAATTTTCGAAAAAAAAATCGAAATATACTTTTAGTGATTGAAAAAAAAACAATATTTTCAGGCGAAAAAATAATCAATTCAAAGTCGATATAAATTCCGTATTTTGGAATTTTATGATTGCTGTTGGCTGCACTGGTGTACAAAATTTTTCAATTTTTTTGTTCAAAATTGAATTTTAGTGGTTGAAAAAAAATTTTGTTCACTTACTCGATGAAAAAAAAAATCATTCCAGCTTAGTGATAATTTCATATTATTGAAATATTGCAATCTGCAACTTTTCAACCCTCTGGTAGCAGTCAGAGTTTTGATCGGAGAAGGATGGCGATGGTTTAGGGAGATGTAGAAACTCAAATCGCATCTTTTGAGTCTTACTAAGGCTTCTCACACAATTTTGATTGGCTAAAAAACGCAAAAAACAGCGTTTTTTTCAAAAGGAGGTGCACTTTGAGCACCTCCTGCTACCCTCCCCTTGCCTCTTGGGGGCTCGAAATTTTTTTGTGAAGTCTCCCACTCAAAGTAAACCACCTCACCAAATTTGGTCAAAATCCAAGATATGTTTTTTTTTCGATCCACCCTAATGGCCATAACGAAGGAAAAAAATTGAAAAGTTGTTACATAACGGCTTCGTCTTTGAAAAAATTGACGCCGTAAAACTAAAATGGTCCAAGTGCCACTTTTTTCAAAAATGAAGTTTTTATAATTTTGGATTTAGTGAATCAAGCTGCATCGATTAAAATTAAAAAAAGTAAATTTAATTACTTTAAACCTAAAAAAGTATTTAAAATTTGCGAAGTCCATAAGCGCAATGCAAATTTTGTTAATTACGTTTTTTGGCTTTCCTGTAAAAAAAAAAACAATTTGGCACTTGAACCATTTTAGTTCTAGGGCGTCGAAATGGCAAATTTTTGTACAAATTTTCAAATTTCAAAAGAAATGTCAACGAAATTATTTTAGGGATCGAATATCGTACATTCAAGAATTGGGAAAATTTTCCTCCGAATTTTCAGGAAATATACGAAGGTTTTCAAAATTACCCTATTTTTGAAAAAAATCGCCCAAAATTTTGAAATTTGTTTGACTGTTTTGGGTAAGTAGTTTTTTTCATCAATTATTCTCCCGTAGACAGGTATTTTAAAATTAATTGTTTTACTTTTATTTATGCTAGATCTTAATTCGAAATCCGTGTTTAATCCCCCTCCTCCCTGCCAGAACACTAAAGTTTCAAAATTTTTATTATTTTTCTAAAATAATTTTCGAACTGTTGATGGTTAATCGTATCATTACTTTTGAAAGGATAAAAAGAAATTCCTGATTCTTTTTTGATTTTTCTGGGATGTTTTTATGATTTTTGTTACCGTCAAACAGTTTTTTTTTCAAAGATACATAGGTACTTTGAAAATGAGTACAAAAGGTTGTTGGGAATAACTTCGAGCCAGTATCTGGACAGAAGCATTCATACCGCAGACGGTCCAGCTTTTGTCTCCCAAGTCGTTGGCACCAAGTCCTCTTGTTTCAAAGTTATTTTATGAGGTTAGATCGATTTAGGGAGATTGATTTTCAATCTAAATGCACGTAATACGACCCCCCCCATCCCATTTTCTTGTTTAGGGGTTCCCAAATTGCCGCGAAGTAGCAAAAAATTTAATGACATTGATCTTCATTTTTGGATATAATCGGGTACCGTATTAAAAAAATCAGATAAACATGTTGGCTATCTTGATATTGAAGGGGAAAATCCTGTTTCCAAAAAAATCACGTAAAAAAATGTTAACCATGGAAATGGATAGTTTGTTGAAAACTGTATAAATTTTGATCCTACGACTTTTTGCCCAACGTCAAAAATGAAGGGGCTACGGGCCATTCAAAATATGTGGGCTTAAAAAACGTTTCAAATTTTCTCAATTTTGAATAACCCGTAGCCCCCTTTTTTGATGTTAGGCAAAAAAATCTTCGGAACAAAATTTGTTCAGTTTTCAATAAACTATCCATTCCTTTGATTATTTTTAGTTGAGATTTTTTTGAACAAATTTTTTGTAGCCCTTCAATCTTGAAGTTGGGCAAAAAGTTGGGAAATGAAAATTTGTGCAACTTTCAAAGTATGTACTATCCATTCCCATGGTAAAAAAAATGTTACGTGATTTTTTTGGAAACAGCATTTGCCCCTTCAACTATTAAGATAGGCAACATGTTTGTTAGTCTTTTTTTTTAGTGGTAACCCGATTATATCCAAAAATAAAGTATGAACGTCCACTCACCGGACATCTTGTAGAATGGAAATCAACTTCCAAAATTGATCACTGCCTAAAATTTTTTTCATTATCATTTCCAAGGTATCTCTGAAAACAGCGTGTTGGGTAAAAACAAAAATCCTGTAAATATACAAAATTGAAGAAATCAGAAATTTTTTCTGCTCTTTTGAACAGTTACTAAACGACCATCCGTCATTAAAAAAGTGAAAAAAATCGTTTTTTAAATTCCAAATTTTGAAACATTGAACTTGTGCCGAGAGGTGAGGTCATACATGATCCGGGAAAATTCAAACTTTCATCGACCTTTTCTGAAATTATTTCAGAACAGATTTTGGTATAATTATGCCCATCAAAATCCGAAATAATTTGTCAAACGCTGCACCCTATCACCTTGGGACCAAAAATCGCTCCATTTACATCATTCAATGAACCGGAAAAATCATTTTTCATCTTCCCGTCTACTTTACCATTCCTAAAGCACCAATTCCAACACATTTCTATGTTGCCACACCTGAAATTGAATGACCCCCTCCCCCACATATTTCGACGTCGTTCGAATTCCTGCGGATTGGCGAAAGAAAAAACAAAAACAACTTCCAATCCAGCTATAAACCAGAGTCGTAAAAACGATACAATTTAATTTAGCGAATAATACGTACGTATCTTCCATACCTTTACATTAATTCCATTAGGTCGAGATTGTCGTTATTACGTCGGCGACGACGGCAATGCTATGGCTGGCTGAAAAAAAATAATCAACCCATTCGCTTTACTTCCACAGCTCCGTTCTGTTTGCTATCTTCTCGCACCATTCGAACGATAAAAACGGCGGCGCGACGGCGAGAAATATGCTCACGAAAGCTTAGATTTGTCCCCGGTGCGTGCTGTAATTTCGACATAACACGCTTTTCGCCTTCGTCGTGTCTTTTACCTGGCGAATTCGCAGGCAGAAACGCTCGCGTGTAAATATAATTTCCAAAAGAAAATCCTGTGCAGACACCTTGCTCCGGAATTAACACTCGGGTCGTCCTGCGGCAGGGGCATAAAAAAATAACCTTTGAAAACGATTTAATTAAATATCGCAGCCACGCAAACGCCTGTGATGTGTATTTGCCAGAAATTTACTATTTCACGTTACCTAATGACGATTTGCTCGTGGTACAAGGTATCTGTGTACGAATTTGTATACGTTATTATGGCTCGCGCGTATTTTGGGAACCAGCCGAGCGCATTTGCGGTTCTATTAACTAATACAGAAAATTCCAGGATTTACCAATTTCGCTCCATCGTCGTATTTATAAATGGGCCGTACGCGAAGTCGTTTTCCAAAATAAACGATTATAATAGCAATAATGCCCTTATGTTTCCCCCGGCAAATATATGTTTATTAGCGAAAGCTTTCATTTGCCAGCCGCACTTTATCGTCGCGTTTATTTACCGCGCGTTCGCCCTCCCCCTTGCCCTCGTCCCAGTCGTGGAATTCGATCGGGGTCGGGTTTTTTTCCACCGTACAAAGTATCATCGCCCTATAAATAAATTTGGCTGGCGACGACGACGAAAAATTAATACGAACCTGATTCGACTTTTTTTTTCGGCGTTTTCTTCTTTTCTCCGTAGTTGTATTAAAGGGCGCGTTTTGTAAACACCGTTATTATCACTTCGCCATCGTTGATTGATTAGCGCGATAATAAGCGCAAAAATCTACTACACGGAATAAACCAATTACGCATCACGAAGCGTAAATAAAACACTCGCCTTAATTAATCTTGATTTGTTTTTCCTTATTTCTTCCTTCCTCCTTGCTCAGCTCCGGTGTTGCGTTACTGCGATCGAGTTCTGTCTGTCTCGAAATAGATTTCCTTCTTATGTATTAAAAAATTAGGAAAAATTTATCTCGTTTCGCGAAAACTCGTTCGAAGCAAAAATAGCGAAGAAAATAACTCGGTTAATGAAAAGAAAGGAGGAAAAAAAATACGCAGCAGCGAAGTAGGTACCTCGATGGTAAGAATTTGCTTAATTATCTCGGAAAGCGTTGTTATAACGTTACCGGTTAACTTACTATTCGATTGACATAAACAAAAAGTAGATTATCTTAGAATTAATGGGAGAATAGAAATACCCAACGTTGAGAAAAAAGAAGAAAATGGATGAATATAAATTAAATGTTGTTTGTCTTCGGAGAAAAGGAAGGAAAAAGAAACAACAACAGTATCGCCGAGAAAAATAAAACCGGAAGGATGAGGAGAGAGGGTGCTGGTAAAATTTATTTCGTTAAAATTATACGTACTCGGAGTACGCTCCTTTTTCTCATTGCTGTCTCTTTGTTTTTCTCGAAAAGAATGAATCGAATTAGATTTACGTGAAAATTAGTCCCCATTGATCGAGATGCATGGTGTACCATCGAGGTAAATTTTTCCTGGTTCGCTTTTCTGAAAAACCTGCAAAAGTCTGGAAATTTGTAAATTTTTGCTGGAATTTTATAAAATTCCAAAAGCTAAAGTAATTTGGGAAGTGTTTCTCAGCTCATTTCATCATAAATTTTTCCATTCTTTCATAGATGTGACATTTAAAAAAAAAAAAGATTTTTGAATTCACAAAAATGATACCTTACTTTTCGATTTTGAATCGTACAAGTCTATGCAATATTGGTAATTTTTCCCATTTTTCTCCCAACACCGGAAATAATTTTTACTTTAAATATTTCGTTCCAAAAAAAAGTGTTTTCTGTCCTTTTTGGTGGCATGGCATAGTATTTCTTACTCAAGGAAAAATCATATTTAGTTGTAATTTTTGTGAATGGAACACCAATATCTTTGATTTCTTTACTTTAAAACAATTATTGATAAAATGATAATCATACACGCGAAGGAATTTCGAATACCAAAGCTGTATCCCGAGGTGTTTAAATTCCGAATGTACTCTTCGTTC
This sequence comes from Pseudococcus viburni, assembly GCA_033439095.1. NCBI lineage: Eukaryota > Metazoa > Arthropoda > Insecta > Hemiptera > Pseudococcidae > Pseudococcus > Pseudococcus viburni. The sequence goes on from JAVBJF010000090.1 coordinate 186,858, forward strand.
ATTTATAAAGCCATAAACAAAATAATTTTCAATCACAGTATTATTAGTAACTCCATATTTAGTCAGGTCTCAATCGTACATCTGCGCGTTATTCCTGTTAAAATTGATTTTTTAATTGATTTCCGTTCTGGACTCTAAAAAAAAGAAATTGAGTCCGTATGCCATTTTCTCCCATTCCCCCTTTCCCCAGGGTCCACCCCCAACTTTTCAAACGTGTGTATCGCCTCATCTATGGATAGTAACGAAAACAATTTCAAATAAAAGTTGTTCCTCAGCACCTAATGTACATTTTCATTTCTCATCAAAATCAATTTTGGAGCAACTCTTGCCCCCAAATTTGGAAAATAAAAATATGTTTTGAAAAATCTTCAAAATCACGTTTTCTTCAAATTAAACGAAAAGTTTCAGAGATACGGAAAAATTTGTAATCATCAAAAGTATTCAGAATTGAATTTCCTTTCTAATGACCTTCATCACGACCATTTTCACCATGTTTTACCGACAGAGTGGACCTCTTATCTCCCCCTTCCCTGGTATCACAAAAGTTTTACCCATGAACAATATTTGCTCCAAAATGAATCCCGATAATGAATTAAATTATGCATTAGATATCGAAGAACAAAATTCGTTCAATTTTTTTTCGTGAGTCCAACTTTTGAGATAAGGGGGAGGGGAGAGGTCCACTCTGTCGAGAAAAGTTGGTGAAAATGATCGTGATAAAACTCATTAGAAAGGAAATTCAATTCTGAATACTTTTGGTGATTACAAATTTTGCCGTATCTCTGAAACTTTTCGTTGAAAATAAAGAAAACGTGATTTTGAAGTTTTCTCAAAACATGTTTATTTTCAAATTTGGGGGGCAGGAGTTGCTCCAAAATGGATTTTGATGAGGAATGAAAATGTACATTAAATGTTAAGGAACAACTTTTGTTTGAAAATTTTTTCATTACCACCCATAGACAAGACGATACACACGTTTGAAATATGGGAGGGGAGGGCTGGACCCTGGGAATGGAGGAGTGGAAAAAAAGAGCATACGGGCTCAATTTCTTCGTTTTAGTGTCCTGAACAAAAATCAATCATGAAATTAATTTTAACATGAATATCGCGCAGAAGCCTTTTTTTTGTACGATTGAGAACTGACTAATTGTTATTTTTTCCCAATTATTAATTACAGGAAAATTGGAGGGATTTATCTATTCGGAGTGGAAAATGCTGCGATTTGCGAGATAACAGCTGAGATAATCAATGTAGCGGTGATAGAGAATGACCAATGACGAAAAAAAAATGAACGAGATTATATAGTGTGCCCATTTTGTTGTCCATTCTGTGTTGAGAATAGACAGACCCAATAAATATATTTACTTCGACCCCCCCCCCCGACTGTTTTATTACTAACCCCTCCATTTTAAATCCTCCGAAATCAGTTTTTGGCTTCTATTCATTTTATTTGCAATTTTATGAAAAAATACCTCTCAATCTTGAACATTTTATTCCACTTCAAATTCCCTACAAAATGAATTAGGTATCAACCATTTCTTGTGGTGTACTGACGTTTTGAAAAATTAGGGTTTTGGATTTTTTCGGAAAAATGGAATGAAAAAAGTGCTCGAAAAGGTCTCATTTTTGTACCTATGAGATGTTCTGTATGATGTCCAGGAAATGTGGTAGAAATATATCTCAATCAGTGGAGAGTTCCGTTAGGGAAGCACCCATCACTATTTTCATGAAAAATTGAAAATTTTCTAGTTTCGCTCAAATTTAGGGAAGGGGTTATTCCAAAAAAAGTTTGAACCCTTTACGACATCAGAAGGCTGAGCCATTACTTCCTAAAATACTGTAAAAGTTTTTCATCTCCTCGTGAAAATGGTGGCAGGGGTACGTACCTCTTCGAAGGAAACCACCCCGTAGTCGAAGCAATGTATTTTCACCACTAGGTATCGTATAGAATATTTGATAGGTGTAAAAATTATTTTTCGAGCACTTTTTAAACTCTAATTGTCCAAAAAAAATCTGGAACCCTCATTTTTCGAAACACCACCAATCCATTCCAAAGAAAATGAAATAAAGTCATAAACTTATTTTAAAGGACTCGAATACACCATGGAGGAGTTAGAAATGTGGGTGGGTGGGGTGAGTCGAATTTTTGACAATATTCAGCTGAAAAACGTTGTTAGTTTTTATGGTTTGGTTTGTCCACTTCCAATTCTTTATTGGAATCATTATTTGTCACAGTGGCACTTTTTCCAATAAATATGACACAAAACAGTACCTACATGACTTTTTTCTGCATAGTAAACTACATCGATTTCAAATAAAAATACTTACAGAAATGTTTAAATTTTTGTTCCGATTCCTAGCAGTAGGAAGGCAGGTTTATTTAAAATTGGAATGACAAACTGAAAAAATTATGGAGTATTTTGTATTAAAAAATCACACCTTTTCAATATTAGGCTAGTGCAGCAGTATTCTCAGAACGAATACAAATATTATTTTCGGTTTTTCAGTGTGATTTTTCAAAATTGAGAAACTCCAAAAAAATTGGCATGAATAATTTTACCTCCTTTTGAAAATCTAACTCATTTTCTAAAAAAAAAATCGTACTTACTGAATTGGAAAGCGAGATTTTTAGTACGTTTTCCAACCGGATTATCGAATAGTTGTTATGTGAATGAGCCCTGTGCTTTGTGCAATAATAGTTGGTTTTGTAAATGTTAATACATGTCGAATACATAGTTTTGTACACATTAGCTGTTGTTTTATTCATTACACAGTTGATGTGGAACAAACTATTAATATTTTCACAAAATCTCTTTTTTTTTTTTTTTGAAATGTGCGGTAGTCCCGACCATCATTACAAGACAGAATTTAAAATCTTTCCTATGTTCCTAAATATCATGTGTATAAGGTCTGAAAAATTTTGAAAAATTAGTCTGGAAACCCTGGAAAAGTTGGGGAAAATTATTTCCGAAATATTGCACACACCCTGTTTTTGTTACCGCCATTGGATTGTGTAATGACGGCGTGTGAGATACCACAGAGGTTCCGGGGTAGAGCTGGGCTGTAGAAGAATTCAAAATATCGTTCTAAATAAACATCTCAAAGCTCTCGTGATTCGGTCACGTGCGAGCGACACTCGTGTTTAGAGATTTGCCGCCGTATAAACGTACCCTTCGAGTAAGAGACGCCGAGGCAAAGGCGCTAAATTGTGACACGCTGTCAGCTCTGAACCAAGAAGGGAGTCGTGGTATGCAACCCAACTTAACATGCACGAGTGTTTACCTATTCATTACATGGCGTACGGTCTCAGATTAGCGTTGAATACGTCAATCAGATATGCAACCGATATGTGAACTCGAAGGGATGTTCGATGATTTGCAGAGCATACGAGACGATCTTTGTCTAATAAGAGATCAAACAAAGATGTGTAGTTATGGGTGCATAAGCACAGTGTGTTTCAAAAGTGGAATAGGGTTGGAGTTATTCGACGAAATTCGAAAAAAAAATGTAAATAAGGCTCTACCTATTTTGTTCTTAAACAAAAACATTAAAGGAACATATACACATTGTCGACCTTACAGTTTCATTCTTTCTACTCCCTAAAATGAGTTAGAATCGATATGCCACACGATATTTTCATTTCTCAACATACTTTTTCCCAAAATTGGAGGACTAGAGGGGCACTGAAGGATCGAATCTAAAAAATGAGCAAATATTCGAACTTAGTGCCCTCAAAAACCCAACAAATGACAGGTCACTCGTTATTTTTCATTTTTTTGAATTTTGACCCTATCAAGGAGGCTAATAGGGAAGGGGTCGAATGAAAGTACCGAGTACATATTCGAAATCAGCGCCTTCGAATCAGTAGTAATCAAGGTGTTAATTTACTTTTTCGATTTTTTTGAATTTTGGTCGAAATTGTGGACCCCTGTATCCCCCAGGAGTCTTGAGATCCCATCTTGAAAATTTATTAGTTGTAAAAAGAGTGAAAAGGGCTACTTACTGTAATTTTTTCAGATTTTTAAATGGTAGCTTTCATATTTTGTTCTTATCATGAAAGTTGAGCTTTCACCACCGAAGCTCAACTTTCAGCTTTTCAAAATGTAATTACCGTTTTTGAATCTCCTATTGATTCTCTTTCAGACCCCGTGAACATTTCCTCTCCAAGTACAAGCTATCTCGAGATATGAGCCTTCAAATTTGGATAATTTGGCTAAAAATCGCAATTGCATAAAAATTTCGAAGCCCGCTCTTCCGTCTCTTTGAGGGTTAGAAAAGAAAAGATCGTGGTTTTATGAATAGATCACCAAGGGGAACCTGTAAAAAAAAAACCTGAGCGAAATCGGAAGACCCTACTTCATTTTCAGTCCGTATTAGTTTGGAATAGTCCATCAGAAAGTACCAAGAGTATTGATGGGAGATTGCCCAAGATAGAAAGACATAGAAGACAGATGGGGAGGTCTACATCTTGCTGTCGATCGAGAATAGGCGATGTGAAGGAGGTGAGGAGGAACCATGATCTGATGTCTTTTTGAAATCGATCAAGTCAACACTCGAGACAATTCTTTGGATCGAATTTAGCCCCACAAGGGAGGTATCCCAACTCAAAGTAAAATTTCGAGCCCAGACAAAAAAAATTGAAAGTACATCATAACAGGACCCCGTATTCAAAATTTCAGGTGCTGAAGTTCATTTCTCGATTTTTGGCGAATTTTTGAAGTTTCAAAATTACCTCCGTTCTGCGAAATATGAAAATTTGATTTAATCAACGAAAAAAGTTGAAATTTGGTATATACCCTATTTTTGACCTCCCAAATCGATTGGAAGCGGTTTCAAGACGTTTCGGAGCCACCAGAAAATTTTGGAATTTTCTAGCGCTGGAGAAAAGCCCATAAAAGGGCCCATATGCACTTCAGCACATATAATCGCAGATTATCCATATTGATGACCTACATATTTGATCGATTGAAACACAATTTTCCAAAATTCGTAACTTTTTGAGTTCAAATTCGCATTTTTGGGCAAGAAATTTTCCTGGAAAAATTTAAAAATTCGCCTAATGCATATACATCGAGGTAAAAAGTTGAAAGTTGGTAGATACCCTATTTTCGACCTCCCGAATCGAATGGAATAAAAATATGGCATCTACAACCAAGTTTCAACTTTTTTCGTTGATTAGATCAAATTTTCATATTTCGCAGGGTGGAGGTAATTTTAAAATTTCAAAAATTCGCCAAAAATCATAGAATGAACTTCAGCACCTGAAATTTTGGATGCGGGGTCCTGTTATGATGTACTTTCGATTTTTTTTTGTTTGAGCTAAACATTTTACTTTGAGTTGAGATACCTCCCTTGCCAGTAATTTTTTTTGCGTAACGTCGAACCTTGGAGAGGTAATGAAACCCCCCACTGGGGGAGGGGTTCAACCTCTCATGAAAAAGATTAGCGAAAGGTTCTTTTTTCTTCCTCAAAATCATTCTAGTTCGCTTACGCAATTAAGATTTTTGAACTCATTGAAGTCATTTCCAGAGTTAGTTTAACCCAATATCAGACTTCACTCCACGAAGTAAAACTCTCGAGTAAGAAAAAATTTCGAATATTTTTCTGCTCTTCCATTGATCATCATACGATTTTAGAAAACTTCTCGTTTTAAATTTTAATTTCGAAGTCAATTTGGAAACGAAAAGATTCAGGTCAGAGACCTCAAATTTTTACCAGGTTTTTTTGACGTCACATCGCAATTTTTCTCATCACCTCCTCCGCAAATTTCCAAAAAAACGAAGTCGAACCTTCCTATTACTGGAAGAAGAAAATTTTCCGAAAATGAAAAAAATACCGAACAAAAAAGAAAAGATGCAGAACAGCACTGTGGAGAAATACCTTCAGCGCAAGAATATTCTGCGTGTATTCGTATACAGTCGCGAAAGCCGAGCCATTTACGCGACTTTCTAGTTAATATTTTTCATTTTTACTTTCATAATGACACGATAAAGGGAATAATAATGAAAGCACGTTCGGGGGAGCAAAGGGAGGTAAAAAAAAATAGGTAGGTAAATATAAGAAAAGAATGCCAACACTGTACCTATATACGACTATATCAGAACAGCGCGGAGTTCGGTGGAGCAGCACTTAAAAAAATGAGTACGCCTTCTTTTTTAATGAACAATATAGTTTTCTTTTACATTTCCACTTTATATACGTGTATAGTTGGTTTTTTGAACGCGCCGGAGCTGCCGAGCGAAGAACGAGCTTTTTATCATTTTTTTTCTGCTCCCTCGTCTTTTTCTTTCCTTTTTTTCACGTTGTTTTGTTTTTATTCATTTCTGTGTCGCTTTGCACGCGGCCGAAGTAGTGATTTTCACAAATAGGCAGGTAAGGTGCCAGAGTAAAGACGCGGGTGAGGCAACAGGGTATACAAGTGATGGTAATAAAACCTTTAGCTGCGGCAGTCAAACCGAGCAAGAAAGTTGGCGAAGGCGCGCGCAAGGGAGACTACTAATATGAGTCCTCTTCAAGTTCTCGCTCAAGTGTTCACGCGCTCTGAAGAATGTACATAAAGCAGAAAAAAAAGCATTACTAGTTTCTCTGTACCTAGCTACCTACTCCGAGTACTTCAAAGGGTTATATGCGTGCAACTGCGAGTTCTCTCCGTATGATTCTTTTTTTTTCGTAATTAACCGGTCGGTATGAGCATTCGAGTGTATGAAACTCGGCTATGTCGTCGTTAATACTCGTAGTCAATTTATCGAGATACGAATGTAATTTCTGCGCTTTTCAGAGCCGCAATGTAAATTGACACAGCGTATAATGAGCGTTTATAGCGTTAAAAAAGTCATTTAAAAATATTATCGAAATTTATGCACCATAAGGAGGATTTGAATTGGTCTGGTGGAGGAAAATGTGGGAGGGGGTTCGTATGGTGGCGTGACCGTGTTGACCATTTTAATTACTTAATTGAAGCGAAAAGCGAAAGTTTGTTGTAAATTTGAAAATACACGTCGAAAGAGGTGTAATTAGCTCGGAGTCGTTTTCAAGAGGGTTGATCAACTTTGACGTGTGTTGTGTAATCTCGCATGTCACAAGGGTATTTTTGTTTATAGACGCCATATACGGGACCTACGTGACCGAATGGGGTTGATAATTTGATATTTATTCGATCACCTTTGGGGCGGATTGGATTCAGAATCGATACGACCAGACGAGAAGTTTCATCGGATGGATGCATTATCAATGCATGAAATTTCAGTAGTGAATAGGAAAATTAAAAACCCATCGCATCGGTGGTGGTTTTGAAAACTAGTTAGTAATTAGTATGATCAAAATTAGGATTTCGGGGTTAAGTGTTCGGTAATTTACCTTAGTTTGACTTGTATTGTCTGGCGATTATATCTTGAGACCTTTTAACAGAGTTACCAACGAGCAAAAAGTTCTTAATTTTAGGGGTTCTTAAGCTCTAGAAAAAATGTATACAGAGAAATAAACAACCAAAACATTTGGTTTCTTTGAAAAATTGAAACGAAATTCCTACACTGAAAAAAATGGGAAATGAAAAGTAAAAAAGAAGTGTTGAAAAATGATAAATTTTATCCAAAAAAATAATAACGAAACGCCATTTACAAAATTGGCAAAATTTATTCTGAAAAAATAATAGTATTTATCGCAAAATTTGGTAAAATTTATTCTTATGCAATAAATTTTACCAAATTTCGCGATAAATATTATTATTTTTTTGGAATAAATTTTGCCAATTTTGTGAATGGTGTTCCGTTATTATTTTTTGGATAAAATTTATTCATTTGTTTTTTCAGTGTAATTTTTACCAACTTCTTTTATTTTCAATTAAGTGATATGATGATTGAAAAAAAAAAAAGGAATTTTCAAGGAGTACGTATAGTATTGTCTTCCAAATATATTATCTTGAGACTTTTGGTGGGTGTAAAAGTGAACAAATATTTGGTTATTTCAGTGATTCTCAAAACGCAATGAAAATTTAGTACCTTGATGAGTTGATGATAACGTTGAATATGATATAATAACAAAAAAAAATCAATTTTGAAGTACATGATTAGCTTATTTTTTAAAACTGTGTGACTATGTGAGGTTCATTGAGCGAGGTTTTTGTCACCGAAATCTATTTTTATGCAGTAGGTTACGGATGGTTTCTTAACTTGGTGAACCCGAACCATTTTCTTCCATTTTTTTTGTTTAATTTTTGCAATACTGGGAACCTGCTAACCTTCAACGTACAGTTCTTGAACTGATCGACGAAGAACACCAACATCAAAATGGTGGTAGTCATACTTATTTTTTATATTTCTTTTTTTTTTCTGGTGTTTGTATTTTTTTCCCTTCACGGACAGCTTTAGGTTGTTCATTTTTTATGCGATGAATTGTAGCTTTCGAAACGCCATTGAATCATACATTCCATTACCTTGTTCAATGAAAATGTTTTGTTCTTGATGGGCATAAGCGCACCCAAAGGGGGGCTTATGGGGCTCGAGCCCCTCCCCCTCATAAGCTCGGAAAAGACTTGTTTCATTACAAAAATGAAAAAAGTGCGGTTTTTTGCTCTTCAACACCATTTTTCAAAAAGAAAATCGCCCTCGCTTCCCTCGAGCAATATTTTAATCTTTCTATTTTGAAAATTGATAATTTTTCATTGATCTTTCAGTCAAAAATCACTGATTTCTCAATCAATTCCCAATTTATCAGAAAAAATCAATAATTTTAACTGAAAGATCAGTGAAAAATCACTAAAATTCCGTAATTTTTCTTTGCTCAAAACGTGTTTTTGTATTATCAGCCTACTGAAATAACAAAAGTTACTCAATTTTTTCATTGAAATTTCACGCCTCCCCCGATTTTTTCTCGAACTTCCAGCCCCTTCCTTTAAATTATTTCTGAGTGCGCTTATCTTGGTAGGTTTTTCACTTTTTTACATTCATTCAATATTTTTACAATTACTTGACGCATCTGTGAATTTAATTTCTTTTTCATAACGAAACCACAATAAGTATAGCTCTTTTTGAAAAAAAAACACTAAAAGCCACGCTAGGAAAATCATAATTCTCCATTTTAAACAATTTTTATTCTTTTCACGAAAACAATATTTGCTTGTACTTTAATATTATTTTTTGCTGTTTTATAAATCATTTTTCGTTTTCCACTAATTACGACGATACCAAATTCTTATTCTGTTTTTTAATTTTCAGTATTTGTTTTTTTTTCAAAAAATTTATTAAATATCTGAATTTTTAAAAAAATTGCTTCACTCTGTAATGTAGGTAAACAATGGTATTCCTACTTCTTTACCGAATTGTTTTGAGAAACCCTGCACGAAATTTGTTGATTTCCATCCCCTAGTGATGGGCACTAATCGATTATCAGAAGTAATCGATTAATCGATTTTTCAAAAATTTGAAACTAATCAAATCGATGATTAAGGCCAAACTAATCGATTAATCGATTATTTTTAACTTTTTTTTTGTCATTTTGGGAACCACTGAGTTGACTTTTCTGATAGGAAATTTAGCGTAGAACAACTTTTGTTGTATAACTTTTTTCTCTCAGACCCTTTATTTTGGTTAAAAAGCTGAAAATACTCGGCTTTCTTCTAAGTTTTTTGAAGTTTGGCTAAAAATGTTATCCAAGTTCAAAATCAGTTCCAAAAATAGGTAATTTTCAGAAATTCAGAACTGAAAAAATTTTGAGAACCTGTCAAATTTTGAGGCCCTCCTCTTTTCTCTGAAAAACAAAGAAAAAATCATCAAAAATGGCCAAATTTTGTTGAAATGAAGCTTTTTTGCAAAAAAAAAATTGAAAAATCGATTACTTTCTCCAAATAATCGATTAATCGATTAATTCAAAAATGCACAAGTATTCGATTAGTTAGTAATCGTTTACTAAATGGTAATCGATTAATCGCCCATCACTACCATCCCATCCCCACCAAAAGTCTCAAGATATATTTGGAGAACAATAGTGCCAATCAATAGATCATAAATACATATATTGAAAAACAATCACATTTTTTTCAACACAAAAATCATCATATTTTTTTCTAGTTTTAAAATCACGATTTTCACTTAAACACTCGCAATCAGCAATTATTCAATTCATTTTTCTTTGCTGACATCTTTTTAACTTTCGTTTGGAGCTAAAAAATTTTTTTTTGAAATGCATAAGTTTGAAAAAATTGAAACTTGAAAATATTTTTGAAAGAATTAAGATATAGAACTTGAGAAAATATTTGAAAGAAATTACATGAAAAATATTTTGGAAAAATCATTGTGGAAGTTTCAAAACTTGAAATAAATTTTGGGGTTGAAAAAAATTACAGGGTACTCCATGAACCGTCTGCCATACTTCTTTTTTTGGGGATGTAACCGGGCACCATTGAAAATAATCTTGAGATTAAAATGTTGCCTACTTTTAAAATTGAAGAGGCAAATGCTGTTTCAAAAAAAAAATCAGAATCGCGTTTAAAAAAAATTTCAACCACGGGAATGGATAATATACATTTAAAACGGAACAACTTTTTTCTTTGTGACTTCTTGTTCAACTTTTAAATTGAAGAGGCTGCAAAAAAATTATTATAAAAAAATTCTAAAAAAAGAAAATTGTTGTCTAATATTAAAAATGAAGGGGCCAGGGGTCATTTAGAATTGAGAAAAATTTTCGAACCCCGTTTATTTTGAGTAACCCTAGCCCTATCATTTTCGATGGTGGGCAAAAATTCTTCAGTTTTCAACATATTATCCATTCCCTTGTACTTTATTTTTTTAAAATTTTTCGAACAATTGTTTTTGTAGCCCCTTCAATTGTAAAGTTAGGTAAAAAGTCATGAAGTGAAAATAAAGTACTTTCCATTCCTATGATTGAAAAAAAATGTTAACATAAGTTTTTTAAAGCAGCTTTTTCCCCTTTAATTTCAAAATTACTGACATGTTCAATTGCTCATCTTAAGTTTTTTTTTATTGGTACCCGGTTGTATAAAAAAAAAAAAAAAAATGCATAGTGGAACACCCTGAAGTAATAGAAGTTAAAATAAATTGAGAAACTTGAAATTGGAAAAAATTTTGAGAAAATTGAAATTGGAAACATTTTTGAGAAAATTCAAAATTGAAAAAAATTCTTGAGCTTGGTTTTCTGAAATTAGAATGAGAATTTTCCATTCTTCATTGGTTCAATTTCAATTTACCAAAATGTTCCCGACGATATTTGAACATGTTAGCTGCTTGTTTCACCCTCCCCCTTCTTCGTCTCATTTAATATATCACAAAGTTGACATACTTGAATCCTAGACTAAGTTTAAAACTAAAATTTCCAGTAGCTCGGGGAACTGGTATTTAAAATAAGAACAAAATACATTACCACACACGATAATCATGTCCTCTGGTAGAACACATCACTCTATGATGTCGAACGATATTCGGCGGGTATAATTAAGTTGTGCGCGAGAAAATACGAAGACATGGCTAAAAGTCGTCATCGTACTAGACGTCGGTTGTAAAAAGATAAGAATACGAGTGTATAAGAGTTTGGCGCGTTGAAAATACGATTTTCAGCTTGTTCGCCAATTATAATTACGCTGAGGACTTAGCAACTCTTACAATAACGCAACGAGATTCATAACGAAATGGAAAGAGAACGAAGCGGATACAAAAACATAAGAAAAAGGTGGTTAAACGTATATAGAAAAACGATACACTTGGCGTCAGTAAAGTTCTCTCGTTGGGTTGATATTATCATCTTCATCTCGTCGTGAAAATGTATAAGCTGCGGCGCTATCCGGTATACAATTTTAATTACAAAAATTAACTCTAGTCGTAATTTACGAAGCACTGAATGGCAACGTAATCACCATAGTACTCGGGTTAGTGCAAAGTGGGTGCGGCGAACCGGGTGGTGCGAGTTGAGTATATGGAGAAGTTTTCTCTCTATGGTAATAATTCATTTTATGAGCATTCGGTGGTTTTTATTGTGTTTTTAATTCGAAACTTCTTAATTTGGTAGAACATGAAGTTAAATTAAATTAAATACGACGAAGGTCTCGTGTGTGGTGTGTACGATTGTGTAAAACAGCGTTGCCAGTGAGGGTGTAGGGTTTTTGGCGGATTTTCGTAAGGAGAAGTGGTGCTATTGGGTGTGAGGTGTGAGGGGTGACCGAGTCTATTTTTTGTAAGCGGGGAGAGGAGGAATATTTTTAGGTATTTGAAAATCTGATTTGATTTTTATTATTCATTACAATCTGTCATATTAAGACAATAAGTAATTGTTTTAACAAAATTTGATTTTTTTTTTTTTTGAAATGAGAATCGGGATTTTAAACCCTTATAATTTTAAAAGCGAAACTTAAGGTCTGAAGCATGAAATTTCCTAAGTCTATATAAATCATCATAATTATAAAACATCATCTACTAATTTGTTTGGATGATCTTGAAGTTTTTCAACGTATTCTTTACTAATTTTACTAACTTCTTTTTCAACACTAGTGATTTTTATATGAAGTGCCGTTTTCCAAAACGCATTATCGACCATTTTTTCGAAAATCGTTTTTTTGAGCCAAATTGTTCAGGAGAACATACTACACAACATGTAGCACTTACCTACCTGAATACCTACTTGAACTTTGTGTTATCCAGCATAAAGCGAAACCCTAAATTCAACATCTGTTTTCCAAAACGCATTATCGACACGGCGCAGCTTTATATCTTCGAAAAATGTCATATGACGTGTCGTTTATGAGGTTTTTGAGGGTGCTAAGTTCGAATATTTGCTTATTTTTTGAATTTGACCCTTCGATGCCCTTCTAGCTCCCCAATTTTGGGAAAAAGGGGACTGAAAAATGAAAATTGCGTGTGGCATATTGATTTTCACTGATTTTCATTTCTCAGCCCCCGTTCCCAAAATTGGGGAGCTAGAAGGGCACCGAAGGGTCAAATTCAAAAAATAAGAAAACGACTCTTCATATCATTTAATATTGTTTCATTGGTTACAAAATCTGAAATAATTTCTATTGTACTCTTGATAATTAGGAGCAGATATTGAATTTTGGTTTCCTTCTTCTCATTTCCTCTTTCGCCATTCTTTTGAAATGGAACGTTGAACATTTTCTGATTTTTTTAAAATGAAATTGCGAGTAATGATGAGCTTGTTTTTTAGAACTCGAACGAAAATATAAGAATTACTTACTTGATATTCGATATTGATACAGAACACCTTCGTTTCGTAATCGACGATTACTTTCCTAAACTGGGTCAAGTCAAAAAAAGTCATTTTGTATAAAATGAGAAATAAATTTTTGATGCTCAATTTGTTGTGGGTTCGATGTGACAAAAAGTGGAAAGTGTAGGTCCATTCTTCATCTGATTGGTCAAAAAAAATTGTTCGTGTAAAATTTCTTTTAGGCGAGTAATGGGTCATCAAAGTTGAAAAATAGATGACTTAACCCACATTGGAAGCCAAATTGTCCTTGAAAATCAGTAATTGGCAGTTTCGAGTTATCTAAAACTGTGTTTTGCTATCATATGTTGTTTTTGTTGTTTTATGATGAAACGTCAGGAAGCGAGCATTTTAGGATACTGAAAAATCGTCGTTTTTCGAAGAAACGACCGTAAACGACAATAATTTTAGGATACTGAAAATTTCTTGTTTTTATCGTTTTTTAAAGAAACGACGAAAATGTAGGATTTAAAATTCAGTAAACTGTCGTTTTTGTCGTTTTTTGAAGAAACGACAGAAAATGACTGTTTCAAATGCACTAATTCTGTCGTTTTTGTCGTTTTTTGATTAAAATACAAGAAATGACCACTTTAGGATTCTGAAAAAGAGTCGTTTCTGTCGTTTTTCAATGAAACGACAATTTTAGAGTAATGTGTCGTTTTCGTCGTTTTATGGTAAAACGACAGGAAACGACAATTTCAGGATACTAAAAAATTTTTATTTTAGTCGTTTTTTTAATGAAACAACAAGAAATGACCATTTTAAAATTCAGTAAAACTGTCGTTTTTCTTTTGGTTTATGATGAAACGTCAGGAAACGACCATTTAGGATACTGAAAACTCTTCAAAATCACGTTTTCTTCAAATTAAACGAAAAGTTTGGGAAATACGGAAAAATTTGTAATCACCAAAAGTATTTAGAATTGAATTTCCTTTCTAATAAGCTGTATCACGACCATTTTCACCAACTTTTCCCGACGGAGTAGACCTCTCCCCCTTCCCCGGTATCATAAAAGTTGGACCCATGAACGATTTTGCTCCAAAATGAATTCCGATAATAAATGAAATTATGAATTTAACATCGAAGAACAAAATTCGTTCCATTTCTTTTTCTTGAGTCCAAATTTTGAGATAAGGGGGAGGCGGAGAGGTCCACTCTGTCGGAAAAAGTTGGTGAAAATGTTTGTAATTAAGCTCATTGGAAAGGAATAGTCAGGTCTCAATTTCATATCCGCTCGACTGAGCTGTAAAAAGCAATTTTATGATTGATTCGTGTTCTAGACATTACAACAAACAAATTTAGCCCAGATGCCTTTTTTTACCCCTCCCCCTTTTCCGAGGGTCCACCCCCTTCTTGAAAACGCCTGTAGCGCTCCTCCTATGGGTTCTGGTGAAAAAAATTTCCCACAAAAGTTGTCCCTCAACATCTCAGCTACAAATTACTTTCTATAGAAAATCCAATTTGGGGTCACAGGTGTCCCTCAAATTTAAAAAAAGTATTTCAAGAAATCATAAAAATTGCGTTTTTTTCATTTTTACGGAAGAGTTTCTAAGATGAGTAAAATTTGTAAATAACCAAAAGTATTCAGAATTTAATTTCCTATTCGGTGAGTTGTATCACGACTATTTTCGTCCCGCTCCCCGTTACATACAGGTCCACCTTTTTGAGCAATCCCAACCCATTAAATTCGAAAAATATCCCTCAAAAATACATGAAAATACGATTTTTTACGCTTCTAATGCAAAGCTTTAAAGATAATTATGTCGACAGAAATTAGGTATATTCATTAGTTGCTTCTTCCTACAAAACTGGAAATTAAAAATTACGATTTTTAGACACTTTCCCCTCTATTTCTGTCTACATAATTAAATTTAATTCTGAATACTTTTGGTTATTTACAAATTTTACTCATCTTAGAAACTCTTCAGTAAAAATATAAAAAAAACGTGATTTTTATGATTTTTTGAAATACTTCTTTCAAATTTGAGGGACACCGGTGGCCTCAAATTGGATTTTTTATAGAAAGTAATTTGTAGCTGAGATGTTGAGGGACAACTTTTGTGGGAAATTTTTTTCACTAGAACCCATAGGAGGAGCGCTACAGGCGTTTTCAAGAAGGGGTGGACCCTCGGAAAGGGGGGAAGGGGTAAAAAAAGGCATCTGGGCTAAATTTTTTTGTTGTAATGTCTAGATTACGGACCAATCATAATTGCTTTTTGCAGCTCAGTCGAGCGGATGTGTTTTTTCGTGAAATTGAGACCCTACTAGAAATTCAATTTTGAATACTTTTAGTGATTACAAATTTTGTCGTATTTCTGAAACTTTTCGTTGAAAATGAAGAAACCGTGATTTTAAAGTTTTCTCAAAACATGTTTTATTTCCAAATTTGGGGGGTAAGAGTTGCTCCAAAATGGATTTTGATGAGAAATGAAAATGTACGTTAAGTGGCGAGGAACAACTTTTGTTTGAAAATTTTTTCATTTACCACCCATAGACAAGACGATACACACGTTTGAAATGTTGGGTGCTGGACCCTGGGGGAAGGAGGAGGGAGAGAAGAGCATACGGGCTTAATTTATTCGTTTTAGTCTCCTGAACAAGAATCAATCGTAAAATCAATTTTAGCTGGAATATCGCGCGAAAGCCTTTTGTTGTACGATTGAAACCTGACTATGGAGTCATTTTCGAACTTTTGAGTAGTACCACCTGTTGAGAACTTTGGCCACTTTCTAAAAAATTGGAGTTTGAGTTTCTACATCTCCCCGAGTCATTGACCTCGAAATTGAACATCACGTTTTATTCTCGACTAGGGGGTTAAAAAGATGCAGTACGTGAATTTGAAGAATTTTTATTTTTACCTAACTCAAACCGTTCACTCAAACACCTCAACATAAATCCGAAAAATTTTTGGCCACCCAACTAATTTTCTCACTGGACCTTGAGGAAATAAAATCGTCGATTGATTTTACAACCTGAAAAATTTCCTAGTTTTCCTTACATCGATGATGTTGAGTTGACCAATCAACATGATACGAATCATACGTCACACATCAACGTAGAGAAGTAATTTTAATAAACTAAAAAATCAATACCCTTGGAAAACTGCAAAATGGAATTAAAAAGAGAATTTTAATTAGTACCTCGACTGATATTCGCTCACACACACAGTACGCGAACACAGTCGACTAGTAACCATCGTACACCGGTGTAAAAATAACATTGTAATTTACTCTCTCACGAATACAATTTTTTTCGCGATCTCGCAGCTCCACAGCACGAGAAAATACACAGCGGAAATTGAGAAATAGAGCGAGGGTCGCTAATGAGTATCTTTATTGAACGTATTATACGTAAAATGACAACACAATGTATAAAGGTGGCGTGAGACGAATGAAATCAAAGCTTCATCGATTTTAATGAGGAAAAGTGCAAAACGCACCGTCGCAATGGGGAGTCGAGTCGTCCCGTCGTATCGTTCCGCAGCGCGGCGTATTTGTTACATAATTGCTTTAACCCTGCAGCGAGTTTTTGCGAAAAATTCGTCATCGTCGTCGCTGCGCGGCGTTAATTTAATATCATCTAGAAATCAAGAAGTGTCGTTTTCGTTCGTTTAAGATTTTCAATTTTATTCGCCGTAGACTGCGAGCACCTCTACTTCTTCATCTCAGTCCCCCGAATTCGACGCCGAAAAATTATTTCATCTTAATAGCATTTCCTCGGTCGGTGTACGCGATATCGCGTATCGGCGACGAGAAAACTACGCTGTGGCGTTTTTTCCCTCGTCGTCTTTCCGCCCTTCTTCGCTCTGGCGAGATATTGCTTAAATCATAAAATGAAATTATATTCTTATACAAAAGAGGGTACCTACCATGTCGATAGGTTTTTTGCATCTTGTCGAACGCTACCGTTGATGATTTATATTTACGGAAATAATAGCGCACTTCATTAACCCCACTTTACTAAGCGTCGTCGAGTATTTTTGCGGCCTCTTCTCTCTTTCTCTATGCAGTCTGCGCCATCGACGTCGAGTCCGTATACCGCGGAGGCAATTCGTTTCGCTGCGATAACATTAATAACGTTCATCGATGGAGGATTTCATTTTCTGATAAGCGAACAAGTTGTTTGCGAACTGTTCGGATACATTTGTATTATGTTACGCTACATTACATTCGATTTGTTTCGTACTGTGTAGCTGAATCGAGCATGGTAGGTAATGAAAAAATTATGAGATTGGATTTATCCTCATTCGAGGAGAGGCGATCGAAGAATCTGGAAATTGTGCCATTTTTTGGTAGTGTGTTTGAGAAACGAGTTGAAAATTGAAAATTTACTTACAAAAGTTATTTAATGGATGAAAAAAATTTCAGATGTTTTACGTCATCTTATTTTGTCATTTTGAAAATCTTCATATTGTTGCTATATACAGAAGGGGAAATAGAATACCGTGTATAATTTTTGTAAGTTTTTGAGCATTCAGTCTGGCTCTGTTTGAAATCACCCCTTCCCACCTTAGGCTACAATGAAGTGATCGTGTCTTTTATTCCCACGCATTGTTTCATATTATCACAATAAAGTACATTTTTCGATGTTTAGTAATTCTTTCAAAAAAGCCGATTTTTGCCCGGTTCATAAAAAAAGTTGTCATTCCGCGTGAATTTCTGCGATTTTTTGTTTAAGAGGGAGCTCATGGAGGACAGTGTTGCCAATTCTGTTGGAATTATGCTAAATCACTCAATTTTTTTCGGTTTTTGGCTTCCTGGCATCATAAAATTACCTATGCCAGGAAGCCAAAAACACTAAAAAAAATGATTCCAGATCTAGCATAAATGATGCCAAATTGGCAACACTGAATTGGGGAGGGCCATTTGGCCGAATTTATTTTCAAAAATATAGGCGTTTTAGTGAAAATTGGCAAAAAAAATTTCGCGGATTTTTATACTACAGGAGGTACTTTTTCACTCAGTGATTGTAGAACTTCGAAAGATCGCTATATCTGCTGAGAAACGGATGTGGAAGATTTAGAGGGAAGGGACCATTTGGTCGGTTGTGGCGTAAATTGACCTTCAACCGAACTGTGAGTTTCTAACGAAGTGTGAGCAAGTCTCAAGCAAGAGTTACCATTTCCGAAACGTGATTTCGGTGTGTTGGTGAGGGATTTCACAGTCTCACAATTCCTCTCACATCGTGATTGCTGCGGCTATCCATTAGTTTCAACCTTGAAGAAATTTTTAGAATTTAAAAAAGGGCCCGTTTAGCCGGCAATGTTCGTTGCAAATTTTATACAACAAAAATTGATCAACAACACAAAGTGACAACTAAATCATAGAAGCAGTAAAGAAATTTTTTGAATTTTTTACATTTTCAGGAAAATGCTAATTTGGTCGCAAACGTTTCTTGCAAAAATTATGCAACAAAAATTGATCAACTCTGCAAAATTTATTGAAGGACAGTTAAATGTACATCTCAGAACAGTTCTCCCGCGAAATCTGAACTTGAAAATCTTTTTAAACTTAAAATTCATTTTTTTTCAGAAATTGAGAAAAACGGCTTCTGTAAAACTAAAACTTTAAAACACTGTGATGGGTTCAAGTATGCATCTTAAAAGAGCTCGTTCCGGTCTCATTTCGTAGCTTAGAGACCTAGAGACCACAATATGGCGTGGTGGGCTTAACTCAATACCGACCAAATTGGCCCTTTTACCATGGAATACCTCAGATGTAATCGGATAGGTTTTCGAAAGCGCTGGTTCTCATTTATTTTCCAAAAACGCAGACTTGTTTCATAAAGACTGGGAAGGGGGGTGTCTAGATCAAGATCAAAAATTTCAAATTGAAGTGTGAGTTTTCCACGACACTTTTTTTAAAAAAATGGGTCACAGCTGTCCTCTCTTGGAATCAAATATTGGTTTTTGGAGAGTATGGTTATCGAAATAGGGGCCAGTATTTTCAAAAGAAATGTTTTAATATACTTGTGTCCTTTTTTTCAAATTTTGTGATCCAGACCCTCTTTTGGGGCCTATTTTCGGTTTAAAGGTAAAGTGATTACCGTACTGAAATCAAAACTGCTGTCTTCGAAAATCGATGTAGTTGTATTCATGTAATCCTTATAAATATTTCTCTTTTTTTTTCTCGAAATTTCAAGTTTTGACCCCATTCTGTTGGCTCAGTTTTAGGTTGAGAATGAAATGGACGTCAAATAATGATAATAAAACCTCTCAAAAACATGAATTTTCAAGAACACTTGCAGAGCTAATTTTTTTTTTGAATTTTGTAGTTTGAGTGATTATTATTGACGAGGTAAAAAAAAATAGAACAAGTTTTAATGTAAAATTTAAGGTGAAAAATCATATATTTACTTACTTTTTATTGCATAAATTTCATTCGGTTGCAAAATACAGCTCAGAAAATTCAACTGTTTTGATAATTTTGACGTCGCTTTTGCAATTCAGGACCTAAGCTGCAGACGGTTGCTAATATGTAGTTGCAAAAAAAATTTGAGATGAAATACGACAGAATGCTTTTTATGCAATAAAAAGTAAGTAAATGTATGACTTTTTACCTGAAATTTTATATTTTACTCAAATTTTAATTTTTATCGCGAATTACAACTTTTATCCCTGTATCCAACCAAATCGTTGAAGGGAATTTGTTCGGTTTTCCCGGCTCGTCGGAGTATATCCTGAGAGGTGTGTTTCCATCTCGGACACTCTAGGAATACTGATTTTATACACCTATGTGGAAACGTATTCGTGGTGAACGAGACTTTAGCTCATTCCCACCGTCGAAACTGTTGATTCCACAAAAGGAATTTTCAAGATCATGAAATTGAAAAAAAAAAATGGAAAAGATCAAAATTGGAAAAATATTGTGAAAATTGAAATTTGAAATCATTTCCCACTAGAAAAATTTTAAAATTGAAAATTGGATACAATTTTGAAAAAAAAATCATAAATGAAGTGATTGAAAAAATAGAGGTGAAAAAATCTGAACTCAGAAATTAGAATAAATTTGGACTCAGATAGTTGAAATCTCGTTTTTGGCAAAATAATTAGGAGCTATTAAGAAATGAAAAATTTCGAAGTTCAAGCGTTGGAATTATATCACAAATTATAAATCAAGAAAGAGGAAAATTAGAAATTTTTAGAAAAATAAATATAATTTTCGTCATAATTTCAATTAGAATTTTAGGTTTTATTGTTTGAGCCCATCATAAAAGTCGAAAGAATGGCGCGGAAAATTTTTTTACAAGCCCATGAATCGAAAGAACGAAACACGAATTACGTTAGTTTACCTAAATTTTAATTAAAAACTTACCTACGCAGCTACGTAGGAGTGGAAATATGTAGTTCAGATTATTGCAAGTAATTTATTTTTGTCTATTAGCTAAGTTGACTGATCATTGGATGTGCAGTTAGTGAAACTTTGGGATAGGTCATGAAACAAGAATTGAACCTTTTTTTTGGATGGAATTTAATTCAATTTACCTATTTTTTTGAACACATTTTTACCCAAGAATTTGCTCTTGGAAAATCGCCTATGGCATCAGGACATCATTTCAAACTAATTCATTAATGAAAATGAAAAACGAACAATTTACAATGATTTTGAATGGCTTAGATAACGTGGAAAATTCGCGAAAATACTGATAAATCTGTGATGTCAGTGGTGGTGGTAAAACCTCAATAGAAAGTTTTTTCCAAAATGAGTAATATTTTGACGATCTATTCAGCTTCTTTTTTTTTGACAACGATGTCAATCCGTTGAAAAAATAACCGACGATATACACAGAATATGCATCAGGCACGAAAATGAAAAATATTGCCAACGACTGAATCTTTCCTGTTTGATTCATGCGAGTCTTCAATTACCACGCTATTCGAAACTCCCGAAAATGTTTCAACTCTGGTATCTTTTACTCAAGATAATTTCCAACTCAAAATATTTTACCATTACAAAATGTTTCCAACCCCATTGAAACTTTTTTTCAGCTCTGAAAAGTGAAAATTCTTCTACAATTTTTTTTCTAGCGTGTAAAATTTTTTCAACTCTGACATTTTTTTCCATGATCATTATTTTAACTGTGGAACTCTTTTCTCAATATATTTTTCAGCCCTAAATTTTTTTCTCGAATCATTTTTCAATATTCTTCAGAATTTTTCTCAAAAACCCTTAGTAATTTTTCCCCAGAAATTTTTTCATTTCTAATTTTTCCACTCTTAACAATTTTTTTCTCATTATATTTTTCAAGTGTTATGCATTTTTTTCGAGCATGAAATTTCTTCCTAAAAATGTTTCCCCAGGTAAAGTTTTTCTCAAAAGTTGACATTTTTTCAACTCCGGTATTTTTTCTCAACATTTTTCTCAGTTCTAAAATTTCTTCAGCAAAAGTTTTCTTATTTTTTTTTCAACGTTGAAATTTTTTCTTAAAATATCTTTCTTTGCTATTGTAAAATTTTATTCATTTTTTTTTCAAATTTCAACTTCAATTCCGATAAAGAATTTTCTCTACTCTGAAATTTCTTCTCAAAATGTTTTCCATTTTTGATATTTTGTCATTAGTTCTAAAACTTTTTTTCAAATTATTTTCCAACTCTAAAATTTTCGGAATGAAAAAATTCGGGTTGGAAAAAATTTGAGAAACTCAAGATGAAATACTTCAAAAAGAATTTCAATTTTATAAAAATTTAAAGACTAGAGATGGATTTTCAGGGTTGACAGTTGAGAAAAATCTTGAGAGTTGAAAAAAGTTTAGCAAATGAAAATTGAAGAAGAAAAGAATCACGAATCTGAAAAAAATTGGGAAAGAAATTTTAGAGTTTGAAAAAAAATCATTAGGTTGAAAAAATTAGAATTTTGAGAAGAAATCATGCAGACTGAAAAAAATTCGAGTGAAAATTTTAGTGTTGAAAAATATATTGAAAAAAAGTTTCAAAGTTGAAAAATATGAATTTTGAAAAAAATACCAGAGATGAAAAAATTTTAGATTTGAGAAAAAAAATTCAGGAAGAAATTTCAGGATTGAAAAAAAATTTCGTTAAAGTTGAAAATTATTTTGGAAACAAAATTTAGGAGTCGAAAAATATCTTAAGAAAAGGATACCGGAGTTGAAAAAATTCTGAGGTAAGAGAAAAAATTTCAAAAATAAATAGACTTGGAAAAAAGTTGAGGTTACGTGGTCTGAAGATCCTCATGAGACAAACAGGAAAGATTCAGTCGTTCGTACCATTTTTTTATTTTCGTTCCCGATGCATATTCTGTGTAAATTTAGTCGTCGGTAAAAAAAAAATAGGCACCTATCCTGAATTCGGTGCCACTTTTCATTCGTTTTTAACTCCTGTAGTTTTTTTTTAAATCAACGTCTTTAACTTACTTTTCGAGTACACCTCGTATCATAGGTACCTGATTAATTTAAAATCGAGGTGGTAGAAAAAAACAATACAAAAGACTATAAAATTTAAAAAATCGAAAACGAAACCATGCTCCCTCTTTTTCTCCCTGGAACCACGGTGTAAACCCCTATCGAATATTGAAAAGCTGAAATACGTACGAAAAGATGATAAAACGAAGTCTCTACGATAAGAAATCTCCACGTCACTATTCCGTTCGTACAATTTTTACGTGGGAGTTTGATTTCCTTTTTTTTTCTCCTGAAATATTCATATTCTCACGTTCGAATGATTCAGCGTGAAGCTTGATCGGTGACATTTAGAGTATTTGCGTATTTGCGGTTGTCAACGAGACGACGCTTTATTTGATGTGAAATGAGTTGCATAATCGGTTGGATTTTTTCATCTCCAAATAAGCTATCGAAATACGAACGATGTTGAATAAGTAAACACAGCCGACGAGTATGAATAGGCGAAACGTATGCAACCGGAGAGACTCTCGTCGAGATGTTAAATAAGATGCATAATCAATTCGCCGCAAATACGAGTCGTCGCCCGAATATGCTGGCAGGAGCGGGGAGCGGAGTTAGCAATTTATAAACCATCGAGTGATGATTCAACAAGTGGGTTTTTACGTCGAGTTTAATTAATTGCGTAACGAAGTGGATTTCTTTGTGTCGGCGTTTTTTCCCCCATCTCGTCTGTCTCGGCGTGTACCTTGCTAAAATTAAGGGGGATAAAAATTGAATGGTAGCTGCGAAACAATCGAATGTCGAGTAATTAAATTTGCTCGGCTGGTAATAATGAAAAGTTACTCGGATGGCTCGACTTGGCGGTTTAATGTGATCGTATCTCCGCTTCGAGTGCTTTTTTTTTCACCTCGGTCGACATCGCGTTGGCCAAAACGTAACAACGTTTCGAGTTGAACTTCGCGCAGAAATAGCCTTTCCGATACGTTGAGCTTTTTTGCTACACAGACACTTATCTCTCTCCGGTCGTAATTTTTTCCAGTCTTTTGTTCGCGATTCTTTCGAAAAAAATCAACGAAGCGAATTAAACGAGGTACACCTGTAAGAATATTACGACAGTCTGGAAGTCTCGAAGAATCGGTTATTGAATTCGTATTCATATTCACGATACAATTCGTCGTCGAGCCGGAAACGTTGACTATGATGGGGGGAGGGGGATAGAAAAGGTGGAACAGGGTTGATACCGGAATGTCCGCGAAAATATAATTAGGTCAACGTGAAAAGAACAACGTGACGTTTATTTAATGACATTTTTGGCTGGTATTTCGACTTTTACACCGAGCCGAACTCATTTGATGAACTTTTCGTAATCAAGGCTATTGCGTATACGAGTACGAGTATAATTAAGTAGGCGTGCGAGAAAAATCAATGGCACCACGTGGTCGTGGTGGCGGCGGTGGTGATGCGGGAGTCGATGAACGAAATAACTAAGCCGGTAATTCCTGCGATATGTAGGATAATTGAGTGCGGCAAGGTAAAAGAAGTAATATGTTTTTAAATCTATACGGATTTACGTATAGGTATCGGTTTCCTACGCGTTTGCAGAATATTCGCCTTTTTATTGAACACGTTGCGAAGGAGGACTTGAAAAGGTTCGAGAAAAAAAGCTTAACGATTTTTCGTCGCCGGATTTTGTTGGGCGAATTTTCTTCCTGGGGGGATACTATTTTTTTGGATTTTTTTTTTGGATTTTTGACAAAATATTGTTAGATTTTGGTTTTTTGTAGATATGTGGCGGTCCACTCAGAATGGGACTGAATAAAATTATTTAAAATATTTATTAAAATTAACAAAATAAAATTTAAATTCAAATATTATGATACAAATGAATGTTCAACTTTAAAATTTTATATTTTAAAATGTAATATTAAAACTACCATTAATATTCAATTATATTTTAATACAATTGATTTTTAAAAAATATTGAAAATTTGATAATTTTTATACTTGATTGAAAAATCATTTTCATAAACAATAAAAATGCTTTACTTTTCATTCGATTCATGTAATACCATTACAGGTTACAGGAACTATATACTTGGTGGAAATTGAGTTATTTACGGGGGGGGGGGCTGCTCTTTTCAGATGTTGATGCATCGAATTGAATACTTTAGAGCTCAAAAAGTTGAAATAATTCGAAAAAAACAAATTATAAAGATCATTATTAGAAATGTACGATTTTGAAAAAATGAGCTTTTTAATTTAAAAATATGCAATGAGATGTTTCGCAATAAAAAGGACATGTAGAAAAAATGGGTTTTTGGGAAATCGCGATTGAAGTTTGAGCGTAATTTTTTTTCATACCAAATTAAGGAATTGAGTTGGGAAAAAATTTATACCTTAAAATTTCATCCTTTTGCTACAAGAAAACAGCTCGCCCGTCACTTTATATCGTTTCTATATTTTTCTAACTTGAAAACAAAAGGTTGAGTTATATGTCCTTTTTGATGTGACAAAATTTACATTTTGACCCTTCTACCTTTGATGACGTATAATTTTTCCGGAAGTGAAAATCTAAAAAAAAAAAGCTTCATACAAAAGTTGGAGAGGATGAGAAAAGGAACATTATCACATTAAACACAGGGTGTCTAACAGGTCATGCCGGTCTTGAAAAGTCGAGCTTTTTGACCAATTTACCCTGATTTACTCAAAAGGTCAAGCTTTTTTCAAAAATATAGCTATTAAAAATAACGTTTTTTTGAATTTTATGTGTTTGCTGGAATTTTAATTTTCTACAGTATGACACAGAAGTTTTGGTCACTTGAAACACTTCTCAATATCTCAGAACTGAAAAGAGATACCAAGACGGTTCAAACGGCAATGTGTTCCTGGCGTCGAAAACATTGGAAATCGATAATCAAGTTTTCAGCCCGATGTATAGGGTGTCCACAAATTGAGAAACCGGTTTGGGTTAAAAAAATGGGGGTCCGGGTTTTTCATTGAAATGAAGTCTACACACTGACACAATTAAAATGTGATATATATTTTTGAAACCGGTTCAGCAGTTTCGAACCAGTTGTCAAAAATATCCAAAAAAAATGGAGATATGAAAAAAAGTTCGAAACAAAAGTTGTAGAGAATAAAAAGACAATCATTTTTTGTTTCATAACTTTTCTTTCATCTTGCAATGGAAAGAAGTTGTTAAAAGGTTTGAAGTAATTTTTTCTTATTCAAACCATAGTTCTTTTCCATTGCTGGATGAGGAAAAAATTACAGAACAAAAAATGTTCAATTTTTAATTCTCTACAACTTTTATTTCAAACTTTTTTTGTCATCTCCATGTTTTGATAACTGGTTATCGACTTGGAATAAAAAACCACCTAAAAAACTTGAAAAAATTGGATAAATTTTGTACCAGTTTAAATAAGTGAAGACATCAAAAAAAGTTTTGAAATAAAAATTGTAGAGAATTAAAAACTGAATACCTATTTTATGTTCTGTAATTTTTTTCTCATCCATCTGTGGAGAAGGGTTATGGCTTAAAAAAGAAAAAAATATACTCGAGTTCTTTGTACCATAACTTCTTTCCATTACAAGATGGAAAAAAACGTTCTGGAACAAAAAAATTTTCATTTTAAATTTTCTACATCTTTTGTCTCAAACTTTTATTCATATCTCCACTTTTTTGGATATTATTGACAACTGGTTCAAAACTGCTGAACCGGTTTCAAAAAAACATATCACATTTTCATTGCGTCAGTGTGTAGACTTCATTTCAATGAAAAAACCGGACCCCCATTTTTTGACCAAAACCGGTTTCTCAATTTGTGGACACCCTATACGTTGGGCTGAAGGTATGATCACCGATTTTCAATGTTCTCGATGCCAGGAACGTATTACCGTTTGAACAGTTTTGGTATCTCTTTTCAGTTCTGAGATATTGAGAAGTGTTTCAAGTGACCAAGACTTCTGTGTCATACTGTATAAATAGCTACAAGCATACAAATGTATATATGGTGGGGGGAGGGAGGAATGTAGGTACTGGCGTACAAACTCATAACGGGGGGGGGGGGGTGTCCTCGGAAAAGTCATGCAAAAAGGTCAAGCTAAGTCAAGCTTTTTGCTCTACGAATTTTGTTAGGCACTCTTTAAACACTTTCGTCCATTTAAAAAAAAAATATACATGTTTGATTTCAAAAATTTGATATCTACAAAATTTTTCTTTCATGCATTCGTCCTAAAAACGAGTTTTTTGAATTAAATTCACGCAACGTATTCAGTTTTGGCGATTGAAGTGGTGCAAGGGCCGAAAATTGTGAAAAAACTTTAAAAATATTGTTATTTCGGCAGATTTATCAAATCTTGAGGATTTTATGCGGAAAGAAATGACCAAATGAAGAAACTAACGTCGTATTTCGACGAGCGATCTTATTTTCAGTGATTCAATAATTTGTTTTAATGTGATAAATTTCTTTCATCGTTTGTTCCATTATTTCGTGGTTAGTTTCCTACTTTTTGTCGTGCAAACCCTCTATTTTTTCGTGCAGTTGAATGGCATGGCACCCCTTCCTTTTAAAAGAGAAATTCGTCAATTTTCAACTTCGCTTCAACGATATTCTGGAAATTCGCCCTAAATACGTGGTATCTCACTCGATACTTTTTTACCTGCCGAAAGGCATTTCACGTACCTATTCTGGGAATCGCTGTCGAATGTAGATATAAAACCAGATAACGATTTCGCATCGTCGAAGACTTATATACGCGGTAATGAGCCTGGAAGCACTGCCAAACTCGGTTAACCAGCGGCATTTGCGCTCGTCTCGGCATTGTTTAGGAAGAGACGCGTATGAGTGCGGTTTTTTTCCTTTTTCTTTTCTTAATATCACGTTTTTATGCTAATTCGACGGCAATTTGGAGCAATTTATTGAGCTACGTGGAGGTTACTTCGACTTCCCATCGTGCTATCGACGAGCAGGCTACGTATCGGATGTTAGAGCACTCGAAGGGTGGCAGAGGAATCGTCAATGAAACGGAAATATTCGAATTATTTCTCTCCGTGGCGTATTCGGCGAGAAAGCACATTAATAAAAATATTTATAATAAATATTTCGAATAGAAATTGAAAATTATTTCGTGTTTGGAACCCGATGTGGTTGGGAGAAATAAATATAGGCACGGTAGGGATTTTGCACGTCTTATTCGCCTAGGTACTTGGCCATCTTACTATAACGAAAGAATAACACCGGTAAATATTTTTTCAACGTTATCGATGCTGCTGCGAATATCTCTTTTTCTGCCTTCCTCGCTCACGTTGATGTTTTATTTTGGTAATAATTTTTTTCTCTTTCTCGTACGTGTGTTGGCGTCGTGTTTTTATAGTATGATTGATCGCTAGAGGTTAAACAAAATTACGAAATCACCCTCTTACACCAAACGAAGGGTTAAACCGAATCCATCGTTATGCTTTGTCTTTAAATTATATTCGCATATACCGAGATTTACGCGCAGTTATACTTCGCAAGCCGAGCCGAAAAAATCCAGAAAAATACTCTATTACATTCTGCCTCGCGGGACTCGTATAAATTATTTTCTATATGTTTTTTTGGCGGATGCCACGACGATGATGAAATCGCGACGAATAAAGAAACCCAAAATGAGGAAAAACATAGCATATTATTTAGCGTATTTCGTTTTTTATACCTCGGTGTACGTACGTTCGTCAAATTATTTTTTTTCTTCATGTATATTCGCAGATCCGCTGAAATCCATACCGAGCATGGAAGAAATGTTACCAACGTTCGCCACCACTGGCAAATCATTAAGGATTCCAGTCAAAGACACGGTCGTGTTTCCGTGCGAAGTCAACAATCTGGGTAAGCCTTCGAATTAGATTTTCATACGGTATAGATAGCTTTCACCTAGTGTCTCTGTTGTTCTCTACGGTGCCTTATTATAATGTAGCTCTAGCTATATAGTCGTATGTTGATGAAGACTATATGCAAATTAACATACCCTCTAAACGCATCGCAGCGTGTCCGCTATCGGTAACATTATGACCACTAATCGTCGCCAACACCTTATGAAGTGGCAGTATCGTGGCATTCACTTTGCATATAATTTGCTGCGATAGCGAATCATCTCGTGCCGATGTTGTGACATTTGATGGTACGATTTCGTATGCAAAATGTGCTAACGCGAATTAAAAGTGGTAATTTTTTTCGTTTTTCAGTGTAAAATATGCTGCGTGTTTGGAGGGTGGAATATTAGGGTTGTAAGAGGATGTGGAATGTGTGTTTGTGGGTTTTGCTCGGTGTGGATTTGGAAAAAGGCATGAGTGGAAGTTTTTTGTCGGAAGAGGTATTCAGTATGGTACTTGAAAGGTAATTATGAGTGAATATTGTATTTTTACTTTTATTTGGTGGTTTTGTGAGGTGGATTGGCTGGAAGTTTGAATAGAGGTGAAAAAAAAGGTGATTGAATGGTGTTTTTATTCTTTTGAAAATTAGGTTGGGTGAGTATGGGCGAATGAAATCAATTTTTGTGCTTTTTTTTTCAAATGAGCATTACTTTGCTCTGATTGAGCCTATCTAGTTATCCATTTTGACCCGATTTCCCTAATTTTAATTTTTTTTCTCAAAGGGTACCGGCGGTTAAGATAGGCGAATCTGCCCCCAAGCTGAAATTCGAAACTAACCAATGGAATTTGGTTCTTAGGGTCTGAAAACCACGTGGTGAAAATTTTGGTCCCCGACTCCACTCCTAGCCCCATTTATTGGACAAAACGTTACTTTTTTCAGCCTTTCCATTAAAAATTTTTATTTTCGCGAGTTTTTCACCAATTTTTTTCAAATTTTCGTGAGGTGTACCCTATACTGAGGGATATAATTGGGTGGTTTGAAAAAAATTTTTGGTGATTTTTTCAAGCCAAAAATTGCGTTTGAAAACTTCAATTCGAGTTTTCTACGTGATGTTTCAGAGATGCAATTTTGAAAAAAATATATTTTATGTACCTAGTCCCTATGTATATTGTATATCATGATATTTTTTTCAGAATTTTTTAGTTGGTGGAACACCTTGAAAAATGCGAAAAACCACTTTTTCACAGTGTTTTTCATTCATAAAATGGTAATTTTTGGTCGAAAAAAATTTTCTTGTAATTATATTCCAAAATACGTATTTATACACGACTTGTTAGATTTTCACTTAATTTCATCTCTTTTTCGCGATTTTTGTAATTTCAAGTCCAAATAAGTACACCACAAGGCTCGAAGTTGAATATCTCACTTTATTTTCCATACGAAATTGTCATGCGAAAAAAATTGCAACAGACTTATGTTCAGCAGACCAAACTACTTCAGTGAACTCGATTTTTATGGTCAAGGCACTCAAATTTTGAAAATTAAATTTTTTTCGACCAAAAATGACCATTTTATGAATGAAAAACGCTGTGAAAAAGTGGTTTTTCGAATTTTTCAAGGTGTTCCACCAACTAAAAAATTCTGAAAAAATATCATGATATACATAGGGACTAGGTACATAAGATATATTTTTTTAAAAATTGCACCTATAAAACATCATGTAGAAAACTCGAATTGAATTTTTCAAACGCAATTTTCGGCTTGAAAAAATCATCAATTTTTTTTTTCAAACCACCCAATTGTATCCCTCGGTATAGGGTACACCTCGCGAAAATTTGAAAAAAATCGGTGAAAAACTCACGGGGATAAAAATTTTTAATGGAAAGGCTGAAAAAAGTAACGTTTTGTCCAATAACTGGGGCTAGGAGTGGAGTTGGGGGCCAAAATTTTCACCACGTGGTTTTCAGACCCTAAGAACCAAATTCCATCGGTTAGTTTCGAATTTCAGCTCGGGGGCAGATTCGCCTATCTTAACCGCCGGTACCCTTTCTGATTTTATTGGTTCATTAATCAGGGAAGTTATTATTAGCCACCGCAGTCGCGAGACGTTTCCGGATTCGTTCACATGAATCTTCTTCATACCAATATTCGAAGTAAATTAACAATAAAGCCCATTGGCCTCTATATTTTATTAATGGAATTTTGTTAATTAGTGTAGGCAAATTAGACAAAAAAACAACATTAAACATACAGTTCAGCACGATTTTATACGTACCTATTATCACATTTTTAAATGATAGTATTTTTCCCATAACCCCCTTTCTTCAGGACTCTCTATCTCCTTTGCTCATCGTTGTACAAAAAATTTTTCCCACAAAAAATGCTGGAAATTGTCTGTAGAACAAAAAAGTACTGAACTATTTTTACCGCGAAATCAAATCCAAAGGAGATAGTAGCGATAGCGAAACTCCGTTTTTTAGGGGATAGAACCCCCCATAAAAAAATCATCATCAAGGGGTCTGGAGGATGGTAACTTTTATTAGGGTTACTCCGGGGACCTCTCGGTCTCGCGACAGTTTTTCGCAATAAAAGCTTTTCTGGCCAGAAATACGTTGTTTTTTGTCTAATTGGCCTACACTATAATGGAAGTGTTGAATTTCCCATTTTTTTAGCTACGAGAGCTCCATTTCATCTGCCCGCCCATTTGGGGGGGGGAGGGGTGGAAGTGGGGTCAATCTGTTATGCTCGGTTTGTGCTCTCATGTGCTGGCTTTAGTTTCGTTTGTTCTCATTCCCTTTCCCTAAAAATAAATATAGGTCATGGGGGGGGCCTGAAATGGGGGGGGGGGGGTCAATTGATTGTACTAGGTTTGTACTGATATTATTTTTGTTTGTGCTCCCTCCCTTTTATGGGTGGGGAATCTGAAATGGTACCCACCCATTCAAGATTGAGGGGCGAGTGTGGGGGTCAATCGATTGTGCTAAGTTTGTGCCCTTTCGTGTTTCCTCCCTTCTGTGGGCAGGGCGTCTGAAATGCTTTCTGTAAAACCTTGAAAATGAATCTTGATAAAAATGGTAACTGTATCAATCGTTTGTACTACTCACTGAGAGATTTGTCCAGCTTTTATATTTTGAAACATATCACATTCTGCCCCTTTCTGTGGGTTTTCACAGATGTGCTATACCCTCACTTAAAAAAAATATATTAATAAATTTTATTTAAAAAAATAATAACATGGCCCCATTTAAAAAGTTGGCAAAATTTAATCTAAAAATAATAATATTATTATCAAGATATTTAGTAAAATTCATCATTCAATAATAAACTTTACCAAGTATTTGGTAAAATGTATTATTGAATGATACATTTTACTAAATATCTTGATAATAATAATATTATTTTTAGATTAAATTTTGCCAACTTTTTAAATGGGGCTGCGTTATTATTTTTTAAAATAAAATTTACTGATTTTTTAAACATTTTCGATTATTATTTTTTTGCATGCTGAATGGGACATGAGAAATGGTGCCCCGCCCATTTAAGATTGGTGGATGAGTGTGGGATCAATCGATTGTGCTAGGTTTGTGCTCTCATGTGCTGGCATTATTTTTGTTTGTGCTTACTCCCTTTCCCTAAAAATAAATATAGGTCATAGGTGGGGCGTCAGAAATAGTGCAATGCCGATTCGAGATAAAGGGGTGAGAGTGAGGTTGATTCCACTCGAAAAAATAATAAATTTTATCCAAAATAATAATAACGGGGCACCATTTACAAAATTGGTAAAATTTATTCTAAACAAATATATATTTATCGTGAAATTTGACAAAATTCATTGCATAAAAGTTGATTTTACCCAATTTCGCGATAAATATAATTTTTTAGGATAAATTTTACCAATCTTGTAAATGGTGCCCTGTTATCATTTTTGGATAATTTTTTTAGGATGAAATATATTTTTTTTGGATAAAATTTATCATTTTTTGTAACACATTCTATTTTTTATTTCTGTTGAGTGTTTTTTCAGTGTCCCTTTCTATTTAGAAATAGAAAAATGTGTAATCGACCCCTAATCGCAAAGTGGGGGGGGAGCTTTCTGTAGAAAAAGTCACATTTCCCCCACGAGTATCTACGCTACAGTGAAAAATTCGAAAAATTGGTTCAAACAAACATTGCAGAGCATTAAAAGATCAACAGTTTACTTTTTTTACTTTTTTTCTACGTGATCTCGGAGACGAGCCATTAAAATTTTTCTTCAACGCAATAAATTACGCATGTGTAAGCCTGATACGTATAAAATCTAGAGAACCAATGGTCAAACAAGTGGAGTTTTTTGCAATAGCTCGTCCCCAAGACTACGTAGAAAAAACGGAAAATGTTCGTCCTTTAATGCTCTACAACGTTTTTTTGAACCAATTTTTCGAATTTTTCACTGTGGCTGAGCTACTCTTGGGGGAAAATGCGACATTTTCTACAGAAAATCTCCCCCCCCCCCGATGAGAGTTTGGTTATACATTTTTCTTTTTCTACATAGTAATAAGACGTGCTAAAACTGCGTCTAAAAGTCGATTAACCCGATTTTTGGTAATCACATAATTTTTGTTTTAATGAGAACTTTTCAAAACTGATTTTGTTTCTGAAGGATCCAGCTCCCCCTCCCAAGACGTCCTAGGGAAAAATTGTTCATTTTTTATGCTTCACAATTTTTGTTCCAACTTTTTTTTTCGTAAGTGCGTAATTTTGAAAATTATAACCGAGAACCCAAAATTTGAACCACTTTGCCCCTCCCCCCAAAAGGGGGACAAAATACCCGCCGATTTTAGGGAAGTTCAGGTATATTGAAAAACACTTATCACTGGGTTTAGGTATATACGAAACTTCCTCTTTCTGCTAATTTTTTTGGGTCAAAGCCTAAAACTCTGCAATATAGTGCAGGAAAAAAGCATTTTGCAAAAATTTTAAAAAAAAAAAAAATTTTAATATCGAGATTTTTTGCTAAAAAAAGATTCTTTATAATATGGTTTCCCGAACATTTTATTTCTGTGAAAAATTCGTACATCGTGCAACTTGAAACCCTAATTTTTTCTTTTTTGAGTTTATGCATGGACCCCTTATGGGAGAAAAAATTGTTTTTGGGCAGCCGATCTTAAATAAAAATTGGCGTGAGCGTTATTATGTGTAGAGTTATTTGAATGAATTTCATTCGATGCCGTGACCCTCAGGGGTTGAGGCCACTTTTTCCAATTTTGAATTTTTTCGATTAAAATGCTTTCAAAAAAAGGGATTTTTTCGTATAAAATCATCCAAATATTTGCAATCTTTAGACAACATTTTTACATAATTTTTTAACAATTTTGAGATGACGAATCCGACTAGCCCATCAACTTTTTCATTTGGGGTTTTTAACCCTCCGTACGGCCCATTCGAAAGTGCATGGATCGTGTTTTTTCAGCAAAAAAATGACCTCCAAAACCACGATCTGTATACTTTCGAATGGGCCGTACGCGGGGTTGAACACCCCAAATGAAAAAGTTGATGGGCTAGTCGGATTCGTCATCTCAAAATGTATATAGAAAACATGGAATTTTTCCAAGTTGAAATTTTGGGGTGATTTTATACTTGAAAAACTCGTTTTTTTTGGCATTTTAGTCAAAAATGTCCAACTTTGGGAGACGCTGGCTCAGCCCCCTGAGGTCAGGGGGAGCTGAAATTCTTTTGGGGAGTACTTCTACACCTACATAACCCTCCACGCGAATTTGAGCAGAATCGGTGCAAAACAATTTTCTCCCCCATAAGGGGTCCACCCCCCTCAAAAAGCAATAGGGGTGCGGGCGGTGCGAATTCATCACAGACTCTGGACATCATATAAAAGCTTTTTCAGCAATAAAATCGCGATTAACATTTTTTTCTTTTTTCAAAGTACATTTCTCCTGGGCTAATAATAGTTTGGCAGGTTCAAAAAAAATTTTTAGCAAAAATTTTAATGAAAATTCAACAATAATTTCTAACATTATGGAGAATATTGTTTCATAAAATTTTATTATATGTATTTTCAATTATCTACTCAATATGGGTTTCTTTTCCGTTTTTGGAAACATTTTTATCTATCATATGATTGAAAAATTTCTAAATGTAAATCGGTGTCTAACTTGAAACGCTTTCGTGTGAATTTTTTGCTTGGTCATTTAGTCCCTTTTAATATGCATGGACGCATGCACTTTCATGTAGAAAAACAATACGAATTAGATTTATATGGTTCAAGATAATCACAGTGAAATGCAAAGATAATAAATAAATAAAAAAAATTGTTGCTTTACCTATAATATGCTTGTAGGAGTTGATTTACATCGTAATATTCAATTTCGAAGCGTGACCGTGAACCCTCAGTGGTAGTTGAGCGCTTTTTCACTTTTTCTACATGATTTTATTGAGTTTTTATCGATTTGAATGCATTTATGCGTTTTTCAAAGACTCGCTTCTAAAGGGTAAATTTTTTTCGTTTTGAACAATTTTCGTAACATTCTCATTGTTTAAATATTTTGCACAATTTTTATGACTTTTATCATTTTTACATAATTTTTAACATTTTTTTCTATCGCTTTGAATAAGATTAGCGAAATATGTACTTTCCGCAATTGATACGTATCCACGTAGCTCTACCGAAGGTGAAAAAAAAATCATCTCAAAATGATTTATTCGAAATTCTCCCATCATCCATTTCGAATCTCTGAATTTCATTAAATTTAGGGAAAAACCTACCAAGAAATTTCCTGACCACCCAACTTTTGAAGCTAAAATTTCGAATCCCAGTGTAGCAGCTTTCAAATAATTTCGTTGTCTTCATCGTGTCGAAAGTTATTGGCACTTGGTGAGACTTGCGAACCATCCTGTAGCGTACCACTTACCTACAAATATATATATAGATATAGGTACAGACAGGATCGAAGTTCCGTGTACGAAAATTTGTGTGCTGGGAAAATAGCGGCTCGGCGGTGGGGTGCGGCAGGTACAATAGAATGTACGCCAAATGGGCTTGTCGAGCTTTTGAATAGACACCCTCGCTCGTGCCCTTGTCGCGTTCGTTCGGTTCGCGCATTTAAGACGACAGCGACAGCTCGCTCGGGTATGTTTAGTTTTAAAAGTATGACGCTACGGCGAGGTGAAGCTTATTTGAGTCTTTTTGTTCGTATTAAAAATCGTTTTAAACCTCTATTCATATGGAAAAACTGCTGTTTTGAAATTTCTGTGTGTTTCGCGGCGCGAATATACAATTTGAAAATTTCTACTCCGAACAACTTTTACGTCTACCTTTTGCACACACGTGAGAAGGTTTGCGGCGCGGGTTTTTAACCTGCGAAGGCGACGAGGAGAGGCGAAAAGAAACCAATTTAAAAGGCGGCATTTTCGCGTTTCACGATTCTCTCTCTTGCTCTTTCTCTTTTACACGTTCGACGCTCAAAGACATAAGATGTTTCGTTAACGCGCGTTCGATAGCATACCCCGATCTCGTCCTTTCATCGTGCTACTTTGCCTGGTCTGCTCGACGCTCATGTGTGTCGTCGGCGTCGCAAAGGTACGAGAAAAATCACCTGCTCTGTGTTCCTTTTTATCCTACGTACGAATTATTTGTTCAGAGCAAAACGTTTTCGCCTATTACGCTTCTGGTCGGTCTATGTACTTTTCACTTTTTTCTATTAAGATACGAGTAGGTCTTTGATATATCGAGCATGAGTTTACCGCCCGTCGCCTCTGTCTCCCCCTCCCCTCCCCCTGAGCTCAGTCTTGTTCACTCTGTAACGTTTTAAATTCGCTATACGAATGGTAATCGATAGCGACCATGTGGAATTTCGTCGGATATTTTCCCGCAGTAGAGTTACGTACGATGCGGTGACGAAGACGACGACGACAGAGTATTTTTTTTCTCTCATAAATGTACATTACGACCTACGTACGTAAATAAGAATCTAGTATACGTGTGTCTTTGATGTGTATATGAAAATATTTTAATAACTTATGCCTGTACTACGTTTCTGCAGAAAATGTCTACGTACTTGGTTTCATAGTGAATTGAGATGAATTTCTCTCTCGTCTCGGGTCTTTTGGAAGAGTAATTTCCGATATGTTTACGAGAATTTTTCCATTCCGATCCTGTTTACGGAATGGAATCGAGTTGGAAAATGATTGGAAATTTTTTTCGAATTTTGGTGAAATGAGGTCAGTTATTTTTATAAATATTGGGAACACTTTGAGGATGTGTTCAGCTGGTGTTTGGTGGCTTCCTTTTCGTATTTTCTGCTTCGCGGTGTCGTAGGAAGTTATGCGAAAGTAGTGATATTTTTGAATTTGGTTTTGTTGTGGGATAGTTGGTCATATTATTACGAAGTATTAAAGAGTAAAATTAATTTATGCCGATTTATCGTGATTTTGTAGGACATTTTTGAAGAATTCACATGAAAAAGAATTACGTGCGGTGTGACTGAGATTTGATTTCCACTCTAGATGTACATAAAACGATTCCATTTCAATGGTTTGGTTTCTCAAATTTCCGTAAAATAATGTCAAATTAGGAGATAATTTTGATTTATTATCGTCATTCCAAAGAAA
This sequence comes from Pseudococcus viburni, assembly GCA_033439095.1. Classification (NCBI taxonomy): domain Eukaryota; kingdom Metazoa; phylum Arthropoda; class Insecta; order Hemiptera; family Pseudococcidae; genus Pseudococcus; species Pseudococcus viburni. The sequence goes on from JAVBJF010000090.1 coordinate 223,895, forward strand.
TTTGAGACCCTCAAAGAATGGTTATGCGATCGTTTAGTGAGTGTTTGGAGTGAAAGTATAACCTCTAATGTAGTTCACAGTGTAGGTATGTAATTAATTTTTTTTGTTCAAAACTGAAATGTCTAAAAAAACGTTTTTGGCCATTAGTCAGGTCTCAATCGTACATCCTCGCGCTATTCCTGTTAAAATTGATTTTATGATTGATTCTTGTCCTGGACACTAAAACAAACAAATTAGGCCCGTATGCCCTTTTTTCCCCCTCCCCCTTTCCCCAGGGTCCACCCCACAACATTTCAAATGTGTGTATCGCCTTATCTATGGGTTGTAATAAAAAAAAAATCCGAGAAGAAGTTGTTCTTCTGCACCTAATGTACATTTTCATTTCTCAGCAAAATCCATTTTGAGGCACCTCTTGCCCCCCAAATTTAGAAACAAAACATGTTTTTGAGAAAATCTTGAAATCACGTTTTCCTTATTTTAAACGAAAAGTTTCAGAGATAAGACAAAATTTTTAATCACAAAAAGTATTCAGAATTGAATTTCCTTTCCAATGAGCTCTATCTCGACCATTTTCATCAACTTTTCCCGACAGAGTGGACCTCTCCCCCTTCCTCGTTTTCACAAAATTTGGACCCACAAACAAAATTTGCTCCAAAATGAATTCCGACAATGAATAAAATTATGCTTCAGATATCGAAAAACAAAAATCGTTCAATTTTTTTTCGTGGGTCCAACATTTGTGATAAGGGGGAGGGGGAGAGATCCACCCTGTCGAAAAAAGTTGACGAAAATGATCGCGATAAAGGTCATTGGAAAGGAAATTCAATTCTGAATACTTTTTGTGGGTACAAAATTTGTCGTATTTCCTAAACTTTTCCTTCAAAATGAAGAAAACTTGATTTTGAAGTTTGATGAAAACTGTTTTATTTTCAAATTTGGGGGGGCAGGAGTTGCTCCAAAATGGATTTTGATGAGAAATGAAAATGTACATTAGGTGCTGAGGAACAACTTTTGTTTGAAAATTTTTTCATTACAACCCATAGATAAGGCGATACACACGTTTGAAATGTTGGATGGTGGACCTTGGGGAAAGGAGAAGGGAGAGAAGAGCATACGGGCTTTATTTATTTGTTTTAGTGTCCAGAACAAGAATCAATCACAAAATCAATTTTAACAAAAATTTCGCGCGGAAGCCTTTTTCTGTACGATTGAGATCTGACTACATGTTAAAAAAACATGCCCCCCCCCCCCCTTCATTCAACAGAAAAATCGGAAATTTGACACTTTTTTTACCAATTTATTTTTAAAAAATTATGAAAACAAAATTGAATGAATTAGGGGGGAAAAGTTTTCATAATGATATTTACTTAAGAGGGTGGTCTACGCTTTGCGGGAATTAATTCTGGTCTATTTGCAACTTACAAGGCGCAACCCCGAATTTTCGTTTCTTTGAAGTATAAAGAGATAAAATGATGAAACAACGAACGAATATGATTTTATAACGTAGAAAGAAGAAAATAAAAGCATTTGGAAGTTTCAATTATCATTATAATTATTTTTATTGAACTTGAAAGAAGCGCAAGATTTGATGACGGTTTTTGCAAGATTTTTCGGGGACTATTGAATCAAATTTGATGAAATTTGGATATGTGGTTTAAATAGAATTTCTGATAGGCTGACAGATCCCTTTTTCCATTTTTTTTTTAAATTTAAAAAAATATTTATTTCTATTTTAATTTTTTTTTTTTTAGAAAATCAAAAAAAAAGGGCTCTGTCAGCCTGTCAGTAATGCTTTTTTATACAACATATTAAAATTTCAACAAAGATTCAGTAGTCTCAGAGAATTCTATGTAAAAACCGTCATCAAATCTTACATTTCTTCTAAGTTCAATAAAAATAAATTATAATTACAATTAAAACTTCCACATGATTTTATTTTCTTCTTTCTATGTACTTTCTAAAATCATATTCATTCGTTATTTCATCATTTCATCACTTTATACTCCAAAAAAACGAAAATTCGGATTTGCGCCTTGTAAGTTGCAGATAGGCCAGAATCAATCCCCGCAAAGCGTAGAGCACTCTCTTAATAATGTATCAATTCAATAACTGAACTAAAAATCTCCGAAAAAAATGATAAGGTTATTAATGTAATAAAAAACTTAGAATTCATTAAATTTAAATTAGACTTTTTTTACTCTTCGCGATTGACAACCTTCAAAACAGCTAAAAAAAAATTAAAAATCATTCCATTTTCAATTTTTTGAGAATTTTTGAAATTTTGAGCCACATTTGGGTGATGTGGTTTCAAAAGAGACGTGGAATTTTTACCATGTTCTTTGGAAGACAATAACAAATTTTTTTGAATTACATCTCCAAATTTCCTCCCAAAAAAATACAAAAAAAGACTAGACTCGTCTTCATGATTTGAAATGAATTCTATAATACCCGAGAACGGAAAAAAATGCCAGTGTAAGAGAATGAAAAAAATAACAATTATTAGATCCGGTCTATTTTTTAATTCATTTCAGAAAAATTTTCAAACGAGAAAAAAGTATTAAATGAAAGTAATTTTTTATTTTTAATATGAATATTGGATGTGTTATGACACGGGGTGGGGTGTCAAAAATTTAAGAGACCAAAATTGAAACGATAGAGGAGGAAAACTAAAAAAATCAAACCATTTGACAGTATGCAATATTTTTTTATCTTGCGCAAGATTTACAATAGGCCATCAAATTGATAAATCATTTTTTCACAGACAGTTTCCAAGACTTTTTTTTAATGGCATCTTGACAACATGGGGTACCGGCCATTTTGGGTTGATTTTTCCATTATTACGTAGTTTCTTCAAGCTGCAATGAAATTGTTTTGTGAATTTCAAGAATTCCGTCAGGATGTACTAAACTAGTTTTATTAAAAATTTACGAATTAAAAGTTCTTGATGGTCTTGATTTTTTTTTAGTTTTCCCCTTCCATCGCTTCAATTTTGGTTTCTCAAATTTTTGACCTCCTCCCGTCTCATAGCGTATTCATGTTAAAAATAGAAAAAATTCTTTCATTTAATACTTTTTTCTAATTTGAAAATTCTTTTGCAGTTAAGTAATTGAAAAGTCAAAAAGGATACTAGGTATTCTCAGACACAGACAAGGGGAATAGAAATCAACCAAAAAGTTGACTTTTGACTCCACCTTGACTCCGGAGTCAGACTCACACCCTGACTCCTGACTCCACCTTGGCTCCGGAGTTAATTTCCGACCTTGACTCCGGACTCCGGCTAGACAAGATTCTTGCATATCGTACAGATCTTTTACCCAACAAATACGAAATCTAAAATTGAAAACGCGTTCAACATTTTTATGTCCAGAAAAGATCTAATGAATGAAATTTGAACTTTTCACTGTATAATGTAAACTTGATTAAAGTTTGTGTACAAAGTCATTTTTATGCGAGATGATGAATTTTTTTCAGGAAATGAAAATGAGGAAAAGAACAGTTCAAAATTACTTACTTTCAATTCCTCGAATTTCGAGTATAGTTTGCGTGGGAATTTCAGGATGGATTTTAGCTTATTGAACATCTTGTCTAAATTATTTGAAAAAATAATCCTAAAACGCCTACTGGACCACATCGAGCATAAAGAAACGATTCCAACATTTCAATTTGGCTTCAGGAAACACACATCTACAATACACCAATTACATAACAACAACAACAACAGCATGGATTTGACAAAATTAAAAAATTTCATCTTGTGAATTTTTTCAGTGAATTTTCAAAAAAAATTTGGGTGAAATTCATGCTAATTTTTTGGACCTTTCCTCCAACTTTTTCAATTTTTGCTCTATTGACTCGAAAAAGAGTTCATTTATGTAGTAGAAAATAGTCAAAATTTAAGAATTTCGTGTCGTTTTGATTTTAGAGGACGATGGAGACTCAGGGCTAATACAAGTCTAGCTACGAGTTATTTTTGAGCTCTTTCTGTGCAATGAGCCAAAGTTAATAATTATTATCTGTTGATACCTGTGTAGTAATATGGTTCCCAAAAAGAAGAACAATGAGTCGCGTGCTACTCAAAATCAAAAATTTAAATAAAGGAATAAATGGAGCTTGCCTAGGTTTACACCTTGGTCTGAAAATTTATCCATACATATTTTTTTTTCTGCAGTCGGAGAACAACTACTGCATGTTGAATAAAAAAATCCATTACGAAAATCTGTCAAACCATATCGCAATGTTGAATTTATGTAATTCACAATTTATCGATACTGGGCAGAATTTCCAGAGTAGATGAAAATTGCACTAGAACCCAACTGGCTCTCTCTTTCATCCCGAGCTCAAAATTCCGCTCAAAATTACGAAAATGGAACTCTCCTGCCAGCTCCGAATTTCGACAAACTTACGAGAATGGGATTCTCGTGCCATAAAAGCAATCTACTTTGGTACATCTACGTAGGTAGCTCAACCAGAGGTTAATTTCGAAATGCAAAAGAAAAAAATTATAAAAGAACGAAGAAAAAAAAAAGAAAAGGTAAAGTACTTCGGAAAAAATGGTCGAAATTTCCACAATGAAATGGAGTCGGGGAAAAAAACGCTACTTCCAAATGACACGCTGCTACTTCGGTACACTTGAAAATTTTCATTTGGTACTCGGCCGTTGTTTTCAACATTTTGCGAAAATCTCGACGGAAGATTTATAACTGTTTATGGAACAAACGATAAAGCGAACTTAGCCGAGAGAGTGCGGATAGAAGGGTGAAACTTGCTGCAGTTGGAAATGCGTCGCGTCTCGAGTAGACGAAGAGCACACGCAGGGTGCGGTTTTCGTTCAAGTTTCTCGTAGACATATTCGAAAAAGTATAAAATTGACCTTTAACCGTCTTAGTTATATTTTACGAGCACGCACGTATCATCTTGTTATGCTGGAACGAAAGCTGGCGAAAAGTTGACGGGCGGCGTGTACGCTGCGTTGAATTTTCAGCAGCCAGCAGCGTACCCGCATCAAGCGAAAATCTGAAACCTGTCTCGAACATACGAATTCGGCCGGTGGTGGCCGAATCCGCGTCATTTGTCGTAGCCACGGCTGGAGGGGTCTGCGGCTCCGGCTCTGTATCAACATTGATTCATACGTTTAATTAAGTAGTTGGCGAAATTTTCGTCTTAATTTTTCCATCGCGATGTGGGTCCGCGGCTAGCTTGGGCTTTGTGCTGCCACCTTGTTGCCTACTACGCGCCCGCCAAGGTACCTTATTCTCTGTCGAGCGTACTTCCGCACGATGCTAGAATATGTAATGGTTGTATATCGCGCCACAACACAAAACTACATAAATTTCCTTTTATCAGCAACAATATAAGTCAAAGCTTAAAGCGCAAACTCATTTATTTCACAACTTTATGTTTCCTTGGCACGTCAACCAGCCGCACACTTGGCTCGTTCGGTGTTAAATTCGCTTCCGTTCGCTCTCATATATAAGCAGGCGTTCGATCGCAATCGCCAGCCTTAGGGATGGAGTGGGAGGACCCGAGGGGTGGAAAAATCTCCGTCATACACGTCATCCGTCGTGTATGTGCCGTCGTTTCACTTCGGGTTTTTTTGGGTAAAAATTACGCGTAATTTCGGACGAGTTGGCTGATCGACGTCTTGCTCGTCAAAATTATACACGTTCGGTGACATCGTTCGATGTGCGAGCATCGGCCGACGACTTTTTTTGTATTGCCACCTTCACCTGTTCGCCCACTATGGCAAATGTAAAACGAGCAAAATGCCTACTCAATTTTCAAAACGTCGTTTCTCATTAAAAATTAAATTCCATTTGAATTATTTATTCGAAATTCAAATCCCGAATAATCGTGTAACCTTTTCAATCTTTTCTTGAAATTATTATAAGGTACGCGAAAGCAGCCTACGCGAGCTTTTTCGTTCGTCGGTTCCCCGGTTCTCCTCCTGGTCGGTGATTTTCTATCGTTTTATTCGTTTCGCTAATTCGCTGCGAAGTAATTTTTTTTCGATGAAGCGGAGTATTTGGGTGGGAGAGTTGAGCAGGGATGTGGAATCATCCGCCTGTGTTGCTGGGGATTTACTCGTAGAATGCGAACGAATATTTCATAATCGTCTCTCGCCGGTATTCGTAGGGTTTTTAGGCCTAATTGTAGTAATTTCATTGAGATGAATCAGATTTTGACCAGATTCGCGAATATGATATTGAGTAGAAAATTTTTTATACATTTTGGCTCCCTTGCTCAGGGGAGGATATAGCTGCGAATCCTAGAAATTAGTTAATTTATGCGAAGCCTTATTGAAAATTACTCAGAAAAAAGAAAAACAGCTAAAAAGGTGAAATTTTGAGCTCCTGCACCGAAAAAAAATTTATCCAACAAAATAATAACGGGTACCATTCACGAAATTGGCAAAATTTATTCTGAAAAAATTATATTTCGCAAAATTTGGTCAAATTTATTTCGATGCAATAAATTTTTTCAAAGGGTATAGCAGGTTAAGTATGGTGTTTTGGCCTTGGAAAGGGATTTTGATGAAACCTACCCCAAAAGTTGAGTAATGATGAGAAAAAATTCTGACAAAAATTTTGGACCCCCAGAGCGAGTATTTTCGGGAGGAGGGGCCAAAATGTGTTTTTTAAACTTTATTTTTTCGTTTTTCACAAAATGTAGATAAAAATTTCGTGTTTTTTTTAATTGAATCTAGAGGGTTAGAGGAACCCTAAAAATTTTTTTTCAAAATTTTTGACCCATTTTTCGTCGAGTTATGGCGTTTTAAAAATTTTGAGCGGCCATTTTGGAGAGAAGTTTCAGAGGTACAGTCACCATTTTTTTTTAGAAAATGTGTTATTTAGTGTTGATTATACCACATAAGTTTCAATGAGTTTGAGTTGGTGCAACATTGTCAAAAAAAATAAAAACTAACCACCGGTCATGCGGAGCCCGAACGTTCATGTCAATTTCCCACGGCGCTCTGGTGGAAAGCACAGTGCTCGCGCTCGCTATGTTTGACAAATGCCATTCTAATCCAGAGGCAGATTACATTTTTTCAAATATGAACGCAAATGGTGATGTAGGTATAAAATTTGGCATAGCGAAGAAGGATACCATAAATTTTTTTTTGAGCCAGTAGAATCATCGCCAAATCTCATTGGAGGGGGAGGGGGAAGATCCAGAGGGGGTTCAGCTCTTTCATTTTTCAAAATTGAGTTATCGGTTTTTTTTTCGTGTTTACATCCAAAAACGCGGTTGAGAGATACCACCAATATTATCACAATCAAAACTGAAACGAAATATTACGTAGATAGTTTATGGCACAGAACGTGAAAAATTGGTTCAATTTCATCAAATTCCTCCATTCATTCAGCTTAGAGGTACGAGAATTTGTGAAAAGTCAATTATACGTATGTATGGTACCTAATCTACCCGCAGATTTCGAAAAATGTAAAAAAAAAAGATAATTTGCGATTTAGGCAGGTTCTACAAAATAGATAACATACCTATTCGAGGAAAATGTGAAAATTTGAAATGAAAAATACGAAATTTGAGGAACTTCTCTCCTTGCAATTCCAAATGTAATGTCATTTTTGAACTAAGCAGAATTCCATCGTATAGAAATTACACGAAAAAAAAACCGATAGCTCAATTTTGAAAAATGAAAGAGCTGAACCCCCTCTGGGTCTCCCCCCCCCCTCCAATGAGATTTGGCGATGATTCTACTGGCTCAAAAAAATGTTATGGTATCCTTCTTCGCAATGCCAAATTTTATACCTACATCCCCATTTGCGTTCATATTTGAAAAAATGTAATCTGCCTCTGGATTAGAATGGCATTTGTCAAACATAGCGAGCGCGAGCACTGTGCTTTCCACCAGAGCGCCGTGGGAAATTGACATGAACGTTCGGGCTCCGCATGACCGGTGGTTAGTTTTTATTTTTTTTGACAATGTTGCACCAACTCAAACTCATTGAAACTTATGTGGTATAATCAACACTAAATAACACATTTTCTAAAAAAAAATGGTGACTGTACCTCTGAAACTTCTCTCCAAAATGGCCGCTCAAAATTTTTAAAACGCCATAACTCGACGAAAAATGGGTCAAAAATTTTGAAAAAAAATTTTTAGGGTTCCTCTAACCCTCTAGATTCAATTAAAAAAAACACGAAATTTTTATCTACATTTTGTGAAAAACGAAAAAATAAAGTTTAAAAAACACATTTTGGCCCCTCCTCCCGAAAATACTCGCTCTGGGGGTCCAAAATTTTTGTCAGAATTTTTTCTCATCATTACTCAACTTTTGGGGTAGGTTTCATCAAAATCCCTTTCCAAGGCCAAAACACCATACTTAACCTGCTATACCCTTTCGCGATAAAATAATATTATTATTTTTTTGGAATAAATTCTATCAATTTTGTGAATGGTGCCCGTTTTAATTTTTTGGATAAAATTAATTTTTTTGGATAATTTTTTTTGGATTTTTATCATTTTTTGGATAAAATTTATCATTTTTTAACACTTTTTATTTATTTTTCATTTCTCATTTTTTTCCGTGTGTATCTATTTGAGCCTTTGAGTGCTCGATACAATTTGATTGCATTACTGGAGTGGCAAATGGCAACCACTTCTCCAAAAAAATGGCGGATTTAGAATCGAAATACAGTCCAATGGCAAAGTGCATTTTTTTTGGCCATATGGAAAATTATAGGAGAAGCTTGAAATTTCGTATGATTAATAAAGGCACCGTAAAGAATTTTTTGAGCCTGAGAGGCCATCGCAAATCTCACATGGGAGGGACAAGGAGAGGTCCAAAAGGAGGTTCAGCTCTCCATTTTTTGAAATTGAACTATCGTCCCCTTTTTTAACTAAAAAGACTTCTTCTAAATTTTTGAAAAAAGTTTTGTTTCTCTCCTCCTCTCCTTTTATTGGCTAAGTGATAGAGTGACAAAATTTTTCTGATTTTTACCTAGCTACTTAATAGAGATAGGAAAAAAAGAGAACAGAAACGAAAAATAATTTTAAACCGAAATGGTCTCCATCTTTTTTTGTATTTCTTTTTCCTAATACCAACTTCCATCTACCCTCCCCCCCCCCCCCTCTTAATAATCAAGTGAATTATGAATTTGAAAAAATGATAATTTCATTCAGAATGATATTTGAAATTTGAGTCAAGAAAATTATTAGAAAAAATTATATCTTAAGCCAAAGAATTGAGAAAAATTCCCCAGATTCGTAAATTAACCATTTTTTTATTACCTATAACGCGAACTACGTTTCACTTCAACTCCCTTCCTCCTTCCCCATCTCCTTCTCTCACAATACCTGTGTAATTTGACGACAAGAAAATGATTTTGAAAAAAAAATTCACATTTTGATTCAAAGAAATTTGGAAGGCGTATTTTGAGTCGAATTAATTTTTTGCCCTGTTAATTAAATTGCATACTCGATTCGCCGTAAATACGAAACATAATTTTATTTTGTCATTTTTGAGGTGTCAGCATTTGGGTGGCTCTTATTTGCACTGATGAAATTGTTTTCGACTTAGATGCCTCCAAATATCCCAATTGGTCCATTTTTTTTGAAAATGAGCAGGCTTGGGTGGTTCGTGAACGTGAACGCGTTCAGTTCATTTTGAAAATTACACGTTCAGTGTGTTTTAGAAAATGTTTGTTCAGTTCATTTTAGTGTTTCGTTCATGAACTTGATCGAGTTTTTCGCTCATTTACTACTACTTTTCTAATCAGGCGGGGGTTGGTTGGGTCATTCGTTTCAAAAATGAAGGAAAAAACTGGTTCAAATTAATGAACAAAACACCAAAATAAACTGAACTAACTGAACGAATGCAATTTTTACAATACTCACTACTCATGATTTTTTTCTTGAGAAACTGCCTCTTCAATTTAAAATCTATCTAAACTTAACTAAACCCCAATCACACCAGACTTCTGAGAAAGTTTTTCTCTTCCTCCCCACTGAAAACTCGTCGTCAAGTCGACATCTACCAGTGAAAAGTAAATTTTATTTTTCAAAAAAAAAAAAATGAACCACTCGTTCCAGGAGAGAAAGTGCATACGTAACTGAAACAAGACTTGTCTAGGTATACAAATAGTGCCCTAATAATACTGCGAGAAATTTTTTTTTTGGCGTTTGTTCAAAAAAATTAACGTTGTATTAGTTCAGTTCGTTCATTTTCGTTTTTTAAACCGTCAACGTTCACTTTCAGTTCGTTGTTTACCAAAAAAAAACCGTTCGTTCAGTTAATTTTGGTGTTTCGTTCGTGAACTTCAACGAGTTTTCGTTCACTTTTGGAACGACCGACCCAAGCTTGAAACTGAAAAATCCTAAAAATTTCAGCTAAATCGGATAATTTTCCTTATGGTAGGTATGGTATTTAATATGGGATAGTATGGTAACATTTTTTCTCATTTTTATAATAAAGGTGTACTGAAATTATGATTTTTACTTCAATAACTTTGAAATATTGAACCTAAAAGGGTCATGAAGTGGGGGGGGGGGCTTTCTAAACATTAGAATAAAGTCGATTAAAATTCACTTGTATTTAAATTGTTATCGCTTTTATCTGTTTGGCCCGAAACCTGAGAATATATGCTAAGTTGAGCCTCAAGAAATGATTTCGCGCCTTCTGAGGATTCTGGAGGAGCACTTTAGTTCGTGTACCCCAAAATTTTCAAAAACAAAAAAAATTTGACCTCCAGATTTTTTTGACTGGCGAATTTAAATAAATAAGTCCTTGAATTCTATTTAAGGTATAAGGTTATTGGAGTGAGCGAAAAAGAGGTCACGATGCCCTAAAATTTTGAAAAATAATTTTTAGTTATTTCTGAAGATCTTGTAACGGATTTGAAATGTAAGTACTTGGCCTGATTGATGTAAATAAAACCTAAATATCATATTTAACAGCTGTGGGCGAAAGTGGAGAGTTTCTATCGTCAATAAATTTTGAAAAGTTGTCGAATCATCTGTAGAAACTATTGAAAAACGATTTTTTACGTTTTTGAGACCCCCAAGCCTTCCTCTCGCCTGTCCCAAGTACCTCATACTCGAAATATTATTCCAGTATTCATTATCATTTATTGGTAAAAAAATTTTAAAATAAGTCAATTTAGAGTTATTTTTGAGAATTTGGGACACATGGCCAGCCTAATGCTCCTTCTGAGGTCTTTAAGAAATCAAAATATTATTTTTAACCCAATGTTCAAATTAATATTTGTATTTGTACATATTTGAAATCTTAATGATTTTTTTATCCATTTTCTCTACAATAGAAAATATACTCTTTACACTTCAGCCATTTTCTGTCATCTTCATTACAATTTGCAAGAAAATTGAAAAATGAACAATAATAATGCTTTACCATTTTTTTTGGAAATTTTTTTTCCATTAAACAAGATGTTTATTTCGCTGAACTTTTTGGGTTTTTGCACCCTCCTTCAATCGTTCATCGAACTGAACAACCACTTCATCGGTCAGTTAACCCGTTCCCACACACTCATTTATAGTTCAGAGTAACATTTGAAAAACGGTTCGTGGTTAGTTATCATTAAAAAGCTCGGGCCATATAAGATAACGATACTATAACGAAACATCGACTCGTTATGTACACAGGTAGGTAGCATATACGCAGCATAATGAATAAACCACCTCGACACAAATAATGTACTTCGAGCAGTATGAAAATACTACACACCTACGCACGAGACCGAATTAAAATACGATTTCTCGCCATCCGAATGTGTGAATTTAAACAAGTATCGTTTGGGGTAGGTGAAGGTACTTGATATAGTAATGAGTCTGGATAAAATACACTGCCGCGTAATTATAGTACATATAATAAAATTCAAAAAAGAATGGCATTTTTTTCAAAAAAAGGCGCCAGAACAAAGAAAGCTTTTAGCTCGCACACGTATTATATTCTTACACGTTTCTCTCTCGTGCCGAAGTCGTATAAATTATAAAATCGTATAATTGCCGACGCTTTTCATTTTATTTTTTCCAACGCCGCGCCGGTAGCCGAGAGTTTGGTGTAGTTTTTTGAGAAAAAGGGGTCTTTAAACTTTATCAGCTCGGGCGAGGAAAAAATTCAACAATTTTTTCGTAATTTTGAACACGTGCGTTGGAATACGACGGTAAAAAGGCGAGCTGTGCAGGTGTGACAATTGTTCTCGCTCGTGAGTTTCAACGAATTTGAAATTCGTCTTCGAAATTTTATCCATTTAGTTGCGAGTTATTCAAATTCACGATGAGTGATTATTTTTTAGAGACCTAACAAAGCAGGTAATCCAACTCGATGTAAAATTTCAAGCCGAAATAAAAATAAATCGGAAGTATATTATAAAAGAATCCTATATTCAAAATTTCAGGCACTGAAGTTGATTTCTTAAATTTTGGCGAATTTTTGAAGTTTCGAAGTTACTTTATAACCCTGCAAAATATGAAAATCTGATCTAATCAACTTATAAAGCTGAAATTCGGTATATTCCCTATTTTTGACCTCCCGAATTAACTGGAAGTGGTTTCGAGACATTTCGGAACCCCAGAATAAAATTTTGGAATTTTCCAGCACTGGAGAATAGACCATAAAAATGGTTCATACGAACTTCAGTATCTATAAACGAGGATTACTCATACTGGTGGCCTATTTGATCGATCAAAGCACAATTTTCCCAAATTTGTAACTTCAAGTTCCAAATCCATATTTTTTGGTGGAGGATTTCCCTGGAATATATTTAAAAATACGCTGACAGCGTTCGCATTGAAGTAAAAAGCTGAAAATTTGTAAACACCCTATTTTCGATCAAATAGATCACCAATGTGAGTAATTCGCGACTATAGGTGTCGAAGTTCACATAGACCATTTTTATTGGGTTTTCTCCCCAGCTGGAAAATTCCAGAATTTTCTGGAGGCTCCAAAATATCTCGAAACCACTTACAATCGAACTGAGAGGTCAAAAATAGGGGACATACCAAATTTCAGTTTTTTTCGTTAATTAGATCAAATTTTCATGTTTTGTTGGGCGATGAGATAATTTCAAATTTCAAAAATTCGTCAAAATTCGAGAAATGAACTTGAGTACTTGAAATTTTGAATATCGGTCATTTTATTATGTGCTTTCGATTTATTTTTGTTTCAGCTCAAAATTTTATTTCTAAATTGGGATATTTCCCTTGATGTACTTACGGTCAAAAAAAAATAGTTTGAATGAGATTGTGAATAATTTGCTCATTTTCAGTCTTTCATTTGTCGCATTCAAACAGAAAAATGCAGAGAGATTTGGATGATTCTCAGAATTACACAATAATTTTTGAAAAATTGTGAAGCCTATACTTATGTATTTTGTTCATTTGAAAAATATTCTTCGGTGATTCTAAAATACTTGCATTTCTCAAAATGGGTGAGGTTTTCAAACAATGTGTATATTTAGTTGAACAAAATTCGTGTTAGCCTGTTAGATGTTTTCTAGAAACTGAAAAAAGAATATGTACGAGTAGGGCTATTCCATACTTAAACAGACCAAAAATGAAGTCTGGTCTCCCTTCTCGTTGCCCCAACTGAAACGGAATTGAATATTTCATAAAATCACAGGTAGTGGATCGAATCAAAAAGTAAGTCGATATTTGAATTCTACGTCCTCAAATTATTTAAAATCGATATGCCACACAATATTTTCGTTTCTCAACATAGTTTTTCCAAAAATTGAGGGCTAGAGGGTCACTAAAGGGTCAAATCCAAAAAAATAAGCAAATTTTTGAACTCAGTGCCCTCAAAAACCTAACAAACGACAGGGCACACGTTATTTTTCATTTTTTTGAATTTTGACCCTAACAAGGATGCTAACAGAGGGGTTCAGACGGGTCAAATGAAAAAACTGAGTACATATTCGAAATCAGCACCTTCGAGTTAAGAGTGATCGATGTGTTACTTTACTTTTTAGATTTTTTCGAATTTTGGTCAAAATTGTGGACCCCCTCTACCCCACAGAGGTCTGGAGATCCCATCTTGAAAATTTATTGGTTGAAAAAAGGGAGAAAAGGACTCGTCGCTGTAATTTTTTCAGATTTTCAAATGGTAGTTTTCATCTTTTGTTCTCATTATGAAAGTTGAGCTTACACCACCAACAGGGTTTCAAAAACGTTATGAAAACGAAAACGGAAAACAGAAAAAAACGTTATTTTTTGAACGCTTTACAAAAACGAAAAAAACAAAAACAAAATTTTACAAATAACGTTAAACGAAAAAAACAATTTCTTTTCGTTTTTTTTCGTTTTTAATTTTTTTTCAACATTTTGGTAGCGAAAAGGTGATTTAAATTGATTTTCAAATCTATACAGACCTGTGGTGGGATGATGGGGTATAAATTTTTAAAATGAAATATTTAGGGTACAAAAAACTCAAGATTTTGAGATTCCAACTCTCAAAAATCAAGTGAAAAACAGTTAAAAGTCAATTTACGATGGAGAAATCTTAAAAAATTGGATTTTTCAATCATGAAAAAACTGAGATTTCGTAGAGAAAGGAGAGACATAAAAATGAAAAATTGACCTGTCTTTATATTTTTCGTTTCATGGGATAATGACTTCATGAAATAATTGCTGTTCATTTTTTATTCCAGTTCATGAAGAAATTCTTTTAAAAACACTATATTTTGCCCATTTCTTGCTCTTCTGATAAATTTTTCGACTTTTCATCGTTATATTTCATTACCACGTATTCACATTTTTACTTTCAAAAAAAAATTCAAAAACGAAAAAAAAACGTTTTTAAAAAACGAAAACGTTATAATTTTATTTAAAACGAAAAGAGCAAAAACGAAAACCAAAATTGTAAAACCGAAAACAAAAACGAAAACGAAAACCCAAAAATTTAACGTTTTTGAAACCCTGGCCACCAAAGTTCAACTTTGAGCTTTTCAAAATGTGATCACTGTTTTTGAATCTCCTATTAATTATCTTTCAGACCCCGCAAACAGTTTTTCCCCAAGTACAACATATCTTGAGATATGAGCTTTCAAAATTGGGTAATATGGCTAAAAATCGCAAATTGCATAAAAATTTCTAGCCCCGCCTCCACGACCCCTTGAGGGGTGAAAAAGAAATGATCGTGGTTTTGTGAATAGACCACCAAGGGGGAACTCGTAAAAACAATTGAGCGAAAGCGGAAGACCCCACTTCATTTTTGGTCTGTTTTAGTATAAAATAGCCCAGTAGGTATTGATTTATCACAAAATTTCATTCAAAATGAAAATAAATAGAACTTACCTAATTAATACATAATACAGTTTTTATAATCTGATGAGGATAATTCATAATTCGTGAAACATTCACTATGCATTTTTATAAAATGGATGCTTCCTAATTACTTACTTCCTAATTATTTTGACCAAAAATGGGATTTTCACTCGTCAGTCTGAATTTTTCAACTCCAAGTCTAATTGAGGGGCCTGGTGGAAAAAGGGCCTCTCAAAAAAAACATAGTTTTGAGAAAAACGTGTTTCAAGTTTCAGTTTGCAGTAACTCTGAAAGTAGTGAAGGTATTAACCTGCGGTTTATTTTATTTTATAGCTTTGACCTTCGACTACAAGTAGGGTGTTTTACCCCCATCCAAAAAAATTTTATCACTCCAGAATTACGCGATCTTTGGAGCAATGACGGAGGCCCTTTTTCCATAAGTCGATTTTCAATTATTTTTTTTACATTTTTTCCACTGAAAATAGGAAGAAATGAAAAAAAAAATGCTCCAAACATATTATTTTGGTAAATTTATCCCATAGAAGCAATGTTAGTTTTTTCGAAGAATCTCCTTTACAGGTGAAAATGACGTCACACTTTTTCTCCCTATGAAAAAATAATGCTAAAACGTAAACGATTTCATATAAAAACTTGAAAACATGATGATAATTTCGTAGGTACGTAAATTAAACGGTATGTAGTGCAACCAGTACAGTAGTGTGGTCAGGAACAAGAAATGAGTAGAGGGGATTGTAAGAAATGTCTTATAGCACTGCCTAGTGACAAGACCGAGAAGTGAAATTTTTTAAGGTCATAGTAGAAGGTTTGGAGAACCTATTGCAATAAAATATGGAAAAAGGGCCTCCGGGGCACAGAGGCCCTTTTTCCACCAGGCCCCTCAATTTTTTTTTCAAAATTGTATTCAATTTAAAAAAAATTCAGTTTTGTTTTTTAAAATTTTTTTTCATATACTTGAGCTGAAGTCGTATAAATGGTGTACCTATGTACAGCAAAGTGTCTGATAATTTGATGAAGTGGTTAATTAGAAACGATAATTAGATTGAGTTATGTTCTGGTAACTCTTTTGACCATCTAAAATCCTGAAAAGTGGAAAAAAAGGGATAGAAACGTGAGAAAACATCGTGTTGACCTAATACTTTAATTATTTCGCAAGTCGTGCTTTTTTCATTTCATATAAAGCCGGCTATGGTTTCCACGTCTACTAAGTACGTTGTAGCTGGGTATTTTTTTCTAAAATATATTTTTTCCCTTCGTAGGTCTCGGTTTGTTTTACGCGTTGAATTTTTTCTGTGCACTTTTCCACTTCACAGAGTTTTCTAGACTTTGATGTTATAGTAGCGAGCTTCAAAGTTATATAGTATATAGACGTTATGTGTACAGCACGGCGTGGAGGAATATAGAAAGAGCAGAACGGCTGGTTGGTGTATATATGAAAATTGAAATACCTCTCCTAACACCGCCGAGCCAGTCGAGCTGCCTTCAGAATGCTATATAGGCTTTTGGCGTCGTTCTTTTGGCGGCTTATACCTACATAAGTATACGTGCCGAAGAATATTACACAGGCGGACAGTTCTTTCTAATATTCGCTGCTAAACGAGAGTCTATATTATTTTCGTCGTATGTCAGCGTGTTATAGGTACACACTGTATAAATATTACGTTTATCTCGAGAAAAAACGTCATATTCACTAAGAAACGTATAACTGTTTTGCACTCTTCGCATTTGACTTATTTCTATATTTTTACCAAAGATACCTACGTTCAGTTTTCCCATTCAAATTCTTTGATCGATTTGAATTTGATGCTGTAAAGATTTTTGAAAGATTTATTCGCTTGAGGTCGATGAGCTTGTAATTGACAACTGTAAAAACGGGTTTTTGGGAGGAAAAGTGGCATTAAAATGGTTCTAATAAAGAGACAAGCGAAAACCTGTAGAGAGTTTGAAGTTTTCGGCCGAATTTGCAGCGTTTGAAGTTTAAGTAGGTGGCGTGACAATTGAATTTTTTTTTAATTTGGAAATGAAAAACTTACCTATGTACGGTATTTGAGAACACCTGAATGTTTTTATGGTTTTTCCTGATGTTTGAAGTTAATGATTACATAAGAAATACTATTTTTTTTCAATTCTGACGTTTGTTTTCGACTCGAAAAATACCAAATCTTACATCACTTTTTGAAAGTCATTGTCATAGTGATATTTTGAAGACGAATTTTTACTTAGCTACTTATTTAAATTCAATTAATTCGAGAAAAAAATGTTTAAATGTTGAACTTATCATAATTACATCCATCAAGCTGGCGAAAATTTAAAATTTCCAGCTGTAAACAATGTAATTCCAAGAAAAAACTAGGTTCTAAATTGCCATAAAATTTTAAAAATCATATATTCAATTAAGAACAAGTTTTATTAAAATACTAATTTAATCATAAAAATGAAAATAACTTTGACACAATGAACTTGGTTTATTTACTCTATAAATCTGAATTAGTCAAGGTGTTCTGGTTTTTTAATCAGTGATATAAATTTCATTGAAAATCAGTGATTTTCCACTAACTTTTCTGACAAATTAGTAATTGACTGAAAAATCTGCATTTTTCAGTGAAATTTATTTCACTGATACAAAAAGGCAGAATTTCACCAAATTTGACTGATTCAGATTTATAGAGTAAAGAGCTCTTGATAGGGTTTTTGAAAATTCACCTTATGTTGGGAGGACTGAAACAAACATTCTGTATTTTGACAAAAATTGGCGATCAAGTTGACATTGACTAGAGGGCTTCCCAAAAAATTGTTCAACTCTCCCACTTGAAAGGAAACGGAGCATAAGGGAGCTCAATGTGCGAAATTGAAAGAAAAAAAACAGTTCTTCGCTTTTTTGGGGGCTGCACCTTCCTGAACTATTAATCTTGAATTTAATTGCAACTTTTTGCCATTTTCTCTCATTTTTGAATCAGTGAAATTCATCGAAAAACACTGAAAAACAGTCAGAATAACAGCACAATAATTAATCAGTGAAAATTGTTTCACTGAAAGCAAGTCAGTGAAAGAAAATTACCGGTAATCAGTGAAAATTCACTGAAAACGCAGTGATATTTATGAAATTTACTGAAAAATCTGTGGAATTCTTTGAATAATCAGTGGAAAATCACTGAATTTCACTGAGTTTTCCTGTGCTGCAATTCCGACTGTTTATCAGTGAATTTTCACTAATTCGGAATGAGACAAGCAGCTTGAAAAGTGTCAGATGACATTTTTTTTTATCAAATTGAAATCTCTTCCTGAACTCCTTAAAATCGAGCCAAAAATTTTAGTCCTCTACAGTAACCGTTGATGAAATTATTCTTGGAAATTTTACAGTAATTCTGCCAAATACTTACTCTCTCATTTTTAAATCAGTGAAATTTATCAAAAAACACACCGGACGGTAATGAATCAATGAAAATTTTTACATTGAAAGCAAGTCAGTGAAAGAAAATCACTGGCAATCAGTGAATATTCACTAAAAACTCAGTGATATTCATGAAATTCACTGAAAAATCTGTGAAATTCTTTGAATAATCAGTGAAAAATTACTGAAAATTTTCCTGTGCTGCAATTCTGACTGTTTATCAGTGATTTCTCTCTGATTGGGAATGAGAGAGTACAAACTTACATTTTGAGTAACTCTTTATAAAATTTATTTATTGCTGAAATTTTGTAAAAATTGCCTAAATCAAAATTAAGTTGACAGCTTTGTCATGATTTTTTTGGAAAATTTCACCAATAAAAATTCTGGATGCCCCAAAAAAATTGCCTCAAATTTAAAATGTTCGAGAGAGCAATTTTGATGAAAATCGAAAAATGTTAAATTTTGTATTCTGCATATTTTCAACCTCCTTGTCGTGGACAAAAAGTGGTGCCTAATTTCAAGGTCAATGGTTTAAAGAGAGGTGTTGAAACTCGAATCGAATCTCTTGAAGGAGAGGGTAACCATTCCAGCTGGTGGCACTTCCCAAAATTGATGAAAATTTCCACGTTTTTCAAAGATTGTCTCCTTTTAAGATTCTCTAGTATCCTAATTCTTTAGGCTGGGAGGCTCAATTGTTTGGAAGGTTTCTTACCCAATGTCAAGTTTTTTACCAATTTTTGTCAAAATCCATAATGTTTTCTTTTCTTTGCTCACTTTCCGTACTCTCTCATTTATCAATCAGTGAAAATTATCGAAAATTATTGGAAACCAGGCAGAATTGCGGCACAGTAACAAATCAGTGAGAAAAATATCACTGAAAGCAAACAGTGAAAAAATTGCTGCTCTCTTATTTCTGAATCAGTGAAATTTATCAAAAATCACTGAAAAACAGTCAGAATTGCAGCACAGTAATAAATCAGTGAAAATGTTTTCACTGAAAGCAAGTCAGTGAAAGAAAATCACCGGAAATAAGTGAAAATTCACTAAAAACTCAGTGATATTTATGAAATTTACTGAAAAATCTGTGAAATTCTTTGAGTAATCAGTGAAAAATCGCTGAAAATCAGTGTATTTCACTGATTTTTCCTGTGCTGCAATTCTGACTGCTTATCAGTGATTTTTCACTGATTTGGAATAAGAGAATGGAAAATCAATAAAAATTCAGTAAAATCTCTGAAATTTGATGAAAAATCAGTGAAAATCCGCTGAAAACCAAAAATTTTTGACGATTTTCCCTGTGCTGCAGTTCTGACTATCTACCAGTGACTTTTCACCGATTCAAAATGAGAGTAGATGAAAAAACTATCTCATTCTTGTCTCCGAGGGCCCTAATCTGTACACGTACGTACATACAAAATACTCACGCGACGAAATTAAAACCACCGTCGCGTCGACATGATTAATTGCGTGGAAATGCGTTTTACGAGCAAAGGTATACTATTGGATAACAACATTTCAAGATTAACTGGGATTTCTTTACGACGAGTACATCGTGATACTTGAAGGGGCCCAGTCGCCGCCTCAGCCTTCCGCGGTAATTAAAATTCATAACATAAACTTTCGCATCATTGTTTCGGTTCTAAACAATTTCGTTTCAGAAGAGTTGAAATTTCCGCCGGAGAAAAACGATACAATATGCAAATCGAAATCCCTCCAGAAGATTAAGTACCTTTTACCATGTCGCCTAGAATAGAATTAATGATTTACGTCGAGCTTGTCCCATACTTCCGCACCGTCCCGTCTGTTGCCCCATCCCTTCGTATATTTTACGTACGGTTCTTCTAAACGTACCCCGGTGGCGTTGGCTTGACGCCTCCACCTCGTATTGTTGTATGTGCTTTTCGCACGTAGGTCTAGGTATACTATACACCGAGTACGAGTAGTTATGAAAACATATTAGACCTTTAATTATTTTACGTATTTGCGCGGCCAATTTCGTCGTCGTTCTGGAGCCCGACGAACCTGTATGTTTAGTATGTAGGTCTCTACAACGAGAGGATTTCACCCCCCCCCCCCCTTGGAATTAAAACCTTGAAGTTGCCATTACGTCCTAAGCCGCTCCTCCGAATGGTTAAACGGTAGCTAGGTAGTAAGTACAATGTATATAGGGTTGTTTATAAAATCGGTGTTGGGAAGAGGAGACGTGTTCTCTCATGGTGTGAATTATTAGTCCGTACAACAAAGCTAGCGAAATTCGGGACTTGTTCGGCATTGATTTACGTAAAGTCTCTTCTATTTTATACCTTCCCTGTAAGGATACTCTGTTGGGTCGGGTTCGTTGACCGGATACCGAAAGTGGCACGAGTTGAAGTGTTGTAAAGTTTTTGGCAGATAATAAAGGTTGACACGACTACAAGTCGCGGCGAAGTTCATCCGATCCGATGGATTTGTTGACGTTGAGAAATGTTGAATAGAAAAACACTTCCATATTTTAGATGGGTTCGAGGTATTCGAGATGATTTTTTGTGCAGCCAAGTCAACCCTGGAAATGAAAACGTTCGTGATGTAATTTTCGTTGTTTCGTTCGCCGATCTGAATATGCTCGCGAGAACGACGATTTCGTTTCATGTGGTGCATTTTTTTTTCTTTTCACGCGTGTGTGTCATTACACAGCTACGGTTTTTTTTTCAAGTCTATATATTTTTGATATTTAAATTTTAAAATGTTCAAATTTTCTCAATTTTTCCAACTTTTAAATTTTTTTCTCGAAATTATTTTTTTGGAAAATAATAATTATTTAAAAATGCAAAGTTTGTAAAAATTGTTAAAAAGTTGTAAGTTGACACACAATTTTACTGTATTCCACTTGAATTGTGTAATTATTTGCAAGCCTGCCTCAGTCTGCTGAGATAGAAATTTTAATTCGTGATCATCTCACTGCAAGGAGGTAAATGTGTTAAATTTAATAAACTTACTTCACCAAAGTAATGAATAATATCGAAATAATTCAATTCAACTCATACTGAAGAGTAAACCTATCTAAGATATTGAAAAAGTTACTGAAAATGGAAGAGTTCGTATTTGATAATTTGAAAGCAGGGAATAGAAGTCAGCCGAAAAGTTGACTCCTGACTCCGCTTGACTCCCGGAGTCAAGGGAGAAAGTTGACTCCTAACTCCGGATTGACTCCCGGAGTCAAGAGAGAAAGTTGACTCTTGACTCCGGAGTCGGAGGAGAAAGCTGACTCTTGACTCCGGAGTCAAACTCACACCCTGACTCCTGACTCCACCTTGGCTCCGGAGTTAATTTCAGACCTTGACTCCGGATTCGGTATTTACCTTGACTCCAGAGTGAAGTCAGAGTCAATTTGGAGTCAATTTGAAGTCAGTTTGACTCCGATTTTGGAGCAGGGAATAGAAATCAACCAAAAAGTTGACTTTTGACTCCACCTTGACTCCGGAGTCAGACTCACACCCTGACTCCTGACTCCTACTTGACTTCAGGATCAATCTGTTACTTTGACTCCGACTCTGGAGTCGACTCTTATTCCCTGTTTGAAAGTGAACTCATAATAATCAGGTTTTCCCTTTCCAGAGGGTTTTTTTTTCAGTTTTTTCTTTGCGATTGCTTTTCAAAATCTGTAGTTCACTATCTGATTTCTTTTTCGTGATTTTTTTTTTAAAAAATCAGCATCATCTGTGCGAACGCATCCCCATGCTATTTAGAATTGTATTTCTATTAAATCATTGCTACATTCAGCTGAATCGATTGCCCTAGATTATCTTTTCTTCTAGTTAATTTTTAAATTGAATTATCAACATTGTCACCCGTACTTTTCTCTCTATTGCTTCAAAAGTAATTGCGTTTACCTCTTAAAATGGTCTTGTTTATATTATAAGCAATAGGGTGACAATGAAAAGATGGGTAAATTTTTTTTTCTAATTTTGAAATTGCGCACCCTCCAAAAATGTTCATTTGTATGAAAAAAAATTATTCCCAAAATTTCACTTCTCTGAGTTGAGGTTAACCCGTGCCGCCCGGCACTCAAAGTTGAGGACGCGACGCCCGAGCGCATTCGATGCTACCCCGCCACCATACGCGGTGATGAAGTTTTTTGTGTACGGGCTACGTTAAAAAAATGTTCTTACGTCGTTATGGGGGCCAGGGGAGGGGTAGGTGTAAAAATTTTACTCAATAAGGAACCGTTCTAGGTTATATAGAGTATACCCAGTCTGACCCAGACTGTTTAGAAATTTTTTTGTGATTTTATGACTGTTGAAAAAACTTGTAAGTATAGCGATTTTTTCCCATTGTTTTCGATGTTTTTAACACAGAAATCGGCTCTCAACTATGATCTGCAAGTATTTCACACTCAAGTATTGTAAAGAAAAGAGAAGGTAGCGAAAATTTTCCAAACACTTGGGGTTTTCAATTTTGGAGGGCTGATTTAAAGCGAAAAACATCAAAAACAATTGGAAAAAAATTACTGTATTTACAAGTTTTTTCAACAGTCATAAAATTACAAAAAAATTTCTAAACAAACTGGGTCAGGCTGGGTATACTCTATATAACCTAGAACGATTCCTTATTGAGTAATATTTTAACACCTACCCTCCCCTGACCACCATAACGACGTAAGAACATTTTTTTAACGTAGCCCGTACGCAAAAAACTTCATCACTGTGTACGGTGGCGGGGTAGCATCGAACGCGCTCGGACGTCGCGTCCTCAACTTTGAGTGCCGGGCGGCACGGATTAACCTCAACTCAGAGAAGTGAAATTTTGGGAATAATTTTTTCCATACAAATGAACATTTTTGGAGGGTGAGTATTTTTGAAAATGAAAATTTCAGTTTCATTGTCACCCTAATATACAACTAGACATGGCCTAATGTGAGTTTTGGATAAGGATAAAAAATCGTTTTTTCCATAGTAGGTATCATTAAAAATCATGATGTTTTTCAATTCGATGCCGTCATAACATGTTAACCAAAAGTATTTTTTGTCATTTTTTGCTGTAAGAATTTCACTTTTCTCACTCTGCCGAATGGAAACGTAGACAGTAACGTTGTCCATACCAGAGGACAATTGCTTGAATAAAGAGATGTTATCAAATTAAAATTCGAAAAAATTGCAAAAACGTTTTTGAAATAATAGTCATGGCACTGAAAAACTGTAATTAATTTCCAAAATCACGCATACTGTAAAGCCAAGCATTGACAAATGATCATTTTAAACGGTACACTTTACAGTAGCGATGATTTGTTATCTTTTGATGCAGTGTTTTCTGAACATCAACCTTGAAAAATGTTCATAGCATTGTATGAAATTGTTATCATGTACTGTCGAAGTGATAAAGAATAATAATTTTAGACAGTGCACTACCAAAATACTGTTATTTGTTCATGCAGTGCTACACTGACACATATGTTAACTTTTTAAAAAAATATTTCATTTTATAAATGAATTTACAGTCAAATAAAATTTTTTCAGAGAGGTCACCCACTCCAAATAATCTTACTCATGAATTTTCTTCTGTATCCAGGATATGTTTTTTTACCCGAATTCTGCAGTTAAGAAAGAGTTAACCTTGAGGGGGTTTGGGACCACCTATAATGTTAACTTTTTTCTTTGTTGAGTGATTAGACTTTGTTAAAAAAATATAAGCGAAATCGAATGAAATGAGGTAAAACCCCTGATCGAATTGACATGGGATGGTCAGTGGTCACTCCCTTTTTGTGTCTCATAATTGTTGAAAACCCTTCAACTTTACACTTTACTAAATAATCTTAAAAATTTAACAAATGTTCAAAGAATTGAGTACGTAAATGTCAAAAAAATCTAAATCTTTGAATAACAGAATTTTTTCTGAAAAATTGGTCAAACGTTTTCAAAATTTGAATTGTAATTTGAAAAAATTACCAAAATTTGGAAAATTAATCGTCAAACTCAATTTTGATAGAATTTTACGTATTTTAGTACTCTCTCAATTATAAATCAGTGAAAATTACCGAAAATCACTGAGAAACAGTCAGAATTGCAGCACAGGAGAAAATCAGTGAAAAAAAATCACTGGAAATCAGTGAAAGTTCACTGAAAACTCAGTAATATTTATGAAATTCACTGAAAAATCAGTGAAATTCTTTGAGTAATCAGTGAAAAATCACTGAAGATCAGTGAATTTCACTGATTTTTCCTGTGCTGCAATTCTGACTGTTTATCAGTGATTTTTCACTGATTCGAAATGAGAGAGTATTTAATTTGAAGAAGTGTAATGAAAAAAAGAGTAAACAACAGATTTTCGCCGTAATTGCAATTTTTAGTTGAAAATTGATTACAATTTTTGATATTTGAAAACAGTGGAGGAAAGAGAGAGTTGAACTTTTTCATTTTAAATCTTCGAGGGTAAAGTATTGGGGCCTGCCACTCGCTCTTACCGGTTCTATTTCTCATTTTTACCTTCATTGAAAATTCGTTTCAACGTATTCCTCATTTAAAAATAAGTTTTATCCAAATTTTTTGAAAAGACATTCACTCTTTCAATTGTCAGTACTTTATTTCTAAGTAATGATATAAAAAATGAAACACATTAACCCATCTTTTGAAACTTATTATTTCAAATGAATTGAATTTAATGAATGAAATTATTCACGTCGTTTCAGTTGATTTATCTTCGAAATGTTTGCAGAAAACTATTAAAAAATCCCTCCCCCCAAAAAAAAACCTGAAAAATTGCCCCCCAAAATTTGGCCAATTTTTGGTCACCTTTTTCTCAAAAAAGGTAAGTCACTTTTTTTCTTTGGAATTTCGCTATGATGCCTAAATCATGCAAAAAGTCGTTCTAAAAGGTCAGGCAAGATAAGTCAGTCTTTTTGCTCAACAAATTTTATTAGACACCCTGTAATGTTCTTTTAAAAAGTAGATTCTTAAAATAAATTTTTTTCTTACCTGTAATTCAATTGAATTTCAAATTATTAAAGATTTAAATATTGCCAATAAAAATCTTAATGATTTACTTGATCGTTTTAAAAGAGATCTTGAATACAGACATTTAGAACTCTCTATCCATAAGTGTGTTACTATGGTTTTTTCCTACCGCCACTTCAACCCTGCAGACATTTTTGTACATATTAATGGTCAGCCTTTTGAATTGAAAAACTCTACCAAATATTTAAGGCTTCTTCTCGATGGCAAACTTAATTGGAAAAATCACATTATACAGGTGTGCTCCTCTGTTTCAAGAGATTTAAACTTATTGAAATGTTTAGCGAATACCTTCTGGGGGGGGCAGATCCAGAGATTCTTTTACTTTTATATAAATCAATTATTCGTTCTAAATTAGATTATGGATCCATTTTCTATCATAATGCGAGCAAAAGTGTTTTAGCTACAATTGATAAGTTTCAATCCTCTTGCATTAGAACATGCTGAATCCAAAGTACCTCCACTTAAAATTAGAAGATCATATTTAGGCTATAAATTCTTAATGAGGAAACTTCAAAATGAATCGGAATCTATAATAGATGATCATGTAAATATATACACAAAATGGCGTTTCTCTAAAGCCAAATTACCATTATTACCTACCATAGCAAATAGATTAAGTAGAATTAATACAGAAATCATATCTTCTCCTACCTCCTTATATTTCAACCTCTCCTTTAAAGATGCTACCAATAAATTCCCTATACAACTTCTACCTCAAAGTGATAGTCCTCCTAACACTACACTCACTGATCTCATAAACAAGAATTACCAAGATTGGATGCTAGTATTCACAGATGGATCCAAATCCGAACAGGGTTGTGGAGCCGCCTTTTACATTCTTGAATATGAAATTAAGAAACAGTTTAAAATACCCAGTGTATCCTCAGTTTTAACATCTGAACTATATGCCATAATACAAGCTATCATTTTTATTCGAGTTAATGCAAGGCATTTAAATCAAATCTTAATAATATCAGACTCAAAAAGTGCACTTTGCTCAATTAATAATATTGATCACAGGTCAAATATAATTGCCCTACAAATTCGTAATTATGTTGTCCATCCTTATAAAAAAAAATGCAAATTAAATATAGCAATGCTATGGGTTCCTAGCCACACTGGTATTCCTGGTAATGATAAGGTAGATTTATTAGCTAAACAAGCAATTCTAGAAGGTTTGCCATTTGAAGGTATAGTAGTACAGGATCTCATTCCTCTGGTTCATCAAGCTCACTCCAATATGTGGAATAAACTTTTTAGATCTTCCTTTTCCAATGAAAAATCAACCTATTTACTTATCCAGCATGATATTCCTAAAATTCCTTGGTTCCGTCAAGTGAAATATCTTTCTAGGTACAGTAAAACATTTCTAATGAGACTCCGTACAGGTCACTCTTCCCTTCCTAACCATCTATTCAGAATCATGGCCATCAACAATCCTACATGTCCCTTGCACACAATCCCTGAAGCGATATGTGATATCAATCATCTACTCTTTGAATGTCCTGCTCTCTCATGTTTTAGATCAAAACTATACCAAAGTCTTCTAAGTGCAAGAGTGAGTACTCCTTTTTCTGCTCTGTCAATCATGAATAATACTAGTAAAAATATCTACTCTGCATTAAGTTCCTTTATACAGGAGGTGACAGCGTTCACCAATGGTGTTATACGTTTCTAATGAATTCTAATTATTGCTGGCATGGCCTGATAGAACTAGTAGTCTGAACCCACAAAAAGAAAAAAAAAAAAATTATTGATTGGTGTAATGAAAAATTCTTTTAGAGAGAGAGAGATTTTATTTTTGAGGATCAGCCTGGTAGGGCAATAGTCCAGGCAAATAAGAGAAAAAATGTACCAAACCCCCAAAAATTAAAGCCTGATTTTTTTTTCGCGTTTTACGTTCGTAATGGTCCACTACACAACATACTAAAATGGACAACCCCACAACCCTCCGCTACCCCAGGGGAGGGGTAAACGTCCGCTGAAAACCGGTTTTTCGTGAATATCTCCTCAAATAAGCCTCAAAATTGAAAAGTAGTTATGAACAATCTTGTTCTACGCGTAATTTCCTATCGGAAGGGGGTTTTCTTTTCCAAAAACACTCACTTCCTTGACCAAAAATTAAGGGTAAAAAACGCCTATTTTTCAACAATTTACAGCATTTTTGGAAAAAATTGAAACTTTTGGGAATATCTCCTCAAAAAAGTCTCAAAATGGAAAAATGGTTATGAGCAATCATGTTCTACGTGTAATTTCCTATCGGACAGGTTCGTTTTTTTTTTCGAAAACACCCGCTCAAAAATTAAGGGTAAAAAACACCTATTTTTCCAATATTCACAGTATTTTTGGAAATTATGG
Organism: Pseudococcus viburni; assembly: GCA_033439095.1. Taxonomy (NCBI): domain Eukaryota; kingdom Metazoa; phylum Arthropoda; class Insecta; order Hemiptera; family Pseudococcidae; genus Pseudococcus; species Pseudococcus viburni. The sequence goes on from JAVBJF010000090.1 coordinate 251,889, forward strand.
AAATACGAAGCTAAAAGTACCCAAAATGAGTATTTTTTTTATACATGCCGGTAGGGTATTCCAAAAAAAAGTCACCGCAAAAATTTCAACCCTACCGTTAATTATAAGGGAGGTTATTGAAATTGAATACTGCATTTAAAAAATCGAAGTTGTGGAAAGAAAAAGTACTATAAACGCGATGTTATTGCTGATTATTGGTGATTCGAAACATTTCTTTGCGTCGTAAGGATTCAAAAACGATATTTTCAGCTTCGTATTTCCATTCATTTCCAAAAATACTGTAAATATTGAAAAAATAGGCGTTTTTCACCCTTAATTTTTGGGCAAATAAGAGGGTGTTTTTGAAAAAAAAAACGAACCTGTCTGATAGGAAATTACACGTAGAACATGATTGCTCATAACCATTTTTCCATTTTGAGGCGTTTTTGAAGAGATATTCCCAAAAGTTTCGATTTTTTCCAAAAATGCTGTAAATTGTTGAAAAATAGGTGTTTTTTACCCTCAATTTTTGGTCTAGGATATGAGTGTTTTTGAAAAAGAGAAAAATCCTTCCGATAGGAAATTACGCGTAGAACAAGATTGTTCATAATTACTTTTCAATTTTGAGGCTTATTTGAGGAGATATTGACGAAAAACCGGTTTTCAGCGGACATTTATCCCTCCCCTGGGGGTAGTGGAGGGTTGTGGGAGTGTCCATTTTAGTATGTTGTGTAGTGGACCATTACGAACGTAAAACGCTAAAAAAAAATCAGGCTTTAATTTTTGGGGTCAACTCCTAAAATGCCTGGACTACTATTACACTCAAGCTATAAATAGATTGTGTACAGAACTTGGAAATTTATAGTAATTGGATATAGGAATATAAACCCACTAGATATTAAAAAAGTATTGAGGTACCTAATTTAGGTTTTAGTCTAAAGTTGGTTTTGAGTTTAATTTGGAGATTTTTAATAGTTAAATGTTTTTTTAGACTTAAAAGATATTTGCGAGTTGATCTTGATAGAAAATCTTCAATACTTTCTAGATTTATTTGCTCTTGGATTTTCTGGTTACGCATAAACCATGGTGAGTTGGTGATTATACGGCTAAATTTGTTTTGAAATGTTTGTATCTTTTTTTTAATGGTTTTGCTGGATCCATACCATACTGGAGCTGCATAGCAGAATGTAGGTCGTAGTATAGATTTATACAGGAATAGAGCGGTTGAGATCTTTAGTTTAGATTTACGGTTTATAAGTGGAAATAATAAGGATAATTTGGCTTATCCATCTCGAAGTTTTTGTGTTAGATATGATCATTGATCAGATCTCAAAACTGTCCCAATCTAATTTTATCAAATTACATCAAATCATATGAAGACCTCACGGGAAGAACGGGTTAACTGAAATTTTACAAATTTTACAGGAGAGCGTTTTAAAGATAACGTACGCCTGGAACTAAAAAAAAAGGGTTTTCAATTTTTTTTTTTGATTTTATTACTTTTCAAAGGTCATTTTGAATAGATTTATACAAAAAAAAAATACTCAAAAGCTTTTAAAAAGCCACAGGACCGTATTACATCACTGAACACACAACAACATTTTCACCAGTTAACCCATTCTTTCCGTGTAAGCGTAGCAATTAACTCGTTCTTTCCGTATTGCGCAGCAATTAACCAGTTCTTTCCCTGTCCGCTCGCAGTAAATTCCTTCTTTCACTGTTATTTTACCATGAACATATTCTTATACGTTTTTTGATACTTGTAAATTCATTTTCATTTTTATACAAGAGAAAAATTTTATTAAACCGAAATTTTCATGTTTTTTCTTCTTTAAAAAATCAAAAAATGTCTGATAATTGAAAGAATATTGTACCTAACTTTTCCGATTGATATATCATGAAAAAATTTTTTTCCTACTTCACTTTGTATGATTGCATATTTTTGTAAAAATGAAACTGTGTGAAAATTTTGGAATTTACATCTCAGGCGATGAATCAACTTGTACTTACTGACGCGAGTTTTTTGTTTGGATTTTACAATCATAACATCTTAATGTGAGTTTGTTTTTTAGCTACAGATTAAATCCCCCCAAACTTTGGAGATCATTTTCTAGTGTCAGAATGAATACTCTCAACAGTTATAGGAAAAAATTCGATATGATTTTATTTTTATAAATAAGAAAAAAATGTTAATAGGATCTTTGAGATTAAAAATAATAAAATATAACACTGGTCAGAAATTAAAAATAATAAAAAAAAAGAGCCTTTAGGAAATTAAAAATATTTTTAAAAAAACAACCTTCGAAATTAAATTACGTACCTAACTATGACTAAAATTTTTGAAAAAGTTTAAAACATTTTATAAGGTTAATCATCTCATTCATACATACAAAAAGAATAAATTATCATATTTTTGAGATAAAAATATAAAACAAACAAACAAACAGTCTTCAGGGATTAAAAATTATAAAAAAACAGCCTTGAAAAATCGAATTAGGTGTAATTAAGATTAAAAAAAAAAGTTTGGAACATTTGACTAAGCTAATTTTCTCGATTTTTTAACGAATTTTTTTATTGACATCTTTCGTGAAATTGTCTTCGTTTCTTTCGATCGTTTAGGTTTGACAACGGGGCGCTTTTTTCCTAGTATCTTTTGCGAAATTTTACCGACTTTTCCGTTCTTTTTTGTTTTTTTTGACGTTTCCGATACTTTTTGGACAGCAGGAAGCACAGGTAATTTTCTCAAATACGTCTGGGTAGCTAGTAAGCAATATGGTGACAAAGTCTGGAGATCCTTAAATTTATTGTAAGAAATCGGCAGCTTTTCTAAACAAAATAAAACAAAAAATGTTTTAAAATTAAGTTACAAATGAATATATTCCATTTGCCAATTATCTAGTTACCTGAGTATGCCTTCAGAGGAATGAGAAATTTGTTTTTTTCACGTCTCGGAAGTGGTTTTGATATTAAGATACCCTCCAACTCAGGACCATCATAAGCTGTACGATACATAACACTTCGAAGTTTCGTTCGGCTGAATTTTATAACTTTGAGACTCTGAATAGGAAACGTACACATTTTTGATGTATAATATATAGAAGATAGATATGAATTCCAATCGAACACCATATCTTTAGTAACTTTACGAACGTCGAATGGAGTGGGTTTCACTCGTATGTTTTTAAAATGTGATCGCCAACCAGCTGGCATTTCAGCTCGAGTTTTTGAGTTGATTAACGAACTATTTCGATCACATTCATTGTACGAGTGGCCTTAAATGGATATGTTACAGTAATCTCGTCTAAAAAATCCGTTCTGGTAAAACGATGTAGTGTAAAAATCGTATCACAATATAATTCTTATTCTGCCCTGGGCAGGAATCACAAAATATTCTCATTTTTCGAATGTTATTCGGCATCTTTATTTTTTACATAAGCCACGTAAAAGTACATGGTTTATTGCATAAAATGGCACAAAAAAGTCACTTTTGAAAAAACCCTCAATTAACCCGTTCTTCCCGTGAAGTCTTCATATATATTCAGTTTGATGTAATCTAATCAAATTACATCCGGGAAAACCGGATGTAATTAGATATAATTTTATTAGGACATTTTTGAGATACAATTTTATCAAAACAGATAAAATTTGATGTAATTTTAAATACCTAAATCAGATATGATTATCTAAAAAAATTTCATCGGGTGCTGATGACTTTCGATGCATTTTCAGTCGAATAATTCCACTGTACCTAATAATCGCTTTTCTCCAGCCAAGTTCATCTCGTCGAATAATTTTTCACGAGTAAGCAATACGATCGAACTAATTTCCCAAACACGAAAGGTTATAAATCAGATAATGGCGATCTGCCCTAATCCAACATTTTCCCCTGTTTCTCGGCTTGTAAATTTGCACAGGCGAAAACATGGTAGCGGCCGAATTTATTATGTCGTTTACATTATACTCGCGCGAGGTTACGTCGTAATGGTCATCTGTTACCCGAAAAAGTTGCGTCGAAGAAGAAATTTTTTAGGCAAAAAGCGTTACTCTTTTACGTACGAATATAGGACAAGCTATGGCCGTCGTCAATGCTTGTTTACACACGCTATATAATATGGTATATAAATGACAACGCAGATGGGGGCGACATGGCAGCATTGGAGAATATGGAGAGTAGGAAGGCAAAAGAGAGCGAGAGAGAGAAAAAAGACGAAAACTATAAATTTATGTGGTTCGCCAAAAACTCTGTATACAGATTTATGGAAGTTTTCCGCGTCGCGTTGTTTTTTCGTATGTGGAAAAAAATTCTTATGTAAGGGTTTTATGTGGCGGTACCAAAGGGAGGAGGGCGAGTGGCGAGTATCTTGTTTATATTATACTTTAGCGACACACATATAGAGTTTAAAGTCGCATGATAATGATCCAGGCGGATATATATTATATATAAACCGGACCCGGCTATATAAAATACACTCGACGATCTGGATAAAAGGCTGGATACGACGGGGTTCGCTGGGTATGGTCGTATTTTCGAAAAAATTCGCAACATACGAAACTTTGATCCTATTATAGCGGATAGATAATTTTTCAATTTTGCCGGAGAGTTTTCTTTATCGAAAGACGATATTGGGCTCGACTTTTTTGTGCCTTTACTTCGGTTCTTGCTGCTCTCATCTCTCTCGGGGATTTGCGAATGACAAAAAGTTTTTATGAAAGATGCTCTCTTTGTTGCTCGCCGCGTTCGTTTCACGTTGGCCGCACGATATGTTGGAAATCTTCGCCCCCTTCGATAATATTTGAATGGTAATTCGCAACACGTGTGACTGCAGTGTAAAGCTCTGCCTCATCGCGCCGCCACTTCGTATCCAAATTATTCGCAACCGGGGCCATATTACCGCCGAGCAACGTCTTCGGGATACGTTTAAAGTGGTTTCGTTTCGCCTAATTTCCAACTAAAGTAACTCTAAAATCAGCGTGTTATTACTACATCGGCGAAATATTACGTCTTGTAACGATACAACAAGATGCGTCGCTCTGGCCCATCTCCGCGGATCCTACGGTGCCGTTAGTTTCACTACCTACTGTAATTGATGTACCTGTTTTGTACTTTTATGGCTGGTGGTGGGTACCTGGATGGTGAGTGTGCCTTCGGTGCGAATGTGGGGCGAAAACGTGCTGTGAATGATGGTAAGTTGGGTTTGGGTGCGAGGAGCTTTTTGGATGCGATGTGGATGGAAATTTGATGACGGGAATCTTGAGAGTGGGAGAAGAGGAAAAATGTATGAAAATATGAGAACCGATGGTACTTGAGGAGCTGTCACAGAAAGTACAAGCGGAGAAGGGCACACTGAACGTCGATTTTATAACGCGAGTTTGGATATACTCGCGTGAATTTTTTTCCAAGTTCATAAATTTTCGTCGTTTTTATAACGTTGAAATTTTCTCAGTTTTTTACAATTATAAAAAAATTTTCCCGACGTTTTTTCGAACCCTAAAATTTTCCAACTTCAAATTTTTTTTTATATTTTCTTATTTTAGTCTACAGTCCAACTGGCAAAAAGTGTACATTGAGCGTGATTTTTTGGGGCTCAAAAAAATCAGTTGGTTTATTGTGGGTATGGGTCCCATAGTATGAAAAAAGTGTATTTTGGATTTTTGCCCTTGCACAATAGAGAGCTGAGGTCTAAAAACCCCTCTTTTTTCCCATTTTTTCAACTTGGCCGGGCGCAAAAAAATTTTTCACAATTTGATAGCAGACATTCCCCCGACTCCAAATATATGTTACAACCCTTGGGCCACTTGCACAATGGGGCGCTAGGTCCCCCAAAGTGCGATTTTTCGCCAAATTTGACCATTTTTGTCACAATAATGCCTCTGTATGCGACATGTGGTCTGGGGCGCAAAAAAATTAAACGAAGTGTATACTCACATTCATTCCGCATCCGATGAGGCAAACTTTAAGGAGAATGGTTTGCACAATACGTCGTGGTGGAATTTTAAAGTTGAGAAAATGTGTGATTTTCACCCCTTTTCATCATAAATTAAGTTATCAAAAAAATTCTGAAATTTGGGTTGCGACCCATCAAAATGGGTTAAAATTTTACAAGCAGAACGAAATTATTAGTGAAAATTGAATTTAAGCAATTTTGACCCTTTTTGAGCCTCAAATTGAGCCCCATTTTTGAGTATTTCTCAAAAATTGGCATGTGACCTATGAAAGAGGGCTAGAATTTCGTCAAAAATTCAAAAATGTGATCCAAAACTATTTTTGAGCAAATTGTGAGAATTTTGAGCCTCAAATAGGATCAAATTTTGAGTATTTTCCAAAAATTGGCATGTGACATATGAAAGTCGTATAGAATTTCGTCAAAAATTCAAAAATGTTATCCAAAACCATTTTTGAGCAATTTTCAAAAATTTTGAGTCTGAAATTGAGCAAATTTTTTACTATTTTCAAAAATTTGGGAGGTCACATACCAATTTTTGGAAAATACTCAGAACTTGATCCTATTTTGGGCTCAAAATTCTCAAAAGTTGCTCAAAAATGGTTTTGGATCATATTTTTGAATTTTTGATGAAATTCTAACCCTCTTTCATAGGTCACATGCCAATTTTTGAGAAATACTCAAAAATGGGGCTCAATTTGAGGCTCAAAAAGGGTCAAAATTGCTTAAATTCAATTTTCACTAATAATTTCGTTCTGCTTGTAAAATTTTAACCCATTTTGATAGGTCGCAACCCAAATTTCAGAATTTTTTTGATAACTTAATTTATGATGAAAAGGGGTGAAAATCACACATTTTCTCAACTTTGAAATTCCACCACGGCGTATTGTGCAAACCATTCTCCTTAAAGTTTGCCTCATCGGATACGGAATGAATGTGAGTATACACTTCGTTTAATTTTTTTTGCGCCCCAGACCACATGTCGCATACAGAGGCATTATTGTGCCAAAAATGGTCAAATTTGGCGAAAAATCGCACTTTGGGGGACCTAGCGCCCCATTGTGCAAGTGGCCCAAGGGTTGTAACATATATTTGGAGTCGGGGGAATGTCTGCTATCAAATTGTGAAAAATTTTTTTGCGTCCGGCCAAGTTAAAAAAATGGGAAAAAAGAGGGGTTTTTAGACCCCAGCTCCCTATTGTGCAAGGGCAAAAATCCAAAATACACTTTTTTCATACTATGGGACCCATACCCACAATAAGCCAACTGATTTTTTTGCGCCCCACAAAAGCACGCTGATTTCGATTTCTAGAGCACTTTTCGCCACTTGGACTGTAGACTATTTTCTCTCACCTCGAGATATTTTACTGAGATTTTTTCCAAGTTTGAAATTTTTTCTCAAATTATTATCCTAATCTCAACATTTTTTCAAACATTTTCCAACTTTCATTTTCAATGCAAATTTTTCTCAACATTTTTTTAATCCTGAAATTTTTCTCAAAATTTTTAAAATTTCGGTATCTTCCTCAAAGTATTTTGAACTCCGAAATTTTTCTCAAAATGTTTTAAACCATGAAATTTTTTCAAAATTTGATCCAACTCTTGAAATTTTTCTCAAATTTTTTTCTTGTTTCAAAATTTTTCTTCCAACTTTTCATTTTCTTGAGTGATGCACTTTTTTTAGGGGAATATAAAACTGCACGACAAAAGAACGGGTTTGCACGACGAAAATGGGAAAATTGAATCACGACAGAGTAATGGGAATGCACGACAAAGTATGAACGACAAAATAATATGAATGAACGACAATTTTTGAGATAAGAAATAAAATAATCATTGAACGACAGTATATAATGCGCAAGAAATTGATCCAAAACTTCTACGAAAATTCAAGAAGTTGGAGGGGAGGTGGGGGAATTTTGAAGATTTCCGTAGCTGGAACTATGTAGTTTGGAAAATAGTCGGTAATCGTGAACATGTCATGAAGTCAACGTGTACCTGCCCATTTTTTTTTGAAAAATGCCCACTGTAAGCATAGTGTTGGCATGCTGATTCAATTACAACTTGTCAACATACCCAGTGGAGCAAAATTAGTACCTCTTGGGCAAAAAAGGAAGCACGGACGCTCATGAAAAGCCAGGAAGGCGTTGTTGGTGCAGTAGGATGGAGTATATGTCGTGATTGTCGTACATTTTATTGTAATTTTCGCTTAAAATTTTAATTTTTCATTTTTATTTGTCGTCCAAACTTTAAATTTTTTTAAATCGTACTTTGTCGTTCCTTTGATTTTAATTGTCGTTCATAAGTTGTCGTTTAATTTTTTTGTGTGTTTTCAATTATTTTCCCAGTGATTATTTTGTTTTGTCACCCAAATAGATTTTTTTGACGTGGTTTTTATTTACTGTCGTTTATTCCCTTTTTTTCCTGTGGATTAATTTGTTTCGTCGCTTGTTATATAATGTCGTCGTTATTTCCATTATTTCTGTCATGCAGTTAAATGGTACCCCTTTTTTTACCCATGAGACGTGACGTCATCGACCATGTGGTTGAAAAAAATTTAGATCTTTAGAGGGTTCGAGAAAAAAATGAAAGTAAAAATTTCAGAGTACGAAAAAATGCAAAAAACAATTCAAGGTTGGAAAAAATGGAGAAAAAAATTTAGAATTGAAAAAAACTTGGTGGTAGAAAAATTTGAAAAAAATTTACATGTAATTTGAAAAAATTGGGAAACATTTTGAGAATAGAATTGGATTTTAGGAAAAAATCTTGGAATTGGGAAGCCTTTTGAGAAAAAAATGGTGAAAAAAAATTATACTTGGTCGAAAAAAGTTTTGAGAATTGTATTAAATTTTAGAGAAAAAAATTTGGAGTTCGAAAAGCTGTCCTGTATCACTTTAATTAGACAAAAGGTCGGTTCCGATTCGTGAACCAGTCTATTATTATACCCTGATTATACCTCCCCTTTTGTTATATTGATTGATTAGCCAAAAACCCGTCCATTTGGACGGGTAATTTGCAACGTTGAAATTGAAGTGAAATATAATTTGAATAAAAAAAATTTATTTTAACACTAAGGAACGTTCGTCCCAGACTATCAACGAACATTTTTTCAAATTGTAACATTGTAAATCCGGACTCTTCTCCATCATTGGCATCGGTAATTTGAAATTTATTTTAACTTTTAACTTGATACATAAAGAAATGATATAAGAACTAATTATTAATCCGAATCAGAATCTAAAAAGGACTCGACAATTCCCAAGCGCCTGTTACCGCGCCCCCCCCCTCCTCATAGGTGGCTATGAGATACAAAACAAAACAAAAATTGAACAGGATGAACACGATTCTGATAATATACTCGAATAACTGAACAAAATGACGGTTTTAAATTTTTTCCCACCCTCCATTTTCTCTCCCATCACCCCGCATTTAACCAATTTCAAAAGGTTTGGGAGCAAATTGAAAAAAAATCGAAAAAGTGAAGACAATATATTCAATGTACTCGATGAGAGAAGAAAAATGACGTATTCAAAATTTTTCTACCTCCCTTCATTTTCTTTCCCATCCCATCCATTTTACCAATTTCAAAAAAGAGGAAAGGAAATTGAAAATTTTTTGAAAAAATGAAAACGATATTTAATGTACTCGACGAGGGAAGAAAAATGACGTATTCAAAATTTTTCTAAATGCCTCCATTCTCTTTCCCACCCTCCATTATTTTTACAATTTCAAAAATTTCATAGGGAAGTATCCGAATGGGGAGAAATAATGAAGGGAGGCATGAATACGCCATTTTTCTTCTCTCGTCAAGTACATTAAATATCTTCTTCATTTTTTCAATTTTTTTTTCAATTTGCTCTCATCCCTTTTGAAATTGGTTAAATGTGGGGTGGTGGGAGAGAAAATGGAGGGTGGGGGAAAATTTTAAAACTGTCATTTTGTTCAGTTTTTCGAGTACTATTAGAATCGTGTTCATCCTGTTCAATTTTTGTTTTGTTTTTTTTTGTATCTCATATTTTTCATCTGTGTAAAGCGCCACCGGGGGGGGGATGGGGTCCAAATTGCGCTTGCGAATTGTCGGGTCCTATGTTATACATCTGTGGCATAAGTGGTTCCAAAGCTTATGACAGGTTCCGCCGGTGTCCTGGATGACCTAGATAGTAAGTAATGAATCAATTATTTATTTATTAAATCACCTGAATAAAATTCCTGTTTTTTTTTCTCAATTTTAAATTTAAGTAAGATAGGTGCTAAAATTTTTTCAAGTCAATTATTTTTTTCATTTTATTAATAACACTAACATAGAAAAATATAATTATAGTTTCATTGATTACCCGAGTGTTATTATTTTGCCTTTGATACGGCTTAAGAACGTAACACTGCTTTCTTTGGTACCTGTAATTGCTTTATTCAATCTTCATAATTTTCAATCTTGAAATATTAACGCCTATGTAAGTAAATAATTATGATAAAAGCAGAAATAAATTTTTTTATAGGATGCAAAAAACGAGTGAAAGGAAAACAAATGAGGTACTTGGTGTCAAAAAGTAAATAATTACTTCCTGACAATTTTAAATCGACGACTCAGATTTTTATTGCACTTAAATCTTCACCTAAGTAAGATATATTTTGTAAATTGATTAAGGACAATTTATTCTCTTTTAATTTCTTCTCTTTGTCTGGGATTCACAATACCTATTCTCTCATTTTGAATCAGTGAAAAGTCACTAATAAATATGTAGTCAGAATTGGAGCACAGAAAAAATCAGCGACTTTCCAGTAAATTTTACTGATTTTTCAGCAGTTTTTCACTTATTTATCACTATGCTGCAATTCTGACTTTTTCCAGTGATTTTTCGGTAAATTTCACTGATTTATAAATGAAAGAATATTCATTTCGATGTTGTGTAATTTCATGTAAGTTTCTGATTGTATGTCTCTTAGAACATGTAACGCTAGAAACAGGTTGACTCGCAACCGCAAGGGTTAGTTTTGAATTGAAGTGTACGCTCTAAATCTGAATCAGTCAAAAATGCCAAAATTGACTGGTGAAACAGTACATGTTATGTCACTGATTATCAGTCAAATTCCACTGATTCCCCAGTTAATCAGTGACATTTTACTGCCAATCAGTGAAAAATTACCTATTCAATCAGTGAATTTTCATTATTGAATCAGTAAAAATTAATTCACCGATTGAAGTCAGTCAAAATTTACTGATTGAATCAGTAAATTTTTTTACTGATTTCTACGGTGACATGATTCCGGCTTTATAATCAGTCAATTTTGACTGATTCAAATTTAGAGAGTATGAACAGAATAATTCTTTACTTTCAGTTATTATTTCTATTATGGTTTGCAAAAAAATTACTTTTCGCCTGTGAAGACGTTGAAGTCCCCTAATGTGTGCTGAAAAAAATGTAAGGTAAATGTAAGATGATAGATACATTGAAATGAGGTAAATTTGCTTGATGGCGATATTTAGGTAGGTAATGAGTACATTAAATTTTACCATACCAAATTGGTTTTCAGTAATAAAAACCAATTAGTATGGTAAAATTTAATGTACCCATTACCTTGAGCTCGCCTTGAAGCAAATTTACCTTATTTCAATTTTTTTATTACCTCACCCTTTTCGCAGTGTGGCTCGCAATTGTGGTACAAAATATAGCTGGAATTTTTTTACCTTCATCAAGTTTTTGAACGGTGTTGTGGTTTTAACGTCAAGATATTCAAACAAATCGTGATTAATGTGTGATTACTTCATCTTTATATTCACTCCGTTGATAAAAAATGAAAGATTTCTTACTTGAATGAATTAAGCGATTACTTACTTACTTTATTCTCAATAGTAGGATCAGTAGCGTAGCGAAGTGTTTTTTCTGGGGGGATGACGTTCTCGATTTTTCCAACTTTGAAACTGAAATTTGCCAACTTTAGAGATGAAATCATAAGCGTGCCCAGAAATTATTTTAGGGAAGGGCTGAGAATTCGAGGAAAAATAGGGGGATAAACGGATTTGAGCAAAGAAAAAATTTGATAGGAACAAACAATCAACTCCTAAAATCTGAATTGGTAAAATTTACCTGTTTGAATCAGTGGAATGACTTTAACTGAGAATCAGTGATTTTTCACCGATCTTTCAGTCGAGTCAAAATAAATATTGATTTTTCCTGACAAATGGGAACTGATTGAGAAATCAATGAAAAATCATTAATTTTCAAAGAAAATCGTTTCACTGATTCTCAAAGGCAGAATTTCATCGAAGACTGATTCAGATTCACTTAAGAAAATATGATTAAAATATTGCCCGAGCGAAGCGAGGGCGACATTTTTTCGAAAAATCATGTTTGAATACCAAAAAAATGCACTTTTTTCACATTTTTATAAAAAATCTCCTTTCCGAGCTGGGGGGGGGGGAAGCTCGAGCCCTTTGTGCCTTCCCGTTGGGTGCGCGTTATGAACGAAATGAAATATTGAAGTAAAATCTAGGTTTCATGAAATAGTGTTGCAAAGTGTGCAGTGACGTACCGAAGTCTGAATATTGAATTGAGGGGGCAAAATCTCAGAATTTCTCGCTTGATTTTTGAAAAATTTTGAACACCAATTTATTTAAGCACGAAACAGACTGACTTTTTGGGGGCGGGGATGGATGGCACAAATTTTCAGACTGAACTAAATTTTTTGACCGCTTCTCCCTCTCATTCAATTATTCATAGCTTTTCCCTGTGTAATTTCAATGTATCTATGTATCTACTCGAAGTTGAAAAAATCAGTGAAAATGGTCAATTTGTCCCTAACAAAGTAAGGGTGGAAAAGTTCGAGAAAAATTATAATTTATTTTAAAAATTTTGTAATTTCAATGGAAATGCGAGCGAAATGAATTTGGCCCGAACGATGCGAGGGCGAAAATTTAATAAAACCTCAAGTTCAGGGCGAAATAAAACAATGTTTTAGATTAATAAACTTGAGTAAAAAATTCACCACTTTTACTTTGAAATTATTGAGGGAGAAATATGATGAGGCCGAGCGCAGCGAGGCCACAGCGTTTAAAAAATTTTATTTTCAAACATCGAAAATGAGTTTTGAGGAGAAAAAAATACAATAAAATTAGGTGAATAGAAATAATTTTGAGAAAAAATATGAACAAAATCACTTTTGCATGATGTAGATGAAATACATACAATAAAGCCGAGCGCAGCGAGGCCAAAGTTTTTGAAAATTTTAGAATTGGGAGGTATAATTTCAGAGTTGGTAATTTCTGAAAAAGCGATGTTTACCCCAAAAATTTTCTTATTTTTGGTCAAATTTGCCAACTTTTCTCATTTTGAGACGAATTTGTCAACTTTTTCTACCAGCATTGTATGTGGGGGGCGAGTCGCCCCCCTAACCCCCCATTCGCTACGCCCCTGAGTAGGATGGTTGTTTTTTCTAGTGGGTACTAATGATTAAACAGGAATTTACAAAACGTTGAAATGGAATTCAATGCATGTTCTTTCTGAACCTAAATCAGTCACTTTTGGTGAAGTTCAGTCTAAAATCAGTGATTTTTGGCTGAAAGATCTATGAAAAATCATTCATTTTCAGTAAAATTCATTTCACAAAAAAGTAGGATTTCACCAAATTTGACTGATTCAGATTTAGAGTGTTCGCTTTGGATTTGATCATTTTTTATTTTTTGAATTCGAGCCAGTTTCATTTTTTTCATTCAATTTGAATATTTTTATGGTGTAAAATGAGAGCTGTGTGAAAAAATTTTCAATTCACGATATGTGAGCCTGGATATAGAAACCACTCTTATGTGTCAAAAATTCATTTTTGAGTTGATACAATTTTTAAGCTTTTCAGAAGAAGTCGAAGCAAGGGGAAATCTCAACTCAAAAACCAATTTTTGACATCTAAGGGTGGTTTCTAAGTCTGGCGAAATTTCCATACATGCTTTCACTTTTATCTATGTATCGGCTTCTGTGATGGAAATCAAATGGTGACCTATTACGTTCCACCGAGAAAAGATCCAAATTCGAATTTTTCCTGTGCACGTGGCACGATCGTATCAATTAGACGACGTTATAGCAGCGCGTAAATATTCATCGAGCTGTGCTTTTGGGCTTCTATTCAAAAGAAGCCTTCAGCTGTTTTTTTCGGTTGTTTCTGCGGCGAATTTTTTCCGGATTAAGAGACTCAACGTGTCGGAATCGGCACCGTAGACGAGCTCTCCGGCTATTGGAATATCTCCAAGAAATAGCGAACTCCTCCGAACCGTAAATAAAAATTTATAGCGAGAGAAAAAATTAACTCAGGTAGAAGGCAACCCAGGCGGTGGATTTTTTTACCCTCCATCCCTCGTCTCAGGCAGTCGCAGCACGCATTATGTAAATTAAGCAACTCGTTTCCGCGTATATTCTGGTACCAGCACTCGCAAATTAGGACGTCGTATTAACCCCCTCAAGGCATATACTGGTTAGCCGAAAAATTGCCGAGGTTTGCCATCCCTCGACTCTTCTTCGAACCGTGTACATGCAAGACGCGCATAAGCAGTTTCATTTGCGCCAAGATGAATTTATTAATTCTTGTTTACGTATAAGGATTTGCTTATTAAGTTAACGTGTTGTGTAAGGCGACGTCGACGTCGAAGGGGTGCAGGGGCCAAGGGGTAACCTGCTTAATGTGTTATATTAAGCGGATGTTGTAGCGACGGCTTAATGTGTCATTGCTGCCACCCCTCGCCGCCTCTGTTCGAGAGCTTTAATAAATTTACGACTAGTTGGATGGATTGCGGTGTTGTGTGCGAATTTAACGGTGTTGTTGGTTTTTCACCAAGTGCTCAGGCGGGGGGAGGGAAATTGCAAAAAGTACCGGGATAGGGATTAAATTAGACGTGGATATTGCAACGTATTGATTTTTAACGTGGAGTAGGAGGAATTGGTCTTGGAAGTATTAGACTGTTTCGAGTCGTGTGTGATGGTTTTCTGTGGAAATTCCCTACCATTTTCGGAATCTTTAATTGCCCTATTTTGACACGAAATTTGCTCCAAGTTGAGGCCTATGTGTCAATCAACGTGATTCTCTAAAATATTCCTTCAATAATTTTAGTATTTTGAATCTAAATGGAAACGATATTTGTAGGTATTCTCATATGTAGGTATAGATAATTAGGTGTTCGGAATCACTGGAAATTTAATTGTTTTTCAGGTCTCGTCCCTTCTCCCACCCTAACCTTTCATCCTTAAGAGAAAAATATTGCCGAATTCATATTCCACTCTCTTGAAAATATAGATTTTGATATATGACTCGAGAAAATTACAAAATTCAAATTTTTACGGACTTCACCCTCGCTCCACCCCAACGATTCATTCTTGAGAGAAAAACATTCCCAGATTTGTATTCTGCACAGCTATTTATTCTCAGAAAAAAAATAAAACAATTGATGGTTCCAAACTTGAGATTCAATAATCTCAAAGTTTCAGGGATCGATTTCTACTTTTTTCAAAATAAAAAGAAAAAAAAATAGTGGTTATGATGGCCTAAAAAAAAGTAAAAAGCGAATGAATTGCCACTAAAGAAAAGAACAAGCTCGAAATTTGTATTTCAACAGCAATCATAAAACTGTAATTCAACAAGTACTTACTTGGTCCTGAAATTATTGTAGTTTTTTGAATAATTGAAATTTGTTTTTTTTTTTTTTACTTATGAAACATGGTACAAAATGTTTAACTTTTTTTTTTACTTATGAAACATGGTACAAAATGTTTAACAAGTTTGTAAATTTTTTTAGGTAATTTAATTATTGAAGAATTTAGATCATTTTTATTCCTGAAATTTATTTTCAACTTCATTAAGATTAAATATTGAATATTTAAAAAAGGTGAAATTGTTCAATTTTAAGGAGTTTGTTCAGTTTTTTTTTGAATTGAATATTTTAGAAATTCTTTTTGTTTTTTGAAATATTTTACTGTTCGAAAGAGATTTTTAGGCTATTGTCCAATTTGTGGTACCTAAATATTTCATGTCTTAGAACAAAAATCGTTGAAATTTCAAGGAACTATTTAATATGTAAAAATTTTTCAAGTTTTGAATGATCGTTCCAGTTGAGAAAATTGTTCTTTTTTCAAAAAATCGTCCAAGTTTTGGAAAGTTCTTCAAATGTTGAAAATTTTCCATTGTATAGAAAATGCTCCTACTTAAATTTAAGAGCATTGTCCCAGTCATGGAAAAAACATCAAGTTTTGAAAAATTTTCCAATTTTTGGGAAATCGTGCATTTTATAAAATTGTTTAAAGTGTCTGCTGACAATAAAAGCCAGAAATTAACAAGAATTTCCCCTTGGTAGTGAAAAAATTGGAATATTGCAAGAATTTTAATAATTTACTGTAAAAAGCTAGAATTTTCAATATTTTTCTCTTCCTTAAATTTTTTAATCGAGTGATTGAAAAAGAGGGTTGTTTTTTGGGCAAATTTAAAGCAAGAGGAGTGGTGTGAAAATGACAAGAATTTTCATTTTTCAGATTCAGTAGATATACCTTGTTGATAAATTTTTTGAAAATTTTCCACGTTTTGGGAAATTCTTTAGTTGTTGAAAAATCTGTCTAGTATTGAAAAATTGACCATTTTTTGAAAACTCGATCTAGTTTCAGAATAGAACATTTTCAAAAATTGTCCAAGTTTTGGAAAATTCTTCAATTTTCGAAAATTATTCGTTTTGGAAAATTTAAAAAGTTTCTGTATTATTTTCATTGGTATGACCGACGAAATATAGCCGAGATTTTTTTGTCTATACCAAGTTTTTGAACGGTCAATTGAAAACTGTTGTAATTTTAACACCAAAATATTCAAACAAGTTGTCATCAATAATATACGTATAGGTACTTTTGAACAACTTCAGATAAAAAGTGAAAGGTTTCTTACTTGAGTAAGTCGAGGGTTAATTCAATTTTGTGGCAGTCCATGGAAAATGCACGTTTTTCTGTATTTGAGATTATAGTGCATATTTAACATATCTTTGCGATTCATGACATTCTGAGGTGGAGAAACCAAACTTTATTTTGCATATTTCGGCCAAAAATGCATATTTTTCCATATTTCAGACATGTAGAGCGTATATTTTGGCCATTTTCCTCTTTTTTTTTGCATATTTTAAGCATTTTTTCATCATTTTTGCGAAAATTTTCATTTTTAGCATTCTTTTATGGTCCGAAAAAATGAAAATATTTTTTTTTCGCCCTGAAAATCGTGGCGTGTTTGTTTTTTAAACATTTACTGCTTTAAAAAATGTCCTTTTCAGCCAAATGGTAGAGTAACACAGCATTCAACAGTATCGGCAGTGTTACAGGGTTGCAAAGCTTAAAAAACCCTTTCTAATGATACCCATATCGATTGTGCATAAGGTGCATATTTTGCATATTTCCGGTCAAAAAGTGCATATTTTTACATATTTCAGACGTCTAGAGCGCATATTTTTCCGTGCTTTAGTGATCAATTGGAAAACATGAGCCCTCAAAGATTTGCAAGAATTTTACTTTGCAAGAATATTAATAGATGATTTTAAGTACTTACTGTGGAAAGCAGGAATTTTCGAAATTTTACTCTTTCTTGAATTTTTTAGATGGAAAGATAAAAGTGGGAAGTTCTTTTTTTTTTTACAAATTTGAAACAAGAAGAATGGTTTGAAAATGGCTGGAAAAATCCAAAAAATAACGAACATTTCCTCTCTTTGGATTCAGTACATACCCCAACTTGTGAAAAATTGTCAAATGTTTGGGAAATTCTCCAATCAATTTCTTAAAAATTCCCCAAGTTTAGGAAAATCGTTCAGGTTATAAAAAAAATCATCGAAAGTTTGGAAAATCACTACTCAAATTTTTGGAAAATTCTCCGATGAATTTTTTTGAAAATTGTCCATAAGTATTGGAAAATTGTCAAAAGTTTAAAAAATCAACTCTTCGATTCTAAGACAATCAATTCTCAAATTTTTGGAAAATATTGCACACTTCTTAAAAAATTATGAAAGTTTTAAGAAACTGTTCGCGCGTTTTACAAAAATTCTTCAGTTTCTGGAATTTTGGAAAAATCGTTCAATTTTAAGAATCCAACGTCCAATTTTGTAAAATTATCTGTTTTAAAAAATCGTCCAATTGCTGCGTTCTTAGAAAAAATTCATCCGAATATTCGAGTCGTCCAAATGTGCCAATTTTTAGATTCCTCGAAAATCCGCGGTCGAGTTGAAAATCTCGTAAAATCGTTGGGAAAATTCGACTTGCAGCTCGGATTTCAGATACCCGACAAATGCACAAATACACGCCACGCGCCAGCTTACCAGAATTACTTATTCTTTGTTACAGGTAAATTCGTATTGGCTTGGAAAAGAGGCAACGCGATATTAACAGCCGGACCAACGAAAGTATCTCCAGATGACAGGATTAGGCTGGTAGAAGGGTATAATCTGGAGATAAGGGATGTTCAAACTACCGATGCTGGAGATTACATTTGCCACATCGCTACCTTAAAACCCAGAGAGATTACGCATACTTTGGAAGTACTGGGTAAGTCGAATTTTCTTTTTAGCTTCGTGCTTTTTTTTTACGAGGTATTCTTTTTCCTCTCTGGTATTGTGCGAGGGTTTTTTTCCACGAATTCCGGTTGCATCGTCTTTGGAGAATCGAGCCATCGAGCGAGGTAAAATGCACGAACTGAAAATTAACGCCAACTTGGCGTTTATCGTTTTACCATCGCGATTCCTTCCCTCCTCACCTCGACTTGCTATCGCTTTGATATACGTAAAACTCCTCCGACCATGTTGGAATATATACGAAATACGACGAACGAATACCAGCGTCACTGGTACTTCTCCTCGCACGAATTATTTCTATAGTTTTTAACGAGGAATTCAAATTGTACTTTGGGTGGCGTATATAGGGTATGGAGTACATATAGCGTGTATAAGCGAACGAACGTATATATTCGTCTTGGCAGAAATAGTTTTTATTGTGTTGTTCGAGGATAATTAAAAAAGTTAAATTAGTTATAAATCTTGTAGTTTTTAGTCTTCGTCGTCCGCCATTTTAACATTAAAGTTTCCGTTTACGTAGTAATACGATATATTCCGATGCGAATGAGGCTGTGTGGCGATGCTGGTACCCGACGAAGGCTGCAGCGGAGGGATTTATATTGTAGTACAATTTCTAAATCCTATTCAAGGTCGGAATTGATGATTCTTCAGGGGTGCGAAATGCGAGCGAACTTTTATCTTGGAATGTTTTGTTGTTTTTCCTTATAAATAGGTAGGCAGGTACACACGTAGCACTGTAGCGAAGGTAGTACGAAGGTGTAGCCTTATACGTGATTGTTTTTCGGCTTAATGACCTAGTTTTCTTTTTAAGGGGGTATTAATTACTGTCGTTGTTTTTTCAAATTGCAAGATAGGGGTTTGACTTTTGGTGAGTATCTATCTTTTGGAATGGTGTGCTGGAAGAAAGTCATTCGTGTGCGATAGGTAAAATACATAGACCTACGCACTTGTGCGTCCCTGATCTTAAATATATATTCTTGAGACGCAGACGGTTCAAAAGTTGCATTATTATTGTTCCTCGGTGAGTTGTAAACTATTTCAATATGATTTGAATGTTGGCTCTCTTCGGTACCCTTAGAAGAAACGCGTATCGTGCCACAGTGTACCACGAGTATCGTAAATTTACCGATACTGCGGATTATTGTTTCAATTTAAGATAAAAATTATCGTCGGGTCGGATTTATGCCGAGTCTCCGAGCTCGTAAGGTCGATATCCAGACTGGGTAATTTTTTTTACGTCGGCAGTAATCGAATTGGAAAGTTTTCGAGTGAGGTGGGGTGCCTTTGTGACTCGTTTGATGAGGTGGAATGAGCAGATTTGTCTGGATTATTGATTTTTAGGTGTGTCGAAAATATGTATTGAGGAAATTGATTTTGGCCGAATTATTTGGCACGAAATTCGTGTAAAATTGATCGAAATATCGCAGTAATGGTTGAAAAAATTGCAAGTCGAGTAAAATTTCTGAATTATTTTGAATGGTTCTTAATGGAGTTTTGAAAAAAAAAAAGTTGAAATTAAAAAACCAACTGAGAATACTTACTCTCCACCCTTTCCTCACATATCCTCGGAGGCTAAAAACTTATTTCCTATTCTTCAATTTTCAAATACTTGGACAGTTCTTCATGGTGTTCACTGGCAAGAAAAACAAAAAAAAACTGTAAAATTTTTAATAATTTGAATGAACATGTCATGAAATTCATCCAAAATGTCAATTATTTTTTGTTTAAAATTTTAATTTTTTGAAAATTTCACCCTCTCTTTATTCGTGTAAAATAATTCTTCCCCTCAAACTTGTTGACTTTTAGATTTTAATTCTTTTGCTTGGAACATTGGTGAAGGTGAAGAAATCCATAAAATTTGTTCCAAATGTTTTTTTGTTTTTTTTTTGTTGGTATTTAGAACTTTTATTTTCTGAAATTTTTGTCTGGTTTCGCTGGAGTCCAGCGTATAGACGATTTGGAATTCAACTTTTTGAGAAGGAGAGGGGAAAAAGACAATTTTTTCTTGTGGGAGGGGGGTTGCTGGTTCAGACTATTAGATATATCAGCCCAAGGAAGATGCAATTACAATAATCGAGATATTGAATTACAATTTTAACCATTTTTTTCTAATATTTCGGGCCTTATTTACTCTCTTATTTTGAGTCAGTTAAACTGACTGATTAAAAAAGGCAAAATTGAGTCACTGAAGAAATCAGTGAAGAATTTATTGATTCAAATTAGTGAATTTTCATTTTTGAATCAGTAATTTTTTTCTCGACTACTGAAATGAATTGGTACAAAATGTTATTTACTGATTCAATTAGTAAGTTGAACTTTTTACTAATTTATGTACCTAGCTAAGGAAAAGATTACTGATTCAAAAATGAAAATTCACTAATTGAATCAGTAATTTTTCACTGATTAGTAGTCAAATTTCACAGATTACAGCAGAATCAGTGGAATTTCACTGTCAATCAGTGACTCAATTTTGTCGGTTTCAATCAATCTTCAGTTTTTGACTGATTCAAATTAAGAGAGTGGTTGTTTTTATGATAAAAATAAAAAAAAAGATGTCTTGACACTAAAATAGTGTAGGCAAATCAGGAAATGAAAAAAACATTTCTGCTCAGCAAAGCTAGTGGTCCCCTGAGTAACCATTAAGAGTTACCACCCCCACCCCCAGACCCCTTGATAATTTTTTTATGGGGTTCCACTCCCCCTCCCCAAAACGGTTTTTTGGTTTTGTTTCCTTTGGTTTTGCAGTAAAAGTAGCTCAGTACTTTTTTGTTTTATACTTACTCATTTTCCAACATTTTTTGTAGAAAAATTTTTAGGCATTTTATTCGGTTTCAGTAATGTCTGAAATTTCAATGAATTTTTATGGAGATTTGACGTAGGTACATACAGGGTGTACAATGAATCGTCTGCCAAACATATTTTTTGGATTTAGCCGAGTACCACCAAAAAAATTGAGATACACATGTTGCCTATTTCAAAAATTGAAGGGGCAAATATGCTGCTTCTAAAAAAATCACATAAAAAAATTTTCAATCATGGGAATTGATAGTACTTTGAAAACAGAACAAATTTTCATTTTATAACTTTTTGTCCAACTTTAAAATTGAAAAGGCTGCAGAAAAATTGTTCAAAAAAATTCTAGAAAAATTAACTAATCAAGAGAATGGATAGTACGTTGAAAACTGAAAAAATTTGTTCTGTAGACTTTTTGCATAACATCGAAAATGATGGGCTACGGGTCACTCAAAATAAATGGGCTTTGAAAAAAATTTCAAATTTTCTCAATTTTTGATGACTCTTTGTCCCTTTATTTTTGATGATAGGCTAAAAGTCTACAGGACAAAATTTCTTCAGTTTTCAACGTACTATCCTTTCCCTTGATCAGTTCATTTTTTGAAATATTTTTTGAACAATTTTTTTGTAGCTTCTTCAATTTGAAAGATAGGCAAAAAGTCATGAAGTGAACATTTGTTCTGTTTTCGAAGTATTATCCATTCCCATAGTTGAAAAAATTTTTGACGTGATTTTTTTTGGAAGCAGTGCCCTTTCAATTTTCAAAATAGGCAACATGTTCATCTTATGTTTTTTTTAGTGGTAGGTTAGGTGCCAGGTTAGATCCAAAAAAATACGATTGACAGACGATTCATGGAACACCCTGTACTCGTATATTCAGATTTTGCAAAATAATTCTCTGGTATTTCAAACAAACAATTAAGTCAAATTTTCGCAAGTTTTTTTTGGATTTGTATTAAATGTGTACTCTTATTTATAAATCAGTTAAAATTATTTAAAATCACTAAGAAACAGTCAGAATTGCAGAACAGAAGAAAATCAGTAAAAAATTATTTTAATTAAAACAAATCAGTAAGAAAAATTACTGGAAAATCAGTGAAAATTCACTAAAAAATCAGTGAAATTTATAAAATTTGCAGAAAAATCAGCGAAAATTCGCTGAAAATTGTTGAAGTTCGTTGATTTTTTCCTATTCTGCAATTCTGACTGTTTATCAGTGACTTTTCACTGATTCGGAATAAGAGAGTACATTTATTTGATCAATTTTTTTCAATTATTTCAATTGGCTTTCATGAAGGTTAATATTTATTAATCAATTTTTCAAAATGATTTTCGATTAATGCTTCCGAGAAAGGTTTAAGTTCTTGTAAGGTCACTGATGAATGATCAGAATTGCAGCACAGGAAAAATCAGCAACATTTTTTGATTTTCTGTTGATTTTTGCTGATTTTCAGCGAATTTCAGAGATTTTACTGACTTCCTATTAAATCTTCACTGATTTTCCAGCAATTTTTTTCATTGTTTGCTTTCAGCCAAGTTTTTTCACTGATTTATTACTGTGCTGCAATTCTGACAGTTTTCCAGTGATTTCTGAACATTTTCATTGATTTATAAATGAAAGAGTGGGCGATTTTTCGATCAGACAAATTTTTCCCTGGAGTTGTTTTCAAATTACTGTCGAAAATTATGTGTTTTTTTGGAAAAAGTTCTTAGGAACATGTAAAAAATCTCAAAATTAGTACAAAATATTTTTCCTAATAGTTCATTTCTTTCTCGAAAAAACGGGTTTGAAAAAAATGCATGTACTAGTTGCAGAAATTTTTGGATGTATCTAAACAAAATTGATCCATTGAAACTGCAGCTTTTCAAAAATGAAGGCTTTATTTTTGAAATACCACCAAAAAATTTTACATCAAGGCGAAGATAGTTGGAGACCGACGACGTATAAGTTGAAAAAAATAACTCATGGAATTAACCAAGGTCCCGAAGCGTGCTACAATTCATCAGCGTTCACCTCCAGATAAAATTTATAAAGCGCGAATTACCAAACATCGTTTTGGAAATCAAACAAAACGAACACCGGTAGCGGAGCCAATCACACAACCATCTTCGAATCGGAGCGGAGAAATTAGATATGCCGAGCGAAACCGTCGAAGAATACCAAAAACACGACGACGAATAATCCGGAAACTAATAAAAGTTCAAACTCGGATAAAAATTTCACTCGTCGAGGGACCTACCTTTGTACAAATATCGACGTGTATAACCGAACGAAGATTCCGGAGAAAATCTACGATACACCGAGTGAGGGTACCGAAGAAGGCTAATTTTTCGACAAAACTGGCTCGCTGGGTTAATATATAAACGATTTTTACAGCGGCACGTCGAAGTCCGAAGCAAAAATAATGAAAACAAATAACCCGGTCGGTCGGAGCCGGGTGCCAGAATCCGAAGATCGTTTATACGCGCCAAGGTACGAAGAAACGGTGA
This sequence comes from Pseudococcus viburni, assembly GCA_033439095.1. Lineage (NCBI taxonomy): Eukaryota > Metazoa > Arthropoda > Insecta > Hemiptera > Pseudococcidae > Pseudococcus > Pseudococcus viburni. The sequence continues at coordinate 275,657 of JAVBJF010000090.1, forward strand.
CGTCACGCAGAATTCTTACTTTTATCGTTTTTACCTGCGTTGAATATGTAAAAAGGTGTACGTAGTATCGCTGAGTAAGAAAAAGGAAAGAGACCGAGCGAGAGAAAAAAAAAGGCCAAGAAACTTACACAATGCTTGGATGAAGTCGGTTACGAGGGGACGCAAAAGGCCGAAGAAACGAGCTCGCCCGGCGAGGATGGTCGAGGGGGTTAAAAAAACAATAGTATCGTTTTCCTCATTCCTTTCTCGTGCCTGGGATTAAAATTAACGACGTAAAATTCGTGACGTATTAAAATTTCACAATGTTTCGCCGTGACTGCGACGGCGACGCGCGAGCAGAAGAGGTAGCTGTATAAAATCTTATTTTTCGGGATAATTCGATTTTGTCTGCACTAACGTCCCGAAGGGATTTAACGCGGCAGCAACGCTGCAGGCACTTTATTTTTATTTTTCCTTTATTAAAAAGCGAGATAAAGGCGGAAAATGTAACCAGACATTGACGAAAAATTTCGCACCAGTCGCGCCTCCGCTAGTTTATTTTTTAATTTCGCGCGATATTCGCGACCGTTTTACATCATTGAAAACAATGTGACTCGAATTGTTCAACATTATCATTTGTTTGCTGGCTGGCGACCGAGCAATTGGTATTCTGCGAACGCGACGTGTGATTTTTTTCCCAAAACCGTTAACGTACCGTGGGTGCGTGTTTGAGGAGCCAAGGGAGAGCGCACGACGTGCCAAAGGTTTCGATGGAAAAAGTACAGACCGGGAGAGAGTAGAGGTAAACGGCGTGTGTGGACGTTACGATATTAACGCTTCCAAGACTAATATCGTTGTAACCTGTGAGATGTGAATAAAATCATCATTTCTGACGAATCGTCGTACAAATTGAGAACGCGTGCTGGATTCGGATTAGCTCTCGGCGATGGCTCGAGTGAAAATTGAGACGAAAACGAGGAAGCGAAAAAGGTACCGGAGGAATAAAATTGCATGCAAATACATTGGCCAACGTTCATTGAATCAGAACAGATTGTATCCCGTATAATACATTTTTCAAAGCTAAATTCGATTCGTGACGGTGAGAAAAAAATGAAAAAAGAAGCGAATCGGAGGGAAAAAAATTTCAGTGTCGTATTCTCGCCGAGTAATCCGGCACGTTTGATTTTTTTACAACAATGATACGTCATCGAAGAATATCCCAACGTTGATATTTAATTCGAGATAAAAGTCGGAAATAATATCGTAATTTCTCGTTTTTTCTCTCTCTCACTCTCCACGCTTCGGATGTATTACCAATCGATAAAGTTGACTCGAGGTTTTGAAAAAAATGTCTCGATTTTTTCTACGAATGGTACAAACATACCGTTGAAAATACTGCAAATTTTAGAATTTTGCGAAAGATGAAAAATGACAGCCATCTTTGAGAAATAATTTTCACTTTTTAGCCATATATAAATTATTTCCAGTCACTTTTTTTGTCAAAGCGACGCAACGAATGTATATTATTTATGCAAACGGTACCTTTACGTAAAGTGAGGTAGCTGCCGCAACGGCGAAAAAAGTTGACGAAGTTGAGTAGTCGACGGGGGTGGCACACGGTAAACTACGAATATAAGAAACCAACTCGCTACGTTCAAGTTCAACTTTTCGACTCGATGTTTTTATGACGAATTAGAATCGCACGAGAAAATTTATATTAATTTAGCCGGAACGCGAACCCTTCAATTTTACGTCGTATCGAGTTTCGTAAGTACATATAAGAAACCATTACGTTTCCGACAAGTTTTCACTTCGTAGGGAGGGGGAGAGGGTGAGAAAGGCTCGAAAGTTGCAAATGTCTTTAATTTTTTTGTTAATGTTTTTCTTAGTCATTGATTTTCAACTGTTCGACTTTCGTGAAGTTTTAATGATCGAAGTTGAGATTTCATGGGGGGGGTTCAAAAATGTCGTGTGGTTTTGCAAATTATCAGATTGCGCCGTTATGGAATAATTGGGCCATTTTCAGAAAGCTGGTTTTACCCCAGGTGAGTCAGGATTTGATGGGGTTTCTTTAAAATCCTAGTTCTGCTATGGTATTATTGTTGAAAGCGGACAGGGGAGGAGGTAAGTGTGTTATTATCAAAAACTGATTTCGATTTCGAATTGTATGCGAAATTTTAACTTATTTTGATATGTCACAAGGGCATATTTGGTGAAAGTTTATTTTTGTTATTTTTAGGGAAGGGGTGATAATTTCATCCCTCATGTTGTAACTTTATTCAATTTGGTATGAGTTCTGTGTGAGTTATTGATATCATTTGTGTGGCAGGAGATTGTAAGGTTTTTCTTATTCATCGATATTTGAAACCATTTTCAACCCTTATTTTGCCCTCTCTCCGTTCTCACCCCTTTCCTCCCTTATTCGTATACCTCTGGTTCTATCATATTGAATGGTGGAATTTTTCACGTAAATTGCTCGATTCCAGCTCAATACAATTGATATATTTCTAGACCAACGTGAATCATTTTCAGGGGAGGGGGTTTAAAAATGAATAGGGGTGGTTCGGAACACGTTCGAGCCATGTAGATCATGTGACTCATTAAATCAGAATGAAATTATACTACAAACCCAATTTCAACTTGATTTTTAAGCTATGTAATTTTGAACTTATTAATTCAATTTCGTTGGGAGAAGAGGGGAGGGATGAGGGTTGATATTGGAAAAGGGGGTAGGTAGTTGCAAACTTACTGTTTGGAAGTTTATCATAAATGATTGATTAATGACAATACATTGTTTTTTTGGATCTTGAATTCAATTTTAATTTTGAATCGAAGTCAAGTGATAATGAAATGAGGGGGGTTGAGATTAAGGGTAGTTTTTAGAAAATTGATCAAAAGTTAAATATGTGACGTATCACAGAAGGTTGAACTTGAAATTTCTTGTGAAATTTAACCCTTGTTATTTTCAGGTCAAATTCACTTGAAAAATATATGGCCTTTCGTAAAGGTGAATTATCATAGAGGGGTTGAAGAAATAAGGGCTGTTTTGATTCAAATGATATAACGTTGATTTTATGACTCATTAATTGAGATTGAAATTTCACCCACAGTTCAATTCTGATATCAGTTTTTCACCAATTTTTCATTAGAGAAAAAAAACATTTTTAGGGGTTGGTAAATTAGGGATGGAGAGAGGGGTCTAGCATATAGATAAGAAGTTGATCTTGTGACCTGTCAAATGAGGTTAAAATTTTGTAATGAATCTGATTTTGATATCAGTTTGGCATCAAGTTTTAATCACACAATACTTGGGTTTATGTAGGGTTGTAAAATAGGGGATGTTTTGAGTGTGGGAATATGAAGTATATCTTGTGACCTATCAAAGGAAATTGAAATTCCGCAAGAAATCCATTTCTGGTATCAGTTTTGCATCAAATCGTAATATTAAAATTAGTCGAATTCGCAGAGGGTTGTAAAATAGGGGATGTTTTGAAAGAAGTCATTGAAAGTGTGCCTTGTGACCTATCAAATGAGGGTTAATTTTTGCATGAAATTCAATTCCGATGCCAGTTTTGCATCAATTTTTGATCAGAAAAAAATCGCTCATATTGAGGGTTGTTGAATAAGGGATGAAATTCTGTCAGATCATTCAAAGTCTGCGTTACAATTTATGGCAAGATCACAAATTTTACAAGATATTTTATCTAATTTTGATTTTAGTTTTGCATCAAATTTTGATTTAAAAAGTACTCGAGTTGAGGGGAGGGGGTGGTAAAATAGGGGATGCTTCAAGTGAGATCTTTTGTAGTCCATCTTGTGACCTATCAAAGAAGGATAAAATTTCGCAAGAAATTCATTTCTGATATCAGTTTTTCATCAATTTTTGACTAGAAAATCGCTCATATTGAGGGTTGTTGAATAAGGGATGAAATTCTGTCAAATCATTGAAAGTCTGCGTTACAATTTATCCAGTAATTGGCAAGATCGCACATTGTACAAAATATCTTACCTAATTTTGATTTTAGTTTTGCATCAAATTTTGATTTAGAAAGTACTCGAGTTGGGGGGTGGGGGTGGTAAAATAGGGGATGCTTCAAGTGAGATCTTTTGTAGTCCATCTTGTGACCTATCAAAGAAGGATAAAATTTCGCAAGAAATTCATTTCTGATATCAGTTTTTCATCAATTTTTGACCAGAAAATCGCTCATATTGAGGGTTGTTGAATAAGGGATGAAATTCTGTCAAATCATTGAAAGTTTGCGTTACAATTTATCCAGTAATTGGCAAGATCGCACATTGTACAAAATATCTTACCTAATTTTGATTTTAGTTTTGCATCAAATTTTGATTTAGAAAGTACTCGAGTTGGGGGTGGGGGTGGTAAAATAGGGGATGCTTCAAGTGAGATCTTTTGTAGTCCATCTTGTGACCTATCAAAGAAGGATAAAATTTCGCAAGAAATTCATTTCTGATATCAGTTTTTCATCAATTTTTGACCCAAAAAATCGCTCATATTGAGGGTTGTTGAATAAGGGATGAAATTCTGTCAAATCATTGAAAGTCTGCGTTACAATTTATCCAGTAATTGGCAAGATCGCACATTGTACAAAATATCTTACCTAATTTTGATTTTAGTTCTGCATCAAATTTTGATTTAGAAAGTACTCCAGTTGGGGGGAAAGGGTGGTAAAATAGGGGATGCTTCAAGTGAGATCTTTTGTAGTCCATCTTGTGACCTATCAAAGAAGGATAAAATTTCGCAAGAAATTCATTTCTGATATCAGTTTTGCATCAATTTTTGACCAAAAAATCGCTCATATTGAGGGTTGTTGAATAAGGGATGAAATTCTGTCAAATCATTGAAAGTCTGTGTTACAATTTATCCAGTAATTGGCAAGATCGCACATTGTACAAAATATCTTACCTAATTTTGATTTTAGTTTTGCATCAAATTTTGATTTAGAAAGTACTCGAGTTGGGGGTGGGGGTGGTAAAATAGGGGATGCTTCAAGTGAGATCTTTTGTAGTCCATCTTGTGACCTATCAAAGATGGATAAAATTTCGCAAGAAATTCATTTCTGATATCATCAGTTTTACCTACATAAAATTATGAGTTCATTGAGGGGTGTAAGATGGGAAGGTTTCAAGTAAAATCATTGAAAGTGTGGCTTGTGCCCATCGATTAAGGTTTCTGATGTCAGTGTTAAATTAACTTTTGACAAGATGGGCAGGGTAGGGGGGGAGAAGAGTAAGGGCTCTTCTGAGTCTATGTTCAAAAACTAGTCATGTGACCTATCAAATGAGGTTAAAATTTTAGGACGAATGCAATTCCGATGCTATTTTTTGACCTGGTATCAATCAAAATAAATTTTCTATACCAAGAAATGTAGAAATACTGGTCATGTACGCGAATTTTGACTCTATTAATCATCGAAGCGAACTTTTTTAATTACCTCGAACCCTTTATGACGACGCAATTCGGAAGTTCGGAATTTACAAAACGAGCAAGTTATTCATGCCGGCGCAAATATTCCCACCAAGTTAACGCGACAAAGTGCACGTTTCCATGGCTGAATCTGGACCTACGCGTCTCTCGGAATTTACAAAAATGCTCGTACCGACGAATGGAATCAAATTCGTGACGAAATTGACAAACTGCAAGAATAGACGCAGAGGTAAAATAACCGGACCGGCGTCGATGTAATTTACATGGTTTCGGCGTGTGAAATTTTATTTCGGAATTGTTGCCGAATCGGTAATCCGCAAGTTTCTCTTGGAAACTGATACAGTCGTCGAGAAAGGGACTACATGTACGGCGACGAGTCGTGCATTCGATATTAGACATTCGAGCTGAGGACGAATACTCGACCGCTGAGAGAAAGATGGATTTATACGCGTAGGCCGGAGCGACGGACCGTAGAATAGCAACTAATAAGAATCGTAAGTAAGGTGGATTTTATAGTCTTATTTAGGTATACAACGATCGAGGTCCTACTGTGCCACGCAATCGCGCGGCCGCAATTAATTTATAATTAATTTATATACCTCTCGAATGTATATAGCCCTAACGTACAACAAAGGAAACGGAAATTATATCTCGGGTTTCCTATAATGACCTTTGTATACGAAATATAGATTTTCCGAATACGATACGCGGAACGGAGGGAGGGGGTCGGCGTATACTATGTATTTATGTACACGTACGTGGTACTCTCGTTGCATTATTGGCCCACATATTACATCGTCGCTGGCAGCGGTGCTTCGATGCTCGTTTATGCGGTACATATGCACAATGTACTGGTCGCGGGGTTGCGATAGTGGAAATTCAACAAGTTAAAAGCCCATATAGGTTTTTAGCTGAAACGAGGCGATCGCGTCCAGAGGGCGGGGTAAATTCGCAGCGAAATAACTCCGTAAGATTTATACGTGATTTAATGGTATGTAGCGAAGCGAAAAAAGGTAATTACAAACGTGTACCGGGCGCGAAATCGTAAATGTGATATACGAGTCGACTGCCATAATATACGTTCTGTTAATGCCTAATGGAAAGTTATACTTTCGAATAAAAACAACACTGGGCTGGTTTCGCGAATGGGCTGGATGACAGCGCCTACAGCACACGTCAAGAAAATGGCCATTTTTTGGGCGCGAAAAATAAAAGCCTCGATCTTGCTTACTGTTTCGTTCTTTTCCAACCTTTGAGAGGCGGCCAAGACATGTGGATTTATCACACCTGAAATAGACTCGAGGATACCTCCCGCAGATACGAGACGTATTTCTTAGCTAATTGTTTTTTCCATGGGAAACTACTCAATCTGGATGAAAATGCGAACTATGCAGCACTTAGAAATGCTGGCAGGATGACGAAAGTCCATTAAACGAGAGGAAAATTCGCTATGACGACGAATTATATTATCGGGCGAATTCCTCGGGAAAAAAAGGACGACCCGTTGCGAGATGGACTAGGGATCAGTTTGTCGCACCGTGAGAGAAACGAAATCTCACGTGTCACTTACATTCGTAACTGTTTAGCGAGCGAAAACGCCGGTCGGGGAGGGACAAGGGCTGTCAGCGACACGCCATCGTTGATGGAAAATTGTACAGAAGAGATAACGAGATGTGCCCGCATATTTCCGATATTTTGGATACGCGAGGACGCGATGCGAATAACGAAAACGTCGAGATCGCCTCGTACGTCTGATCGTTTGTAATTAGCGCCGAAATGCGAAATTCTATAGATTGAAATTGGTTCGGTGGGCCGAAGATTGTACGAAACTGATGGATATTGCATTGCTCGAAGCAGGGGATAGATGCGTCAAAGGGATCGTGCCATAGGGTTGGTGAAGTAAATTTTTCTGATGTACAGCGTTCAAAAAGGTACAGAAATGGTGAAATTTTCATAATACCCCCCTCCACCCCTCCAAATGCGTTATAAATGCCACTTTTTAATATTTTTCAAAAAATAATTTTTACTTCGGTGAATAGGTATATCCAATAAGTGTGATTAAAAATTAGAGAAAAAATATTTATTTAGGAATTTTTGAAAGTGGACATTCTTAAATTATTTTTTAATATAAATTCATCCAACAGTTTTGTAATACGGACTTCAATTCTGTCTTGATAGGTATGCAAATTGCAAAACAGGTAAATGATTCAATCGAAACAAATCTTCTTTGAATAGAAAAAAAAAAACATTTCGGTCGGGAATATTACCCCCTCCCTCCACCATAAGCCAATTTTGGTTCGTCCAGAGAGTGCTTTCTTCTGTTTGGATTTTGAAGGATGCAAAAATGTTGAAAGTAATTTTTGAAAATTATATTCGGATTTGAATCTGAATTTTTTGAAAATATAGACTTTTATGTGAAAAATGTTCGTTTCAAGTTGAAAAAAATTTGAAAAAATCGTTTGTACTTTTTAATCGAAAACCACCAGGAAAAAATCCACTCCAGGCAGAAATTTTTTATTTTTCTCCTCCTCTATTTCATAAGCTGAATACAGTTATTCCATCCATAAGAATATTTATGTTTTTGTTTTGAAGTACCTAAGAGAATGAAAGGAAAATTGAAGATTTTATTCAAAATTTTGAGTGTGTAATTTTAATGGTCCTTAAATGATACACGAAAAATGAAATCTTGAAAGTTTCAAGCGGAATATGGAGGCAGAGCGGTTAGTTTTCCTCCAATTATTTACAAAATTAAATTATCAGGCAAAACAATTGGATTTGAGTCAGAAAATGTTTAAAAGTGATAACCTTTTTTCGAAAGTCTTATTTTAAGATGGAGAAAAATTGAAAAAAAATCATACTCTGCTCTCTCATTCTGAATCAGTGAAAAGTCACTGATAAACTATAGTCAGAATTGCAGCACAGGAAAAAATCAGCAAAATTCACTAATTTTCAGCGAATTTTCAACGTTTTTCACTGATTTTTCTGCTAATTTCATAAATTGTACTGACTTTTCAGTGATTTTTTTCACTGATTTGTTTTCATTGAGAATTTTTTCACTGATTTTCTCCTGTGCTGCAATTCTGACTGTTTCTCAGTGATTTTCGATCATTTTCACTGATTTATAAATGAGAGAGTGAATCGAAACAATCCGTTTCGTTCAGAAATTTTCAACTTTTGCTTCTGTTGTCCCTTCAATAAGTTTATTTCAGTTTGTCCATGATCTCTCATTTTGAATCAGGTAGTGAAAAGTCAGAAGGAAAAATCAGCAAAATTCATTGATTTTTAGTGGTTTTCCCTAATTTTTCAACGAATTTTTCTGATTTTACAAAGAATTTCAAAGATTTTACCGACTTTAGTGAATTTTCACTCATTTTCTAGCAATTTTTTTCACTGTTTGCTTTCTGTGAAGTTTTATTACTGATTTATCACTGCCAATTCTGACGCTGATTTATAAATGAGAGAGTGAGAGCACTATCTCTTTGTACAGTACAAAAATAGAAAAAAATATCAAATTTCAGTGTCCATTTTCTGGAAATCCGGGAGGGAATTTTGAAATTTCCGGCATTTCCGCTGGAATTTTGTAAAAATCCAGAAAAAGAATAAATTATCCAAAGTTTCTGAACTCATTTTATTATTATTATTATTTTTTTAAATTTCCCTCGTTCCACTCGGGCCAAATTGTTTCTACTGATTTTTGTGTGTATCATTTTTTGATGACCATAATGTACAAGAAAATTGATATTTAAACACAAGTTTTTGTTTATTGAATCAATGAGTTTACAAAAAAATTTCTTTGTACAGAGGTTTTTTTTTGAACCCGTACCTTTTGATAAAATGTAATGAGAAAGGAGTAACATGATGCCCCTGATCACGATTTTGAAAAAGAAGGGAAGGGAATGGAAGAGAATTTGTATTTTTTGGCCACATTTTGGGAAACTTTACTGGGGTGTGGTGAAGTGATGAATTTTCAAGTTTTGAAGGTCTTTTTTTGCAAAAATTTTCGCCCTCGCTTCGGTCAGGCTCATCGCATTTGTTTATCTCATCAAAATAATCGATATTTTACTCCTCGTTGATCTATTATTTACTGGACCAAGCCAAAAAGATTGTATTAAAGACGTTCATAAAATTTATAAATTTGAGGTACGTGTTTTTTTAGGGGGAGGGGGATTTAATTATGAAGACATTTTTGAATTTTCAGACTGGAAATATCCGAACTTTTAGTCTCGCGATTTGGTTGACACCAAAGTTTTTTCTTTTTCTTTGAAATTTTTCTGTTACCTATAAATTCAAGGTCTTAAGTTTTTGTGCCCAGTTGAAAGGGAAGTGGCATCAAAAATTTTCAGGATTGAATTTAAGTGGTTTTTGTGGTCGGAAAAGGAAGCATCTGAAAATCTCATAAGAGATAATGATTTTTGAAAAAAAAATTGTTGGACGTTATGCAATTTTAATCATTCTTCTGCACGATTTAATCACGCGAAAAAACCACCCCTTCTGCATCCTTCAGGAATAACATATTTAATAGGTCTGAAAAATTTCGAAATATTGGTCTGGAAAACTGGAAAAGTCACTTTTCTGAGATATAGTGGACATCCTGAATTTTAATACCTATGAAATTTTTAAGAATGTTGATTGATGGTGATGAAATGAAATGTTTCCTTTTTTGGCGTGGGGGGGCTGATGGAGGCAACTTGGCTTCTTTCAATGATGACTAAATTTCATTTAAAGTTGGGAGATTGGGTTCAAGTTTGAAATTTTTCAAAAATGATAATCTTACTTTTCGTAATAGATAGAAAAACTGGAAAAATTATGCTTTGGGTCGAAAAAATTAGTAAAATCCCCATTTTATCGAGAATTTTTGATCTTTTGGTCCCAGAGAATATTATCTTTCTATTGAAGAAAGTAAATAAATGAAATATTGAGGTGCTGTAACGAGAAATTTGATTTTTGTGTAAATTGATTGATTGAAATTAAAAAAAAAATCTTTCCATGTGTTGCATTGCTACACATGAATTTTCCCATACGTTGCATTCGCAATACCTTGCTACACACGAAACGCCGCCAATGGATCGTGGCTCTGGCAAATAAGGTCGTTTCGCTGGCGTATCAGCGTTGGATACCGGTATATGTCAATGTGAAATATTACGGTTAATTAAACGCGTTAAAAAGTCCTCCGAGAGGGTTTTTTCGAAGCCCTCTGAATCCCTGGATCGTCTGATTCCATAACTTGTTTACATTTAGCAGCCATTCAGTCTCGGTGGAAAGTTCGGCGTTGCGTTGGTAAACGATGGTTGCGAAATTTGGACACAGATGTCCATAGTAGGGCTGGGGGTCCGGGGTGGCCCAACCTAGCGGCCGAACGCGGCAAAAAGTAATTTTAACTCGATTGCGGCGGCGGATTGTAAACAATGTTACGTTCGAGGCGAGACTGCTAAATATAAGAGCGAAAATTTGCCTCAAGTTTTTTTTCTCTCCGGTGCGTTTTTCGGACACTGCGGCGTTGCTTTGGCTATTTAACGAGAATGGGTTTTGTTTATCGGTCCAGACGAACGGAACGAACACGATGGATATTTCGTACGGCGGTGTGCTCGTTGTAGAAGTAAAAGCTACAGCGAGTCGGATAATCTTGCGCGAAAGTAAGTTTTAATTTCCGCCCTCGAATGAAGACGGTCTATTTATACAAGGGATGGTTAGTTTCGTGCCCCGAAGCCGACGACTCTACGGTACGATTTCGTATAACGTTTTTAGCACCCTCTCTCTCTTTCTCTCTGCGTCGTTACAATTATTCACACGTGCAAAAGAATGAACCGGAAAAACCCCTTCGGTAGGAAGAGAAAAACCTTTATATTGAATTCTTCGGGGCGAAAAGAGAATACAAATTTTAATACAGTACTCGGTAACTTTCTTCTCCATGGATGTGTGCTCGTTGGCGCGCGAAAAAGATTAGGTACCTAGCCGATGCATGTCAAGAGTAATCGGACATTCGAGTATTGCGTGAAATTACTATACCCTTGTGTTATATTGTGTGTGCTTGAAAAACCAACAAACCAAATTATCGTTTCGAACTCGATAAAAACGCCGACAAGTCGGACAACTTGGCTATTGTTTCCTCGGATCGACTAAGGCCGAGCTTTTGTTTACATTCGATCGAGTTCTCGCAAGATTGCGCGTATAAATTCGTTTTCCGAAGTGTCGATTGTTGAGAAGATACCGCGATGGGATGGTTCGCGAAGTGAAAAACATACATGGTATTTAATTATTAAATATCGACGCGAGTCTCGAAACTGGCGATGTTATGTAGAAAGGATGTTCGGTTCGATTCGATTGCTCTGTGATGTGATTTGGATAGAATAGGCAGATGTCGTAGTCGTATGTGGTGAATATTCATAGGATGGTGGCTTTACGTTTCGAGGTGTCATTTTTCACTCGAATAAGTTTCGATTTTCGAGAAGCTGCGAACGGAGATGGCGCAAAAATAGAATTATTCTCGAGAAAGCTCGAATCGAGTGATTCTCGCTTGTTTTTTGTGTGCAATGATAGCGGATGTGTTCGCTCGACGAACTGTTATTTTACTAGAATAAATTGTGGAAAAGTGCCCTTTATGGGGGCTCACAGTGGACCGAATACGTTAAAATTTCTTAGGCCGCTCTGGACCGAAAAATTAATCGCATGAAATTGTGTATTGAAGTGGGAGTAAACCGATGCCTATCAGTTTTTTTGCTGGAACGGTGCGTTTTTTCAGTTATTCAACAACTTAAAAGTTGAAAAATGCCAACTAAACATATCAATTTTTTCCAATAGTTTCAAAATTTGATGTTACCTCCTTCCCTGATGGGTTGGGAGACAAAAATCCTCAAATTCAAAATTCTCAACTTCAAAACCCTAGAATTTCATACTCACATCGCATTTTTTCAATTTTTCCCATGGTACTGCCCTCCTTGAGAATTGAGATAAAAAATAACCCCAAATTCGAAATCCTCGGCCTAAAAACTCTTGAATTTCACACCCATGTCGATTTTTTTAATTTTTTCCAAATTTGGTGTCAGTACCGCTCTGTTTGAGCGTTGAGATAAACATTTTTGAAAATTCTGAATTCAGTGTGTAAAGATAGAGTGGCGTATGAACTTTTTCCTGTTCTTGGGATCTTTCTATGAGAATAAAACTTGATGAACAGGCATTTTGCCCATTCGGTCCACTGTGGGCTGGAAGAATTAACCATTGAATTCGCAAGTTCATGATTGAAAAACTTGGAAAAAAATTTTTTCAGTCATCTTGGGTATAACCTCATAGATCACAAAAATATTTTTTTCAAAATTTTTGGTCTCCTGGGGGTTGAATTACAGCTTGTTTGCTATAACAAAGTTTGCGAAATGCAAAGTAAACCTCATGTTGAGGAATGTGGGAACCGGTTTTCAGGGAGGGAGGGAGGGAGGAGGGAGTTTGCCATTTACTCATGAACGAAATTTTTTCGTTAAAAATTAAAAAAGTATCAAAAATTGCGAAGATTGATATAAAACATGGATCCCCTCATTAATAACTACTTTATTTCTCATTCGATTACAAAAAAAATTTACATAATAAAGATTACAAGTAATCAGGGGTGGCAACCTTTGTATTGCAGGTGTACAAGTCGACGTTGAAAATACTCTTTGAGGTTTAATGAATGATTATTATAGTATTTTTTTCCACTGATCACGAGAAAACCAGTGAAAAAATATCATCGCCCAAGGATTTTTCACAATTTGAATTTTTTGTTGAACAGTTTTGCTACTTTTTTTGATAACTTTGATTTTAAAGTCGATTTTCCAAGAAAAGAAAGGAGTCTACGAAAAAAATGAATAGAACATAAAGCAAATAACGTGAAATTTTCTTTCTATAGAGTCCAATTATGGAGGTTCAAATTTTGTTTTTTCGTCGATAACTTTCGAAATTACGCACTTATAAAAAAAATAGTTGAAACAAAAGTTGTAGAGCATTAAAAAACGAACAATTTGTCATTTGCCATTTTCTCTCAGGATGTCATGAGAAGGAGCTAGGGCCTTCAGAAAAAAAATCAATTTAGAAAATTTTCCATTACCTCAAATAATTACCAATAATCGGGTTAATCGACTTTTAGGAGCGTTTTTTTTTACATCCCATTACTAAGTAGAATAAGAAAAATGTACAACCGACCCCTCATCTCAAAGGGGGGGCTGGTGGTTGAAATTAGGAACCCAAAATTTCGATAATCAATTATTTTGAATTCTCTCAGAAAAAATCACCAAAAATGATCGTATCGGCTCAGAATTTTAGGGGGTGGTGGAGGAAGGATCAATGTATTTTTTAAGCCATTTCTGATTTTGTTACCTCCATAAGTCTTTGATTGGTGGAAGTTTGAAAAAAAGTGGTCGAAATATGGCACCCTTACCCTTGATGAAAAAATTTTTCAGAAAAAAAAAGTATTTTCAGCACTATTTGCGGAAAGAAATACAGTTTGAGTAATGATTTTTTTTTTGGGGGGGGGGGTGGTATTTATTTATGAAAAAAAAAGTGTCACTTTTTTCGAAAATTAGGTCACTTTTTGCCTCATAAAAAGTCACTAAAGTCACTATTTTTCCCCAAAATCTGTGTGGCATGCCTGTTCAAAGTTGAACTTTTCTTTTTAAATTGAAAATATCACAAAAACTAAGCCTCCTAAGAAAAAACTAATTGGACTTTACAGAAAGGAAATTTTACGCTCTACAATTTATGCTTCACTCAGTTTTTTCTCGTAGGACCCTTTATTTTCCCAGAAAATCGACTTTAAGAGTAACAATTCACTTAAAAAAAAGGTAAATCAAATTTTTTACAAAAATTCCAATATTATGAAAAATCCTGACGTGCTGGAATTTTAAAATTATTTTTCTCGTGATCAGCGCGAAAAATACTACATATATAACAATTATTCATTCAATTGCAAACACCATTTTTTCTTCGTTTTGATCACTGTTTTTTTTTAGCCTTAAATTTGGTGTGATGGAGAAATTAAAATCAGCGCTAAATTTTAGACCGAAAACAGTTGAACGTTTTTTAAGAAGTTTTTTTTTTACATTGCTGACCTTTTTTGGTTGGGTTACTAAAAATTTTGGAAATTTTTGCTACACCCGGAAAAAATTCAGGTTTTTCCCTCCAAAAATCTTGGTTTTGCTACTCCCGGAAAAAAATTTAGGATGCCACCACTGCAAGTAATATTAATGTTCGACCTGCTATATCTCTTTTTAGAAGCCCAAACATTTTTTAATTCGAGGGTGCTAGGTCCGGGCTGTACAGCGGGTGCTCCATGTCAAAAGATGAAAATTTGTCCGAGCTACGTCCAAAAATGTAAAACAACTAAACAACCCAAGAAACCCGTTTTTTTTTTTGAAAATCGTCATTTTTCGAATCAAAATTGCGTTATGAAGAAGAAAAATTTCTTCCACTTTATAACATATTTATATATTTTTGACCCGAAAATAGGTGATTTAAAAAAAAACGATTTTTTTCCGTTTTAAATTTTTCCCTTTTGATTATCAATCTGATAATGCGACGTTGCCAGTGCCATGTTCCCAGCACTTTCGCGAAAATCTGACAACACTGGTCGATCCGCCGTATTTTAATACCCCAATTCCCGTCATAAACTCAAAAATGGACTTATACCTCGTTTAGCATTTGCTACTCTAACTGTTAAATACTACCTATAATAATATACCTAAGGGCTAGTTGTACATTCAATAGTTAACGAACGGTTGATGGTTAACCAACGGATTCACGAATTCTCATTGGTGGAAACCATCAGTTAACTACCAACTGTTGGTTAACTATTGATTGTACAACTAGCCCTTAGTATGCTATCAACATTGAAACAAAACGAAGTCAAAATTTTGCAATTTTGAGATTTTGGGACATAGCTGATCAGTGATCACTGAATAATAAATCTCAACTGTTTCCCACTTCTTTTTGAGATCTTCTCACAAATTTTTGATGGAGCTCGTCAGAATTCTAAAAAGGAATGTGAAATTCCCCACCCCAGTATAATGCACATCTTCGATTAGGTACTCGTATTAGGGTGTATTTTATGTACCTAATTACTCCTTTGAATTTTTGCAAGTTTTTTTTAAAAGAATCTCAAAGATTTTGCGTAATATTTTAAATAAGTGCTGATATAATATTTTGATAATTTTATTTAAAATTGAAAACAACTCTTGTAAAATTTTACGAAGATAATTTTAGAACCTTTCAAACATTTTGAGCAAGTTTTATGATTTGTTTGTAATTTTAATGTTAGTGCAATTTTCATCTTTTTTTTTATTCATTACTTTTTTTCCAGCTTTAATTTAATTGTTTTTTTCAAGTTCACAAGTTTTTAAAAATTACCATTATCTCGCACTCTCATTTAATGATTTTTGGTAATTTTTGTAAAAATAAACTTTGAGAAAAGAAAAATTTGCTTACTTTCGTTTTAGGACTCTTACTTCGCATAAATGAGGACCAACGTTTTGGCTATGAAGTTTTAACAGATTTCGTAGAGCTGAAAATATTTATCCTTTCTCCTCTCCCTCGATCC
The DNA here is from genome assembly GCA_033439095.1 of Pseudococcus viburni. Classification (NCBI taxonomy): domain Eukaryota; kingdom Metazoa; phylum Arthropoda; class Insecta; order Hemiptera; family Pseudococcidae; genus Pseudococcus; species Pseudococcus viburni. The sequence goes on from JAVBJF010000090.1 coordinate 291,640, forward strand.
TTTCCTAATGCTTCATTTTCTCGCACCATTCATGCGAAAAAATTCCCCTGCATCTTTATTCTTATTAACAAAATACAATTTACAGTTTTTTCGCCCCAACTCGCCGGACCAAAGTAGCTAAATTTCATCGATATAGCTATAGGTAGCTATGTAGTAGCTACTACGTAAGGTACTTAACAGCACGACGGTCGCATCTCGACATCGTCGTCGCGGTCGTATCACCGCAAAATATGACGACACTCCGTTCGTTATACGTTAGAAACTCGTTTGCCTGGCACCGAAAATTTCGCATCAATTTCTCGCTCCCTTTTTGCCGGTATCCGGCCGAGCTTTTTCGCCCTTCGTTTTGCCCATAATCATTGTTTTTTCCCTTTCTAATATTACACGTTAAACGATTTTTTTCCGTTTCCATTCCGGCGAAATGCGTTTGTTTCGCTTCATAAAATTTCGAATCTTCTGTATTATCACCGCGAATATTGCGAGCTAAACGTCCACCGCCGCCATACCGTACTCCAACGTAATCAACATGTTCAGCTTTTTCAGGTTCGGGGTTTTTACTCTTGTCTTTTTTTTCCTGCGGGAAGGTTAGAGTTTTTTTTTAGAACTGTTTCGCTATTTTTAGCGTCGTCGAGTGAGAAAAAAAAGCGAACCATTATTGAATTTGTTCGAAGTTAAAAGCTTCGCGGTTCCATAAACCGAAGCCATTTACAAAGGTAATGCGAATCTCGCTGGAGTACCTTTTTTTTCTTCCAATTTTTTAAACGTCGTTTTTGGTATAGTTGGGTTCATATCTCGTTCGATGTAGATTCATTTGTACGTCTTGTTCGTTAAGGTTTTTTAGCTGTAACGTCGCAAGGGTACCCGATCACGAGATAAGGTGATCTTGAAAGTTAGAGATGATATTTTATTTAGTATCAGATACGAATACTTGAATCTATGTTGTGCTATTGATTTTATTTTATGAGCAGTTCTCGGGAGAATGGGAATACTCAGGAATCTAATCAAAAATCGTCTGCAGGACTTTGACCCAGTCGTCAAACTTTTCTCAGTGGATCGATTTTGAATATTTTTCCTTCTTTAGATACTTGTTTCTTTCAAGTGTGCAGATTTTTCATGTTCTCATAAAAAATAAGCATTCTCCATTGGTTCATCTGTATTCTTTTCTGAAGTTGTTTTTGGATACCAAACTATCATTTTTCGAACTCCGATATTTTTTCGATCTACAAGATCCTATACTGAAAAATTTTCAAAACTACAATTTTCTTTTAAATTTCTTCATGTTTTCGTGCTCAAAAATAGATTTACATACCTAAATTTTTTCGAACTATGGAATTTTTTTCTCAAAACATAATCCAACTCTGGAAATTTAATGCTGCATACAGATTTTGTTCTCAACACTTTGCAAAATTTTTCTTGTAATTTTTCATTTTTTGAGTACCTATGTGACATCATCGCCCAGAGCCATGCAGAGGAAATCCGGGACTGGAGGAAAAAAATTTAAGAGCGAAAGAAGGTCTCACATAATAGGTGGGCTCAAAAATCCAAATTTTCGATTTTTGAGTTCCAATACTGCGCAAAAAAAGGAGGCTGTGGAAACTATAAAATTAAAATTAAAATTGATTAATATCTTCCGATCGTGCAAGAACCTTTAATTCTTTTTAAATTGTCAAAAATTCAGTAAATAGGTATTTTCGAAAATAATTTTTTTAAATTCCAATGAAATTCAAAATTGATTAAATCAGTTTTAGAGATTATTTAGTGACTGTAAACCAAAAAGCAATTTTTCCCTAAAAATTAATATCTTATCTTGTAGCTTTTTTACTTTCTCCTAATCACTTTAGTTCATCTTAATTGAAAAACGTTATAAAATTGCGATTTTCTCGAAAAAATTGTGCTTTTGGTTTACACAGTTGCTAAAAAATTTCTACAATAGATTTTATGAATTTTTGTTTTTTTTAAAATATTGAATTTTTAACAATTTTTAAAGAATTGAAAGCTCTAGCCTGCGATTGGAACATAAATTAATCGAATTTGAATTTTTTCAAATATTATTTTCTCGTCGCTCTACCACTCGTTTTTTGCACAGTATCAGAACTCACATGTGAAAAATTTTGACTAAAATTAAAAAACAATTCAAAACAAACCCACCAGTGTACTCGTGTGACGTAGGTCGTGTACGTGCTAAGCGAACTTTTTTGTTGGAGTGGGTCCCGTTTTTTAGACTTAAGAGACCTTCACAAACCCCCTTTCCAAAATAACCTTGGGTTCGGGGAAAACTCTCTTTTTTTCCCTCTCTGCACAGGTCCGTCATCGCCTATTTTTAGGGTTGGAAAAAATTTAAAACTTCAAAGTGGCGAGAAAAAATTTTGAACAACAATTTCAGAGTACGAAAAATTGCAGGAAAAAATTTTAGGATTGGAAAATTTTTTTAAAAAAATTGAAAAGAAATTTCAAAGTTGAAAAAAATGTAGGATTTGAAAAAAGTTGAGAATTGAATTAAATTTTGGGAGCTCTAAGCATAAATACTGTAAAAACTCGTGAAATAACTCATTGTGGTTGAAACGAGTATAATTAGGTAATAAATTAATAATAATGAGTAATAATAGTAATAATAATAATAGAATTTTAGTCTATTTGTCTTGACTACTCCATTTTGGATACTGCATATTTAGATCTCCGTTTTTAATATTCAGGATGGGGTCCAAACAGTAATAGCCTATGCGTTTTTCCTATTACCAAAAATTTAAACAAAATACACTGCAATTATTTAAAGTATTTTATAACTTACCATATTCATCGCTGATTACAATATTTGTAGGTTTGTTTTCATTCTCAGTCAACGGAGTGTTTATATAATTTACTATTCCTTTAATAAAAATAATTCTTCCTGAGGAAATCATTTTAGAAAAAAATTTAGTGTTAACAAAAAAAATAGAGAAAATTTAAACGCTCAAAAAATGACGAAAATGCATGAACTTGAACGTTGAAGTGGACTACACAAAAAAAAATCGTCCATTCCATGAGAAAAAATTTCACAGAAAGGAAACACTGATTTTTTTTTTGAAAAATCACTGAAAAGTTAGTAAAATCTCTGAAATTTACATGAAAAATCAGTGAATTTTTTTGAAAAAGTGGTAAAATTCCTTGAAAAATCAACAAAAATTCGTTGGAAATCAAAGAATTTCGCTGATTTTCTCTGTGCTGCAATTCTGATTATTTTTCAGTGACTTTTCACTGATTCAAAATGAGAGGGGCATTTTTTTTCAAATTCTACCTTCAATAATATGAATTTTTCTCAAGATTCGAATTCAACTTCAATTTTTGTTAAAAACTTGTGAAACTCATCCTTGAAAAAAAAAGGAAAAACTGAAAATCAAAAATCGAAGTTGAATTCGAATCTTGAGAAAAATTCATATTATTGAAGGTAGAATTTGAAAAAAAAAATACCCCTCTCATTTTGGATCAGTGAAAAGTCACTGAAAAATAATCGGAATTGCAGCACAGAGAAAATCAGCGAAATTGTTTGATTTCCAGCGAATTTTTGTTGATTTTTCAAGGAATTTCACCGCTCTTTCAAAAAAATTCACTGATTTTTCATGTAAATTTCATAGATTTCACTGACTTTCCAGTGACTTTTCACTGATTTTTCAAAAAAATTTCACTGTTTCCTTTGTGTGAAATTTTTCGCTAATTTATAAATGAGAGAGCAGAACCTGAAATTTCTTCGGTTTCTATTCTTCACTCTTGATTTTTTTCAGCTGTTACTTTTTTTTCGAACCAAATCGTGATACTTTGGGAAAATGTAATTTTTCCACCCAAAAAATCACATCTGAAAATCAAATCAAAGGTCGACGAATTCTAAATCCTTTCCGGCGACTTTCCAACTAATAAATACGCAGCGTTTAGTACCCCAATGGTAAATTCTTGTGGAACGAACAAATGAGCTCAATTAAGTCGCTCAGATTACTTAAGAAAATCAAGCAACGATGACGACCGCTTGCATTTTTTCTTTTCGCCGTTCGGTCTTATCAAAGGGGTAAGAACTAGTTGAAGATTCGGAGTGAAAGGACCAGCGAAGAAAAAAATGAGCGCAGAATTTAAACTCTGGATAGTGTAATATTTTTGCGTAATGGTACACGTCCGCGTCCTGGCGTCTCTTTCGCCTCAGAGTCCTTAATGGCGGGTCTCATTAAATTGCCGGCATAGCTCGGAGGCGCGACGCAAGAAGAAAATCGCGCTTTACACGGTTTTCTAATCTTAAAGCGAATGTAAATGCTTAATAAATTAACAAGGGTAAGTTTAACGACCGCTCCTTGTCTGCCCTTCTTAGTTCCGGGAATACCGTCCTCGTACCCTTTTTCGCCCTGTTACTCTTTAACCTTTGTATACTATGATATATTTAACAGTACATTAATTAAAATCATATTAATTAGAACAACTATACGTAGCTTCGAATGCGCTTTTGAACTTGCAATAAATTAACGAATTAAACTCCGGTTCGCCTGGCACGTTACCGATTTTCGTTCTGCGCGAAGTAGGCCGCCGCCGGGTTGGGATGCCTGCCGCAGGCTGCGGCGACGTATGTGTGTACTTAGCTGTACCTATGTGTTGGAAATTGAATAAACCTCGCATAAGCTTACCGAGCTTTACTCTTTGTGTGGCAAAGGTGTTTTTTTTTTGCTTTTTTTCAAATGGAGTAAACGTTTCTATGATTATGGTGTGTTCTTGTTTGTGTTTCAGTGCCACCGAGAATACTGCGTTCGAAAACTGCCAGACAGATCGATGTACGAAAAGGTACCACGGTGACGTTGGATTGCGAAGCGTCTGGAAATCCTGTACCGACTATTCAGTGGACTCGCAGGGTAAGTAATTCTATAAACGAAACGTATTGTATGCACGTATGTAGATTACCTTCGGATTGCGCCATAAAGAAGCAATCTCACGCCTAGATTTTCCCATTAAGACGTACGCGTGGTGTGGAAAAACAAGTATACGACGATGGAGTGCAGTTTATACGTAAATTATATAGACTATAAGAGATGTACCGGGTGCAGTTTATGCAACAAGTGTCTGTAATGTAGGAGATAGCGTTCAATTTAGTTCACAGTACGTCTTTCGTTTATCGTTTCGATTGTCAATTACAGACCGCGAAACGTGTAAATTAATATAAGTTTTAATCGAGGTGAAGTCTGAATGGAGAAAATGCGATGGAAGATCGAATGAGGTATTTTTTGATGGATCGAATTTTTGTAACTGAGATTAGGTCATTTTTAAGGGAATGGATTGAAAATTTTCAATTTTTATGTTTTGCCCTTTAAAATAATTTTTCTTAATTTTTTCCAAATTTGAAATTTTTTGAGGTGGTTTGAATTCTAAAATTTTTGCCAAATTTTTTTCAACTCTAAAATTTTTTCTCGAAATTATTCTCAGCTCCAAAAATTTTCAAGTCTTGAAATTTTTTTCTCCAAGATTTTTTCCAACTTGATATTTTTCATTTCTTGAATCTTTTTCAATTTTCAACTACAAAATTTTGCAATTTTTTCCGATTTTTAAATTATTTTTTTAAAATTTGTTTCAAACAAATTGAAAAAATGTTGATGTTGAATAGGATCTTGGGAAACCATTCTAGAGTTGAAACAAATCTTGAGTAAAAATTTTATTGTTGAAAAAATTGTGAAAATTTGAACTTCGAAGAAATTTTGGAAAAAGCGTGTGATGTACCTATTGGCGATAAAAATTATATCGCTTTCAATTCGCATAGGCGGCTTTGATTTCATAAAAAATTCTCAACTGCACATTTTTTTAAATTTATTCCCATTCAAAAATTTTTTCCAATTGAAAAAAAGTTTGAAAAATTGGAAAAAATTGAATTAAAAAAATTATAATGGAAATTTTTTTAATTGGATATAATTGTCAACAAAAACAAACAAACGTAGGATTAAAGAAACTGAAAAAATTTAGAGTTGAAAAAATTTTAACTCACAAGGAAGCTACCCGAGGTCTGACACGCCAAATGAAAAGTTTGTTATAGGCTTGTAGAGTATCACAAGAAATTTCCACAGCCAAAATTTCAGCCCCTAAAGTAGACATGGAGAGAGTTATGGGGGATTTTGGAGGAAAAAGAGAAGGGGTTCAGACAGAAACGCTTCGTTTCCATATTTTATTATTTGATAAAAATATTTTTGAGGTGTTAAATTTCCTAAAATAATCTCTTCTCTTTCAAAAATGTATTAAAAGTTTCCTTGATGATTTTGAAAAATTCATCAAGTGTTTTAAAAAATCATCTGCATGCCTGAACGCGATCGTTCAAGGTGAAGGAAAAAAACTGTAGTCAGGCATCATTGCGGATCACTTTTTTAAGGTGTTTGTCACTTTTTTCGATTTCAGTCACTTTTGGTTACTTTTCACGTCTAAAAGATCACTTTGGTTACTTTTTTCCCCTCAAAAGCTACTTTTTCTTCGCACTTCCAGGAAAAAATTCAAATTTTCTAGAAATTGCTATTTTTCAAAATTCTTCAAGAAAAAAATAAAAAAACAGATTTTTGCTAGTTTGTTTGTTGTTCTGACGAAGGAATTTAATAAATGAAATTATTCACGTTTTTTCAGTGGATTTATCTTTGAAATGTTTGTAGAAAACTACAAAAAAATTGCCCCCCCCGAAAACTGTAAAAAAATTGCCCCCCCCCCGAAAAATTGAATTTTTGGTTACCTTTAGTTACTTTTCGGTCATGTTTTGGTCACTTTTTGCTTAAAAATTTTTTCTGAAAGTTACTTTTTTCTTCAAAATTGTCGCTATGATGCCTGCTGTAGTCCATAAAACGTTTTTTTGAGGCATCGTAAAGTTCATAAAATTGTGAGAAATCCCATGAAAATTGTCTGAAAATTTTTTTCTTTTTTGAGCAACGAAACAAATTGAAGATCATCGATTATTTTTTTATAATACTCATTCGAAATATTTTACATTTTTAGTTGATTTCTGATTGAAATGATTTTTTTTTATTTTTCCTATACTCAACTTTTTCCAATTTTTGTCAATTCAAAACGAAAATTTCACAAAAATAATGTCACTAAATTATTTTTCTCAGACGTTTTTATAATGTGATGTATTTTTCGCGACTTGAACATATAAAACAATTTTAAGAAGCATATTTTTAGAAAGTTTTATGCAAATGCGACATTTCAATGTTTCACCCACCTTCGTATTATTTTCAACGATTTTTATGTATATTTTTGTCCCGATTTATTTAATGATGAAGTTGATTCATTTATTCTACTCCCTCTTCTCTCTTTTATTCTTTGTAAAAGATGAAGCGTTAGCAAAACTTTCGAAGGCCTTCAAACGTCGTCGCGTCACTGTTCATTTCAAATTTCTATTAGCATACCAGAGTTTTCAAGGTACATATCTACAAAGTCGAAATTTCCAAAGTAGGTCCCAAAGTAGTAAGTTAATATCGCTCCCAAAATTTCACCAAATCATATGGACTATTTTTATGGGCTTTTCTCCGGGGCTGGAAAATTTAAAATTTTTTCGGAGACACCGAAACATCTCGAAACCACTTCCAATCGATTCGGGAGGTTAAAAATAAGGGTATATACCAAATTTCAGCTTTCCTCGCCAATTTTCTTATTTTTCTAGGTGATAAGATAATTTTGAAATTTCAAAAATTCGCCAAAAATTTGAGAAATGAACTTGACCATCTGAATTTCTGGATATGGGGTTCTTTTATGGTATACTTTCAATTTAGGTATTTTTGTTTCGGTTAAAAATTTTCCTTTGAGTTGGGATACCTTACTCTTGAGTTTCTTCAGACAGACTCGCTGTAGTTTTCATAAATTAAAAATTGTGATTTTCAAAAACAAAATAGTTACAAAATTTATTTTTCAACGTTTCATGTCTATTTTGATGAATAGTTTTCAGAATGATTGCAGCACAATCTTCCGAAATTCGTAACTCAGGCATCGTAGTTTTTGCTCACTTTTTTCATTAAAAAGTCCTGTTTGGTCAATTTTCCCTCGAAGTCAATTTTTTGAAATTTTTTTTAAATTGAAAAAAATCAGAAAAATTGATTTTTTTTCCTCGAAGGGGAAAAAAACAAGTGCACCTACATCGTGGCATTTTGGTATTCCGCTACCTCAGTGATGTAACCTGTTGTGTGGAAGAATCTCGTGGAGCAGAAAAGATTAGTAGAACAAGGTGTCCTCTTTCTGGAAAACCTGGAAAAGTTGATGAATTTTGATAGTCTGGAAAAGTCAGAAAATTTTGCAATTTTCTGTAGAATTTTTTGAAAATCCAAAAAAAGGATAAATCATCTGGAAAAGTGTTGCTTTGCTTACCTATTTTATGTAAAAGATCTGGAAAACTTTGGAATTCGAGAAAAGTGGTCACTTTTCATTATCAAATCACTTTTTCCATTGTCAAGTCACTTTTTGTCACTCTTCTCATTGGCAAGTCACTTTTTGGTCACGTTTTCATTATTAAGTCACTTTTCGGTCACCTTTTTCATTATCATGTCACTTTTTGGTCACTTTTTTCTTCACTTTCAAAAGTCACCAAAATCTTTTTTTTTTGAAAAATTTGGACTACGTTGCCTGGTAGCTTCGAGTGAAAAAAATGTATACTTATTGAAAAATACTCCGACATCGTACCTATTGACTCGAAGTAAAAAGTTGAAAATTGGTTGATATCCTTCTCCGTAAGTACGAATATTTTTCGGTTTTTCTGAGGCAGGGATACAGCAGGTAAAAAATGTAAATTTGCATCAAGTCGGAAAATTGAATTTTTAAATGATTTTCCATGGATTATTTTTGCCAAAAAAAAAGTTATCGTAGGTGGTGGAGGCGGAGGAGGAACTTACGAAAGTTCATCAGAAAACCTACCTTTTCCCTCTGTCAAGTGCTTACCAATGCTATGACGATGGCGAGTTGATGACGACAACTTTGGAAAATAAAAGTGAAAAAATATCGCCGTGTTTTTAAGATATTGACCTCGTTCAAGCTAGGGTAAAACATGTAAACTATTTTTGACGCCTTTACTACGTTACACACGTTCAACAAACTCGAGAAACTTTTGCCTTGAGAAGTAAACATCGGTCCGTATACATATATGTACATATGTAGTACGCTGTTCGCGTACGGTGCATACCGTCGGAGTGTAAATTTCCACAACCCGGTGAAATTTTTCAAACGTGGAAAAATAATACGGTTTATACGCCTACGACTTACGACGACAGTCGTCGTATAGGTATATTTTTAAATATACGAGTATCACGTTCTCGAAGTACATTCGGCATATGTATCTAGAACAAGTATAAACGTTATGTTGGAAATTTTTACTCGATGGAATGGTATCTTGAGCTGAGGAAGGGGGAGGGAGCAGGATTAGGTTCTTTTTGAGCAAATCGATAAAGGTTCTTCGCTGGGTTGGCTGAGCATGGTGTAAGAAGGATAGAGGGAATACGTCGGTTGGTACAAGATAGGATATTTTATCAGAGATTATATATATACCTTTTTCGGGTATCATCGACGATATCCATCATCTTTTGAAGAATGCGACTGAGAGGAAAATGACGTGCGCGACACGAGGAGACACGACGCGCGACGCGGCCAACTCATTTATCAAAATCCGCCAGCGCCACCCGCATCGTTCTTCGTGTGCACGGTGGCAGCTCTCGTCGTTACAGCTGATTGCGTGAAAATGACTATACCTGCGGGGCATTTTTTGCTACTCGATGGAAAAAGTGGGAAAAGAGGGATCTCTGTGGGGGAATTTTTTCTTATTTAAGGTGATTGTATCGTATTTCGAAATTTTCTTTATTTGTTTGAATTTTTTTTGCAGAACGACCTGTTACCATCGGGAGAGAAATCGTTTCCCGGGAATACGTACACGATCGAGCATACGAATAGACATTCTTCGGGCACGTATATTTGTACAGCCAGCAACGGAGTCGGATCACCGGCCCAAGAACTGACCACTCTAATAGTACAATGTAAGTACACTGCACGTGTTTGTTATTTCGAGTTGCAATTTTTACTTGTTTTCGAGGATAGATAATGGACCGACGAGTTAAAATTGCGTTCGGTGTGTTTTCGGGGAATTTGTGTGGATAAATTATACATGAATTTCAACGCCAGCGCCACCTCGCCACGCTGCTGTAATATCCCCTTAAATTCATTTTTAAACATCTCCTTTTGTCCTTTAATATCTCTCTGTAGTTTTGCGTAGATATTTTAATAGAAAGTCGTAACTTTATGGAACTCGGTAGTGTCCCCGAGAGACCCTTATTGTATTGTATAGTTCGCCTGCCTACGTCTTGCGACTAGATGGCCCTCTTGTCGTTGACTCCGGTCGTTGGGATGGTTATGCTTGATTTTTTTTCAGAAATGTAAACGAATTTGTGGTTTGGTTGCTTCACAGGGATCTGATTTGGTTGCTGTTTCAAGAAAGGGTATCGCCGAATCGATTTTATGGGCTGGGTGAGTGGGGAAGAGGGTAAATTGGTCGCGAAATTTGACAGAAAATGAATGAAATTGAAATTTTGAAAAAAATACAATTTTTCATTTTGAAAAAGAGATATTGGGTTAGAACTTTAAATAGGTGATAAATCCTTCAAATCCAAGGGGATTTTTTCCAACTCAGCTTTTCTCAGATTTTTCTCCAACTTTGAGATATTTTTTCAATTTTTTTCAATTCTGAAGACTAAAATATCATCTCGAAATGTTTCTCTGTTAAATTAAAATTTTTCCCAACATTTTTTCATACTTTGAAGATTTTTTTTCAACTCGAACATTTTTTCTCAAATTTTTCTCCAACTCTAATGACATTTTTTCCAATTTTTTTTCACTCCAAAATATAATCTTGAAATATTTTCCAACTAAAATTTTTTCAATTTTTCTCCAACCCTAAAATTTTTTCCAACTCTGAAACCTTTTCTAGAAATTTTTTCAAGCTCCAAAACTTTTTTCCATTTCTTTCTAAACGTAGTAAAATTTTCTCTCGATATTCCACTTTGAAATTTTCGTTCAATTTTTTTTTCAAAACTCCCAAACTTCTAAATTTTTTTTAGGCCTAAACACGAACGATGACTACGTGTGGGTAAAAAAAAGTGCACCATTCAAAAAATAGGGTTACTTATTCTAATTTGGAGTTTTCTGGTGGCAGAACAAAGCTATAAAAAATTTTCAGGCGGAAAAGTTTTTGAGAAAAATTCCCAAAATTCTAAGAAAAATTTCCATAGAAAAAGATTTTGAAAAAATGTTATCAGAATTGGTAAAAATGTTTTAAAAATGTTGGAGTTCGAGAAATTTTGAGGAAAATTTTCATCTAGAAAAAACTTTGAAGAAAAATTTCTTAGATCAAAAAAATTATGGGAAAATATCTTTGAGCGTAAAAGAACTTCAAAAGAAATTTTTTCAAAACAAATTTCATGGTTTGAAAAAATTTTGGGGTTGAACAAAAATGAAGAAGAAATTTTAGAGTTAGCAACATTTCTTTAGAAAAAATTTTAGTTGGAAAAAATTTTATAGTTAAAAAAAGTTTCGTCAGGGTTCGAAAAAATTGAGAAAATTTGAACGTTTTAAATACGTCGAAAACATTTAGACTTGGAAAAAAATGTTTCGTGATAAATAAAGTACCCCGCCTGAAAAAAATCGCCCTTCTTCTAGAGTATATTTAGACTTGTGTAAAAGGATACTTCCATAGAAAATTCATTTTTTTAGAATTGCAAAACCAAAATTTCAAATTGAATACTTACCTCGAAATGTGTCGAGTGTAAACTACTCGAAGTGTTATTTTGAAAATGTTTTCAAGGAAAATTATGTGAAATCTTGGACAAAATCGTGGTAATTCCCATTTTCCTGATCTCTTTTTTCATGCCACTTGATGATTTTAGATTTTGAGCATTTTTGAGTAAGTAGGTAGCTAGGTATACTTCTGGTGCAAGAACGTTGAAATTACATTAAAGAACAGAAAAAAACCGAAATTAATTTTTGAGTCGTAGTATCATTTCACGATGCCAGATCATATTTAGCTTTAAATTCCAAATTGTGGTATAAAACGAAGAAGTTGAAAATTCAAGATCAGTATCGAAGTCGAAGTATCGTCATCCTATCGTTTCAAAATCTCCTGAATATTTTCGTTGAATTTTGGTTGAATCGAAAGTAGTACTGATATTTTCATTAATGGATGGCTGGACCCCCCCCCCCCTTCCTGAAATATAATAAACGTATTTTCAAAGCACATCGAACTCTCGAATAATTAAGCCCCGTAGAGTTTATTTTTCCAAAAATATTTTAATTTAATATTTATTCGTAGCTGTATACGAGTTCGTTTCTCGAAACGAGAATATTTTTGAGGCTTTTATTCCATCGTCGCGAATTGATAAAGCGGATTAATTAAAGCGACGCCGACGATGAGAAAAAGCGCTCCCCTTCGCCCTCCGTGCCCTACGATGAGGATTTTTAGATATTCGCACGGGGCCATCAAAGACTAATTAAAATATCATCGCGTCGTCGTCATTGCGAGATACTTATATTTACCTAATAAATACCGATACGATACGATCCGATCCCCTAAATAACTCGCTATTTTACCATGTTTTTGTTAATTTACCCGGCCGGAAAGAATGTGTACTTGTTGAGGTTGGATGATAATACGACATAAAGTGAAGAAATTGAATAGGTACTCGATTTCGTTTAATTAATCCGCCTTCTATCCAAGTTGCTGAATTGACCGGTATAATGTTGGAGTTGGAGTCAAAGGAATGAAAAACATTGCTCGTAGGTTGAGATTCGGCGTTTTTTTCATTATTTGAAAGAGGGACGATTAAATGTGGATTATTTAATGAGTTGCGAGGTATTCGAAGTTGAGGGGCTTTAATGGAAAAATCCAGCGGAATTGGAAACAGATGAGGGAAAAGAGAGGTCTTTTTAGTTGAACTGAAATATGTTTCTGGAGTTTTTTTTCGAAGATGGGGTGTCTTTAAAAAGTAATATCTCAACGATGATTAAAATTTGATAGAATAAACTTCGAAGGTATTGTAAATTTGTAAGACGTGTTTTCCTTTTCAAATGCTTCTAAAATATTTTTTAATTGAGTTGATGAAACTCAAAAAATTATGTATGACTTAAATAGAGAAACTTATTAAGTGGGAAACATCCTTAAAAATTGATGGGAAGTGTCATAAAAATTGTTGTATTGGTGAAAAAATTGATTAAAATCAACTAAAAACCATATGAAATTGCGTAAAATCGTTGAAAAAATCTGTAAACCGGTTGTCCAAAAGAACAATCTGTGAACTCTGAAATAAATCGTATGAAAGCGGTTCGAAAATGTTGAAAATGTAAAATCAAGTACTACGAAGCGAAGAGGAAGCAAAATGGTCGGTTTGCCCCTTCCCATTTAGATATAGAAAAATTGAATTTGAGTTGAAACATCGAGTTCAAAAAAATTTTGAATGTCAAGACTTTTTTGGTGGAAATCTTTCTGAGATGAAAAAAATGGGCAAAAAACGTACTCAAGTCCAAAAAAAATACCTGAAAAATTCCCTTTCATCATAAATTTTGATTTTCTTTTCGCTCTAAAGTTCGCGCCTATATAGAATGCAATTTAAAATTCATAAGTAATAAGTAGGTACTAGATAGATATCATTGATTCAAAGTAGTGACAGGAACGAATCAAAGTAAATTTATAGAGAGGGGCAAAAATAAAAATTTTCTGACTTCGATTTTAATTTTAATTTTTTCTACTTGAAGTATGGGTTTTAACCATTATTATTCCTCAATGAAATGATATAAAGGAGAGTGGTTGTCAACACCCTACTTTTGAAAAAAAATTGGCCCAGTCATTCAAGTCCTCCGGATTCGCCAGTGTTCCATTTTCAATGTCTCAAATAATTTTTTGTTGCTTTTTCATATCATTTGCAACAATTTTTATCATGTTTTCCGTCTTTGAGCTTGCTTATTGATTTTTAATAATATTTTTATAATTTTTACATCAACAGAAAAAATTTCAGCGAATTTCGTTCCGATTTTCAATTTGAAGTTTTGCAAAATTTCTAATAATAGGGCACCTAACTGATTTCAAGAATAACTGTGCATTACTTTATGGCTTCAGAAAAAATCGCGGTGTATTTTTTTTAAAATTTGAAATATATTTTGTATCGGTACATTTTACAATTAATCTGGCCATAGGGGATTGGATTCTCAACGAAATATTCATGTGAAAAGACGGGTGAATTGATTCCCATTTTTTTTCGGAATATGTACGAATAGATTTCCACTTTTTTTCAAGTAGATACATCCCTGCATTATCCCCCCCCCTCCTCCCCTAGGTCCCAAAGAGTTAATTTTTAAGTTTTACGAAATACCGCATCCAATGAAAGGAATTTTCCACATTTTCAATAACAAACGATGTTTTAAAAATGCAAATTTTCAAAGGTCAAGAAAACGTCGAGAAGTTTCATTTCTAAATCTTGGTAGGCAGACCTCCCAAAAGCAAAAAAATGATTTTTTTGGGACACGCAAGTGAAAAAATTGTATGTAAGTCACTTACCTATTATTTAAAAAATATACATTTTTAAAACCCAATTTGCACTTTTCCAATCAAATATTTGAAAAATTCTTCTCAATTTGAAAAACATTGCATACGTGGAAGAATTTTTTTGGAAACATTGAGATATTTTCTCAAGTAAGTATTATCAGGGTGTCTAACGGTTGGGGTAAGTCAGGATTTTTTCAAAGAGGTCAGCCCGGTCAGTATAAGTCAAGATTTTTGACTAATTTACTCAAAAGGTCGTGATTTTTTTCAAAAATTCCAAAAAAATCCCATTTACCCTTGATAAATTGAAAAAAATTTCATTCAGCTTATTTTTCGTTTAAAAATTGTTTCTTATTATTTTTCCATTAAATAGCTGCAGGCACACTGATGTATCAATTTTTTCGGGGGGAGGGGGAGAGGGGAGTACCGGCATACATTTGCTCCAGGTACACTGATGCATATTTTCTGGGAGGGAGGGAGGGAGGGAGGGGGTGGCCCTCAAAAAAAATTATGTGAAAAGTCATTCCAAAAGGTCAAGATAAGTCAGTTTTTCAACAAATTTTGTTAGACACCCTGAATTTATTCAAACTTTTTTTTGAACCTGAAAAAATTCAATTTTTGAAAATAGGAAAAACTCGAAAAACAATAAAAAATGAATTACCTACTGAATTTTTTATTAATGAATAAATTTTTAAAAACTTGAAATTTGATTTTCAATTTTTCAACTGTTGAAAACTGTAAAAAATTCTATACCATGAATTTTTTTTTAATCTTGAGAGGTTCGGAATCAACTCGTACATATCCCGAAAAAATGGGAATTTCACACAGTTCTAAATTCGAGAATCAACTCGTCAACTCCTATTAATTTACATGGAATGATGGAAATAATCTATCTGAACAACGTTTGAAATTTTAACCATTTTAATGGTATTCTCAAACTATTTGTTCAACACTGTAAAATTTTCATTATATTTTTTACCCTCCTTCGATTCTGTTATCGACTTGACTGATATTGCAGCCATTTTGTGAATATTTTTAGACGAATGGTGAATTATTTATTTTTACAGCTCCAAACATTTAGCTTTAATTTTTATTTACCGATTCCCCAATTTGAAATACTATTTGCTCAACTTATGAGTAACTTTTCAATTATCCTTTTGAGATTTCTAAAGATGCGATTTTTTTTTAAATTTTCGAACCCGAATTGCCTTCTGGCTTTTTCATTCGACACCACTTCATTTCGGCAGCCAGTTTGTATACCTTTATTAATGCAGCTTCATCTATTCTGATCCAATCTGAGCCTAAACCATGGTCACAGCCTGTGCACAAGTATAAAACGGTATCCCCGAGAAGCCAGTATATGTATGGCGTTAAAAGCCCTAGGAATTAATCCCGTTTCGGTGTGCTCCGAGTCGAGGATAATGTTCATTCGAAATTCAATCACGCAATAAGACGACTAAACGAAATGAAATTCTCGAATTGTTATTGTATTTAGAGCAAGAGCGGTAAAATAAAAAGAGAACCGTTGCGTTGGGTGAGAGAAAGATAAACCCGAACACAATATCTTACTTATTCACCTTTCATTAAACACAACGGCGGCGAAATTTTCTACGCGGTGAAATAATTAAAAGTGCGAGTCTCGTAAGAGAGCGAGAAAGGCGAAAAAAAAAGAGATACCACGTGTATAGAGCGAGAAAAAGTATACGCGAATAGTGTATCCTAATGTCGACTGCAAATTTGGGCAAATGGCGAATTCGCGGAGCAGCGAGAGGAGGCGTTTAACGCGATATATCTCGTTAGCCGGTTTTAATGGAGCGGAGTGTAGCGAAAATGAGAAAAAATGGCAAGAATGTTTAAAATATCGGTACTTTTTAATTCCAATAAATTAAATCCGAAAACACTCCGAAAAAAACAAAAGGCGGTGAAGCGGGCTGAGGGCGGCGACGTATCCGAAGAAAGAACGCTGTAGATTTCCGAGGGGTAGGAAAAAAAAAGTTAAGAATCGTTTTGCTCGTTTTACGTTTTTCTTTTCTTTTTTTCTAGTTTTTTATGCTTTTTCTTTTGCCAAGTGAAAAAAACGCCTTTTTTTTCTTTTACTACTCCAAGACATAAAAATAAACAGTTACCCATACCGCGGAGATTATTACGCATTTAAACATAATTAAAAATACATTAAATTTTCTGTAATTTTGTGAACTTATAGCCCCGTTGTGGTTTATGTCTAAATAAGCGGATTTTCGTTTAAGCAAAACGACTTTGTAGCTGAAACAGAGGGAGCCGTTTCGAACTGTAAAAGACGTTTCCGGCTCGAGCGCGCACCTAAATACAGCTTTACACGGTCGTTGCGAAAATCAGATAAAAAATTTCCCGCCAAGTCTGTTTTGGGTTTGGATTTTTATGCTGCCGCGAAAATTAGCGCGGTTGTCGAGAAAACGTGGTAATTGAAAATTAGCTCTTCTCTTTGCTTCTTCTTGCTGTTGCAAATGACTGTGAAATATTTGTGCGGAAAGAAAATTTTTCAGGAGTTTCTGAGAGAGAAAATTACCAATTTTTAAAATAAAATCATCAAATTGTCTGAATATTTTCGTAATATTCTGTGGAAAATTTTACAAAACTTCAAGTTTTTGGAAAAATCAGCTTTATGGAGCTGAGAGCGATTCTGATCAATTTTTTGTGCCGAGTTCGAATATGATGGCAGTTTTTTTTTTATCATGTTAGGATTCTTTATTCATTTATTTATTTGTAAATTTAACGTCATAATCAGCACTTATGTATTAGGCTATTATGCGACATATTTTTTAAAATGAAATATAAAAGATAATTGTAATTAATCTACAAGAGTAGCATATTCCGTGGATGTTCCCCCACAAGAAGAAGTCAAGCGGGGCCATATCAGGCGATCTGGTTGGCCATGCAACCGGATAATTATTTCCGATCACATGGTTGCCAAAGAAATACTGCAGAAGGTGTCTTACCAATAGGGTAGCGTGAGCTGGAGCTCCATCATGTTGAAACCACACATCGTACCCCAAATCACCATTCATTAACACTGAAATTTCTGGAGCAATATAGTTCTCCAACATATTATGGTACAGTTGCCCAGTTAGATTTTTGTGATTAAAAGAATGGGCCGTCAATGCGATGTTGAAAAATCCCCGCCCAAACATTTACTTTTTGGATGTGAAGTCTGAATTCAGATGCAGGAAAAAACTTGAATTAAAACACTTTTCATTGAAATGGAAAAAAATTTGATTACATACCCTACTTCAAATGTTTCAAATGAATTTTCATCCGACTAGTATCTGGTATTTTGGCGGTTTGGGCAGTGCATGAGGCCAAATTTGGCTTCGTCTGAAAAGCAAATTTGCCGAGAAAGCTGCGAATTTATATCGAGGCAATGAAGCATATCATTGCAGAAGTCTATGCGACGCAACGTGCAGAATCATTACCATTCAATTCCTGATTTTTAATGAATTTATAGGGATGATATTTATATCATTTCAAGATCTTGTGGGCACTGCTGTGATCCATGCCTAGATCTTCTTAGATTTCTGTAAGAGAGAATTGTGGTTGTTCTATATACATTAGGGTGGATCGCGAAAAAAAAACATATCTCAGATTTCAACCAAATTCGCTGGGGTTGTTGGGTCATCATCGGAGACTACCCAAAAAAATTTTGAGCCTCCTAGGTGAAGAGGGAGGGGAGCTTGGGGCTCTTAAAGGGCACCTCCTTTTGAAAAAAACACGGTTTTTTGTGTTTTTTAGCTCGAAAATATGGCGTACGATTCACGAAAGAGCACTAAAAAGGTGCGATTTGAGTTTCTACACCCCCCTGAGCAATTGCCGCCCCTCGAAAATGAAAACCCATTCTGCTACCCGGGGGTCCAAAAGTTGCAGATCGCGAAATTTCAATGTTGTGAAATTATTGTATTTGGCCTTGAATTGATTACTTTGGCACCGGACAATTTTATAATTTTTTTTTCTAATTTTTGAAGAAAATTTTGAAAATTTTCTTCGATCAGTGTGGCCAACCGCAAATTGTAATATTCAAATTTATGGGAATCGCGTTGTTCTGATCATCTATATCTAATTGCTAAAGAAAAACACCAGTTTTTTGTTGTTTTTTAAATGATTAGAAATCAATTGTAGAGAAAATTTTTTATACCAGTGCAACCAATTGTAAGTTATGAAACACCAATGTATGGAATATAGATTAATTTTGAATCAATTTTTTTCATGGCTATATAAATCATGATTTTAAAAAATTCTCATGCCAGTGACTCGACCACTAAGAAAAAAATTTTGTCATTTTTTTACCCATATTCATTTCCTGAATTTGATTCTAAAAAAAATTCTTCATTTTCCGCTCATTTTCCCGCCAATACAAATTATATTATTCTTATTCTACTCGACGAATATATGTATAACTTCTAACCAAATTCGATGTTTTCGGCATTCTTGTCTAAACAATTGATGAAATGAACCATCAATTTTCTAGGTACAAACCAAAGAAAAATATAAGTCCCAATTAAAAATCCCTAGAATTACTGAGAATTGAGAAATCGCTAATCTATATTCCATACATTGGTGTTTCATAACTTACAATTGGCTGCACTGGTATAAAAAATTTTCTCTACAATTGATTTCTAATCATTTAAAAAACAACAAAAAACTGGTGTTTTTCTTTAGCAATTAGATATAGATGATCAGAACAACGCGATTCCCATAAATTTGAATATTACAATTTGCGGTTGGCCACACTGATCGAAGAAAATTTTCAAAATTTTCTTCAAAAATTAGAAAAAAAAATTATAAAATTGTCCGGTGCCAAAGTAATCAATTCCAGGCCAAATACAATAATTTCACAACATTGAAATTTCGCGATCTGCAACTTTTGGACCCCCGGGTAGCAGAATGGGTTTTCATTTTAGAGGGGCGGCAATTGCTCAGGGGGGTGTAGAAACTCAAATCGCACCTTTTTAGTGCTCTTTCGTGAATCGTACGCCATATTTTCGAGCTAAAAAACATAAAAAACCGCGTTTTTTTCAAAAGGAGGTGCCCTTTAAGAGCCCTAGCTCCCCTCCCTCTTCACCTAGGGGGCTCAAAAATGTTTTGGGTAGTCTCCGATGATGACCCAACAACCCCAGCGAATTTGGTTGAAATCTGAGATATGTTTTTTTTTCGCGATCCACCCTAATGTAATATACATATGAGACGCAGCCAGGGATACCCGACCATATGTCGGAAAATTTTTTTTTCGTTTTTTTGACTCTTTAAATAGTACAGACTTGTACCTTTCGAATAGCGCAACCCGCATTAAAAAAGGTTGAGAAATGAATTTTCTATGATTTTTCAAAGTTTACCAAAAAATGATTTTCAAAAATCAAAGTTTTGAGAAAAACGCAAAACAAAATTTGGAACTGTTTTCAATGAATAAAAAGAAAATTATGTTCTGTAAACGACTTTTCTCATCGGAAATGGTTTATTTACGTCCTCTTACATCGCTTTAGGTCATTGACCCCTTCCAGAAGTTGCCGGCATCGAAAATCGAAACCATACCATATGTCGGGAATCATCTTTTTTCAAGAAATAATGACATTTTTGTTACAAAATTTGTTTTTTTAATAATCGTACACCACTGTAGTTCATTAAAACGAACCTGAAATTACCAATTACGTGCATTGAGAAATGAAATCATAGTGCAAGTCAAACAACTATACAAACCAAACGGTGAAAATCATGCTTTGAAAATTAGTGTTCAACAAATATCCGGATAATCGAAATGAAGAGTTTCATCGGGAAAAAATTGAATTTTCGATTTCGATAATCGATTCTTCAATTTTGATTTTTCGATTTCGATAATCGATTCTTCAATTTCGATTTTTCGATTTCGATAATCGACCTTTAAATTTTGTGAGGATTCGTGAAAGAATTCGGGAACTCTCGGAAAAGTTCAACCGTTTTCGGGATGTTTTCGGAGCTGTTCGGCAATTTCCGTGTGATATCCGGATAATCCAAATAGTATTTGGTATTTGGATATCCGGATATTTGTTGAACACTACTACGTTTCAATAATAATGAAAGTTGTAAATTTTAACATATTTTTATAAAATTCCGACATATGGTATGGTTTCAATTTCTCAGAGGCCTTCAGCAAAATTCGTTTTTTAACCAAGAAGATAACACTTTTGGGACCTGAACCTATTCTCATATGAAAGTAGAGGGTTCATAGTATACAAATTGATAAAAAAAAAAAAATCCATATTTTTGGTCATTTTTTCTTAATTTGCGTTTTTCTCGGAATTTACTTTTCCGACATATGGTCGGGTATCCCTGGCTGCGTCTCATATAAACAAAAATGTAAGGGGATATGAGGAAAAGTGATTAATGTGGAAAACATATAGGTTTATAGGTAATCTGGAAAACATGTAAAAAAATGAAACCAAAATTTTTAAAAAAAGGTAAGCAAACAACTTTATTTTTTTTATTAAATTCTGATACCTACAGAGGTGGATTTTGCATCAGGCCATGGAAGGAGCGAATTTAATTTCACTTAAAAACAATCAAGTATTTACTTAACACAGCTTGTAACATAGATTGATGCTAATACACATTTATTTCAGGTACGATTGTACCTTCTTAAATCCTCAAAGGTACCAGCTTCTTCAAATTTCTCTATTGTATTGCCAATGTACTACAGAGATGGTACCCTTTCAAGGGGATAATTCTCCTAGTACATCTGCCTTATGCTGCAATATAAGGCACCTTGATGATACCAATGTACAATGGTATTTTACTGGTATATGTTGAACAGAAAACAATAACTTATTGAAATGTGATGAAATTTTATCAAAGGTACACATAAACAGAAACTCACCTCAAAACTATTCATTTCAAAATTAATATAATTAATGGTGTGAGGGGGGGGGGGGAGATGCCACCGCTTACCACTTCAGATTTGATGAAATCATGAAAAAAAACTGGAATTGTAAAAAAATTAATTCTCAATTTACCTATACTATACGTAAATTAGCGGAAAAAAATAAAGCAGTAAACAGAAATAAAATTTTACAAAAAAATGACTTAGAAAATATTTTTAGTTGAAAAAAAATTCAAAAATTTTATTCCATCAGTGGGGTTTAAACTTGAGACCTTCGTAATGACATGATGGAATACATAAAACAGAACAGTTTATACCGATTGAAAATAGAACACAATAAGTACGTATACATAAAAATAATTATTTGATTTCAATTTCATATTCTTTGATAGCTTTAACATCAAAATCAAGTTTAGTACAGTTGAAGCTGTTGATGTCTTCAAGTAAACTAACCCCTGGTGCCCCTACAATTTGCTCACAGAATTCCACAGTATCACGAGGCACCAGGTACCTATAATAAAGTCTTCAGATCATTTATCTTGAGTATAGCCAGGGGGATTCTAGTTAGCCAATTGAGTCATACTTTTTTTGAGAAATTCTATACTGCAGGACGTCCAGCATTCGATTTCTGGTTATCACGTTTCTTGATATCCACATTATTTTCTAATGAACCATCAAAGGAATGGGGCATAGATAGAGATGTGGATACTCCTTGTGCAAAACAATTTCTCATGTTTTCAGCCAGTTGACGATTTAATTTTCAATGGCGATTTTATGATTTGTGATTAAATCTGATTCGATCAATCCAGTTCCAAAAAAAAACAGTATATTGCATTCCTATAACCTATGAAATTTTTAAAAACCCAAGATGAGTTATAGAAACATTTTTACTTAATCAAATAGGTACCCATAATGAAACATTTTTTGCCTCTAATTTGTTTTTTCTGCAAGTCTTAATAATATTGCAATAATCGTTGCTAGTATAAATTCTAGAATAATCGAGTCTTAACTTTTAATACACATTCAATATCTGAAAAATCGTTATCAATGGACAACATGAAATGATAGTTTACCTATAAGATTTTTACACTAAATACATCATTGATCAATTTTGATCTATTGACTTTCTTTAAGGCAGTGATACAATTAATTAAATTTTGTAATGTTTGAACAAATATTGTTCTACAAACTTGAATACCATCCATTGCATAAGTTCTATGAGAAATTTGCGGCCTTCATACAATTTCATTGTCTCCTAAAGGGGATAAATCAGTACTAGATTCTTGCTATTCATTTTGACTCATACATATGACTTGATCATTATTAGTAGTGTAATTTAATTGCACATGTCTGTGGTTGGACACTGGACAGTCAATCAGAGCGACTAACAAACAGCCGTGTTATATTTGGCATGGGTTATGCTATACATTTCAAAAAATTCCCATGCATTGACGCCTGTTTTGACTTTGAGGTTTGCCTTGGTTTAGTGTTTGCTTTTTTACTCAATGTTAATGTTTCATTATGACATGATTCTTTCCCAACACCACTGATTCCGCTACTCTGATCACTTGTTTCTGTTGCACGTGTTATTTGAGAATTGGGATTTTTGTTTATAGGGGCTACATCGTCAACATTTTCTTCATCTTCATCTTCACCAAATAAACATAAAATTCTTGTGAATCTTGATCTGTGCAAAACAAACCTGATAAAATTATATAATTCAGTAATGGTCTGCTCAAGAGCTTTCGTGAATTTAAAAATAAATTGGTCTTAATAGTAAGCAACTTACTTTCTTTTTAACGTAGATGTAGTTGTAAATGTAAATATTGAACTATCATCATTTTCAAGGGTATCGTACTTTCTTTTTTTAGGTAATAAAAATTGTTTCATTGTAGAAATGAAAATAAAGTAACCAAAACAAAAAATAATTTGAATTCAATATTCAATTCATACTCACACTTCAGTGGTAATGTAATATATAATGTACTTTCTTGTACTCTTTTTAGGCGGTTTTTTCAGCCATTGGAAAAATTGAATTATTGAATTTTGAATCTGGTAAAAAAAAACTAAATTTGACAACTATGTGAGATCCTAATTCCCTCAATATTAAACAAAATAAATAAATAAATCAAAATATCGGCACCAAAAGGGTAATATACCTACTTAATTAATAATATCTATCTCATAATGTCATAAAGTGTAATTCTAATACATTTGACACCTTTAAAGTAAGGATATAATATTTGCAATACAGTATTGGAATACCAAAAGTTCTAGTTTTTATCAATTATCAGCATGCAAATTGTAATTGCAATAGATAGAATAGCTTTTGGAATATCCCTATAAGTTCCTTGGTAATGTTTCTGCTCTGTGCCAAGTTTATTACCTTATCAGAATATTTTATGAATTATAAATTTGCAGCAATTGTCCTTGATTAATATATGTACATGTAGTTGTAGGTGCATGAAACAAGTTATGTATTATACAATTCTTTAGATGAGATATCTTTGCACGCAAATTGTTTTCCTTATTAAATAAAAATCTTCATGTTGGACTATACATAATTTAAGAACTGCCCAAATTTTATAATTTTTGGACATCATAAAATTTTTAATTCAAGTTTTATTAATTTATTTTTTATTATTTTTTTTTTCAATTTAAGTATTTAAATAGTTGGAAAATAATATTATTTTGAAAAAATAAAGTTAATTTATATTTTTAAATAAAAAAATTTTACTAGTACTTTAATAACATAAAATGGCGACAGAGGTGAGAGGGTACAAATGATCAATCAGAGGGGTACATTTCGCATAGGTATAACTTGTGTTGTTTTTGTTTCTTCATCTGTGATTTCAGAGAGATGAAATTCCAATAATATAAGCTAGTATCCATAAAATTAAGAAAATTTTATGTTCATTTTCATAAATTGTTTTCCTGATATTCTGGAAGTACAGATGTAAACTATTACTTTAAATAGTGAGAACTGCAGATAAAGCATCGCTGGAGATCAATGTTGTTTTGTAGTTGAAGCAAGATACAATATTTGTTGCTTCAAGAAGTTCACGACCCGCATTCCTTGGAACTTTTGATGTGATGTTAAGAGATGTTATTCTAATATTGTTACTTCATAAGTAAAATTACACATTACGACAAGAACCGAGTACATTGAACTAAAAATCTATTGAAAATATTACTGCAAAGTTCTAGTAAACCCTCATTAGTATACTCGCATAAAAATGGCGCCTTATTATGTAAAAAAATTATTCGCGAATTTTTTTTCCTTCCTTAAACGCTCAAAATAGCGATAGCGGTATAAAACTTTCGTCAGAAGAGTTTTTCGAGGGAGAGAGAGAACCTCAACGTTCGGCGTGATTCAGGAATAACGCTGGTATGGAGGGGGTGAGGGTAAAAAGCGAAAAAAATAACACCGTCGAGTAAGAGTGAGTAAGTATAAGAAACACACCAGCGAATGGGTTTCCTGTTTTACGGCGAACTTTTCTGCGGAAGGTTATCGACATAAATTAAACTTTGACAGCTTTGATTGTGGTCTGAGATTGGGTATCTACTTCCTTCTTGTTTCTCTTCGCCGCGGAGCAGGTTTCGCAGCCTTCCACATAGCTCGGCAACTGTGATCGAAACGAGCTTGAGATGGGGGTTGCGCTGCTGCGTTCTCGGATGCTGTGCAAAAATTAAGAAACTTTGTTTTCGTAAGATTCTCTTTCTGCGGCGGTGTGTTCGGCTCGTCGAATGTACCGTATGTACGATGTTTTATGCGGGCGGACGGGCGGAGAAGAGGGGAATGCGTATTTTCGTGACTGTTGTTATGTATCGCGCATTCGTTAACGGAATAATAAAGCCGAAAACAAAAGTAAATATTTTTAATGTGTTCGACGCGACGTATATTGTACTTACGTATTTTACAAAATAGGTATACCGAATAACGCATCGTGCTCTTCATCGGTGCTCGGTTTGTTTTGTTTTCTCGTTTTAAATTCGACTGTGGTACGTCTTCTACCTACATTCCCCATCTACTCGTCGTCTTCCCTCTGTTAGGTATTATTTTTGCGAAATTGTATACCATTTACGAGCACAAACTCCCTCATCTCATTATTCATCGGTTAATAGAAGTATAAAATTCCCCCTTCTGTCGTTTTCATCCCCTGCTCGCGAACCCGATACACCGATAGCCGCGTGTCTTGAATGGTTAAATCGATTTCGAAAAAGAGAAACGAAACGACACGACAAAACAATATGTCCATAAATTAATGAACCGCGTGAAAGTTTTTACTTACGTACGAATTCGCTCGCTCTCGCATCTCGGTGAAAAATAAGAAAAAAAGAGATGGCAGTTTCGCGTTTTTGAAATTATACGCACGTAAACGAACCGGAAAAATTTTCATAAAAGCTCGCTAATTCGTATCGTTTCTCGCCAAATTACCCCGGTAAATAGAGGTAGAATTCGCGTCCGAGATGGGTTCGAAATAAGTAGGTAGCTGGGTACCTAGAAAGCTTTGTTCTTGTTGTTGAATGGATGGATGGGTGTTTTGGTCTCGTGTCAGTTCCATTTGTATGGTGAGGAGGGAGGGTTGCTGGTTTGAATGAAGAATTTTATATTACGAAGAAATGAGGAAAAGTGTTTTTTCGTTATTCGAAGTATTTGAAATGTTGAGTTTCAGTAAGTCACGAAATCGGGAAAATGGGTAAAAAAAACATAAAAATGTTATAATTTTTGATGGAAAATTCAAGGATTTTTCTTCTTTACTGTTGAAAAATTTTCCACATTTTTCTCCGGCGAATTAAGCTATTTTTGGAACGATAGTTTTTTTGAAAAATATTGACGATGAAAAAAACAAAAAAATGTCAGGAAGAAGTTGTGAAAATTGAAACATCAATCCAGTAGATTTATGTATGTACTAGAAATGCTGCTCCCTGATTTGGTTATATGAGCTTTTAAAAGTAAATATCAAAAATTGAAATAGAAATAGGCGAACTTAGACTAAGGAGTCCGATTCGGATTAAAGGAACAAATCTCTCCTAAATGAGGAGAGAGTAGTTGTTTTTTATCATTTTTTGTGTTGAAATAAAAAATTTTCGTGATTCCAAATCGAAAATTTTCCCAACTTCAAATATTTTTTCATAATTTTTCTCAACTTTCAAGTTCAAATCAAATTTTTACACAAGTTTTTCAAAGTTTAAATTTTCCTCAGCTTCTAGGTGAAAAATTTGAAATTTTGCAATCTTCATTTCATTCAAAAATTATCATTGGAAAGTAGAAAGTCTGAAAATTTTCCATGATTATTTTGGATGAAGATGAGATTTCTTTCAAAGTAGTATGACTACTATTTGATTCCATGCATTTTTTCAATTGTGGCGTCATATTGGCAAGGACAGAAAATGAAATAGTTGGTGTTTATGAAATAGAAAAATATATCATTCAAATTCCAACGATATTCTCTTTAAAAAAAACGATGAATTTTTTTCAAAATTTATCACTCCTTTCTTCAATTACTTATTTTTGTGCGGAAATTGACCAAAACATCAGCACAAATTATTCTTCGTAATGGTCTAGTATTTTTTTTCATATTGAGAAAATAAAATCTATTGTCGTTCACTACGTAGGTATTGTAGAGTAAGAGTAAGTTTCAGAAATGAATTTAAAAAACTCTATGAGCTAAACCTTCGCCATTTATATTATTTTTGGGCAAACTTGGGGGAAAAATTCTAAATGAGGGAGCTTTATGACTACCTATGATTTGTTGTGTTTGTAGTGTCGTGAAATCGAAACTTTTTAGTTTTCACTTTATTGACAATAAAATTTTATTTTTGTCAAACCAAAGAAAAAAAATGAAAATTTTCCAGTTTTAATTTTTTCCTGGTTTTAAGAAGATTTCTCACATTTTTTATGAAAATATTTATGCATGAAAAATATTATTCCAAAAACTGTAGGTATTTTTATTTTTGTCTTAATTATTTGCGAGAGTTCTTAATTTCTTACTCCCAACTGGAGAGGAAGAGGGGGGAATCTTATTTTAAATATTGCAAATTGCTACACAATAAAACTGGTTCCGATTTTTTTTTTCAAGCGTAAGTACTATTTTCATAAAAAATGGGACAAATTTCTTCTTGAAAATAAGAGGAGAGAGTGAGAGGTCAAAATTTTGGAATAAGTACTAAAAATTTTTCTGGGTAGGTATTTTTGAAGAAAAAGTCATTTTCGATGAAAAATTTCAAAATAAAACAATAATTTTTTAAATTTCGTTTCTTTATTTTCTCAGAAAATCATTTTTTTCTCATTTTCGTAACTTGAGTGATGCTGTTACCGAATCTGATGTGATCTATCACTAAAAATAGACAGAAAATTCGTAATAAGCTATTCTAACTAGTGAAAAATGATACAGTTTATTGTTCTAATCTCAATTTTCGTTTGTTTCCAAAAATTCAATATTTGAACGAAATTTAGGCGACTGCGACTTTTAAAAATCAAAAATACTTACTAATGAGATTAAAATGAACTTACATATTGGTTGTAGAATTTTTTCACTCTAAGTGCGGTCAAACCGAATGGTAAAGAGGGAGGTAGTGTTCAAAATCAAAATTTCTACATTTTTTTGAACATCTTCATTTGAAAACATTTTCTTCTCATTCTATAATTTTCCAGTCAAAAGTAATATGTATTACGATTCATAAGCGCACCCAAGGGAGGCTCATGGGGCTCGAACCCCCTTCCCTTCCCCCTCCAAGCTCATTAAGAAGATTTAATTTTATACGATCGGAAAATGAGGCATTTCCTACAATGTTTTTGTTTTGGAAAATAAGATTTTAATTAACTCTCGGACGTGAACGGGTGAAAAATAAATGTAAACAACCGGAAAACAATTTTTTTCCGCCCCCTGCAATGACAAATACATGACCACTAAATGTTTTGTTGTTAAATGTTGTTATCAGTTGTTACAAAAATGGTTATGAATCGCAATTTTTTAAATTTATTTTCCTCTCGTATAAAATTAAAATAGCATACGTAACAGAATTGGTAAGTAACTCAATCAACTCGTACGATTTAAGTCGCTCGATTTCGCCTCGCTCCTCAAACTTCGCACTCGTTAATCGGTTACTTTCCGCTTCTGTTACGTAATATACTATTTTTATTATAAAACTGTGAAAAAGTACATATTTTTGCTCTTCAAACATGATTTTTCAAAAAAAATTCGCCCTCGCTTTGTTCGGGCAGTATTTTAGTCATTATATTTTGTGATTAAACATATGATTCTCTAAATCTGAATCAGTGTTTAATGAAATTTCTGCTTTTGATAATCAATGAAATGACTTTCATGGAAAATGAATGATTTTTCACTGATGTTTCAGTCAAAAATCACCGATTTCTCGATCAATTCCCAATTTGTCAGAAAAAATCAAAAATGTTGACTAAAAGATCAGTGTAAATTCACTCAGAATTTAAGAAGTGTAAGTAATATTGATTGTTTGTTCCAAAAAATTCTGCAATTTTTCAATTTTTTTTTTTTGCTCTATGTGCCTATAGTATTTCAAATACCCTGACTACTCTCTCATTTCTGAATCAGTAAAATTTATCAAAAATCGCTCAAAACCCGTTAGAATTGCAGCACAGTAAAAAAATTGGTGAAAATTTTTTCACTGAAAGCCAGTCAGTGAAAAAAAATCACTAGAAATCAGTGAAAATTCACTAAAAACTTGGTGGTATTTATAAATTTCACTGAAAAATCAATGAAATTCTTTGAATAATCAGTGAAAAATCGCTCATTTTTTTGTGCTGCAATTCTGACTATTTATCGGTGATTTTTCACTGATTCGGAATGAAAGAGAACGCCAGGGCCTCTAAAATAATTGTTTACTCAATTTTTTCATTGCTCTCTCATTTCTAAATCAGTGAAATTTATCAAAAATCACTGAAAACCCATCATAATTGCAGCACAGTAACAAATCAGTGAAAAAATTTTCTCTGAAAGCTGGTCAGTGAAAGAAAATCACTGGAAATCAGTGAAAATTCATTGAAAACCGTGATATTTATGAAATTCGCTGAAAAATCTGTGAAATTCTTTGAATAACACAGGGCGACAAAAAATTTTTTTGCTCTGTGTCTGGGTTCTCATGCCGAAATTCTGTTTCTAGACATCAAAATACATCACCTTGCTCAGTCCTGGCTTCCAAAGTTTGCTTTGGGGGGTGGGGGCCAAAAAACTGATTTTTTGAGGTCAATAAGCCTGAGCATTACAATAAAAATTGAAAAAAAAAATTTGAACCAATCGGCGAATCCAATGCCGCAAACCGCAGACCTCGCGTCTCTTTTTAGCGGACTTCCCGCTCTAGCGGGAATCCGCTATTGCGTTCATAAGAGTTTATTTATTTGTTTGTTTGTTGAAGCCTTTTTTCTGACGCGATTTCTCTCGTTAAACTAAACAGATCGGGCTGAAATTTTTACAGTAGGTGTAGTTCATGCAGAAGAAGAGCTGATTAGTTTTTGGTGCAATTCTGTGCACAGAAAGCTGAGCTTTTCAACTTTAAAGCTCATTTTTGGGACATTTCTTTCTGACGCGATAACTCACGTTAGAGTTGACCAATCGACTTGAAATTTTTACAGTGGTTAGAACGTGTACAGGAGAAGAGCTGATTAAATTTTGAAGTCGATCCGTGCTTTGAAAGTCGAGCTTTTCGAGTTCACAGTTTATCCAGTTTTTCGAAAATATCTCGCGAACGGCACATCGTAGAGGAAAGCGGAGGCCAAAAGGATAGTCAGGAATTTCACCCTCTACAACTTTGGTTCTGAGAACTTTTTCTTGAAAGCTCACCATTTACGAGAAAATTGAGCTCAAAGTTTGGAGGCTTGTGATTGGTCAACTTTTCTGATGCGATTTAATCATATTTCTCAACAATGGGTCGGCAGATAAAATATTTTCTTTGAACCCTTGCAATACCACCTGCTGGGTCGGCATTTTTAGACCAACACAAAGAATGATTTTATGGCCCCTTTGAGGCAGTGGTCGGCAGATAAAATCTTCATCAATATTCCTTATAAGGCTTGAGCTCAAAGTTGGAAGGCCTGTGATTGGTCAATTTTTCACTTCAATTTCTCTCGTTTAACTGAACCAATCGTTTCGAAATTTCTGTAGTAGGTGTAGATCGTGCAAGAGAGAAAATGATCATTTTGTGGTTCAATACAGTGCATAGAAAGCTGAGCTTGGAGCTTTCAAGTTCATTTTTGTGATCCTATAATTCAAGTTAGAACGTGTACATGAGAAAAGCTGATTAAATTTTGAAGTCGATCCGTGCAATGAAAGTCGAGCTTTTAAAGCTCAAATTTTATTTAGTTTTCGAAAATATCTCGAAAATGGTGCCAAACGGATGGTTAGGAATTTTAAGCTCTACAACTTTGATTCTCATGAATTTTTCTTAAAATCTCACCATTTTCGAGAAAGTTGGAAGGGTTGTGATTAGTCAATATTTCTGACTCAACTTCTCTCGTTCAACTGAACCAACCGTTTTGAAATTTTTACAGTAAGTTTACATCGTACAGGAGAAAAACCGATTATGTTTTGGTGTAACTCTGTGCATAGAAAGCTGAGCTTTGAAACACCAAAGCTCATTTTTCTGAAACCTCCCTCTGACAAGATAAATAAAATCGACCGATCGATTTGAAATTTTTATGGTGATAAGAATATGTTTAGGAGAAAATCTGATTGAATTTGGAAGGCGATCTGTGCATAGAAAGCTGAGCTTTCGAAGTTCAAATTTATTCAGTTATTCAAAAATATCTCGGAAACGGTGCATTGTAGAGAAAAATGGAAGTCAAAAAAATGGTTAGGAATTTCAAGCTCTCTTTCTCATGAATTTTTCTTAAAATCTCACGTTTTTGAGAAAAATGAGCTCAAAGTTCAAAAGCTTGTAATAGGTCAATTTTTCCGACTGTATTTCTCTCGTTTAACTGAACCGATCGTTTTGAAATTTTTACAGTACGTGTAGATCGTGCAGGAGAAGACCTAATTTTTTAGGTTAAATTTTGAGCAAAGAAAGCTGAGCTTTGAAGTTTTAAAGTTCTTTTTTGTGACACCATAACTCAAGTCAGAGTTGATCGATCGACTTGAAATTTCCGTAGTAATTAGAATGTGTATAGAGGAAGAGATGATTAAATTTCGAAGTTGATACGTGCATTGAAAGTTGAGCTTCACAAGTTCAATTCTAGTTTGTATATAATAGGAAGTCCGCTCTTTTGACACAGTGTGTCTAGTTTTAAAAAAGTTACAGCTCATTCTTTCCAAAATTTTGTGAAAAAATCGCATTTTTTTGTTTTTTTTCGCAAAGAAGTGAAATTTGAGAGAAAAGTAAGGGTTTTAAGGCCATAATGACCATGGTGAGAGCTGTAGGAAATTTCACAGCGAATCGAATGCCGTAAACCGCGGACCTCTATCTCTTATTGAAAAAAAGTTACAGCTCATTCTTTACAAAATTCTGTGAAAAAATCACATTTTTTGTGCCTTTTTCGCGAAAAAGTGAAATTTGAGAGAAAACTAAGGGTTTTAAGGATGAGATGTAACTTTTTTTAAAAAAAAAGAGACGGAGGTCTGCGGTTTGCGGCATTGGATTCGCCGTGAAATTTTCTACAAGATTAGTCCAAAAAAAAAAAATTCAAATTTTTTTTGTAATGCTCAGGCTTATTGACCTCGAAAAATCAGTTTTTTACAAACCCCCCCCCCCCCCCCAAAGCGTACTTTGGTCAAAATAAATATTTTTGACATGGATATGTCTTTAGGCCTGGGGGGTAAAATTTTGAAATTGTTACGCTAGAAAATTCTTACGCCTGAAAATGGTTACGCTAGAAAATTCTTACGCTAGAAAATTCTTACGCTAGAAAATTCTTACGCCTGAAAATGGTTACGCTTGAAAATTCTTACGGTTACGGTGGATCAAGACATTATGACATTATGTTAGACTTAAAAAAACTTATAAATAAAATTAAATATTATATTTTAACATAATAATTTGCTGATATTATGTTAGACTTGGACAGGTTACGGGTTATGTGTAATGATCACAGTGGATCAAGACATAATGACATTATGTTGTTAGGGTGGATCAAGACATTATAACATTATGTTAGACTTGAAAAAACTTATAAATAAAATTAAATATTATATTTGAACATAATAATTTGCTGATATCATGTTAGACTTGGATGAGCTACGGGTTATGTGTAATGATCACAGTGGATCAAGACATAATGACATTATGTTAGGCTTGAAAAAACATAAATATAATTAAATATCATATTTGAACATGATAATTTGCTGATAACATGTTAGACTTGGGAGAGATTAAAGTCGGTCAAAAAGTCGGTTGAAAAGATAGTTGGAAATCAGAAAGTTGGTTGGAAAGCTGTCGAAAAGTTGATTGAAAATTTGAGTTGAAAAGATAGTTGGAAATCAGAAAGATAGTTGGAAAGCTGTTGAAAGGTTGGTTGAAAAGTTGGTCGAAAGGTCAGTCGAAAAGTTGATCAAAAATTCGATCGGAAATTCGATCGGAAATTCGATCGGAAAGTCGGTCGATCGGAAAGTCGGTTGGAAAGTAAGTCGATCGGAAATTCAATCGGAAATAGATGGATTATTATATGGAAAGTTAGAAGGAGCGTTATATGGAGTTTTAAACGGTTACATTTTTAGATTATGACATAATGACATTATGTTAGACTGGAAGAAGTTAGATGGAACGTTAGATGGAAAGTTAGATGGAGCATTATATTAAGGGTTGGACAGTAACATTTTTAAATTAAGACATAATGACATTATGTTAGACTCAAAGAAGTTAGATGGAGCGTAAGATGGAATGTTGGATGGAAAGTTAGACAGAATGTCAGACAGAAAGTTGGGAAAGATTGCCGGAAAATGATTGTCTGAGAGATAGTAGTTGGGGAGATATGCACTAGTTTGGTAGAGGCACAGCACTAGAAGCTGAGTAAATGGTGCATCCCTCTCCTTGATGGTAATCAAAAGTGTCTTTAGACCTGTGTAATACCAGTAACACAGTAACTAAATGAAGCTGCCATACCTTAAGGGCACTGAAAGAAGTACATCCCATGTTGAATATAAGTTGATGAACATCCTGAAGAATTATATTAAATTTGAGAGTATGGTATATCTTACTGACATATCCATGTTCTAAGATTTTTGCTTTAAAGCAAAAAACGCGTTCATTTTTCCTTTATTAGTTACATAAAAGCAACCCAAATTTGGCAATGAGAACCCGAAAACAAAATTCGTGTCGCCCTGTGTAATCAGTGAAAAATTTCTGAAAATCAATGAATTTCGCTGATTTTTCCTCTGCTGCAATTCTGACTGTATATCAGTGATTTTTCATCGAAATTTTACCCCTCCCATTTTTCTCGAATTCTCAGACCCTCCCTCAAGGGTGCTCTCATGTTCCAATTCCTCAGTCGATACTCTGTACACCCAGAACTTAATCTCAATTCTCAACCCCACCACACATTTATGCTTATGCTTCTTTTTTAATTCAGACAAACTGGCTGCATTTCTATTAAAATTTATATGCACACGCGTACCTATTTACTGTACTTCGTACGTGGCCTTCTACAGGGTGCATTTTCTTCATAAATATTTAAAACTTTGACGAATTGAAAAGAAAATGCACTCGTACGTAAGAAGAAAAACAGCCCTTATCGTACCCAGTTGATTACCTATTTTCCATCATGCACTCGCACGAATAGAAAACCGGGGGAAATAAAGAAATACTCCTTTACTCGGCATAATCCCCGTACAGTAAATGCATATCCCTCCTACGACAACATTCTCGAGGTAAAGTCACCTTATACACAGGTACTCGTGGAGGTCTTGTGTATCTATTTAAGGCGTTTTTCGTACGATGTACATACGTTGACGTACGTAGGCTACGTATTACTTCAAGAGGCTCGTTACGATATTGACGACCATCTCTTTTGATAGGTCAGTAGGACACCGCTGCGAGTCATACTCGTGGCTTGTTTTCAACCACGTCGTAAGTATATGTCACTTTGAGCTTGGAATTTTCATTCGACGTATGAATTACTCGACGATAAGGGTGTTTCAAAGTGAAACCCCGAAAAGGGAACGTCGAGTTTAATATCTTCTCGTAGAATTTCATATCCCAACATAGAATACGCTTCAGTCTCGATAGGTGCTTTATTTATTAGCACAGGTTATTGGAAAAATAATTAAGAAGTTAGTTCACTTCGACAAAGTACATCTTGCGCCCTTATCCGGAAACCGAAGCAATATGCAAATGTATTCTCTCAGCACGAAGAACATATTTGGGTACGATGTCGACGACGAGTCAGTCGCGTCGCGAGAATCGAAAATAGAGACAGGAGACAGACGAAGATATAAATTTAGTATCTTTGAAATGGGCGAAACAGACAATTACAAGCGGGCTTATTTATACAACTCGCTTAGGAAAAGGTATTCGATACGATCTTTACGCAGATAGAAAGCGAATAATGTCGCTTTGTTCGTGTATAAAGAAACACCCCTCGGGCCCCCTTCGTCCTTATCCTGGCACTCGGTTATATATGTGTATGAAAAAGGACCCGAGGATGGTGGAAGGAACGCATCGAACGAGGGTAGCGTGTCCTTAACAAGTATCTCTCTTCTTATATTTGTCTAAGACATACTGCCCGGTTGGTTTTCGTATATTCACGACACGACAAACAAGCCCGAAAACTTAACCCAGTTACCTTGATTACGTTTGGGGGAAAGTTTGCGGACGAGATGTACCTTGGTGGCGCGGAAGGAACCTTCGTCTTCGTCGTTGTCGAAGTAAATTGACAAATAGTTTAAGTAAACATCGACAAGTTGTCTTTCCTACGGTCGTTCGTTCGTTCACTCGTACCTTCTCCGATACCGCAAACAATTTCCTACACCTTTTTTCCTCCCCGGTCGCGAGGCCGGGTATCGAATTCGGGCTGGTGGAGAAAAAAGAAGAGAAACCACGAAGGGAACGAAATGTCGTGCAAGACTTTCGCGAGCCGTGTAATTCTATCAGACAGTTTTCCCAATTCTTTATTTTAGCTTGTTTCTTTACTTTGGGTGTTCGGGGGCCCTTCTTTCTGCGCTCGTATCTCGAATACTGGGCCGTAAAGGTGGCTGCGGTGTGAGCGGTTTTGTTGTTATTTATTCTCTGTTTACCTTTACAATTGTACGCGATATAAAACGACGAGCACGTAGTGCAAAAAAAACCATCCCGTAGATGAATTTCAATTCGAAACGAGTTTGATCTTTTATCGTCTCGGTAATATTTGTTCGGTTGATTTTTTCCCCCTTCGGGTCTCTCGTTGAGAAACAGAAGACGAAGAAATTTCGTAAAGGGGGTTGAAATGCGCAGGAGTGTATTTTTTTACGAACAGGCTAATTGTGTCCGAGAAATTAGATGGCTATGAGGTTTTATATACTCGTCAGAATGAGCTCGTACATTGTCCCAACGCTTCATTCTACCGCTGAGAAGTTTTAATTTGGCAAAATGTAGCGGTTTTGCGGGTTCGTCTCGTAGTTTAAGGTATACCGTTGATATTTTCTGGCTAGAATGAGATCGTTCTCCCTTTTTTTTACGCTGGTTGACTTCGTAACCTTCTGTCTTTTTTCTACTTTTCTGCTGATTCGATTTCGAACCCGAGTAACGAAGTTGAAAAGAGTATAAGAAAATTATCCATAGTTGGGAGTAAGTGACCGAAGACGATGGTGGGGTGCCCCTTCGTCTGAGGAATTCTCGAATTTGATGGTTGTTCAGGTTGGCCTGCGATCTTTGACCTGTTTGTTTTATTATGGATTACCTCGGTTTTTTCTCTTTTTTGAAACCCTTCTTATTATCGATTCTAGTGTCGTGTGAAATATTATAGCGGAAAATTGACTGTTTTTTGAGGATTGGTTTTCATAGCGAATCGAATTGGTCTCAGAAATCATATAGTTCGTTTATTTGAAATAGGTCTAGTAAAATTGCTACTTCCGTTTTTCAATTCGATTAAATTATAGAGTAAAATATTTTTGAAAATGCTATTCGCACGAACAGAAAATTATTGGAATAGCCTAAAAGTACATAAATTTTCAATAGAAAATTCAGTTTTCAAACTCGAAAGATCTGTTCGATTTTTATATTTCGAAATGTTGGTAAATTTTGAACTTTTTCGAGTTTTTTAGTGAAAGATTATTACTATTTGAGAGGCAGCCAAGGATACCCGACCATATGTCGGAAAAGTAAATTTTGAGAAAAACGCAAATTTAGAAAAAATGACCAAAAATATGGAATTTTTTTTTAATCAATTTGTATACTATGAACCCTCTACTTTCATATGAGAATAGGTCCAGGTCCCAAAAGTGTCATCTTCTTGGTTAAAAAACAAATTTTGCTGAAGGCCTCTGAGAAATTGAAACCATACCATATGTCGGAATTTTATAAAAATATGTTAAAATTTACAACTTTCATTATTATTGAAACGTAGTAGTGTTCAACAAATATCCGGATATCCAAATACCAAATACTATTTGGATTATCCGGATATCACACGGAAATTGCCGAACAGCTCCGAAAACATCCCGAAAACGGTTGAACTTTTCCGAGAGTTCCCGAATTCTTTCACGAACCCTCACAAAATTTAAAGGTCGATTATCGAAATCGAAAAATCGAAATTGAAAAATCGATTATCGAAATCGAAAAATCAAAATTGAAGAATCGATTATCGAAATCGAAAAGTCGAAATTGAAAAATCGATTATCGAAAAATCAAAATTGAAGAATCGATTATCGAAATCGAAAAGTCGAAATTGAAAAATCGATTATCGAAATATCGAAATTGAAGAATCGATTATCGAAATCGAAAATTCAATTTTTTCCCGTTGAAACTCTTCATTTCGATTATCCGGATATTTGTTGAACACTAATTTTCAAAGCGTGATTTTCACCGTTTGGTTTGTAAAGTTGTTTGACTTGCACTATGATTTCATTTCTCAATGCACGTAATTTCAGGTTCGTTTTAATGAACTACAGTGGTGTACGATTATTAAAAAAACAAATTTTGTACCAAAAATGTCATTATTTCTTGAAAAAAGATGATTCCCGACATATGGTATGGTTTCGATTTTCGATGCCGGCAACTTCTGGAAGGGATCAATGACCTAAAGTGATGTAAGAGGACGTAAATAAACCATTTCCGATGAGAAAAGTCGTTTACAGAACATAATTTTTTTTTATTCATTGAAAACAGTTCCAAATTTTGTTTTGCGTTTTTCTCAAAACTTTGATTTTTGAAAATCATTTTTTGACAAACTTTGAAAAATCATAGAAAATTCATTTCTCAACCTTTTTTAATTCGGTTTGCGCTATTTGAAAGGTACAAGTCTGTACTACTTAACGAGCCAAAAAAACGAAAAAAAAATTTCCGACATATGGTCGGGTATCCCTGGCTGCGTCTCATTTTTCGAAAGTATCTCCTATTCTCGTGAAATGTTTTCATTTGGTCTCTTTGATTGGAGCAACAGGGTGTCTACCGGTCGCGAAAGTCGCAAAAAAGTCGCAAATTTTGATTTAGGTCGCTGAAGTCGCGAAAAAGTCGCGAAATTGACCCAAAATTCATCAAAAGTCGCGAATTTTTCCGAAATTATTTGAATTTTTTTTCACCTTGTACAAAACAGAAAAAGTAAAGAAATTTTACCTTTTGAACATTTTTTCCAGAAAATTTTGCCCTCGCTTCACTCGGGCTCATACATTTTCGAAACCCATTCTTAAATTATAAACCTTCTTCCCTTCTATTTCAGACAATTGAATATTTTGAAGCAGAAAAAATAAGTTCTTGTGGGAGATTTAGTAGCGGTCACGATTGGGATTTTCAAAGGGAGTATCGTGTCCATTCTCGGGAAAATCTAAAAAAATGGAAGAATTTTGGAATTTTTAGTGGGAGTTTTAAAAATTTAAAAGGAGAAATCATTTGAAAATATGACACTTTTTTGCTGTTTTTTAAATAAATTCTTCAAAAAAATTTCGCCCTTGCTTCGCTCGGGCAGTAACTATTCTTCTTCTTCAACATAAAATAATTCAGTGTTGGGAAATTTTTGTGAAAAATTGCATTTTTAAAAAAAATTAAAGACGTATTTCTTTCCGTATATGAAATTTTTTCTGTAATAAATTTAATCTTGTTAATTTTTTCGGGGGGGGGGGGGGGGTGAATTGAGAGGTAGATACTAGATACCTTTAAAAAAGTCGCGAAATTTTATTTTGAAAAATTGGTAGACACCCTGAGCAAGTTTTTTCATTCTTTGAGAATTCAGTGAGTAAAGGATCAGTGTGCTTTGAAAAAATTTGACCATCTTCACCAAAAAATTGAACGATATGAGAATTTTTTAATTTAAAAAAAAATATTCCATATGTGTTCGGTAGTAATTATTTCACTTCAATTTTCAAAAAAAATTTAATGAGAACATTTTTTATGACTTTTATTTAAAAATGAGCGTTAAAAAATGCCTGAAATAATTATCTAATTAATTTAAGATTCCTATAATATAGGAATTTTGACATTTTTACTGATTTACAGCTTCACACTGGGTTTCAAGGTTTCCTTTTCTTGTTTGTGATTTCTCTGGTTCAACGATTTCTTTTCGCTTTACAGTTTGAACTTTTCAATTGCAAGTTTTGGAGCTTATTTTTTTGGGTACAATTTTTTTTAGTATTTTTCGACGCTTTTACTAGTGCAATGGTTGTTTCAGAGTTTCCAGGTTTTTCTTCCTTGCTTTTTGATTTCTTCGGCGTGTCTTTTGCCTTCGATTTTGCAGTTTCAGATATATTAACCGATGGTTTTAAAGTACCCTTGGTTTCTAAGTCTTCTGACAAGTTTTTTTTTTTCATTACTTCAGAAGGCTTAGGCGTGACTCAATCTTTGTTGGCTTCATTTCTACATAACTCACGAACACTTTAAAAGAGGTACCATTTTCGTTCTATCGACAATCGAGCAGGCTGAATAATTTCTGAGAGAGTAGTCGGACGTTCACAAATTTTCAAATTAAATACTGCTTCCTCAGAATCGACAAATTGTCTACGTTTTACGCTATCATCTTCGAACACGAAATGGTGAAATTTGGCAATACCTTTCAATGGTTGATGGCATTCTTTAAAATGAGTATCCCTTTCAATTTTTTTCATAAAATTTGAAGGATTCAGAAAACCTGATTTTTTAGTACGTCTGAATAGATGAAAGGAGGGTCAAGATATGAAAAAACTGTTGCACGATTACCTTTTTGTATACTTAAATTTGAATGTTTTGAAAACTGTTAAATTTTAAGCTGATTGAAGTTAGCAATGAACATTCAGAAGACAAAATTATTTGGTTTGACATTTTGAAAATGCTGAGTTTCAATTTTTGAATTTCATTTTAAACTTTTCTCAATCAGTCATTGAATTCAGGTGAGAGATGGAAGGAGCAACTTCAAGGTGCTCAAAAAGGTCCCGAAAGGGGTGAAGGTGATGAAAAATTCTAGCATTTTTTGATTGAAAATCCAATATTTCTTAGATTTACCTATTAATTTTTCAGGTCGCCATTTTAAAACGTTCTAAATGTTGTTGGAAGTTTAATAAGTGATTTATTGTATTTTTCGCACCAATAATGAGGAAAATAGTGGGAAAATTCCATCACCCAAGGATTTTTCATTATTTGAATTTTTTGTTGAATCTTTTCTTATACTTTTTGATAACTTTTGACATTTAGGTCAATTTTATGAACAAAGGAAGGATTGTACGAAAAAAATGAATAGAACATCAATTG
This sequence comes from Pseudococcus viburni, assembly GCA_033439095.1. Lineage (NCBI taxonomy): Eukaryota > Metazoa > Arthropoda > Insecta > Hemiptera > Pseudococcidae > Pseudococcus > Pseudococcus viburni. The sequence continues at coordinate 331,869 of JAVBJF010000090.1, forward strand.
TAGAGCGTAGAATATCCTTTCTGTAAAGTCTAATTAGTTTTTTCTTTGGGGCTTAACTTGCGGGAAAGTTGAAAGTTCAACTTTTATGTCTGGACTCTTGATTTTCTGGGAAAATCAAGCCTCCTAAAAAAAATGAATGGAGCATGAATTGTAGAGTGTAAGATTTTCTTTCTGGGGAGTCCAATTTGTTTTTTCCTAGGAGGTTTAGTTTTTGAGATATTCTCAATAAATATGTATAGAAGTTGAATTTCGAAAATTAATTAGACTCTACAGAAAGGAAATTTTAAGCTCAAAATTATGTTTTTTTTTCATTTTTTTTTCGTAAAGCTATTTCTTTTCTCGAAAAATTGACTTTAAATTTTAAAAATTATCAAAAAGTGTAGGTAAAAAAAATGTTGAAAAAAAATTGAAATTGTGAAAAATCCATGAGTGATGAAATTTTCCTTCTATTTTTCTCATGATCAGCGCGAAAAATACTATAAAAATCACCTATTGAACTTCAAACAACATTTTCCATGTTGGCCTGTGTTTCATGAATTTTCTTTTCCTATTGCATTGATAAAATTTCTGATAAGAAAACATTTGAATTATTTCAATTTTTTGTTAGGTTTGTTACTTTGTGAGAAAAGGAAGGAGGTGGTGATATCACGCAGACGATCCTGCAAAAATACTAAAAAAAAGTTTTACGTTTCGATTCGAAAATTTTGTTGGATATCTTGAACTTGCGGATGACAAAATTATGTTTTTATTTTTTAAAAATTGATTCAAGTTGAAAATTTTACATAGTTTTTCAGTCTTCTTTTGATGAAATTTTGCATTTTTGAGTTTATGAATTTGAAAATTGTATCTAAATTTGAAAAAGTTGCATTTGAATCGAAAATATTTTTAATATCAACTTACCACTCACCTTCATGATGCCAAGACTGCATGTTTATGACTCCCGAGTCTACGAATTTTAATTCTGGTGGGGATAGCAATGATTATTGTGGCTGATATAAAATATATGTAATTGTGTGTCAATATCTAATCCAATGGTGAATATATGATGAGCCTAAACAATAAAACCTAAAATTCCAATTGGAAAGCCAAGAGGTCATACCTAATTATTTTGCAAATCATTTTTAGGTTTGAATCTAACTTTTGGCCATATTTGTAAAGAAACGTGAAAAATGATCCATTCAGATGAATTATTAAGTAGGTACTTATGTAGTCCCCTATTTTCATATGATTTTTTCAAGTTTTCAAGTTCTCATTTCATTTTCCCGCAAAAAATGCATATTTTAAGAAGACCAAAGTTTCAAATTTCGAATTTTTTCTTAACGTAAAATTCTTCTGTCTTTAGGACAAATGGATTTAAAAGAACTTTTTTTGTTTCAGTACGTTGTCTATAAATATCCATCTTCACGTGGACTTGCATTTCTGTCTCGAAATTCACATTGAATTAAGCATGTTTTGTCGAAGAATCATTTGAATTTCAACTGACCTTTTTCCTCACCATCCCTTTCTTATTCATTCTTTTTTCTGCTCATTCCTTTGTCTTTGTGTTTCTACTTTCTTCGAGTTATTTTTTCTTTCGCAAAATCTTAATTGTCTTTGATGTTTTATTTAAAAAATTGAAAAGTTAGATTCTCGTTCATTTTTTTTCTATTTATAAAACATTTTAATAACGTTGAAATATTTGTTGCCGAATTCGACGCTGTTTTCCCTTTTTTTTGCGTTGTTTTCTCTTTTATTTCTCCGCTTGGAAGAAAAAAAAAGTTTAAGTAATTCTTCAGGTATTCGAAAAATTTTTTGTATTTTCGAAATTTATTTCTGTTTTTACTTCTGCGCCGAATTAATATTTCTTTCTCAAAACAACTTCTTTCGCGAATCTATCTGCGTGCCTAAACGTTCTTCTCCCCTTGTTATTTTCAATAATTCTCGGTTCGAAAAATTATGATTTATCGACTGTAGACGACGTTTCGGTGGAATCACCATTCCTTTGAAAATTCAGTCTAATTTTTTTACTTTTTAATTTCCAACAAGAGTTGATTTCTTGTCTAATTATACCATCTACGAAAATAAATCAGGGATGTCTCTTGGGTTTCGCGTACCAAATTCTTCGCGCAGTTGGTGGCTTAAAAATGATAAAAGACGGTCGCAGGCGGGTTGACCTTGAAACTTGATACCGCGAGAATTGGCTTCTTTGAGTACACTTCGACGAAAAGCATGAAAAAAAAAAGGTAAAGGTCTCCATATCAAAGGATTCGGACAAAGTATAAGTTTTAATCTATGTAAAACGATTTTTTTTTTGGCACGTGTGCTACAGACAGGGTTAGAAAAATGGGGGCAAGTAACTTTTTTGGACTCCAACGACAAACTCCCGTAACAGAAGAAAATTGTATAAGGACTATTCCATACTAAAACAGACCAAAAATGAAGTCGGGTCTTCCGATTTTCCTCAAATTTTTTTTACGAGTTCCCCTTGGTGGTCTATTCACAAAAACACGATCATTTCTTTTCTAACCCTCAAGGAGGCCGGGGGGAGGAGTGAACCTCGTAATTTTTATGCAATTTCGATTTTTAGCCAAATTACCTAACTTTGAAGGCTCATATATCGAGATAGGTTGTACTTGGGCAAAAACTGTTTGTAGGGTCTGAAAGATAATTAATAGGAGATTCAAAAACGGTAATCACATTTTGAAAAGCTGAAAGTTAAACTTTGGTGGTGAGAGCTCAAATTTTATGAAAAGAACAAATGATGAAAGCTACCATTTAAAAATCAGAAATTATTACAGTGAAGAGCCCTTTTTACCTTTTTTTCAACCAACAAATTTTCAAGATGGGATCTCCAGACCCCTGGGGATAGATGGGTCCACAACTTTGACCAAAATTCAAACAAATCGAAAAAGTAATGTAACACATCGATTACCTACTACTAATTCGAAGGCGCTGATTTCGAATATGTACCTACTCATCTATTTCAACAAGCGCTTCGGTACACAACTCCAGGTTGTGACTTCGGGTGCTTTCGTGTTCGTTTTCGGATAGTCATTTAGCCATTTTACGATCCGAATTTGATAAACTAGCATTTTTTGATCACGAAGTCGAATGACATTTTATGTCCAAAAAGTCAAAAATTGTCGTTTTGCAATAATAATTCGACAACCTGACATTTTTCGGACAAAAAGTCAAAAGTCGACGTTTTCGTATCAAAAAGCAAAATTTTGGCATTTTATGACTGAAAAGTCTTGAATTATTGTCATTTTGTAAATGCAATTCCACAATTAATCTTACGTTTTCGATCAAAAAGTCAAAAGTTGACGTTTCATTATTAAAATTGACCATTTTCGGTCAAAACTAACGCTTTTTCAAAAAAAGAAAGTGAAAAATTAATTTTTTGGTAAAATAAATTTAAAAATTAGTGTATTGATATCAAAATATAAAATTATGATAGGTACTTTAATGATTGTCAAAAAGGTCAAGGAACGACAGTTTAAGGTCAAAATCTATTTGTGACCCGTGCAGGGACAGGGTACCTAAAGTCGGAAAACATAATTTTGAGTTAGAGACAAAAATATGAAAAATGGGAAATTTTTTTCAAAAATTTTTTTTTCGCTTTTTTAGGTAGTTCAGACCTGTACGCAGCTTTAAACGTGTTTTTTCGATTATTTTTTTTTTGAAAGTCATGATTTTTTCTAATTTTTAAATGTCTCTATCTCACCGAAAAATTGACTTAGGATGCTCATCCAGGTCTTAAAATGTTCCGCATAGTCTCCCCTATCATTTAAGCCAAAAAACTCATTTTTGAAAAATCCGACTTTAGGTACCTTTTCCCTGCACGGGTCACATTTTATTTTTTAAAAAATTCAATTTTTTTGATGAAAACGTGAGGATTGAATATTAGTGTTGGTAACAAAATGAGTAATTTTTCTGGTTGATATGATTACAGAAGTTGAAAATAATTTGAAATTTTGTGATTAAAATATGAGAAGGTGACATTTCTCAAATGATAACAAAAAATGAAACTTCACAGTGAAAAAAAAATCAGGTTGATATTTTTGACATGAAAGACAATTTATATGTAATATGTTCCATTTTTTTCTCCCAGAAGTGTCTAATAAAAAAATGAAAAAATTGATAAATTTCAGTCAAATATTTTTGATCTTGCGTCTAGCCGCAGCCTTAAAGAGAAATGAAGCAATTTTTGGCTGTCGAAAGTGTTACAGCGAAAAATTGTGGGAGGTCGTGGTAACTCCTAAAGGTTAGTTACCTTCCACAATTTTTCACTGTAACACTTTTGACAGCAAAAAATTGCTTTATTTCTCTTTTTTTCTCAATTGCCTCAACTAATGTTCAACTTTACTCGAGAATATCTCGAAAACTACGCCCTCCGGAAAAATCTGAATGCACCTATCCGATAGGAAATTTAATTCTCTACAACTTTTGTCATAATCATTATGGTCGTAGAACGCTTAGATTTCTCAGAAATCTCATTTTTCCGCGAGCAAGCCGAAAAAAATGCGATTTTTTCACATATTTTAGGAAAGTTTTAGCCGTAACTTTTTTTCTAAAAGAGATAGAGGTCTGCGGTTTGCGGCATTCGATTCAGCATAAAATTTTCTATAAGATTGGATCAAACAAAATTTTTTTTAAATTTTTTTTAAATTTTTCTAAAATCCGTGTGTATTGTTTTTGAAAAATCACATTTTTGCCCCCCATCCCCCCAAGCAAACTTTGGAAGCCAAGAATGAGCATATTGGTGTGTTTTTATGTCTAGAATCAGAATTTGGCCATGAAAACTGAAACACAACATTTTTTTTTTGGTTGACTTGTGTTATCTTTCAGACCCTGCAAACTGTTTTTGTCCAAGTACAACCTATCTCGAGACATGAGCCTTCAAAGTTAGGTAATTTGGCTAAAAATCGAAATTGCATAAAAATGGCGAGGTTCACCCCCCCAGCCTCCTTGAGGGTTAGAAAAGAAATGGTCGTGTTTTTGTGAATAGACCACCAAGGGGAACTCGGTAAAAAAAATCTGAACGAAATCGGAATATCCGACTTCCTTTTTGGTCTGTTTTAGTATGGAATAGCCCATAAGTAGATTTTTCATCGAAGACATTTTAAAAATTATTCAGGGCGGTGGACGACGAAGACGATATTATCAATACGTCTTTGTGTGGTGGATGCGGTTATACCCAGTGGACGATGCGACATACGAGAAGATGGCTCGTTAACTGAGCCATTCAAAGTGGGCGAAGGGGGGAGCTCACGACGAAATGAGAATTGGCTCTATGGTCGAAGTTTCGAATTACGTTATAAGAGGATATTCTATATGTACATATTGGACGACTCGGACGAACATGGATCCCCTCCGAACTAAGTAAACGTTGGTATTTTTTTCCTCGAAAACTTTCGTAACGATTTTTTTCGCTGTAAAATTGCAAAACGAGAGCTTATACCGATTCAAGTGCTGCATGAGAGAGACAGACGAGAAACAGCGGAAAAAACGAACGAGTCTATCTGACACTGGCGGAGGCGACGACGAAAGCGAAATTGAGGATTTTGCGATACACCACGTACAAACGCAAACCGCCACCGTACTAATCAGCGAAAGCTCGAAACCCTACGCCGGGAAACTTATCATTTATTTCAACTTGTTGCTCGACACCCTTCTTTCCATACAACATACTAAAAAGTATACAGAGATATACTTTCCCTTTAACGAATAGATTTCACATAGTAGCGGAATTTGTGCTCTTTTATCCCCCCTTCCTCGTCCCCTTCCCAGGTGCCTTCTGTGTGCCATGCTGATGTTGGCATTTATACGAATGATCGTCTCGACGCAGCGTGTTGTTATACTTGTGGTTAGATATGCGGTGAAATATTATGCCGGATTTTGTGCTACTACATGTCGTTATATTATTTATTTATTACAACGTACGATGCTTTTTCATATTTTCAGATCCTCCAGAAATAGAAGTGGAAAAAGACTGGGTACATACGGGAGAAGGCAGAGAAGCCGAGCTCGTCTGTATTGTTCACGCCGAACCAGCAGCAGAGGTAATTTTCCATTCGTTTTATATGCGTGCGTTTATAATGTAGATATTCTCGGAATATTATAATCAGCCACGGTTATAGTAGGTAATTAATTAATTAGCTTAGAAAAGTATCCATATGTACGCCTACCATTTGCTGAAAAGAAGACATCTTGTAGTTGCTCGAAAACAATCCGCCATCGTGAGCTTATATTTTGATGACGGTTTTTAGAAGGGATGAGAAGTGTATAATGAATTATGCATACTTGATTCGGTTACATGTCCCTGCCCCCTCTGCTTGTATTTCTTCCATCCAATCCTTTTCATTTTGGGCTTCGTACGAGTTGTCAACTGGGTGTTTAAATTGTATCAGTGTTAATTCGTCTTGACAATTTATCGGCAGTAGAAATTTGCGAATTGAAACGACTAAGTGGGAAATTCCAGATGAAGGTACAAAGTTGTGCGAACAGGAAAGTTTTCTTTTTTGCGGTTGGAAAATTACAGGCGTAGGAATTGTTTGGTGGGAAAATATTGCGGCGATGAGATTTTCAGAACGACGAAATCGAAGAAGAAAAACAGAAAGATGTAGGTAGTTTGAATAAATGTTTATAACTTGGAGTAGGGAGGAGGGAAGTCAACATTTTAAAATTAGAAATTTGAGCTGCGAAATATTTTTTTGTCCGGTGATGTGATGGGGGGGGGGGGTATACGTGCAAAAAGTGAAAAATCAGCGCTATTGGAAAAATATCATTTTTTCCCTTCGCATTATAGAAATGTGTATTATTTTGAAAGATTGGTGAAAAAATAGTTGTTTAAGAGTCTGTATTGAATCAGACAAATTTAAAATTTGGAAGTTTTATTTTTGGCTTCGATAAATTTTTGAATTACGTTATAAATATGTTGGAAAAATGGATCGAAGGTTGTTCTAATGATTTTATAATTTTTTTAAAATCATTGAACCAAAACAAATTTTAATTAAGGGAAGGTGGGGCAGGATTCACCAGGGGGAAAGATGCAAATTGGCTTATTGTCGTCAGTGATGTGATTGAGAATTTTTTTTCTGGTCAATTGGTGGATGGGTATCCATTCGATACAAACCAGAAAAAAATTACAGACCTGGCGGATTATTTGTCTATGAGTTAGTATCAATAATGTGATTTTACGTGATTTTCGTAAAATACTTTATGAAGGGTAGGTATAGCCGGGTTTTAGGACAATTTGGCCCCCGCTCCGATTTTCGATCTAACCCCCTCAGATGGTGTACCTTGATGTAAAAAAAATTGAGAAAAATTTTTGACACCCCCCCCGCTCCCCATTCGGAGTTATGGCCATTTTATTGCATTATTTTCAAGAAATGTATTGCACATTTTCATATTTTTTAATGAAGATTTTTCCTGAGTATTTTGTTTTGGCTGTTTCTTTGAACTAAGGTCCAAAAATCGCGAAAACCCATGCAGAAATGTTGTTGTTTTAGCAGATTTTTCAAGTTTTGAGTGCTTTATACGGAAAAAATCGCCAAATGAAGAAACTAACGTCGGATTCGTGTTTAGCGGGTCAAAATACCCCGATAAATACCCTTTTCGCGATCGTTTTGCTTAATGTCTCAAAATTCACCTTTTTCACTGATTTTTCATGACAAAAATAACGAATTTCGAGTTTTCAAATAAAACGACCGCGAAAAGGGTGTATATCAGGGTATTTTGACTCGCTAAACACGGATCCGCCGTTAGTTTCTTCGTTCAGTTATTTCTCTCTATACAAAACGCTCAAAATTTGAAAAATCTGCTAAAAAAACAACATTTTTGTACGGTTTTTCGCGATTTTTAACCCTTGGTGCATCGAAGTCGCCAAAAGTGAATACGTGACGTGAATCTACTCGTACGTTAAAAAACACGTTTTTGGGATATTTTTAAAAAGTGGTCGCTCTTCGCTTATGGTGTTTTTTACGATTGAAAACTTCAAATAGCCGAAACAACGTGAAGGAGTGCACCAAAATTGTTGAAAAAATTATCGTAAATACATCTCTACGAGATGTAACTTTATGCCAAAGAACAGAAAATTTCCTTCACTTCCATTGAAATTAAAAATTCTTGAAAATAATGCAATAAAATGGCCATAACTCCGAATGGGAGGGGGGGGGTGTCAAAAATCTTTCCAATTTTGTTTTACATCAACACCATTTGAGGGGGTTCGATCGAAAATCGGAGCGGGGGCCAAATTCGCCTAAAACCCGGCTATACCCTTTGATTTTTGTGAAATATCATGCTTCAAGTATTGAAAAAAAATTCCATGAATGTTCCAGGCATGGAAAATTATCAATTTTTCATGCTCTACAAACTAGTTTTTTCCCCAAAACTCTTGCTTTAACCAATCAAAAGGTAGCGGGAGGGAGAGGGTGAGGAAATGGTAAATATATAGTGCGGATGATGGAAAAATTGATAAATCAAACGATTTTTGCAAGAATCTCCCAAACTGCAGAGCTATTTTATAAAAGTGAAAACATTTTTGTTTCAAGGGCGAAAATGTTTGAGAAAATTGCTTCGGAAAAACATAAAATAAGTATTTTTTGAATATTCTGTTAAAAACACTTTTGACTTTGAAGAATGCAGTTGCCTTATGTTTCATTTCTTAGCTATGCCTTTGTTGGTGATAATTCGAAAATACATAATTTGGAGTTGTCAATAAAGAAAATATTCGTCATCTGAAGAGAAAAAAAGATTTCAAACGTAAGAATGTTTTAATTATTTTTTTCTCGATTGTGAATTTCCGGGGGGGGGGGAATCAGAGATGAAAAAAAACTGAGTAGAACCTGAGTTCGGCCTCTAAATTGAAAAAGGTTGAAAATTTTCCAAATTATCGAATGACGTTTCTATTTAAAACGGAAAAAAATCGTCGTTTTGAATTGAGAACCGTCTTATTAAAAACAATAATTAACTGGAAAATTTCATTAATTTTTGTAAGAAAATTGAAATGAAGGGGTGAGGAGATATTAATTACCTACTGTAGAAGTTTTCTTTAGTTTCAAAATTTGAAAGACGTAATCATTAAATCATTGGAATTTTTCCTCTACGTTCTTGAATTAATTTTCAGTTTTTGAACTATATTTTGATTAGATAATTGTTTTGAAAAATGGCCATAAAATTCTATAAAAAGAAATTGATAAAATTATTCACTTTTTCGTCGCGACAAAAGTTGATGTAATATTATTGAAATTAAATCCTTTTCGGTATCGATATTAAGTAAATAGAATAAAATCATTTGACCATTTTCATAATATTTATTTCGAAAACTAAAAATGGAAATCCATCGTAACTTGAAAAAATTTTCGACGATTTCGAATCACTGAAACGTGAAATATTGAAAAAGCAATTTCCCATTGGGAAATTTTCATAAATTTCGACTTTTCGAGCAGATTTTTCGACAATATCGCATCGATTTCGTCGTCGTTGATACTTACATTCGAGCCAACGCACGTATAAAAAACCACCAGACCCGATAACGAGAAAAAAAATACCAATGAGGATGGAAAACAATAAGGATGCGCGAGAAAACGATCGGAAATTCAGCTTTCCACATTATTATCTCGACGACCATCGGGGAGCTATGCCACCACGAGCCGGCATATAATTTTTCTAGAGACGATCTGTTTAATTTCTAATTCTTGCCAAGTGGAACAGATTAAAAACTTTCGGCGGAAAGTTTTAATATGAATATTAATTGTGGGTAAAAAGTTATAATTAATAATTTTTCTAATTTTATATTTTAATTCGCGGTGTTTTTTTAACGCGGCGCGGCGCGACGGTGTCCTACGCCGAAGGTTTTTTTTTCCTAGCGATGTTATTCTTCTCGTTTTGTCTTTATTATTTTTTTCCTCCACTCGTTCATTTTTCATTCGGGAACGAAATGAATTTCAAAGTTAATAAAAGTTTCAATTTTTGTAGTAATTTAAAAAATACGCGAATATTGCGATTTTTTTCTCTTTCGCCCATTGTCTATAACGAACGAACGAACGGTTATAATTTTCGAAATTTCACGCAACTTTTTGTAATTATTATTTTTCAAAGATAACGCAGCAGCGAAATATCGGTCGCGAAATTTAATTTAGCCTTTCGAAAAGACGAAATGTGCGGAAAAGAGAAATTCTTTATTTAAAATAGGTACGGTGGCGGTGATGATTCCAGACTACGGTTACGTCTTGATTTCGATAAAGATTCGTCGACGAGTTCTCACCTCGAACGTTATATTACGGTTTTTTCTTCTTTCCTTTCTTCGTCTGCCTCAAAGCGGCTCTATAATGGGGTTTTATTAAAAAAAATTTAATAGTCATTTTATTGTAAGGAACTACGGAAGAGAAAAATCGCGTTGGGTTGGTATATTTTCATAACCTCCGGGTGTACAGTAAGAAGAGAAGAGGGTTGGGTGAGAGAAGTTGTCAGAAACACGCCTAACGTGTGTATGTGGTGTGCGATTGCAAGAGCTGATCATATAAATAAATCCGCCCTTATTTAATTTCCTGTTCTGTATGAAAATATTCGAATGCCTAACGTTTTGACTAGACATGTGCGAAGTTTTAATTTGGAAAAGATCTTGTGACGCTAAATGCGGTTTTTTATCCACCCCCTTCCTCTTAGTTAAATAATTCGAACAATGACGCTGTACAGGGGACAAAAGGAAACAAAAATGTCAATAAACGATCTAAAAAATTGACATTGAAAGATTGGAAAATTTTTTTATTTTTTCGAGAATGTCGTGAAAGGCTCTGATTTGGTAAGGGGTTATTTGGTCTCTGGTGGAACTTTTTCAAAATCTATTTCCTTTGGTTTTCAACTGGGGTTTTTCAAACTTGGTGTGTAAGTAGAGGTACTAGAGAGGAGTATCCTGAAATTTTTTCAGTTTTTTTCGACCACTTTAATGACCTTGAATTTGACTTTGAAAATTTCTAATCGCCCAGGGAGGCACAATTTTGAGACAGACAGAAAAATATTATTTTTTTGATAGTTTTTCAATGTTTTTCACAGTTGGTAAAATATTTTTTTAAAAAACAAAAAAAAACAGTGTAATTCGTCATTTGGCCCAGGTGAAATAGCATAAAAAAGTGCTTTAAAAAGTCAAACATGTTAATCGCAATTTTATTGCTTAAAAAGCTTCTATGTAACATTTATTCGTCATTTCTTTGACGTCGTGAAATTTCGTTGGTTTACGTGATTATTCGAGAATAATCGTAACAACTCGGGTATCTTCGTTTTAGTTTTGCGAACTTCTTTTCACATCTTTGGTAACTTTTTCAACCATTTTTCCTCAAATCGTGAAACGGTCGTCAATTCGGCTCATTTCGTAAGTTCGTTGGTTTTCGTGAATATTCGGCCATCCTCGATTTCGTTTCTCGATTCATTTTCATTGAACAATCGAAAAATTTCATCTATTTTTGAACTTTGTATCGGAAGATGTTCGCCACTTCGGCCGATTTCGTGTCGATTCGGTCAAGTTCGTAAGATTTCGTTGATTTTCGCGATAACTCGAGAATTGTCGTAAATAACACGTCGTCATCGATTTAATTTCTCAAATCGCTTTCATTGAATAATCCAAAATTTTCAATAGTTTTCAAACTTCGTGTTACAAATTGTTCGTCTTTTCGGTCAATTTTGATATAATTCGTTCATTTTCGTGATTACTCGTAAATAGTCGTAAATACTCGGTCACTTTTTGTTTTATTTCTTAAAATATTCTCACTGAACAATACTTTTAAAATTCCAATCAATTTCCAAACTTTATTCCAGAAGATGTTGTTGGCCAATTTCCTTAATTTTCGAGATAGTTCGAAGATGGTCGTGAATATTCGGCCATTTTCGATTTCATTTTCTAAATCATTTTCATTGAAAATTCGAAAATTGTTTCCCACTTAGAAGCCTCGTATCCTTAGATTGTTATTGATTTGGTCTATTTCGTGAGATTTTGTCGATTTTCGTGACAATTCGAGAATTGTCGTGAATTTTCGGCCATCTTCGATTCAATTTTCCAAATCGTTTTCATTGTGCGGTGAAATGTTTTTTCAATATGAAACCTCGTAACGATGAAATATTCATCAACTCGGGCAATTTCGTAAGATTTCGTTGATTTTTGTTACTATTCGAAAATATGGGTCCCTTTCTCAAATCATCGTCGTTCGTGCTCTAAATATAATTTTAATCAACTTGAACTTGAATTTTTAGAATGCTGCATCTTCGTAAAAATCCGTCAATCAGGCATATTTCTCCAAAATTTCCAAAAAATAGTGACTTTAGTGACCTTTTGGAAATGAAAAAGTGACCACAAAAGTGACTTCATGAATGAAAAAGTGACCGAAAAGTGACCATTTTTTCTTGAATTTTGATGCTTTAATAATTATCAAAAGAAAAAAATAGTTTCTCAATCATTCTCAATTTTTACCAATTTTTCCAAGCTTTTGGCCAAAAAATGTTCGAGACTTGTCAAAAGAATTTGTATTTCTTTTTAGTTATCAGATTGGTCTAATTTTTAGATATTCTAATTTAACAGAGATTGAATTAGGCCAACATTCAATTAGAAAGTTCAAGCTAGCCCAGTATTGGTTTATCTAGTTTATAAATTTGAATTCTTCAATCCTTTAATTCCTTTTTAATTTCAATTTTATTTATAAACATAAAAATAAAAAATTAATTTTATACATACAAATCCATATTTAAAATGTATAAAAATTCAAATTCTTCAAGTAATGATAGGACAAAAGTCAAGTTTCTGATAAACGAATGACAATAGAAAATTATGTAATTTAAAATAACTTTACTTAAACTTATTCAAACATAAAAAAAAAAAAACTGAAGAAAAATAGAAAACTCATTTTATAATTTATGTAGATACAAATCCATTTCAAAAATGAACAAAAAACAAATTATTGAAGTACCAAAATACTAGGACAAAAATTCTTGAAAAACAAATAAAAGTAAAAAATTGGGTAAGGTAATTAGAAATAATTTTACTTAAACTTATTCAAACATAAACAAAAAGTGAAAAAATGAAAACTCATTCTATAACAAATAGAAATCAATTTTAAAAATGAATAAAAAACCAAATGATTCAAGTACCAAAATAATATTAGGGAAATTACATTTAGACAGCTTCCTAAACAAAATTCGATAATAGATTACTCCTATTTCTGTTTTTTTTTGGAAGGAAGACCTCACTTTCAGCTATTAGAGCTTTTTCTTCATTCTTTAATTTTTCAACATTCCCTATAAGCTCTTCGGCAACTGCGATATCGTTGATTTTTTTATTTTTTATGACCTTTTTCAATTTCTTACTGCCCATAGTAAAAATCTCATCATACGTTTTTCTTTTCTCTGCAACTTATATCTCCACCTCTTTTAAAAAAACCTTCAAGTTTTCAATTTTAGATTTTTCATATTTCAATTTGAGGTTACGTTCTTCTTCCTGTTGTTTCAGTCTTTCTTCCTCTTCCTTTTTTCCAAGTTCTGCCTCCTTTAATCGTTTCTGTTCCTCAAGGTATTCCATGTATGAGGCACGCTTTCCTGGCCATAATAATTAACTCTTTTGTTATCGGGAAGGATTCGGGCTTTCCATATAATTTAACTTCCATCTTTTATGTTTAATCAAGAGTTTAAAGAACGTACCATATCATTCTCATCTTATCCTGTTAATGCTTGACCAGATTCGGAGAAGGATCTTTCGACACAGGCATTTCTGTGTAATAGAGAAAAACAAGCTTGTATCAGTTTTGTAATTTTTGGAAATTTTGCATCTCCATTATTGAATTTTGATTCAAAGAATGGTTTCCAAATTGCAACTATGGATTGACCTTCATTTTGCACGAATTCTGATCTTTCTTACTACAATAACTTCCATTCATCGAATAGTTCATCATAATTTAGGTCTAGTGGTAAATTATTCGCCACTTCAACAAGGTCACTGATACTTCTATCTTTCTTTATTTCATTTGGAATGAAAAATTGAAAATTTGGTTAGGGAAAGTTACAAAAAGTGATCAAAAGTCACTAAAAGTGACATTTCTGAAGAAAAAGTGACTTTTGATGAAAAAAGTGACCAAAGAAATATGCCTGGTCAATTCTGTGTATGCTTATTCGGAATTTTTTGAAAAGGGCCCCTTTTTCAGCATTGTTGATTTTATTGTACTATTTTCGATAATTTTAAAGCACTTTTAAACACATCGAAGTAAATTTCACGCGAAGAATTGAATCGACATTTATTCATTCCGTACGTTCGATTATGTTGGGAAAATTTTCAGATATTTTTCTACTCCTGTATTTCTTCTTTTTAAATGCGATTTTTCGATCGAATATACTTACGCGACGTACGTGTTTTACATTCGGATTTTCTCCCATAAAATATTTCATCTTGAGATAGAAAAAATTGACAACAAAGAGGAGAAATTTTCTGGAAAATTTCATTACAAATCCGACGACAACGTTGAAACAGCGCTAAAACATGGCAAAGAGTAAAAATAAGCTGGGACGAAAATTTCATATTCGTCGAAATTTTCTCGTATATTTTTCGCCGTTTGTGTTGGCTTCTTTCGTAACCCTCCTCCCCCTGGCACCCTCTTTCTTATTCTCTCTAACTTATAAACATTTTGATCTCGTTTCAAAAAACTTATAACTATTCATCACTAAAATTGCTTAATAATACTAAAGTCTAATTTATTAAAGAAAAATCGAATCCGGCCTAGGCGCTTTCGACGCGAGCGAAAAAGAAGAGGGTATAAAATTTATTATCAAAAGTTGACTAAATAGATTGTAAAATTTCGGCATGAATTTTCGGCGCAGATTTTTACGACTTCGGCATATAAGAGAGAAGAAAATTCTGCCTGGTACACGCGCCTCCGTCTTCGGAGTTGTTTGCGTTTTCGTTATGTACGAATACCCGTCGAAACGACGTTCGGTTTGTATGAAAATTTTACGTATTAAAAAAAATTTATTTCTCGACGTTCTCCGCTAACGAACCGAAATTTCGCCAATTTCGGCTTGTTTATATGAAGAAGGAAAATATTATACCGCGTAAATATACATTCCACCACCAGACCGTCGAATTCTCTCGTATGTAAAAAAATATTCGCGGAAGAAAAAAATACACATTTACAGCGTAATCAGAAACCAAGTATGAAAAAACATTTAGATTTTTCTTTCAAAACGAGCTAAATAACTTGCTCAAGTCGGAGTAAAATAATTCATTTATTCTGTTCGTCGCGTCCTTTATGGAGCTACTATACTGGGCGAATTTGCTATTTTTTTCTCTCCAGCCCTTCCTGTTGCGAAGGAAAATTTGCATAAAAATTAAGCAGGCATTTTTACTCTTTTTTATATTTTTTTTATTTTTTCGAGTCGAAATTAAAAGCAACCGTTGTAATAAATTATAAATAGTAATTGTAATAATCGCGCGTGAAGCAAAAAAAACGTAGTTTAGTGCTGAATATTTTAAAAATTATTCACATCCGTGAAACGAACGTTATACACGTTTAGGCGTATTAAGAGATGGGAAATTTTTTTGTATTAGGTATACGTATTACGAAGCGGTATAAAAGTTGTGGGATTTTATAGGGCTGATGAATTAGCAGATTGTAGAAGGATAGTGCTGGTTGCTTTTTTGTTGTGGATGAGGTGTTTGGGTATTGCTGCGATGTTGTGGTGTTTTTCAACGAAGTGTAGCGGGTCAAGGTGAGCGTGTGGTGGATTGGAATGGTAATTTAGGTGGCTCAAATTGCTGAGTAATGTGAATTTATGTGTTTCGTTGATTTGCCTATTACAGTTAATATATTTTTTAATTTTTTAGGATAATTTTTCAAAGAATAACCCATTAAAAGAGAGAGCTGAAAGTATCTGTTGAAACATATTCTGTCCAAATTTTGACGTTGGAACTCAAAATGTGGTTCAGATGAAGAGATTTGATCCTTTTGCCCGAAAAAATTATTAGTTTCAAAATTTTGGGTATGTAAATTCCCATCTGAGGTTTATTTTGAGTTGAGAAGCTGTATAATTTTGTGAAGGATATCAAAATCGACTTCTCCAAAGATCGTATTTAAATTCCAAAATTTATTGAATTTTCGATTTATTTTGTGGCGGGAGGGGGGGAGGGGGTGAAGACCACTAGAGTTCTCAAAATTAAAAAAAAAGGTTCTTCAAAAACGACACTTCGATAATGGTTGAATTTTTAAAAATTTAAGATCTTACGTCTCCTTTCTGTTCAAGGGTAACAGAGGCTGAAAAATTGTGAGAAAATCCATGAATTGACATCTTTGAAATCTTACACCGAAGTACCCAAAATTTGTTGCATTTTTCACGTCATGTCTATTTCTTCAATTAATTTTCCGTTCATGTAATCAGGTGGCGGGTTCTGCGCCAGGAGTTGCAAATATTTTTTGAATTCTTGTTTTTTGTTAGGAGAGGAGACGGGGAATGAACGGTTGTAAAAATTGAAATCAACGTGCTTGAAAATTTACATTCTAATCATTGTGGGGTCTCGAATTTCCTCATCTTCCCTCCCTTCATAGGGTTTTTTGAGTTAGGTAAAGAGATGAATTGTGAGGATCAAATTCAATGTGTTTGAATTCTTCTTGATTTTAAATTTTAAATTTTTAAAATTGTATATTGCAATTGAGGAGCAGTTTTCCAAACTGAGCTAACTTTAAAACCCGTATACAAGGAAAGGGTCTTAGATGCAATTTTTTCTTGAAAAAAATTAGAAATTCATTCCAAAGTACTTTCCCTATGAATTTAAAAAAAAAATCAAGAAAAAAATTACACCTAAGACCCTTTCCTCGTATGCGGTTTTTGAAGTTAGCTCAGTTTGGAAAAACGCTCCTCAATAATTGGAAATTGTTCAGAGTTGTATTGGTTTTACTGTGGTTGTAACTTGTAACATTATTTCTTGAATCAGCTACCTACGAAATCTTGAGGATTTTCAGATTCATTATTCAACTGTCCAAATGTCTATGAAAAAAAAATGAGTTTGGGAGTAAGTTTTTTTTTGGCCGTGGATAGACCAGCATCTATACCTGTAATTCGAGTGATCATTTGAATTTTTTGCTCTTTTATTGGAGCCATTGAAAATTATTTCTTTCAATATTCTAGTAGATAGGTGCCTACAATTTTTTCAAATATAAGTACCTACTAGAAATTTTTTAATTTTTTTTAGTATTTTTCAATGAATGAAATTTTTTGATTAAGGTTTTAAAAATTCCTTTTCTAACATTAAAATCTTATTTTTGTCGTAATCTAAGCAAGATTGTGATTTTCTTCGAAATAATTCATTTTTGAGTTCCGAAAGTTATAGTATAAGGTACCTTGATGTACCTAAAAATGTCTAAATGAAAAAATCAATTATGATTTTGTACCTAATTTTTCCTAAATTTTTAAAATTTCAATGGACGGAACACCTTCGAAAATTTTTTGAAGAAATTTCTACGTGCAGATCTATAGAAGTGCTCATAATCTGTGAAAATTAAAAAAATTTTGATTATCACTTCCAGTGTTGGAAAATAATAAATTTTGAGCATATATGGCTCTGTTATTCGAGTTGGGATTAAAGTTCAGATATGGTTAGAAGGTCAGAAATTTTTTGAGATATCGAGTGTGAATTTCACCATATTACAAGGAAAAGAAAAAAAATGCTCTAAATGTGTAAGAAGAAAACATTCATTAAGCGGGCGAAATTTCAATAAGGATTGACGAAAAAATGAAAATTATCATATTTTAATAGTCATAAAAATTCAGCTCTGATAAAAATACAGGAAAAATTTTAAATTATAAAAATTTTGATAAAAATTTTTAGGGTTCCTTTGACCCTCTAAAGATGTAATTTAAAAAAACACGAAATTTTTATCTACATTTTTGGCGAGAAACGAAAAAATAAAGTTCAAAAAACACATTTTGGCCCCTCCCCCCGAAAATGCTTGCTTTGGGGGTCCAAAATTTTTGTCAGAATTTTTTCCATCATGACTCAACTTTGGGGTAGGTTTCATCAAAATCCCTTTCAGGGGCCAAAACACCATACTTATCCTGCTATATCCTTTCTCTAATTGAAGCAATTTCTCCCAGAATTTTTGTTCAGTTTTTTCTACGCCTCTCAATATCGACCAAACTTGAATTTTTCAAAAATTTCGAAATCCAATATGGACCGTGAAATCGTATTTCCCCCCTCCCCCTCCCCATCAAATTATATCAACATTTAAGCAACGTCATTTTTGGAATTTTTCAAATAAGAAATAAGTCTCTTGAGCATTTTTTTTCAATCATCAATAACAAAGATCATCTTAAAAAATGTATGCTTTAAAATTACATACAAAAACTCGAGGAAAAAAATTAGATCCGACCGAATCTGATCAGATCCAATTGGATCTGATTGGATCCGAAAAATGGCGCGATCAAATCGGATCCAAGTGGATATAAGTAAGTAGATGATACAAACAAATCCAAATTAATCCAATTAAAGACATTTTTCTCTATAAATTGAAGGATCTTTTTGGATCTAATCGAATATTTTTGGATCTAATTAGATAACATTTCTTTGCCCTGTAAAGGAGAAACAATTTTTTGTAGTGGAGTTATAAAAATTAGATGCAAAAAGATCCAATTAGATGCAAAAAGATCCAATTAGATCCAATTGGATCAAATTTTATCCTAATTAAAGGAGAAAAATGTCTTTAATTGGATCTATGTATTTGGATCCAAAAAATGGCGCTTTTTTAGATCCGACTGGATCCAATTTTTTTTTCTGGGAATTTATCCACTATTGCAAATATTTCAAATATAATACCTACCTAATCAGAAATCGTTTTCATTTTTATTTAAAAAAAAAATCAAAATCAATAAATGACAATGGTACTCTCTCATTTCGAATCAGTGAAAAATCACTGATAAACAGTCAGAATTGCAGCACAGGAAAAATCAGTGAAATTCACTGATTTTCAGTGATTTTTCACTGATTATTCAAAGAATTTCACAGATTTTTCAGTGAATTTCATAAATATCACTGAGCTTTCAGTGAATTTTCACTGATTTCCAGTGATTTTCTTTCACTGATTTGTTTTCAGTGAAAAAAAATTCACTGATTTTCTCCTGTGCTGCAATTCTGACTGTTTCTCAGTGATTTACGGTAATTTTCACTGATTTGTAATTGAGAGAGTATAATGAATTAATGATCGATGGAATGTAGATCCAATTTTTGACGAGATTCTGGATTCAAGTACCTACGATTTTAATTGACCATGACATTTTTAGTTTTCTTCTCCTTTATTATTCGTTGAAATCGCGTTCAATTCAACGACTCTGCCAATAATGAATTAATTTTCATATTAGAAAAAATCCAACGTCAATTTCGAGTACCTATAAATCCAGACCCGGTAAGAAGCAATCGCGCCGTGCAAAACTGCGGTGTTCTTGACAACCCAACCAAAAGCAGGGTATTTTCAATACGTGCAGCATTTCGGCTGAGTTGGCATTACTCGAGCAGAAGTTTTCGCAAACTATTATAAATAATTTGATTCGGTTTTTATTTTCACTTCAGATTTTTTGTTCACTTCTTGGAAAAAAAATCTCCGTGAAACAGACAGAGAGAAAAAAAGAAGGCGAAAAAATTAAA
The DNA here is from genome assembly GCA_033439095.1 of Pseudococcus viburni. Lineage (NCBI taxonomy): Eukaryota > Metazoa > Arthropoda > Insecta > Hemiptera > Pseudococcidae > Pseudococcus > Pseudococcus viburni. The sequence continues at coordinate 351,511 of JAVBJF010000090.1, forward strand.
CTCTTGCATCGGTTTCGCGCCGACCATAAATTACGGACGGTTAAAACTCATTTATAAATTTATTATTCCGAAGTTACGAACATTTTAAAAATTTATTGGTTTTCGGTAGCGTAGTGAAACCGCGCCGGGCGCGAACCTTATGCGTTGTACAGTTTTATGCTTCGATATTTCATAAAATTTATAAGATCTTGGTCGATATTTTATTTTAAATTCATTTGCACTTGGAGGCATTTTCGGATTGCGGTATAACGCCCGCACCTTGTACCTTACCTACCTCGCTATACGGCACATAGCGAGTCATATACGTAACCTGTGATCAGGAGGATGGTGCAGGGTAGAAGACGAGTCCGCGTGGTTTTCTCGCGCCAATACAAAATACTCTGCTAGTGACGCTTTTGAAATATTAATACTGCGTGACTTTTCTTCTTTTCGGGTGTTTTGAAGCCGACCGAGTTCAAGTTTGCCATGCTTCGTGATTATTATCTTGTTGTTTTCGTTTATTTTTCGGCTGTTATTTATTTTTACGTGGCCTTTATAATATATTTTTCTCTCATTTTACCTCGCCTGGTCCGCTACGTTTTCGCAAACGGTTTCCTTTACCTTTTTATATCAACGATACGATGTTATAGGCGAGACTGCGGTTTTTTCTACGGCTCGACTAAGAGAGACGAATATACACGTACGAGAAATTTTTTTACTTGACCTTTACGATACCTACCTATACAATACGAAGACGATTTATGGATGGAAATCGATTTTACATATTGTGTTATTTTAATATAACGACGCCATCACGATCCAGCGCGCACGAAAACCAACCCTTTTTATTTTTTAATTTACAACCAGCTCGATGTACATTGGGAAATTTGATTTAGCCACGTGCTTGTAAATTTCGCAGATTTTTTGATAGATTTCAAACTTCGTTTACGAAGATGTCAATTTACTAAATTGTTTTTATGCATATGCCGAACGAAAGCGTATTCCCTTTCATTTCGGGGTCTAGATTGAAAGCGTGTAGGGTGCAGATGTATTACGATGTGCGTAGGATCACAGATAGGCTGATTTGGCGACGAAATGTGCGCCTTTTTTCTACACTCTTGTTTAACGGTTGAAACCGAATACATTATCTGTTTTTCTCAGAGCTGGCGAAATTTTCCAAGGGTATTTTCTTTATGGTGGAAAACGAATGAATTTCGATAGCTCAAGGTTTTCTGCCACGAGTACAGAGGGAAAAAAATTGTATCGTGTTTTGGTCCTATCAGCATACGTAGGCCGTTAGGAATTTTTTTTCAAAGAATAGCGAATTTTGGTGATTTTTTTACATCGAAAAAGAAATCTCGAAGACGTAAAAAATCTTTGATTTTTTAGGGGGTTTAAACTTACTTAGTGTATTAGCTGCTTGTAAGTTAATTGTGAGTTTTTAGGTGCCTATTGTAATAATTTCATAAATTTTTTCTCTCCTTTTTTTTTTTCTTTGATACCTTGTAACATTTTTTCAACCATACAAATTGGTCTTTGAGCTCTGTAAATGTGAAGCTTTCAGTCCCCGAAGAGAACTAAGAGAAGGTACTTTTAGGAAAATTATAAAAAATTTTGGACAAAAGATGAGTTTTTTAAAGGAATAATTTTTGGAATTTTCTGAAATAATTATCTTAAACTTCGTTTCCTAAAAATGGACAAGTTGCATGAAATTTTTTTGGGAAAAAATTATGAAAAATTGAAAGTAAACATTAAAAGATGAAGATTGAAAGAGAAAAAATGAAAATGGGCCCATTAGAACTCGCGAAATTATTTTTTGAAAGTTGCGTTTTCTCGTAACGTTCAGAAACGGAGGCGTGGTCCAAATCTGGTGCTGTGACGTCACACCATGAAATTTTCTTCATAGTATCACGAAAAATACTTGGCTAGCAGGTAATAATGAAGCGTTCTAATCAGCGTATTGGGGTAAAACAAAAAAAATCGTAAAATTCTTACGCACGGGTGCACGACACGCCGCAAATTATAAAACAAAAATTTCATGGTGTGACGTCACAGCACGATTTGACCACGCCTCCGTTTTTAAACACTACGAGAAAACGCAACTTTCAAAAAATTATTCCACGAGTTCCAATGGACCAATTTTCATTTTTTCTTTTTCAATCTTCATCTTTTAATGTCTACTTTCGATTTTTCATAATTTTTTTCAAACAAAAATTTCCTGCAACTTGTCCATTATCGCATTTTTTCCTCCAGTATGAATAATATTGGTCCCCCGAGCCCAAATTTGACTATTTCCAGCCTGTCTGCAGCCTCTAGCACAATTTCGATTTTCTCCAGTATATTCGAATTTCTTTAGAAGACACGCAGTTAACTTGGGCAGCTAAAAATCGAGTTTTCGCCTTCACTGGACTTGTTCAACCAGAACATCCATAATCCATTTTCAGCTCTGGGGAAATCCAAAACTTCTGGAGAGAATCTAAATTGTGCTAAAGGCTCCAGAAAGATTGGAAACGACTTGGTAATATTTGGTAGGGATCCTAAATCTCATCAAACCGGGTGAAAGTTTTTTTTTTTTTTTCATAAATAATACATTTTTGCTAAAAATGTGACCTGTCATAAGAAAAAGTGGCTTAGATCCAAAAGGTGGTTTTTGCAGGAGAGCAGTTTCAAGTGTTGACCAACCAATGTTCAACGTGTTCTACCCATTAGTCATACTATGTAGTTTATGGTTTTATGGAAAAAAATTTTTCCCCATTTAAAATACATGGCAAAAATCAAAATTTTGAATTCTCATTGTGGGAGCTAAACTCAAAACTGGCAGCTAACATTTCGGTGGTGTGGTATTTGAGCCAAGGGCTACCACTGGGGCCACTTTTCTTTGGGACACTTCATGAGGTTCCCTAATTAGATCCAAAAGATGGTTTTTGCAGGAGAGCAGCTCTGAGTTTCAAAATGAAGTGTTGACCAATCAATGATATAAAAATGGGTGATTTTTGGGACATGTTTAGTGGGTAGGAAACGGAAATCAATCTTTTCGATTTTTTTCTCTCAAATCAGTGTTACCAACCAAAATACAAAAATTTACCTGAAAATACATATTTTGGTTTAAATTTGATTTTTTGGCGGGAAAACGCTGTAAGTTGAAGCAGAATAGCATATACTAGGTGTACAATCCGTATTGATTTTTTATACACTCTTTATAAACGTCCAAGTGCAATTTTTGGAGTAAAAAAGGGAAAAAATTTTGGTAAATCGAATTTTTTTTATCAATTTTGAATTTTTTGGCGGAAAACACTGTAAAATGGAGTAGGATGACGTATAATAGATCTCCAGTCCAGTCTGTATTGTTTTTTATATCTTCTTTATGAGGGTCCAAGTGCAATTTTTTTAGTAAAAAAAATAGGAAAATCTTATGGAAAAATGAGTTGATTTTTCCATCTCTGAAATGTTAGAAAGTGGTATAATAATGAAATTTTCCACTATTCGTTCGGTCTGTGATTCAATTTTTTATTCCTCTTCCCCCTCCTCTTCCCCCTCCCCTTCACCCTCCCCTTCCCCCCTCCCCTTCCCTCCAACACTCTGCATTTTTTTGGGAAAAAGCACCCTTTTTTGAAAAATGAGTTGATTTTCCCATCCTCAAAATCGTGAAAACTGCAATAACTCATACAGAAGTGACCGAATTGAGCTGAAAATTAGTACACATACACTACGTGACATACCCTCCAACTTATTATAAAAAATTAAATTTTTTGGTCAATTTCTGTACGTCCCCTAAAAATTGACCCTCCGCTAACAACGAAATGAATCGCTCGCGAACGTTTTCGACATCACCACCGGATTCCACAAGTCAAGAGCTATCAGAAAACATCAAAATCTCTATTTTTATTTTTTGGATCTAAGCCATTTTTTCTTATGACATGACAGGTCACACAATACCTACAGATTTTTAAATTTTCAAAAATTCGTCAAAATTCGAGATATCAATTTGAGCATCTGAAATTTTCGCTAGGGAGGAATCAGGACTTGCTTTTTCCAAAAATAGAATTCTCCTTCCAATCGAAAGATGATCCCTCATGTTCCCCTGTCATCTGAACAACAAAAGTCAACACCTTCGATACTCGACTAATGAAAAATACAGAAAAACTACAAAACAATCTGTTCGAGGCAAACATCATATTTACACAAGGCTAAACCTTGGCCTCGCCCCGTTTCATATCAGCTACCTACACCATTTTCCAACAATATTATTAATACATCATACATCTTTACCCCTCCTTATACTCCACTCGGCACTCCACAGGGATGATTTTTATAAAACACTAAACAGAGAGAAGAATCCATGAACAATGGTATCCGGAAACGATGTGAAATTTAACAAAAACGTACTTAAAGGCAATTTCGCCTCGCTTTCGAAGAACTACCGAAGAAAACACGCCGAACGATACAGCCAAGGTAGAGGTATCTTATACACGATGCTGTACGCCGTACAAAGAAAAATACGCCCTCGTATTTAAACGGAAGCGTGTCTCTCTTTCTACGTATAAGCCTATATATTTAGTCTGCGCGAGTCGTTGAAAAAATAAATTTCTTGTAATTTAGATTCAGCCGGGTATAAATAGCAAGAAACAACGTTATCATTGTTTTAGAGCTCATTTTCGCGCGCTTTCTAAAGTAGTTCGCTTTTTCAAAATTAAGTTACATTTATGTTATTCTATTTCGCGTCGTCGTCGTTCGCGCCGCCAGCCACCAGCACGAGCATTTTTCTTGGCTCACGATTTAAAACCGAGAGTAAGATCCGGCTCGAGTACCTGATGTTGTCGGGGGTTTTTTCCCCGCGAGCTTTTTCGCGTGCATCAGCCCGGACAGGGTGTCTACACTTGAGAAAAACAAAATTTCGTACTTTTTGTAATTTTTCCCCGTATTTTTTCGTACTGCATATTTCTTATAGTTGAACTTGGATTTTTTTATTCCTCTCCTCCCCCCCCACCCCAGAAAAAATCAATGAAATCAAATTTGTTACAGAAAACATTTCAAATTGGAAGAAACACTGTATTTTAAATCAAAATTATAAAAAAGAAACGCATTTTATACCTTTATCAAAAATTGAATTTTTTTTTGAAATTTCACATTTTTTCATTTTTTTATCATTTTTTTTTTGAAATTTTGACTGAATTTGCTACCTTTTCACTACCCATTTTTGAAATCACTTCTTTCACTACCTATTAGATACCTTGTAAATAAAAAAAATATATAGGTACCAAGGTACCTCTACCTATATGGAAAACTTCTTTTTCTGCATAGGTAATGAAAATTGAAGTTTGGAAAAAAATTAATTGTGTGCACTTTACAAAAAACGAATTTCAAAACTTGAAATATCACATGTTTTCCAAAAAAATTCTGTTGTTAGGAGAAAGTAGAGACATGAAATACACGTTTGTTCATTCGCCTATTAAAAAACAAAATATGTACTACAACTTTTTTCACCTTCCACTTTTGATCAATTTATGAATTAAACAGAGTCACCTTTTTTAGTGACCTGAACCCTATTTTCAAAGTTGGTCACTAAAAGTCACTTTTTTGCCAAAAGGTCACTATTGGTCTTTTTTTTCATTCTAAAGTCACTTTTTTTCGTTCAAACGGTCTACCACACTTGCATAAAATTTTTAAAAAAATACTGGTACTTCTAAAAAAAAGTCCTATAAAACCTTTTTTTACCTACTTATTAGTTTACCAGCCTTGTTGATTGATTTCTTGAACTCATAGTTTCAAATAAAGATTTATTAATAAAAAAAAAATTTCAGAAAAAATTCTTTTCGGCACCATTGCAGAGAGAAATACAATTTGAGTTATGAACAAAATAAGGGGATGTACATATTTATTTATGAGAAAAAAATTGAAAAATTTGTCACTTTTTCGAAAAATAGGTCACCTTTTGCCTCATAAAAAGTCACTTAAGTCACTATTTTTTCCCAAAATCTGTGTTTGATGCCTGTCAATTTGTTCTTGGGGGAGTTCATGAAGGCACAAGCAAAGCGAGGACAATTTTTAAAAAAAATGAGAATTCCATCACCAAAATGTACATTTTTATCAAGGTTAGAATTTCAAAACAAAAAATCTCCTCGAGAATAAGTAGGTATTTACGAACAAAATTCATCACTTTGACTTATCAACTCTTTTGTGAATGTGAAGCTACAAATTTTGAGAAAAAATCATCGGGTGTCCACAATATTTCAAAAATTGTTTTCCTTGACTTTTCCCGGTTTTCTTAGATCAATTTTTCGATGTTTTCCAGATCTTTTACTTATGAAATTCATGAAGCATGGAGGAGAGGAAAATTTTTTTGCATGATATTCAACGAATTTTCTTTCTGAATCCCTTGCTCCTGTAAAAAAAAACTTGCGAACTCGAATTTATTACTTGCAGAAAAATTTTAAAGAAACAGGAAAAGCTCTTTTTTAAAGGGAAAATATGTTTTGAAAAATGAAACATGTTAGTGTCTGGAGTCTACCAAATCATTCGAATGAAAAATCGGATTTTTCGAGCTAGAAATTTTAAAAATTTCTCCACAATTCATTGCGCCCCCCCTCCTCAAAAAACACGTGCCTCAAAATTTATGAAATCTACGTAAGCCCCTGCAATTAAATGAAAAAGCGATGAGAGGTAAAATATAAATAATTTGATAGAGATATACTTACTCTCTAAATTCGAATAAATAGACAGAATTGAGTCACTGTTGAAATCAGTGAAAAAATTTACTGATTGAATCAGTCAATTAAATTTTTACTGATGCAATAATGAAAATTCACTAATTGAATCGGTAATTTTTCACTGATTGTCAGTAAAATGTCACTAATTTGCAGGAGAATCAGCGGAATTTGACTGATTACCAGTCACCTAATTTTGTCTATTTCATCAGTCAATTTTTGCATTTTTGACTGATTCAAATTTAGAGAGTACATACATTAATTTGTTGAGCTCTTTGCGAAGCGAGGACGAAAATTTTTGCGAAAAAAATATCAAAAGTTGAAAATTCATCACTTTTTGCTCATTAAGATTTTTCAAAACGCGACCAACAATTTCGAATTTTCTTCCATTCTCTTCCATTCTCTCTCTTTTTTTTCAACATTGTGGTCAATGCATCATGACATTCCTTTCTCATCAAAAAGTACATCTCCCCCCCCCACCCCCCCAAAAAGATTTCATTTTAAATACATTCTGTAGAAAGAAAGAGGATGAGTTATTCCAGAGGGTAGCGAGGTAAACATTTTTTTCGAAAAATTCATAATTTAATGGACAAAGGAATACATTTAAATATCAATTTTTTTGTACATCATGGTCAACAAAAAATGGCGAATAAAAAAATCAGTGAAGAAAGATAACAATTTGACCCGAGCAGAGCGAGGGTGAAATTGAAAAAAAAATAGCAATTATTTCGACGCCAAAAACTGCATTTTTGGTCACTAATTCCCTTTCTTAAAATTTCGTACTAATTTCATATTTTTCGTACCGTTTTGACGGGGTTTCATACTTTGTATGGTTATTTTCGAATTTCGTGCTTTTTTCGTATTTTCGTACCAGTAGACCCCTGCCGAACCTTTTTTGCAACCCTCCCTTATAATATGAGAGATTTCATGTACCCTTTTTAATTTGAAAAAAAGGCCGCGCTAACAAAGTAATACTTTATCGACGATTAATCCTTTATTAGGACGGATTTCTTTTACGCTACCGGTTAAATTGCTTTTTATCGCATTATTTATTGTTTTTCCGTTCCGCGAAGCCCCCTCAAGCCGTACAGAATAACGAGGGAGATGTACTTTCGTGTATTTTAAAATTGCTTCTCAATTATACCAACAATGCGGCCGATGAATATGCTTTCGCGTTGACCATTAATGGCTCCAGCCGACTACTCGCTGCTCGACGACGATATAGTTTTCCTTTCTAATTTTTCTTCCTCGGTTCGAAAAAAAAAACACAAAAAGTTTACACTCGATTGGGCGTTGTATGGAGTGCAGTCTACTCCCGAAGAGCGTTTCGTACAGTCATGAATATGCAAATCGCGTCGAATTAACCGCTCCATATAAACACGGTTAAGGGTATAGGTTTTTAGGTAGGCCGGGGTCGGGGTTACGCATCCACCTCTCCGGCCGCTGCGATACGGAAATAAAGGACGCCGATGGGGCAAGGGGGAGAGGAAGAGATGAAATGAATGCGAAATGAGATTGTTCGTTGATCTAGAAAAATGCATGTATATACCTTGAAAGTAATTAAACTCGTTTAAAGGATCGAATGTGTTATCCTTTTAACCGAGTGAAATACGTTTTCTGCGCTGCCTTCTAAATCGAAGCTATTTTTCCAAATCGTCGTTTACGTTATATTTAATTAAAACGTCGCGTCGCCTCGTAGTATGCAAAATACGATCGCTGTTTGGTAGAAGACCTGGCGAAATGGAGCAGTAGAGAGAGAACAGAGTGAGTACGGAAAGGTATACGAGCGAGTAATCGATTTTCAATCATCGTATATAAATGTTTGAAAATTAAAACTTCAACTTTTCGATATTTTGCTTTTGACATTTTCTAGTGTATCTATTCAGATGACAGCCCGCAGAGAGTGAGAGAGCGAACGCCAGATTACCGAGGTAATCGATTTTACGATTCTTCGTATAACGTGAGAGTATTCGTCGTCATCGTCGATATTTTCGTACGAGTAGGACGAAGAACGTACCCGACTGAGGCGTTCTTCGGTGAATTTTATAGGATTATGGATGACGGAACAGAAACGAGGAGAGGGAAAAAGGAAAGAAAGAAAGCTCGAGATGTCGAAAAGTTATCGTTATTGTCGTATAGTTTTTTCCTATACCGTTGGATTCTCTAGACAAGTTTCCAAAGTACGGTCTTCGTAAGTAGTGTTGCTGAGATTCGCTTCGTCGTCGAGGTAGCTGAACAGTAAACTTGGGGAAAACAAATGTGAGCAAAAAAAAAGAGGTGAACTAATTTAGGACACTGGTCCCAAATATTTGTAGGTCAAATTGAGTAAATCAGCAAATCTTATCTCAGTATGCTGACTCTTGAAATTTTTGTGCAGCACTTTCGAGAAAATGCTTGGACAGGGCCCCGATTACTTCGGATCTTAGAAATGATCTAGACCTGTATTTCAAATTTTCGATCAATATGGATCGGATCTAGATTTGAATTAGGCGAAAAAAATATTTAAAGAAATCTAAAGTGTAAAAGAGGCGACGAACATCTCCAATAAAGGTGTTTTAGAGTTTCCCAAATATTGAGAGAGAAGCTCCAAATTACTTCAAAACATGACAATTTTTGTTTACAAAATTCGCGATCATCTGAAGATTTTTCTGTATTGAAATAAAGATTTTAATTTTTTTCGAAGAAACGAAAGTTATTTCTTCCTTCATGAACATTTTTGAAAATTGAGTAGAAATCATTGATTGGAAGAGAAGATGGAAGGAGAAGTGCGATTGTGACAAAAATCAGTCATTTTTAGAAAAAAAATTAATTGGACACCTACAAAAAATTCTTAGAAAGTTTTCTCCTCTCTTTCACAAAAGCTTAAGAAGACCTCTCCCTCTTCCTACAAAAATAACTCATATTCAATTCTAAAAATTTTTCAGGTAGAAGAAAAATGTAAACTTCCCTCTTTACCCAAAAAAACCTCGACTTTACGTCAATAGAAATTTTTCAATTGATCGATTTTTTCGATAAAATGAGCAAAAAGTAGTAATTTTAGGGGGGAAAATAGACTGAAGATCCTTTAAAAAATTCTTCGAAACGTATTTTAATTAAGTAAGCAAATCATGTTAATCATCACTTCATCAGAGTCATTTTCAAGGGAGAGCCTCCTAGTGACCCCAATATTACCAAAAAATGAAAAAAAAAAAAACAAAGAAAATCTGAGTAATAGCTGAAAAAACGGAAAAGAAAGTGTGTTTTTTTTGCAAAAGCATGATGCATTTGCTGCCAATTGAAGATTTTTAGATTTTCAGGGGTTCCAAAATTCTCTCGATATTAATGCAAACTTGCAAAATTTAATTGAGATGTAATTTTCGACAGAATTTTCATCTTTTAAACATGTACCATTCAGAGATAATATAATTTTAATGAGAAGAGTCCAAAATGAGTCTAAAATTTTTAAGAAACACATAAAAAATAATTTTTCAAAAGATTCATTCAACTCTAATGACTAAAAATTATCAACATCTGAAAAATTTTTAAAATTATGAGTTTTTTTTACACTAACATGAGAATTTTTGCTGGAAAACTGATTCTCAGTGCATAAATTTTATCAAAAATAGAGATTACAATTTTGGTTAAGGGTATTTTAGAACATACTTTTTTCAAAAATGGAAGTCCCATTTCAATCAAAGGCGGAAACGTCGAGTGATTCCATTGTAATCTCTATTGCCAGATGTTGCTTGGAAACTGCGAATTTCAAAAAAATATCAATTTATTAGTGATTCTATTATATGTATTTTTAATTCCATACAATTTTAGAACAAAAAATAACGATAATAATTATGGAATAAATAATTAAATGATGACTCAAAACAAAAAATAATGCAATTTTCAAACAAAAACTCTAACGATAACTCAAAACAATACAATTTTGGAACGAAAAATTTTCAAGATACATATATTTCACATAACTTTGGATATATAAATCCAATAATAAAATATTATTTATAATAATTATTTACACTAATCGTAACAGCAACAACACAATTCTGGAAAAAAATGGGGTAGAATCGCTTGCAAATAACATTTACTGGATTTTGCTGGTAATAAATTATTCACCAAAGCATTTGCCACATTTCTCAGTTCTGGAGGAGTACAGGCTACTCCACCATCCTCTTCTCTATCCATGACGTTGCAATTAAGATGAATTTAAAATATTATAAAACTTTGTACCTTCAATTGTAATCTCGAAACGAAGTAATTCAAATCAAAACACACTATATGAACACCGACAAACAATTACATGAAATGAAAATACAACAGAAAGCATACTTTGAAAACAACAGTGTTACTAGTGAATTTATCAAAGACTCTGGACATCATATAGAAGCTTTTCCAGCTATAAAATTGCGATAAACATGTTTGTCTTTTTTCGTGTATTTCTCAAGTACTAGGTGAAACGACCGATTTATCGGTTTTTTGAACGTCACACATAGGCCACCGCTCGAAAAAATCTGAAAAAAATCCTAAGTAGTGTAAAATAGAGTGAGAAACATGAAAATTAGGCTTATTCGTTTCGACTGCACTTTTTACACCTCGTGTACCGGGTGTACCAGGAAAAGTGTATACCAAGTACACTGTACACTGCCTACACCACAGTGCAGTTCCAAACGAACACTTTTGTTTAGTGTAAAATGTGAAGAAGTTATCAATTTTATCAAAATTTTCAAAAATTTAAAATTATGGAGAACTTTCTTCTATTTTCGTACAAGGGAAAGTTTTCTCGGTATAGCTCTAAAAGAGCATCCGTCTCTTTTTTAGTCCACTGTTATTTTTCTTTGCAATCTTTGTTGGGTTCATTCGGCAAACTGGTATTGGCTTCTTCCAGGACGCTAGCAATTTCATTTTGGGTGATATTTTCGTCTGGTTGTACTGTCGGCAACCAATGGTTCTTGTGGATGAATGATATAAAAATTTTATTAGGTCCTAAACGATTATTTATATATCCCAAAAATTTTTGTTCTAATAAAGTATAAAATCCAACTCTAATTATATTAAAAATTAAAATTAAAAAAAATTTTATTAATATTTTTATTTTAAATAAATAATTAAATTCTAAATTTAATAAATTAAATATTTAAAATATTAATTAATCCTTTCGTACTAAATTAATATAATAATTAAAAGTTCAAAAATTGAAGAATTATGAAAAACGTGATAAATAAAAGAGGGAAAACCATTTTGGTGAACCAAAACCTACACTACACTCTCTGCACCTACTTTTATTTTGTGTAGAAAGTGTACCCTAAAAACCTACACTGAGTGTACACTGGTCGAAACAAACACCTACACGAAGTACACCCAGTGTACACTTTTCCAAACGAACAGTTTCCGTGTAAAAAGTGCAGTTTGTGTAAAAAGTGTAGTCGAAACGAATAAGCCTAATATTTTCTTTATACCACCCGCCAAAATGGTGCCCCCAGGGCGATTTTAAACTTTCAAGGTCAAATTTAAGGTCATTGTAGTGATTGAAAAATTCTGAAAAAAATTCAGGGTACTCCCCTCAAGTACCTCTGCCTACGTGCCAAGTTTGAAAAAAATCAGTTGAAAACTCGCGGAGATAGAATTTTTAGGATGAAAATCACGTACTTTGAGGCCCCCGCCCCCGGGGGGTGTGGTAAAAATTCGTTTTTGCGCTCTAAAATCATCTTCTACATAGGCAAGTCGTGTCAAAGTTCCACCAAGGGCCAAATGACCCCCAAATCACACCAGAGCTTTTTTACTGATTTTCCAGCAATTTTTTTTCACAGTTTTTGCTTTTAGTGAAATTTAGCTCAGTGCCCTCGAAAACTTGGCAAATGACACGTCGCACGTTATTTTTAATTTTTTTTAAATTTCGACCTTATCGTAAAGGCTTATAAGAGAGGTTCGTGGGGGGGGGGGGTGAAAAAACTGAGTTCATATTTGAAATCAGTGTCTTCGAATTGGTAGAAATCAGTGTGTTACTTGACTTTTTATAATTTTTCAATTTTGCTCAAAATTGGGGACCGAAGTTGAGTAGTTTGGTAAAAAATCGTTGTGCTTCAAAAATTTCGAAGTCACACCCCCCTCCCCCCCTCTTCGCGGGCTAGGATAGAAATAACGGCGGTTGTTTCATTCGAACATTGAGAAGAACTCGAAGAAAAATTGAGCGAAATCGGAAGACACGATTCAATTTTTGGTTCGAGTTGATATAAAATTGGGTCAGCCACAAAAATTACCCAACAAATAAAATATTAAAACCGAATAAAATTCTCCTCTTCGTACTCTCATTTTTTAACCCTCTTTCACCTCCCTGAGCTCCTCTACCATCTCGAGAGTTTTTTCAGCTCCCGATTTTAAGTATGTTAATCATTTCCATACACTTTTTCTGACGCATCCAACCGAAAATATATTCGATTTGACTTTCAACTTTATAAAATACGTATACGTACGTAGTAACGCATAAAACTACAAATACATATACGATGGATGGCAAGAGCGCAGCAGAAACGCCAGTAGCAACAGATGGAACATGGCTGAAAATTTTCTCACTCGAACTATTCCATTCGTCTATATCGTCGGTATACGAACGAAGTATAAAGCTTTGCGAAAAACCCGCCAACAAAACTTTACGAGGTACCTACGTAGATTTTCCACGAAACGAATCACGTTCGTATGTACAAGTGCAATCGTCGCGAGTTCATTCCTACAGTAAATACATACAGGCAGGTACATACAGTGTGTTCCATGAATCGTCTGCCAAACGTATTTTTTTGGATATAACCGGGTACCGCTAAAAAAAACTCGAGATGAACATGTTGCCTATTATGAAAATTGAAGGGACAAATGCTGCCTCTGAAAAAATCACTTCAAAAAAAAAATGTACAATCATGGGAATGAGCAGTATTTTGAAAAATGAAAAAATTTTCACTTTGTGACTTTTTGCTCTATTTCAAAATTGAAGGGGCTACAAAAAAAAAGATAAAAAATTCTAAAAAATAAGCTAATCAAGGGAATGGATGGTACGTTAAAAACTGAAAAAATTTTGTTCTGCAGACTTTTTGCCTAATATCGAAAATTAAGGGACTACGGGTTACAAATGAGCTTCAAAAAATGTCAGATTTTCTCAATTTTTAATCACCCTTAGCCCCTTCATTTTTAATGGGAGGTAAAAAGTCCACTGAACAAAATTTCTTTAGTTTTTAACGTACTTATGTACTATCCATTAGGGTGTTTTGCAGACTTTTTGCCTAATATCGAAAATTAAGGGACTACGGGTTACAAATGAGCTTCAAAAAATGTCAGATTTTCTCAATTTTTAATCACCCTTAGCCCCTTCATTTTTAATGGAAGGTAAAAAGTCAACTGAACAAAATTTCTTTAGTTTTTAACGTACTTATGTACTATCCATTAGGGTGGATCGAAAAAAAAACATATCTTGGATTTTGACCAAATTTGGTGGGGTGGTTCACTTTGAGTGCCCGAGACTTCACAAAAAATTGAGCTCCCGAGGGGCAAGGGAAGGTGAGCAGGAGGTGCTCAAAGTGCACCTCCTTTTGAAAAAAAACGCTGTTTTTTGCGTTTTTTAGTCAATCAAAATTGTGTGAGAAGCCTTCGTAGAACTTAAGATGCGATTTGAGTTTCTACATCTCCCTAAACCATCGCCATCCTTCTCCAATCAAAACTCGGACTGCTACCAGGGGGTTGGAAAGTTGCAGATTTCAATATTTCAATAATATGAAATTTTCACTAAGCTGGAATGATTTTTTTTCCATCGAGTAAGTGAACAAAAATTTTTTTCAACCACTAAAAGTGAATTTTGAAAAAAAAAATGAAAATTTTATACACCAGTGCAGCCAACAACAAATCATGAAAAAATACGGAATTTATATTGACTTTGAATTGATCATTTTTTCGCTTGAAAATATTATGTATTCTTTTTTTTCAATGGCTGAAAGTATATTTCGAAAATTTTGTATGTCAGTGCAGCCAGTTACAAATCGTGACATTCTACACTATGGAATTTACGTTGACCTCGAATTAATTTTTTTATCGTTTGAAAAATTCACAATAATTTTGTTTTCAATGGTCAGAAATGAAAATTTTTAAATTTTTCTTTGAAAATTTTATACGTCTGCGCAGCCAGTTGCTAATTGTGATGTTCTGATGTCTTCAAATTCAAAACATACTTCTATCTATTGATTGAGAGAAAAAATTGGTTCAATCATTTGACGAAAAAATAATGCATTCGAGTTCATAATATCAGAATATCACAATTAGCAACTGGCTGCACTGAGGTACAAAATTTTTAAAGAAAAATTTTTAATTTTCTATTTATGATGATTGAAAACAAAATTATTGTATTAATTCGAGGTCAACGTGAATTCCATAGTGCACCTTCGAATTTTTTTTTGAAATTTACTTTCAGTGATTGAAAAAAAAGTAATATTTTCAGGCGAAAAAATAATCAATTCCAATTCAGTATAAATTCCGTATTTCGGAGTTTTATGATTTGCTGTTGGCTGCATTGGTGTATAAAATTTTCATTTTTTTTCAAAATTCACTTTTAGTGGTTGAAAAAATTTTTTGTTCACTTACTCGATGGAAAAAAAATCATTCCAGCTTAGTGAAAATTTCATATTATTGAAATATTGCAATCTGCAACTTTCCAACCCCCTGGTAGCAGTCTGAGTTTTGATCGGAGAAAGATGGCGATGGTTTAGGGAGATGTAGAAACTCAAATCGCATCTTAAGTTCTACGAAGGCTTCTCACACAATTTTGATTGACTAAAAAACGCTGTGCAGGAGGACGGCTCAAGGTGCACCGGTGCACCTTGAGCCGTCCTCCTGCTCCCCTTCCCTTACCCCTCGGGGGCTCAAAATTTTTTTGTGACGTCTCTCACTCAAGGTAAACCACTCCACCAAATTTGGTCAAAATTCGAGTTATGTTTTTTTTTTCAATCCACCCCTTCTATCCATTCCCTTGATCAGTTCATTTTTAAAGAATTTTTTACGAACAATTTTTATTATAGCCCTTCAATTTTGAAGGTGCGCAAAAAGTCATGGAGTGAAAATTTGTTCATTTTTCAAAATACTATATTCCCATAGTTGAGAAAAAATTTTAACGTGATTTTTTTTAGAAGCAACATTTGCCCCTACTACTTTCAAAAAGGCAACATGTTCATCTCAAGCTTCTTTTTTTTAGTAATGCTAAAAAAATACGTTTGGCAGACGATTCATGGAACACCCTGTAGAGAGTTCGAGTTAATTACGACTACGCGAGGTTTAAAAAGTACACCTTTATTACTATATCTGTATCTGGATACCTACGTACAGCTCTGATATAAAATCACAACCATGTATGCGAATAATTTTCCGCCTATATTGGGAAGTCACGTTTACCCGCAAACTGCGCCAGGATTATGTCGATGATAAGCCTTTATAATATGTCATGACGTAAATACGAATGAAATCATTTTCACAGTCGAATACAAAACGAATTATTTTGGCTGAGTAATTTCGGGCGTATTTTCGAAGCTCGTTCGAAACGATGAGATGACGAAGAACGTACCAAAATACCTATCTATCTGTACCCAGGTCCCATACGTTTTTGACATTTTTATCGAGCCTTTTTTTTCTCGCTCGGTTCTCTTAAATACCGGAAACAATCGTAATAAAGCGTGAAAATCCTGGCTCAGCGTCACATTTCGTACAACGTGAGAAAAACTACCGAAGATTTTCCAGATTTAGCCTATACCCAGACAGGTACCTACTATGAGATCGAGCCCGAGCTCTAAGTACATTTAATCTTTAATAAAATATTCTCATATTGCCAGATCTTTGAATATCTTTCATCGAATCTTCCCTCTTCGTGCTGCATGCAGAATTCATTTCGTGGGAATGGAAATTTCGCTATTTAGACGTTGAAATACCCAGACACTTGAAGTCAACATCGAAACCGATACCGCAGACACACAAAAGCCTGCGAGACACGAGACTCATCGTCGTGCCACTTCCATTCGCACTCTTTATTGCGATAACTCCGGTCGCGACAGTCTACTGGCAATAAAAACTTGTAAACGAACTTTAATAACTTCAAGTTTAACTTTTGCGAGCTTCGACACCGCACAGCCTTTTGATCCTTTGCGACTAGTAAAAGTTATATGAAGCAAAACGACCGAGCACCTCGCGCAATTCTGTGCCATCGTGGTTAATTTTTTCTTTCTCTTTATTTAACGCGATGCGCTGCGTCGCGTTCGCTTCGGTTGTCAACTTTTTTTTTTCAAGTTGAAAGTCTCTCCGGGGTGCACACCTTGCCCCCTTCTTTCGTTCGAGTCTCGAGCTAAACACGCGAATTAAATAATCCATAATAAAAGTTTACTAAAGTAGATGTGGCAGGATAGGAGAAGGGGGAGGGAATGAAAAAAGCTCGATGCTGGAGCAGGTATGGGTGAATTTTGCACCGGAGCAGCGTTCGTTTTCAAATCACATTTACATGCGAATAAACATCAACTCGTTAGCGTATACGCATTTTAACCCGATGTACACGTTTCGCGCCAATTTAATTTAAGCCGACGACGACGAAATACCGAAGGTGGCGATGGTCTTACCCTTCGTTGTATTACCGGTAAATTTTACTCGGAATGGGTGATGAGGCGAGACATCGCTCGATAGTTTTTTTTATTTCACCATATTTTCACAAATTAGACGTATTTTTCTCGAGTTTATAGATTTATTGGTGTGTGTGCTTTGGTACGACGAGACGCGGCGGTGTTTTTTGATGAGGGTGATATGTGAAGGTGTAACTAGGTCATTCACATATTGCGAAAGGTTGGTAGAAAGTGATCGACATTTCGAGAACTGTTTTTCCTTGTCGTTTTTAAAATAATTTTTAAAATTTCTTACAAGGGAGGTATCCCAACCGGCAGTGAAATTTTGGGGTGAAACAGAATGTTGAAAGTGTGTCATGAAAGAACTGTAAATCCAAAATTTTGGGTACTAAAGTTCATTTTCCGGATTTTGGAGTATTTATGACAATTCGAAATTACTTCACGACCCTGCAAAATATGAAAATTTGATATAATCTGAGAAAAAATTGAAATTTGGTATGTATGTACCAGACTTGGGCAATATCATTTACAAAATAATCTAAGATCACATCACATCCAAAAATGAAATATGATCTAGATCAAGATCAAGATCATTTTAACATAATGATCTTTGATCTTAAGATCAAAAAAAAAGATCAAGATCAGATCATTTCGATTTTTTTCTATATTCATCGTAATTTAGTTATAAATGTGATTTTGTTTTTGTTTATTAAACTTTAATGAACAAAATAGATTTCCTGGCGAAAGAAAGGGTTCTACGAAAAAAAATGAATGGAACAAAAATTGTAGAGCATAAATTTTCCTTTCTGTAAAGTTCAATTAGTTTTTTCTTATGAGGCTTAGTTTTGAAGATATTTCCAATTCAAAAAAATAAGTTGAACTTTGAACTAAAATATCTTGAAAAGTAAGCCTGCTAAGAAAAAACTAATCTAAAAGAGGAAATTTTACGCTCTACAATTTATGTTCCAGTGGCGTAGCCAGAAATTTCTCAGGGAGGGGGTCCGAAATTTCGTAATTTTTTGAGAAATTTTGAATTCCCCTCCCCCCCCCAAAAAAATCCTTTCACTATAAAAACACTAAATTTGAACTTTGTATCATTTTTATAAATATAAGGAGTCGCACAGGTGTTGAAAAATTCTTTTGTAATTTGCATAGAATGTTTAGGAAAAAAACGTTGATGGAAATATAATTTTGGAACAAAAAACTTATATAAGTACTTACTAATAAAAATCCAAGCAGTGGTGACAGAAGCTTTTTTTTGGGAGGGTGCAAAGTGGGTATAGACCAGAGTCTTAGAATATCCGAAGGGAGCCTTTTTTTGCATAGTTGATTCAAATATTTTATATAATTAAGATTTCATTCGAAGCTTTGAGAAAATTTGATTTTTAATGCTCCAAGAAGGCAGTTTTTCACGTAAGTTCCTGACGCCAAGGGGGGGGGGGAAATTGGTTTTGGGAAATTACAAAACAGAAATATCAAGATTACAGACGAAATTACCCAGAATTACGAGGAAATACAAAAATTAGAAAATGATCTTGAAAATGATCTAGATCAGATCAGACATTACCCTCTATATGATACAGCCGGGAAGCATGAACCGGCAACATCGCAAAAATCGCGACTAGTGGTCCTATTTTAGCGTTGCGTTATATGGCGCGCGCGATATTTTTCCTTATATCTCAAAATTTTGAGTGAGCACATAGGTGTTTGAGACATGAAAAATTATCTACTTTTCACGGGCTACAACGTGGTTTTTGTTCCAAA
Source organism: Pseudococcus viburni (assembly GCA_033439095.1). NCBI lineage: Eukaryota > Metazoa > Arthropoda > Insecta > Hemiptera > Pseudococcidae > Pseudococcus > Pseudococcus viburni. The sequence continues at coordinate 370,574 of JAVBJF010000090.1, forward strand.
GCTCTATCCTCAACCGATCAAAAGTTATAAAAGTTTGAAGCTTAAAAAATTTCATGTTCGACTTTTCAAATTGAAATTACTCAAAATTTTGAGTGAGCACATAGGTGTTTGAGGCATGGAAAATGATCTACTCTTCACTGGCTACAACCACGTTTTTGTCCCAAAGCTCTAGCTCAAACCGATCAAAAATTGTAAAAGCTCAAAGTTCGAGCTTTCGCAACTTTTGATCGGTTTGAGCTAGAGCTTTGGGACAAAAACGTGATTGTAGCCAGTGAAGAGTAGATCATTTTTCATGTCTCAAACACCTATGTGCTCACTCAAAATTTTGAGTAATTTCAATTTGAAAAGTCGAACATGAAATTTTTTGAGTTTCAAACTTTTATAACTTTTGATCAGGTGAGGATAGAGCTTTGGAACAAAAACCAAGTTGTAGCCCGTGAAAAGTAGATAATTTTTCATGTCTCAAACACCTATGTGCTCACTCAAAATTTTGAGATATAAGGAAAAATATCGCGCGCGCCATATAACGCAACGCTAAAATAGGACTACTACTGCTGCGTTGCCGGTCCGTGCTTCCCGGCTGTTTCATATAGAGGGTAATGGATCAGATCAAAAAATAAAATATGATCTAGATCATGCCCAGGTCTGGTATGTCCCCAATTTTTGATCTCCTGAATTGGACAGAAGCGATTTCGAAACGTTTTGGAACCTTTGAACTTTTTTTCAATCTCTAAAAAAATTTATTCTAGAAAATACAGATTTCCTCAAAAACGACGAAAAACTATAATTTCCCATTCTTTTTAAATGGTCGAGTCTGGTCGTTTCTTTGAAAACGACGAAAAACGTTTATTATCCACTATTTTTCAGTGGTTTTTCTGGTCGTTTCTTCAAAAACGATGAAAAACGACGATTTTTCAATGTATTATGAAATGATCGCTTTGGTTTTTTTTTTTTGAAAACGATGAAAAACAATCATTTTTCAATACATATTTTTAGATGATAATTTCTGCGCAAAAATGACGAAAAATGTCCATTTTCCACTATTTTTTAGTGGTCGTTCCTTCAAAAACTACAATAAACATTTTTCAATGTTTCGAAATGAGTAGTTTTTGGTCGTTTCCTCAAAAACGACGAAAAATGTATATTTTCGGCTATTTTTCAGTGAATTTTTACGGTCGTTTTTATCGTTTCTTTGAAAACGATGAAAGATGTCCATTTTCCACTATTTTCCAACGTTTGTTTTCAGTCGTTTCCTCAAAAACGACCAAAAACAACCATTTTTCAATATTTTTGGATGGCCGTTTCTTCAAAAACGATGAAAAATGTCCATTTTCCACTATTTTCTAACGGTTGTTTTCAGTCGTTTCTGCTCATTTTTCGTCGTTTCCTCAAAAACGACCAAAAACAACCATTTTTCAATATTGTAAAAAATTCGTTTCCCGTCGTTTTCTGAAAAACGACGAAAAACGTATATTTTCTGCTATTTTTTAGTGATTGTTTCTTGTCGTTTCTATGAAAACGACGTAAAACAACAGTTTTCCAATATTTTTAGATGGTCGTTTCGTCGTTTTGTCAAAAATTACGAACAACGATCATTATTTTTTATTTTTATTGTCGTTTCCAGTCGTTTCTCCAAAAACGACAAAAACTATCATTTTTACCAAGTATTTTTAAATGACCGTTTTTGGTCGTTTGTTCAAAAACGTCAGTGAAATATAATTTTCACTATTTTTAAATGGTCGTTTCTGGTTGTTTTATCAGTCTTTGTTGGTATTTAACTGATGGGATTATTTAATTTGAATAATTTTTTTGTACGTGAAATACATTCGTATCGAGATGAGTTTTAATACTGAGATTTTACGTAGAAGTTCATATTCCTGGCCAGGGACAAATCAAAGTCAAATTATTCGTGGCGGGGGCAAAAAGTAAAAAGTTTCAAACGAAATTAAATTTTTCCTGATTTTTTAAATTTTGAACGAAAAATTTCTTTTAAAAAAAGAAGACATCACTGTTGGAAAATTTTACACTTATACCCAAGTTTTTTTTTCAAATAAAAATCCAATCTTGAGGTACGAAAAAAATACGAATTTTGCTTTTTGGATTCTAGTAGACATTCCGACTAAAAGGATGTCGTAGGATGGCCTAAAATTTTTGGAACTCAAAAATTGTTTTGTAAAAAAAAATAATAACGCTCAACGAATAAAGAAATCCCATTTACCTACATCATACCTGCCGCTCCTTTCCCTTCCAAAAATATGAACTAATCTCTCACTGATTACAAATTATTAAAAAATTTTAGACTTTCAAATTTTTGTACTTTTCAAAAAAAAAATCTCAAAACCCAAAATTTAGAAAATTTTAAAAATACAATAAAATTTTGGATAAGGAAAAAAAAATTATTGAAAGTAAATTTTACCTAATCGCAAAATTTGAAGGGCAAAAATTTACAAAACAATCAAATTTTTGTGAAATTGGCAACATTGCATCTCCCCACTCAACCTTCTCCAGATATTTTGAGTACAGAGTTGGCATTGCTCCTTGTCGACCTACACGTAGGCACCCTTCTTTCAGATCAACGCAATTCAATATGAAATGATCCTCTATGAGTTACAAAAAAAAACAAAAAAAAAACGCTGCTTTCGGACTTTTGGGTCACCCTATATAATATTTCAACAGAATCGAATGGGTGAATTAATTTTTGGAATAAAAAAGTAAAACTAAAATTAAAAATCGTAATGAAAGTAACCAGAAAAATTCAATAAAAAAAGTGAAAAACAAAAACGAAAATGAAATTTAAATTTAAAAAATATGTACCTAATTGAAACTAATATCGTTTAGTTTTTCATCTCAGATATTAACAATAACAGAAACGTTACTGTTTGGACCACTTTTGAGTTTATTTTTTAAAAATCCTTCAATTTGAAAAATCGACCGAATATCGAGTCAATTTCAATTTTCGAAAAATAAACGTATTTTTGAAAAATTTCGGTCATCAATCAAATTATCGTTGACACAAGACGACGGCACGATGAAAACGAGCATTTTCCAACGATACAAATATTAATATAAAAATTGAAGAAAAAACACCAGCCTAATTTTAGTGAACCGAATTTCCCTTAATTAAGAATTTCTATAAAATTAATCTTTTCGTGCCTTTATATTATTTTCTCGTTGGGTTGTCGACGAAACGAACGAAACCCCTCGTCGCGTCGTTCATTTTGTATATAAAGTTTCGATTTCGAGCCCTTTAATTACCCGCGTTATACGAATATATTTCAGTATAAATATTAAAAAACTGGTAACGAAAAGGTGGAAAATAATATTTCGCGGTACCTGCGCCCCCTTCCTTCAATGGCTGCTTCAAAGGCGTCGAAAAATGATTTCGGCGACGACGTGATTCGGCTTGTGCGCAACTTATTTCCAATTTAGACGTACCTAACCTATATCTCAGCCTGTTGGAAATATTCCGTCGCCGGAGATGAAATTAAATATTTTCGCTTTGATGCTCCAAAGCCTTGTTTATGTATCGAAAAATGAGAAATCACGAAAAAGAAAGAACGTACCTATATTTTTTCGAGACAATATAGATCCTTACGTATTTTGTTACACGACGACTACGTTTCTAGTATTTTTAGACATTGATAATGTAACCTAAAGTAGGTCGTGGCGTTGAAGTTGTGCTCATCGTTATAAGATTACCACAAACCATAGAAAGCGAGAAAAAGATTTTGCAGAGCGAATTCAGTATATTGGCCTTGGATGGGCATTATGAAGGAAAAAGGCTGCTTTTGAATAATTTATCGTCGTCATTTTCTAAAAACTCGTGGACTTTTCTCGATAACTTTTTTTGTGGAGAAAAATTGACCTTGAGGGTTGAAACATAATCGGATTTCAAAACGTGCGAATCTCTTGGTCGATTTCGCGTTTGAGGCGAAGTTGAAAAATATATTAGGAGTTGATTTCGTTGACGAAAAGTTTTACTTATCGGTTGCATAATCGAACTCCTTGTTTTAGGATCGAGTCGAAAGAAAAATCATAACTCGTGGCAAAGTAGTAGGCGCCCATAAGCGTACGTGTTTTTTGAGCCGAACCGACGAGGCAATTTTAGGGTCAACGAAGACCGTTTAAAACTTAATGCGAAGAAATTCCTTTAAAGTGATTTACTTTTGGGAAAAGTTTGGATAAGTGAATGGTTGCGAGTTGGTGTGGAAGACGACCGCGTGAGAGTAAAACTTACCTACATCACAAAGGAGTTTCGTCGGTTACAAAGTTTATTGTACGTATTTGTAGAATCTGCTGCGTGTTCCGATGCGATGTTTTTAACACTTGGTGAAAATCTGTTCGCAGGTACACTGGTTCATGGGCGGTTTACAATTGGGCCTTACCGAAACGAAAATTACAGAGACTCGAGGCAGCCGGCATACGCTAATTTTACGCAAAGTTAACGCCAAGGAAGATTTCGGCAATTATTCGTGTAACGCTGATAACCCCCTCGGAAGGAATAAACAATACATCGAGTTATCTGGTACGTATAGCTTTAATTTACATGTAATAATACACGGTGTCTACTGGCTGAAAAAAAGAAAAGAAAATCCAGAAAATGAAAATAATTTGACCAGTAGCAAGAAAACTAGAAAATTTAGCAAGATTTTCGATAATTTTATTGTGAAAAGCAGGAATTCTTGAAGATTTTCTCTTGAATTTTAATCGAAGAATTTTCCTCACTGAAAAAAAAGAAAAATGAAAAATAAATAAAAAGTGTTGAAAAATGGTGAATTTTATCCAAAAAATTATAAATTTTATCCAAAAAGAGATGAATTTTATCCAAAAAAAATTAATTCTATCCACAAAAAATAATTTTTATCCAAAAAAATAATGACAATTGGCAAAATTTATTCTAAAAAAATAATAATATTTATCGCAAAATTTGGTAAAATTTATTTTTATGCAATAAATTTTACCAAATTTTGCGATAAATATTATTATTTTTTTAGAATAAATTTTATCAATTTTGTGAATGGTGTTCCACTGTTCCGTTATTATTTTTTTGGATAAAATTTATTTATTTGTTTTTTCAGTGTTTAAAATCTTTTTCAGCTTTACTTTTTTGTGAAAATTTCTGTCCTCGCTTTCCTCATGTAGACTTCAGTCTTCTTTTTCTTTATTTTCGTTATTCGACTTTTTTAATCACAATTTTTAAATTTTTGTGGTTGCCTTCATGTTTGACAAGCCCAAATTCTTCGATTTTTTAAAAAAAATTGATACATTTTTTGCATACCTAAAAATGTTTTGGATTATTTTCGGGTAATAAAATATGCATACTCTGCTCTTTACGTTAATTCTTTGTTGTGTTTATTTTGATATTTCGATTTTCAAATATTTTTGCCCTCGCTGCGTTTGAGCCAAATTATTTTTTCTTCCGACGTGACGTTGGAATTTTGGTAAGTTTATATGGATAAAAATATCACGAAATTCGTCCAAAATGTCTTTATTTTGATTTTAAAATTTATATTATTTGAAAATTTTACGCTCTGGAGCTCTGGATAACTCGAAAACTATGATGGGTAGAAAGTTTGATTTTTTTCTAATGCATAGGACCTTTGAAGAGTTTTTTGGCGATTTTTTCAGAATCAGTGTTGCCACTTTTTTAATACCAAAAATTAGCTGGAAAAGTTGAAAAGGGGTATTTTTGTATGAAGGACACGTTCAAAAATTCCATTCGTGTTGAATAATTTTTTCCCCTCAGAGCCTGGATATCGTGGAAAATTTGGGTAAAAAAGGAAAAATGTGGAAAACTCATTTGAAAAAAGTGAGCATTTTTGGAAAAAGGTTCTAGAAAAAGAGAAGAATGAGGGAACACTGACCAATTGTTGAAAAAATGGATGAAAATAGGTACATATTTTTGCTATAAGAAGGGGTGATTTTTCTCAAAAATTTGTCCTCTGCCTTCGCTTAGGCGATATTTTTTCTTTTTCAACATTTTGTACCAAGAACGTGAATTTTTTGACTATTTTTTCGTTTCGATGACTAAAAAGTATGAAATTATGACCCTAAATCAAATTCTATCCATCAATATCGATAAAAAATTTGATAAAATTCAGCATAAAAAACGTTGATTTTGACTTGACAGAAGATGATGTGAGAAAAATTAGGGGAATTTCGAAATCTGATGTGGAGAAAATGGGAAATTTTGTGATGATTTATGGGGAAAACTAAAATTTCAATTTCCTATTTCTGCTAAAATTGAATGATTTTTATATTTCATTTTTTCCCCGGATATGATTTTGGCTTGTGGGGGGGGGGGTAAAATTTTTAAACCGTTTACTTTTTGTGTAACGTAAATTGACGTTTTTAAGGTCAACATGACGTGATGACATTTTGGTAGACTTGAAAAAACTTGGGGAAAAAATTTGGATGATCTTGATAATATTGACATTCTGCTAGACTTGGAAAAACTTGGAAACATTTCGTCCAATCAATTAAATTTAGATTTTTAAAAACGAAAAATTTTTGGATTTTTTTTATTTTTTCGAATTTTGGAATTTTTTTTATCATTTTTTAATTTTGGATTTTTTTAAAACTACTTTTCTTTTTTTCAAAACATACGCTAATTTTTTTTTTTAAATTTTTTTTTTTTGTGAAACGATTTTGTATTGTTGGCAACACTGCTCGCCTAAATTGAATATAATTATAGGCAATGTAAAAATTATGACTGATGAAATTACGATTTTTCTAAATTTAATTGACACTTTAATAAAAGTTTGATTTGAAAAAAACTGGTTTAAATTTGCAATATTGCCAAATATAAAAATTTCTCAGGGTATATTTTTTTGAAATAAAAAAAATTAAAGTATATTTTGAAAAAAAAAAGAAAACATTTCAAAAAGTAAGAAAAAACTGGCAAAAGTATTTTTAAAAGTTGAAGAAATGTGGAAAGAATTTAAAAAAATCAAGGGTATGATATTTTAACAAAAAGTTGTAAAGTTTTTTCTCTTTACACCCAAAAATGAAATATTTCCTTGTCTCTAAATAAAATAGGTATATGTGACTTGTGTGCAAAAACAACTTTTTGAGAAAAAGCGTTCAAAGTTTTGCCTTCAAAATGATTAAAAATGCAACTCACAATGGGTGTGTTTGTGCTCATTGTATGTCTCCGGTCATTTGTTTGATTCTTCTCATTTTATTTTTGAACTAATGTGAGTGGGTTTTTGGCACACTAATAGGTTTTCTTTGTTCAGAAAATTTTTAATTCAGTTTTTGGTAATGAATGCACTTTCATGGGGTTTTGAGGGATTTTGCAACATTTTTGAGACTCAACCACCAGCTCGCGTGAATTTTGAGGGTTTTTCACATAAGAATCTGCGAAAAAGTGAATTACCCAAATTTGACGCACTAGGTGGGTTTCTTTGCGCAGGGTTACCTATTTGAACATATAAATGATCTAAGGTTTTTACCCAGCGTTAATTTGTTTAGGTACTTTTAGTATTGGTTAAAAAAAAACATGAATTTCGTTTCAAGAATATTTTTTTGGTATTTGAAATTTTTATTTTCTAAAATTTTTGTTTGGGTTTCGATGAGGTCAAATTCAGAGACGAATTTGAATATAACCTTTTAAGGAGAACAGGAGGATGAGGAGGAGGCAATTAGAAAACAGTTGAAATTTATTATCTTAAAAAATATTGGAGAGTCGGGGAGGGAAATATGTTTTATAAAAGCTCAGTGGAAAAGTTCTGCAAAATTCATTTGAAACGTCTTGCTGAAATCCTGCCTGTTGATTTCGAGAATTTTCCAAACACCTTGAATGTTTTTATTTTGCTCGTCAATTTTCATCATTTTTCATCTGTAAGTAATATCTCATCGTAATGAAATTTCTGAAAAAGTGCTTGAAATTGCCTGTAAAACGAGTGTACATAAAGGATGGGATCTTTTTTGAGTTATTCGAAGCAAGAAAAATAATTGGAAAATGGCGAGGTAAATCCAGAAAACTGCATGGATTTTCATTTTTCAGATCCAGTAGACACCGCACCGTGTACCTAATATCGAATCCTAGTACGTAGATTATTTATAGAGGCAGCTCGGTATATTTTTTTTTTTTACTAAATCAAAAGAGGTTTTTTCTCTCGGCTGTTTTTTCCGTATAAATCGAATAAACACGCCGGCTAAGTCGTTGGTAATTAAGTAAATAAAGAAATACGGCGGTTAATTAAATTAGCCAAAAGGTATAGAAGAAGAGAGATTGAGAAGACGAGGCGAAGAGAGATTGAGAAGACGAGGCGGAGAAGCGGATTATTTGACGAAGAAGGCAGCGGTGACGACGTAACGTGGAGAGCTTTTTCCTCTTTCTTTCTCACTTCCGCAGTTGTCTTTTTTTCTACTCTCGCGAGTTCATTCATTATAATAGCGAGTTTGGGCGCGGAGAGCCATCTTTAAATTCGAGAAGCTTTTAAATTTGATTTATTCGTAGATTTTTGTCGTTTCATCGAGCAGCTCGGCTCGTTTTGGGAAACGGAGGGATATGGCGGGGGTCTCTGGCGATATACGCGAGGAAAAAACATCGTCTATCAATAAAGCGTAGCTGGTACCTTTTTTCGAAATTAACAATTTTCGCAGTTTTAATCTTTCATTTTAATGAAAACGTCATTCTGTCGTCGTCGTGCTGTTGGTTATTCGTTCGAAGATATTGAGAAATTTACGTCGTAGGGATAAGACGAGACGAGACTCGAAGTCTTTTAGTTTGTGGAAAGTTTTCTTCGGTGTTGCGATGATGTCCTGGCTGCTAGATGAGTTTTTTGTTGGCTTCTTCGGATGTTGGGAAACGAGTAAAGTTGGGAGTTGATGTGGATGTGTAATTGGCAGCTGCAGGGTGCAGGTTTAGAAATAATGCTGGTACAAGCGATAAAATTGAGACTTCGTGGGTATTGTTTCTTCGTAATTTTGAGATTATTTTCAGAGCTGATTGGCTCGGTGAGACTGACGATCAACGTGATGTTATTTTGACTTCGAAAGAATATCAGTTTTGAATATTTTCATAATCAAACTTTGTAAAGATGAATTCTAGCAAATTTTTTTAGTACGAACAAAAATTTTCTGGTTCGGAAATTTGAGAAAAAATATCAATTTTTTCTCATCAGACAGTTTTCCAAAGTGATTAATTTATTATGATTAATTTTGAAGAAAGCCAAAGATTTTTGATTACGAATTCAGATACCTACTTGGGTCTTCGGGACAGAAGGGAGTTTTCGTGGATTTTCAAAATGCGTCACAACATTCTAGCGTTTTTTAAAATGCAGAAAACAAGTTTGCAAAGACTATTTTCTAAAAATTAATTGAAAAGTGATCGGAATAGTTTAAAATGACAGAATAAGAATGGGGAGAACCAGGGTGCCCTCAATATTTTAGAAATGATTTCCCCTGACTTTTCCAGGTTTTCCAGACCGATTTTTTGAAGTTTTCCAGACATTTTTAGTACAATATTCATGATCATGAAACATGGAGGAGAAGCTAATTTTATCGCATATCATATAACGATTTTTTTTTCTAAACCACTATTTCTTACTAGATTTTCAGATGGCCCTTTTTCTGCTACAAAAATGATTCAAATTCAATTTTGAAAATTTCTTACTTTCCCTCCCCTCCGCACAAAAGCTCAAGAACTTTAATTTATTACAGGAAAAATTTCCAAGCAGAATTATAAAATTTTGACTTTAAAAGTGAAACAAATTATGCGAATGGTTTCCAAAAAAAAGTATACCTATTCTAAATGAATGCTGTAGAAAGGAAGAATGTTAATTACCCGGAGCCCGGAGCGTATAACGAGGGAATTTTTTTTTTTGAAAAATTCATGTTTTAATGGACAAAGACATGCATTTAATTATCAATTTTTTGCACACCACTGTTAACAAAAATGATAAATAAAAAAATCAGTGAAAAGATGCAACAATTATTGGAGCGTGGGCAATTTTTTAAAAAAAATCTGTGATAGCATTAGCAAAGAACATTTTTCTAAATCAGGGTGTCTACCGGTCGCAAAAGTCGCGAAAAAGTCGCGAATTTAGATTTAAGTCGCTGAAGTCGCGAAAAAGTCGCGAAATTGACCTAAAATTCATCAAAAGTCGCGAATTTTTCCGAAATTACTTCCATTTTTTTCGCCTTTTACAAAACAGAAAAAGTAAAGAAATTTCACCTTTTTGAACATTTTTTCTAAAAATTTTCGCCCTCGCTTCGCTCGAGCTCGTAAATTTTAAAAAGCCAGTCTTAAATTATATATGTACCTCTTTGTCCTCTTCCCTTCTATTTCAGACAATTGAATATTTTGAAGCGGAAAAATATGTTCTTGTGGGAGACTAAGTAGCGATCACGATTGGGAATTTCAAAGGTGATATTGTGTCCATTGTCAGGAAAATCTAAAATAATTGGAGAATTTTGGAATTTTCTAAGGGATGTTTTAAAGGAGAAAACCATTTGGAAATTGTCTTTTTTTGCTCTTTTTTTAAATAAATTCTTCGAAAAAATTTCGCCCTCGCTTCGCTCGGGCTAAATCTGTTAATGTTTCAAACTTTCCAAGAATTTATTTCTCAATAATCATTTAACAATTTTATCCGTTCTAACATGATTTTTCGTAAAATTTTCACCCTCGCTTCGCTCGGGCAGTAACTACTTCTCTTCTTTACCATAAAATAACTCACTTTTCGAGATTTTTTGCTTGGGGGGGGGGGTGTCAAATTGAGAGGTAGATACTAGATGCCTTAAAAAAAGGTTGCGAAAAAGTCGCGAAATTTGATTTTTTAAAATTGGTAGACACCCTTGTAAATAATTTACGCTTCTTTTGGATTTTTAAAAAATTCAAGAGAAAATTAAATTTTTTCCAGGATTTCCAGGGGTTCCAGAAAGTAGATAACCTAAAAACTGAAACTTTTGATTTTAAACATTTTTTCCCATTTTTTTGGAGTGGGGAGTTTCTAGACAGGTATATAACGGGGAGAAAGCGAAGGGGCAAGCCCCTGTTCCCATAAAATGAAAAATGTTTGGTCAAATGATATAATAATAAATTCAACGTAATTTCCAAACTATTTTCGTATTTTGGAATCTTCTTTACAAAAATTCGACTTTTTTTAGATTTTCCATCGCTGAAATTTTATTCATTTGAAACTCTGACATCACCACCGCGTCCGTCTGTGTTTCACATTCTCATTGAGAAAATTTAAGCTCAATTTTACTCCCAGATCCGCTCAAAGTTCACTCGGAGGGCTAGGGGAATTCATTTCAGATTGGTCTTGCAAATTTTTATGACTTTCATTCTTTTTCTAAAAAAAATTTACAGCTAAAAAAACAAAAAAAAAGTATTTTCAAATGCGAAAAAAATGAACAACAAATAGAAAAGAAAATTATTTAAAATTCGTTGAATTTTTTTAAAAATAACTTTTTTATAACTTCTTTAATTAGTATAGTGACTAGTCGCCCTTAAATTCCCATAAGACTTTCTAATTCTCAAATATGAGCAATGAGCATGCAACATTTGAAACAAGTAAATATGAAAAGTATTCCAGTAGATGAAATATCTTCATCCCCTGCCCTTCTTCATTGCAGTAGAAATATTTGATGGTTTCTCAATCATCAGAATGAAAAGAATTCTAAAAATGCCATAGAATATCTCACAACATTTTTGGGGCTAGGATTTAAAAAAAAAAAACTCGTGTAAATTGGATCTCAAAAGTCTGAAAAAATCAATGATTGTGATATCCGAATCGCTACTTCACTTTTGCCCGTTCCAGAGACATCATGTGTTTTTTCAGAATGAATTTTCATTTAATGCAACTTCAAAACAATTTTTTTGAAATTAGAAATAATTCACCAGACCTGAGACAATTTTTCAAATTTAAATCCCATATGTGACCTGGACTACTAAAAGGTACCTATAGTCACCAAAACCGATTTTTCGTTTTTGATCAATATTTATAGAAAGTATGGTCCTTCCAATGACATAAACCGCAGACTCCAGATTTCATTACTTTTGCTGTAAAGTACATTAGTTTTTGCCAAGAAGCTTGATTTTAGACATATTTTCTATAAAAGTAAACTTTGAACTTCCGACTGAAATTCCACGAAAGCATAGCTTTCTAGAAAAAAACTAATTGCACACTACAGAAAGGAAATTTTACGCTCTACAATTTATGTTCTATTCATTTTTTCCGTACAACCCTTCCTTTTCTCAGAAAATTGACTTCAAGTGACAAAAGTTTTAAAAATAATGTAAAAAAAATCAACAAAAAATTGATAACTTTTGACACTTGAAGTCAATTTTCTGAGTAAAGGAAGGGTTCTACGGAAAAAATGAATAGAACATAAATTGTAGAGCGTAAAATTCCCTCTCTATAAAGTGCAATTCATTTTTTTTCTAGACAGCTATGCTTTCGAGATATTTCAGTCGAAAGTTCAAAGTTAAACTTTCAAAAAGACCTGTTTTTTTGACCGAGTTTTCCTCGGTAAGTTGATTTTGACCTGCGGTCCCTTTTGGTAGTCCAAGCCACATATTCGTATTCAGCAGGTCAAAATATCCCGATAAACACCCCTTTCGCGATAATTTTGCTTGAAGTTTCAAAATTCACTTTTTTCACCAATTTTTCATGACGAAAAAATGGCCAAAACCAAAATACACAGCAAAATTCTACATTAAAAAAACGTATATTTTAGTAATTTTTTTCGGGGTGGTCGCTCTTATGTGGTGTTTTTTACGATTGAAAACGTCAAAATAGCCGAAAAAACGTGAAGGAGTGCACCAAAATTGTTGAAAAAATTAACATAAATACACCTCTACGAGATGTAACTTTGTGCCAAAGAACAAAAAATTTCCTTCACTTCCGATGAAATTAAAAATTCTTGAAAATAATGCAATAAAATAGCCATAACTCCGATAGGGAGGGAGGTAGGGGTCTAAAATGTTGTGAAAATTTTTTTCCAGTCAATATGCCCCTTTTGAGGTGCTTAGGAGTTCAAAAGTGCCTGCAGCCAAAATCACCCCTTATCCGACCACACCCTTTCGAAAATTTGAACTAAAAATCATTTTTGAAGAGAAAAACTGATCCGCATTTTCATCCGGTGACAATTTTATATACCCACTTTCATCTCCAACATAGTTTGATGTTTGACGAAAAAATCCTCCTTTCAGAAAAACAAACTAATCTCCATCTTTATCGCTGTTAGCCCCGAAATTTGCGTAGGTCTGCTGCGTATAAACGGAAAAGACTTTTAAAAAATGATCTACGATTTCCCTACTTAGTGCGAAAAGTTGGGAAAATTATTCGAAAATGGTACGTGAAATTTTAAAAGCTGTTAATACCTCGTCTTCGACGCAGAAGTGCCAGAATAAAGGGTTCCGCACTTTGGCTGGTTCATTACGCAGACTTTATGAGCTAGGTTTACTTATGTATAGATATAGGTGTAATATAGACCGCCCCCGTAGGTAATTCTATTTTATAATATGCTTATTCTTCCGGCGTAAAAGTTGCGAGAAAAGTTGGCCAAGGATTAAAATTCGCGCGTCCGTGAAATATGATCTTGAAAATAATTATCAACTTAGCTTTATTTCATTCTTTTCAACTCTGCGCCAGAGTGAAAGAATCGAATGGAAAATTAAAGAAAAATTCTGCGAAAAACACTTGTCGCTCGAAGCGAAACGAAAATAGTACCTCGCGTACGAGTTTGAAAAATAAACGAAATTGACCTCTTCTGGCGGGTGTTCGATTACTCGAGAATTATTTCCGAGCTGATCGCAAGGTTATGCGAAAGAGGCATCTGAAATGAGCCAAACCTTCGAAAAAGAAACCGTATCTGTAAAGTTGAAAAATAGATCAAACGAGATTGGTAACCTTGAGCATGGCTATAATAATTCTCTTTCGGTGAAATATATTCCCTCCTATTTTTTTTTCCTCGTACCGTAAACGAATGAGAAAAACATTACGCGGGACAAATTTTGATCCGGAGAGGTTTTTTCTTCCATTTTGGTCGTACTTTAACAAATTCATCGGTCTTGTCCGCGGCCTGTGTCGTATTCTCGAAGGAATTACGTTTACTCGGTGCTCGGATATCGAACCGAGCGTAGATAAAGTTGATAAATACGCCGGAGTTGAGGGAAAAAAGTGCTCGTTTCGTTTTTCAAATCGACCTCGGCACAATACAATGTAATTAATCGTCGATGAAAAAAAAAGAGATTCGTTTAATAATAAAGGCGCGGAGAAAACTCGTAGGTCCCGGCGCGTTCAATCCTTTTTCCTTCTTTGTAGCTTTTCTTCGGTATTCGATTTCATATTAACAATATCTCGTCCGAATTGACTTACCGATGGAAGGCTTCGGCTGAGGCATTTTTAAAGGGGTTAAAGTTACACCGAGCCGAGTTTATTAATCGTATTACTTTTTGCCATCGTAGGTATCGTCCTATGTGTACTTTTCTTTTTGCTTCCGTGCTTCTTTCGGGATATATTTTCTTTGGTTGTGAAATGAAGTTTTCCGGGGTGAGGGGGTCGGAGCAGGGGTATTCTTTTTCTCTGGGTTTGTGCTGAGATCGGAAGAGGGGGCTGTTTATTTTTACCTAGCCGCAGAAAATGGCTAATATTTGTAATCGAAATCATTTCTCGGCGTGAGCAAAGAAAATATTTAAAGTTGGCGAGAGAGAGAAAGAGTAGATTAGTTTTACGAGACGCAGCGACGACGGCGTAATTTTCATTACTGCGCGAGAAACGAATAATAAAGGACGTCGAACGCGAGTACCTATAATTGAAATTTATAAAGTTAATTATATTTATCGATTAAAGGCTGTGTTTCGGTTCCGCGTTCGTTCGAGTTTGCCATTCGGAAAAAAAAGGAGGTAGGTTACCTGGCGGAGTTTTGTTTGTCGGAGAAAACGCGAGATTTTTCTTTTCATCGCGAAAGACGTTCGTTCGATGTATTGTACTTATAAAAGATGCTTGATGGAGAATGAAGAGAGGGGAGGGCGAAAATATGAAAAACAACGGTGAAAAAACCGTGTTTAGAGGTGCGCGTTTCGCGAGCGAATTATTTCGCCGCGTCTCGTATTTATCTTTTGTTTTTTGCGAGGCTTTTTTCTTCGTCTGGGGCGCGCGACAAAGTCGAAAAGCTTCAAGAAAAAGGGCTTTTGTTAAATCTGCTCGCGAAACGAAGGCGAGTCGGGGAAGAGGGGGAAACGCGAAGGCGAGTGTACAGATAATGAACAACGTTTAATTTCAATCCTTTAAAATAAACGATTTTTCTTCGTGTCCTACTTAATTAAAGACTAAATAGGAGAATTTTCGAGTATTGTTGAGACTGGAGTTGGTAGGATGGAGAAAGATGTTTCGCGGGTGTATTTTGTATACTTACGTGTATGGATATGAGGAAGAGAATACGTGGGTTCGAGAGTGAGACCCTTTCGTGTCAATGAGAAATCTGGTGGAGAAAATTTAAAATTAAGAGGACCCTGAATGATGTTTTTTGCTGAACTACTCGATCTTGGATTAGGAAAAGGTGTTGTGGAAAATGTTCGATTTTTCTTATCTTCGATTTTCTTAAATTGAAAATTAATTTTAAAAATTCTGTTTGACGAGTTTCCATTTGAAGTGAAAATTGGCGAAGAAAATCAGCTGTCGAGGTTATAAAAAGCTTAGATTGCAATTTTCGAAAAATGATCTAAAAAAATTTTGTTGAGTCAACCAATAATCACCCACGTTCTACACATCTAGAATAATTCAATTGGTTTCTACACGTCTGTTATTACTCTGTGCTGGACTTCGTTACTTTTTCAACTCTTAAATTTTTTTTCTGAATTCTCAAAATATTTTCAACTCTGAAATTTTTTTTCTCAATTCTCAAAATATTTTCAATTCTGAAATTTTTTTCAACACATCTCAAAAAACTATTAAAAATAATATATATTGCAAAATTCTGTCACCACCACCACCACCATTGGAAAGTAGATGAAAAATTTCAAAAGATCTCCACAAAAAAAATTGATGTGATTTTTTTGTTTTCATTTCATCGTTCAAAGACCCGAGAAATTTAAAAATGTTTACTTTTTTGAGATGTATTGGTTTTACTTTTTTTGAATTTTGAGATGTGTTGTTACTGCATTGATGGTATTGGTGTGATGTAGGTATTCCAGAAAACTGTTTTTATTCGTTGTATCGTTGAATCGTTTCTTATGTTATAAAGCGGGAAAATCAATTTAATGTATGTAGCATTCTTTTTTTCGGTCAAAATATGCAATTTCTACAATAAAAAAAATTAGAATGAAATTTCAGGGTTGTGAAAATTTTTTATTTTAATGAATGAAATTTTCGAGTTGAAAAATAATGTCGGAGAGAGGGGGTGAGTTGAGTTGAAAAGTCTGCTGCGAAAACGAATTTAGAGTTGAAAAGATTTTGAGAATTGAAAAAAAAAATTTAAGAGTTGAAAAAGTAAAAGTCCAGCACACAGTTCATAACAGAAGTGTAGGATAAAAAATCGTACCTCCTCCAAAGCCTCATCGGAACTAGTAAACTAGCCACTCGTGAAAAACGATTTATGAATTTGAAGGTACAGGGTGACCGAAAAGTAGTTCCCAAAAAAAAATGCTTAGCAAAAATTCCCTAATTAACTTATCCAAAAAATTTCAACTCTGGCAGCATCCTTGGTCCATTACTATTCGAACACAGGCCTCTTCAAAAATTCTCAATCATTTTTGAATTTTTTGTGAAGAATAATTTGATTTTCGCTTACAATGCTATAGCTAAACCTAGTCGAACGAAATTAAAAAATTGCGTGGAATAAAATCTAGGAATTACTGTGGATAGGTGACGAGTTCCTCAAAATCTTGAATTGAACCCTGTTAATCTGAAAACAGTGCGTTCAATTTTGAAATAAGGAGGATTGCATTTCAGCGCTTCACAAATTGGAGTCAGGTGATTTAATTCAGCATTATTGAATTAATGCTCTGGTTTAAGGAAAAAATTGCGCAATATTGAATTTTTTCGGGTTATAAATTATACAGAGATTAGAAGACGATCTATATTAGTAGAATATGACCAAAAAAAATTTACCCTATCAATAATAATTTTTTGCCGAAATTTTAAATTTTTTTGGGGAAGCAATTTTCAGTCACCCTGTATAAGTTGTAATATTGAAGAAGAATCACATCCAGAACGAATTTTTGGTCAAAAACACTTTTGGTAAAAATTACTACTCATTTTAGGATGAAAAATACCATTTTTGGTAAAAGTTATCCAAGATCGAAGCGACTGTGAGGATCGGGGGAGGGGTGTCCCCTCCCCAAGATCATTTGAAAAATTGAAAAAGGTTGGCAATTCCAAATTCTCAGTTTACAAATGAGGACTTGAGGGTTTTAGAGCCAAATTTCAATCGTTGAATCATGTATTTAATTTTTTGAAAAAATGATGAAATATGATTTTTTTTTACAACATTTTTGCTCTCGTTTTACTCGAGCTCAACGAATTAACATTGATATCTTCGCAAAATTTAATGAAAGCTTTTTTCCTTGCAAAAAAATATTAAAATTCGGCTTTCTATTGCATTTTGTCCTAGCTCACATTAATTCAACAATATCTCCGCAAAAAGGTATAGGTATGGTTTTTTTTGAAATTTCGTAAACTTATTTTCTTTCTTTGTGTAAAAAACAGAACTTTTTTACTATTTGAATTTTTGTGATTGGAGACATGTTGGTCATGAAAATGAATTTTTCAAATCCGGTGTATAACTTCTTTTTGAATTTTTTGTTCCTAACATTGTAGGTATTTCGTAAAAATGAACCTGTGTTGTTTGATTTTTTTTCTTGTTTTTCATTTTGCAGGCAAACCTCACGATTGTAAGTTGACAATTTCGGTTACATATTTTGAATTTGCCATTTTCAAGATTTTTATTTATCCTCGTAAAACCATATTGCTATGACTCTGAAATTACCCTTTTCGGTAAAAATCGAAGGGGTTTTTTAAATAACAACCATAGTCAGAAAATGAAATTTTACAGGAGAGTGAAATGAGATATCGTAAACGTATTTAAACCTTGAGAACTTTGAATATTAAAACTGGGGGAAAATGGCCCAAGATATTTTTTGGCGGGGGGGGGGGGTGAATTACAGCCTCGTTTTTCTAAAATTCTCTCATTTTCGGTCATAAGAAACCGATTTTATCAGAAGTACGAATGCATGATGATAAATTTTGAAATGAATTTTCAATTTAAAAAAAAAATGGAGAGAAAAACTGAAAGGTTTTCACTACACCTTTTTTTTGAGCTGGAGTGGTTTTACAAAAATTATTTCAATTTGAGGTAAAACTTGCTCAGGAAATTCAACATAGGTAATTTTGATTTTATTCCATTTCTTGTTTTTTTTTACAGATTTTCATTTGAAGGATGGGGGAGGAGGAGGATGAAGGGTAATTTCCATTCCAAACCAGATTTATAAGATGCAAAAAAAAAATTCATCCGTCAAATTTATTATGGACACGAAGGGGTTAGAATTTCTTATTACGTTTTCATCTGCCGCAAGAGTGCTCTGTATAAAGAGGTCTGGTTGCCTGGAAAATTTGGAAAAATCAAGGGATAATCATATCTGAAAAACATTGACTACTCTGAATGGTACTTTCATACTTTTTCATTGGGAGGGGGGGGGCAATAGATGTTTTTTTTGAAAATCAGAAAAGCAGCACGAAAAATCAAAACAGAAAACACGAATTTCTATTTTTGATCAAACCTTGGATTTGTAAGAAAATTTCAAAATTTTCTATCCGAAAAATTCGAAAATTATGGGACGAATTTTAATTTTGGCGATTGAATAGAATCTTTGATACGTTAGGAAATAAATTTGTTTTGAGAGGGGTTAATTTGTTTTCTTAGATTAAGAAGAGAGAAGCTAGAGTTCGTATATTGAAAGAGATTATTTCGTATTATTAGTGTGATAAAGTCATGTGGGATGTAGGTTTGTTGGTAGATTGTCGGTGTAGGTAGGTATGGTACAATGGTGTCGAGAGCTTATTACTAGTTCCCAATTATTTTAGCCGAAAATAGAATTTCGACGATCTGAATACTTTATTATAAGTTCAAATTTTTTCAATTCCGTTAATTTTGATTTTTTTTCAAAATTGTATCCAATTTATAAATATTTTTAAATTTAAATTTTCTCAATAAAAATATGAAATTGAAAAAATCAAAATTGGAAAAATTTTATTGCTAATTCTTTTTTAAATTAGAATTTAAGAAATTGAAAATTTGGACTTAGATCGTCGAAATCCCATTTTTGGCAAAAATAATTGAAAGCCAGCGAATTTATTAAATTAAGTGTCGATATATTTCGTAGAGATAAGTAGTGAAAAAGAAGGGGTTGGAATGGAGGTGTGAACCGTGTCGTCGTCGTTGTCCGTATGGCTGGCTGTAGTGTTCGAGACGAGCATCTACTTTATATAAAATTCGCAATTTTAAAAGGTATCTGTATCTGTGTAGCTCGCAGCTTTACCTGTCTCCACCTACGTGCATAGTTTTGTACGTCAGTGAGTATATGTATGTTGATAATCAATAAACTCTCTCTCGAGCCAGGGTACTTAACACTGAGCGGAAATTAGCATGCTGGAGTATCTATATAGATACCTAGGAAAGGAACGTGTATACGCCTACTTAATACTTACTTATGCTCTCTCGAGTCGACGATTCGTGTCCCAAATCTAAAGGCTGACGATGAGAATCCTAAGTGCAGAAATTGTCGAAATATACTGTGTACTGTGTATTTGGTACAATATATGTGTAAATCGTAGCCAGGGTACTATTTTGTTTCTATGGGTAATCTAGATGTTCACTGTGCAGAATCGAGTGTACTAATAGAACGATTGTGATTCTTGCAGGCAAACCGCATCCGGCCATTTTTCGAAGTAACAGTAACGGCAAACATAAGGATAGTTACAATATGACGTGGGCAGTGAGCAGCTATACGCCGATTGATGAATACAAATTGTCGTACAGGAGTGTTCCAGAATCACAACTCAACTTCTCGCCACATTATTCGTCGTTTCCCAATGCCAAATACGATTTAAAGGTCGGCAGAAAGGTGAGTTTTTCATTGAAGTATTTCTTTTGTATCAGAAAATCTGGTTAAAATTCCATCTGCATCTTAGATGTTCAATTTCTTTGGTCATCCTCTCCCTTTCTTCGCAATTCCAGCTTTGATTCCATTATATTTTATTGAGGAAGTTTTTGATCAGAAATTTTTCCATTTTTATTTTTAGGGCAGCATTAAAATTTTTTTCTCGAAAATTCATATTTTCATTGAAAAATGTTTCGAAACTCCCAGTTCACTCTGATTTTTTGCTTCATGAATTTAAAATTTTTGTCTCAAAAGTTATAAAATGCCTCCAGTTTGTTAGAAAATGTCGATATTTTAAAAAAAATATGTTTTCATTGTGAAAACACTGATTTAATTTTAAACTGTCGAAAAATTTACTCAGATGGACTGAACGAGACAGGGGCGTAGCTACGGGAGGGGAGGGGGCTCATTAGATTTTTAGATTACCTAATTTTTTCATTGAATTTTGACCCCCTTCCCTCATTTTTTTCTTGAATTCTCAGCCCTCTTTTAACTGTAAAAAAATTCCCCCGAAAAAATCGAATTTTTGGTTACTTTCTGGTTATTTTTTGGTCACTTTTTGGTCACTTTTTTCTCAAAAAAGGTCACTAAAAGTCACTTTTTTCCTTCGGAATTTCGCTATGATGCCTGCTTACGTGAAAAAGTGCCTTTTTGAAGCATTAAAAATCAAATTTTCTCAAAGTTTCGCCCTCGCTTCGCTCGGGCATGAAAGAAATCGCAATTATATAAACTATTTGAATCAACTATATAAAAAATAGTTTCCTTTTGATATTCCAAGTCTCCATACCCACTTTGCACCCTCCCAAAAAAATCTTCTGACGCCAATTCTCGGATTTGTTAGGTATTTTTATTGATTTTTGAGGCCAAAATAATTAGTACCTACTACCTATGTAAGTTGTTTGTTCCAAAATTACATTTTCATCAGTTTTTTTCCTTAAACGTGCTATGCAAATCGCATGAAAACTTTATAAAGTTTGAATTTTGTGTTTTTATAGCAAAAAGAAATTTGATGGGGGGGGGGGGCTAAACTTATAATTCCTCAAAAAAATTATGAAATTTCGGACCCCTCCTTGAGAAATTTCTGGCTACGCCACTGGAACGAGAAAACGAAAGGTGCATGGGTAGCTTTTTTTGCAAACTTTTTCTTTTAGTCGAAAAAATGAAAATAATCAGAAAAAGTTCTATTTATTTGTAGATAGGAAATTTTCGATAGTTTACCCTTGCAATAAACCAACTTCGGTATAAATGTCCCTGAATTTTCAGATTGTTATTTTGATCCTTTAGAATTTTTTTTCTGAAATGCTTCGGTTTCTTGGAAAAATAATAGAAATAAATGAGACGTGTTTTTGGTAAAATTCCTATTCCTTGGTTTTTTTTCATCAGTCCTGAATATTGGTTCATTTAAAGAAGTTTCTTTGCATGGAAAATTTTCAACATTATTAATTTGGGGGTTCTAGTTTATTCTGTCTCAAAAATCCGTCGTTTTTTTCAAAAAAAATTGTCAGTTTTAGGTCATTGAAGGTATATTTGATACTTCTCTAAATACGTATCCTTTTGCTTTCGAAATCAGGGACGAACTGAAGTTGACAATATAGAAGGTGGATGGAAAATTTAAAATTTTGGACTTTGATGGAATTTTATAAAAAATTTCTCATTGAATTTTTCGATTTTTCAATTTTTTCTGAAAATAGGTCATCAATTTTTTTTATTGTGAAATTAATTATTGTACAATGTGTTTGGGATAGGGAGCTGTTATTTTCATCTCTTTCTCGCTCTTTCCCCTCCCATTCGATCCGGCAACCCTGTTGATTTATTTGAGATTTGTTTTATCAAATTTATCTCAAAATGTGATGCATAAAATACGTTTTTTGAAATTACAAAGTTGAATAATCATCGGGGAAATTTTATAAAATTGATTTAAAAAGTTCTCAATTTTTTAGGAAATTCAATATTAATTTTTCAAAAAAAAATGGTATAATTTCCTATTTTTTTCAATGTGCTATGACATTTGAACGTTTTTCTCTTCAAGAGCCATCGGGAGGGGAGAGGGGTTAATCCTACTTTGACGATTGAAATAGTAAAAAAATAATGAAATTTCTACTCGTGACTTGCCTTTTTTTGCAAAAATATTCGCCCTTGTTTCAGATTGGCTCAATATATTTAGGTACATTAAAAAATAATGAATAAATTTTAATCTATTTTTTGCGGCCCCTCTCCCCACCTTAAATACTGCTGACTGGTTGCATAATTGATCATTTTTTAAAAAATTGAATGAATTTTTTATCGTCAGTTCTTGAGAATTATTTTTGAAAATTTTTTACGATTATTTTTGCATTCGTTTTATTTGAATTGGAAGTGTTGGGAAAAAAACTTTCGTTCAAAAATTTAACTACCTATTATCAATTTTGCTCGGAATGCATAAAAAAATTTAAACGTTAAAAAATTGTTGCCACAAGAGAATTTTTTCTGATTTACGTTGAAAATTTCTTTTCTGCGCCATTTCTTCGAATCTTTCTCTCCCTTTCCCCTGCATCTTCTCCTTCAGCATTATATTTCAAAATCTGAAAAACCGTCCAAATAAACCTAAATTTTCCACCGAAATAACGAAAAAAGCAATTCGAATTCGGCCTTTCGTTCAAATCAGCTATATCCGTAAATTCCGAGCTTGGCCTAGTTTTTTTTTCAGCCTCAAATTCGTCGTCCCGCGAAGGCAATTTTTCGCCTTAGCATTCGAGGAGGAAAAAACGACGTAAAAAATTCGCGACCTAGCGACGATTAATGCAATTATCAGCGGTTTTACAATTCGAAACTGGAAACTAGGTTGGGAAAAAAACGAGAAGAAAAATCCTCGGCGAAAAGCTCGGAATAAGAAAACCCTCGAAGGGAAAAAACCACGAAGGGAAGGAGAGCGGAACGCGTCTAGTTTTTCAACTTTTTTGCGTCCGGCTAATGAATTAATTTTAGGTAAAAAGATAATTTAGTCGGCGTTTTCGTGTTTTTTTTTCTTATTATTATTTTTCTCATCGTAAGCGTTACGATATTATAGGATGAGCGAGGCGATTGGGGAGCAGGGGTTTTTACGCGGCTCGGCTGCTGCATGAAAAATGTATAACAATTGCGGTTAAATTATCTAAACCGTTACGAGGTTAAATACATTTTTCTTTTACCGTTAATTTAAATGACGACAAAATGGCGAATTTCATAACCCCTTTATTTCTCCGTTATACTTATAGCCATACCGTAGGTACAAAGGAATACGGGGCAACTTCTTTAATTAAAGAGGACTGGGGTGGGAGGGGTGGAAGGAGTACGTTAAGGAAGCTTCAGAAATTTACGGTTAATTGCGAAACAAACAGAAATAAAAGAGGTTGTTTTTAATCAAATTCACTTCTGTCGCTAATGTGTTCGTAGTTTTTTTTCTCGTTCGTTCGCCTCCTTTATTTTTTGTGTTTTATTTCTGGTGGGAGGGTCTTTTTCTCGTGTTCCAGTTTTCGGAGCCGGTTTTCGTAATTAAATTTTCAAATAATGGAATCGTCCTTTGACCTAGTTACCGGGCATATTTTGCCTAGTGAACGTGAATTCGGTTTTTCCAAAGTGAATTGTCATCTGGGTTTTATTCTGTGGGCCCCTTGGTGTTGGAGTGACTTCAGGCATCTCAACTGGTGGCTTTTTCTATCAAAAGTCACTTTCGTCACTTTTTTCATCAAAAAGGTCACTTTTGGTAATTTTTTTGAGTTTTTTTTTAACTTGAAAAAAATGTATCTCTTGCTCCCTTCGGGTCAAATTATTGCTTCTCTTCACTGATTTTTTTAATTGTCATTTTTGTTCACCATGATGTATAATAATTGATACCTAAATGCAAGTCTGTGTCCATTAAATTATGAATTTTTCAAAAAAAAAATTCCTCTCGCTAGGCTAGGAAGTAATTTACATTATTTCTTTCTGTATTCATTTACAATTTTTTTTTCTTGAAACGTACTGTAATGAGCAGTGGTGAGAAAAGAATACCATGATGCATTTGACCACAAAGTGATGTTGAGTTGAAAAAAAAAAGTAGGAAATGGAAAAGAATTCGAAATTATTGGTTACGTTTTGGATAACCTCAATGAAGGAAAAGTGATGAATTTTCAACTTATGATGAAGTTTTTTTTTTCGCAAAAATTTTCGCCCTAGTTTCACTCGGACTTAACACACTCCTGTAACAAACTAGTTGATAATTTACCTCACATCAAGTTTTCATTTATTGGGGCAAACCAATCAAAGATTGCAAGGGCTTGCGTAGAATTCATAAATTTGAAACAGGGGGGGGGGGGTAAATAAAAGTAATGAATTGTAAAGAAATTTTCAATTTTTAAATCAGGAAACTCCGAATTTTCATTCATATGATTGTAATTGCCTAATTCATGAAATAGGCAATACATTTGAACAAAATTACCTACATCATTTAGGCAACGTTAAATAAAGCATCGAAATGGAACCGCTTCGAATGTTTTTACTTGCATATTTTTTGAAACAATTTGTTCTTCCTTGACCCCCCCCCCCCCCCCATTAAAATAAGTACCTACAAAAATTTGTTTGAGAAAACAAATTGATGCATTTATCTAGAAAAAGTATCCAACATTTTTCAAAATTGCTGAATTGTTTCTCAAATTATTAGAAAACTGTGATTACAACATTGTAAAAACAGTTCAAAATATTGTAAAATAAAAATTTAGTGGAAGCAGTGATGGCAATTTCAAAAAAGTGTAAATTTGTAAAACATAACAAAGTATGTGACATTTTCCAACAATTTTTACGAAGTTTGAAATACTTAGATTCATTAGTCAATTGAAAAAATTCATTAAAATTTTTTTTGAAAAAAAGATGAATTTTTAACTTTCTTAAGCAATTTCTTCATCATTTTTGATTATCATTTTTGTGGAAATTTTCGACTGCTACACCGAGTTGTAATATTTTGAAAAATTTTCAATCATTTTCACAACCTTAGAAGAGGAACGTACTTGAAAAATAACATAAATATGTAATTGTATTTCTGGTCAATAAAATCAAATTATGGGATTTTAATTGAAAATTGAGAAAATTCTGCATTTGTGGAGCCAAAAAATTGAAGAAAACTTAATTTCAGTAGGAAAAATTTCAAATATATTTTTTTGATTAATGGGTATCTTAATGAAGCAAAGACGATGACTCGAAGCTGACTTATTAGAAGGACAAAAAATTCAAAAATTTCTGACTGATGGAATTTTTGGATTATTTTCAACTCAACGTACAATTTTTTTTTAAAACAAAAATTTCTTTTAAAAAAATCACCACTTTTGAAAAATTTTACCACTATTGAAAAATTTTACCACTATTGAAAAATTTTACCACTTTACCATACATTGATAAATATCTATCGTTCCATTCAATTTCGTTCATAATTCGCATTACACACTTATGCAGCTGCATCCACAAATATCATTTCACTGCTTCAATTAACGTTGCCTGAATGATATAATTTTGTTCAAATTTATTGCCTATTTCATGAAATAGGCAAGAATTATTCTTTCTTTTGCCTAATGCATGAAATCGGCAAAAAATTGCCTATTTCATGAATTAGGCAATTACATGAATTCGGCGTAACTTAAATATTCCATTTTTCAAAGCTTCTTTTTCTTTAAAATTGAGTTTTCTGAGTTTTCCTTTATATTTGAGATTTTTTTCTGCAATAAATTTAAATTCTCAAGTTTTTATGTGGGGGGGGGGGGGGGGGGTGTGTCAAAAAAAAGTTTGGAATTGAAATTTGAGTTGTTTTTGTAGCTGGAAAAGGGTCATATAAAAATTACGTGAAAAATGATTTGTGGTTTTTGAAAAGAAAAATTGTACACCACATATTTCAAATCATACTTCTATACAATTTCAGGTTGTAAGTACTTCACGCAAAAATTACCCCCCTCCGCAGTGCTTCATGTGGATCGTATAGTAACAGGTCTGGAAAACTTCGAAATTCAAGAAAATTGGTCTAAATTGGATCAATCTGAACTCAGTTAGCTTGTGTTTTCTAATTGAATATTGGCCTAGTTATCTAACAACCAAAAAGAATTCTTCTGACAAATCTGCAAACCAAATGGTCACATTTTTTTGGCCAAAAGCGCTGAAAAATTGGAAAAAATTGAGATATAACTTGATTGATAGATTTTTCTTTTGATTCATGAAACATCGAAATTCAAGAAAAAAAGGTCACTTTTTGGTCATTTTTTCACTTCCAAAAGTCACTAAAGTCACTTTTTTTGGAAAATTTCAATTGAGATGCCTGTAATTTTATACATTGATTTGTGTACATTTGGTTGTGACCGGAAGGACCGAGAGAGGGTGAAAAATACGTATTCCGGAGTCCTCCCATCCGCCTGTCCTAATTTTTCGTCTATCTGTCACGTTTTAAAGGCTTAATTATTCATACGAATTATACAGTCAGCGAAGAATGGAGATATGTGGCGAATAGAACGACAATTATTATTTTTTGCTCGGTGTCATTGAGCTACCCCCTTTTTTCCATAATGTAGTATGTAAATTGATGCCTTAAGCGGTAGATTTTATTTTCATAGCGCCTTGGCGACGACGACGTCGCAGCTTTCTCCTGCGTCCCGTCGAATGCATTTGGAAAACTTTTCGCAGGACTTTGGGCGCGTCGAGTCGTTTGCGCGAGAATCTTTGCGCGCGTAATCAGCCCATTCGACGTCGTCGTCGTCATTACCTGATGAATATTTTGTGCGAATAAAGCGAGAGAGCGAGGAGTCGTAATTTCTAATTCACCCTTATTTCGGAGCGGTAAAAGCGATTGTTGAATTTGAATTTTATACAATTCTAATTTACGGACCGTTTACCGCGCGTCGAAGAGGCGAAGGGCATGATTTTGGTGTCTTTCGTAATCAACTCTCGTCGCGTATAACTTTTCCGGGCCTCTTCATGCCATCGCAGATTCGTCGTGGCCTCGCTCTCGTTCTTTCGTATTTTTAAACGCGAGGTAATTTTTTTTCTGGGGGAATGCTCGAAGGGGTATACGTGAATAAACGTCTTGACGCCGGCGAGAAATGCCTTCGAATTGATTTCTTTTTCGCGAGAGTCGCGACCGTTATATGCGGGGTAATTGCCGAAATGATTTTTGAGGCGAGAAATTTTAATCGGGGTGGTAGAGGGAAGGTGAGGGAAGAGATGTTGGTCGTGAGGTCGAGAAATGAACGATATCTCATCGTAATGTGAAGGGTATTATTGTACGTAGTGGAGTTAAATGGAGGGTTTTTAATGTTGTAGGTGCCCAGTAGTGAGTTGGTCTCAAATAAGGAAAGAGGGTGATCAGAAAGGGTATCAAAAAAAGTTTTTTTTGTTCTCGATTTTTGAATCGATATTGTGTTATCGAATAGATTCTGCTTTGAAATTGACTATTGATGAAACATTTTCAATCAAAAGAGTCGTTCATGAACGATTTGTTCTTCAGAATTTTAATTTTGAAATAATCGTTCGGGAATTTTTTTTTTGTTGGAAATTGAATTTTTGAGAAAATCGGTAATGGGTTCGAAGGAAAATTTTGAAACATAAAACAATGAGGGCTATAATGGGGTTAGACCTTAATCCATTCAAGTGCAATATTTTGAAAAATCCAAAATTGAGTAAATTTTCTAAGTGGCGAATTTGGATAGGATCGACAAATTATCTAAAAAATAGAAATTATTTTATTTGAGTGATTGAAGGTTTAGGGGGCGTGTCCATTCCAGTATCTTGACCTATCAATTGCCCGGGAGAGATGTGCCTAAATTTGAATCAAATGGGTAATCAAATTGTTTTGGAGCTTGATATTTCCGTATTGATAGAGTTGCCTCTAAGTATTTAGCCAATCTAGATTAGAGGTATTAAATGAAAGTTTTTTTGGTGCTAATTTTCTTTAATAAATGTTTGTCGCTTATGATATACCAGCTTATTTCCTGAAAGAAACTTATGTTTCAAGTGAAAATACGAATCTTTTGGATCAGATTGTTAAGTACTCGAATCATAATAAAAATTGTTGAATGGTGTTTTGAAACGAATCAGTTAAATGATTCATTCGCGAACGATTTTTTTCAAAAAGTTTTCATGATGAATGACTGGAAATCAAATCTTGCAAAAATATCGAAGAAAATATTTTGAGTTTCCATTTTCATCGAATAATTACCCTCAATTTTATGAGCTATGATCGTTTTCACGATTCTTTCAGACAGAATTGTTTGCGTGTATATCTGATGATCCGATTCATTCGAGAACGACTGACTTCAATAACGATAAAATCGTTCGTGAAAGATTAGTTTCTTGTAAAACTAGTTAATACTTTGTTCTTGAAATTATTCCGTCGTTCGTGAACGATTTACTCTTATGATGGAGGAATCGTTCGCGAACGACTATTCTTGGTTGAAATATTTACTCGATTACCTATTTAAGAATACCTAATTCGCTTAGAACGATTCTGCAGTGAAATTATTTTACCTTTTTTTGAAAAATTTTCGTTTATCAAAATTTGAATCAATTTGTTCACCCGAAGTAATTGGGATCGTTTTCGAATGATTTTCTCCTTAGTTTTTAAACATTTCGTTCGTTGTGATCTATTTTTTTTTTTTTTTAGTAAAAAATCTTGATTCAATAGAAAAATTGTAATATCGTTCGCGAACGATTTTTTCACTGAAATGACTCGTTCGTTTGAAAAATTTAGTGCTCGTTTGCGAATGATCTGTTGACAGAATTTAGAGTGGTTCGCGAACGATTCGATCATTAAATGGCTGATTCGTTCGAAAAGTAATCCGTTCGTTCACAAATGATTCACCATCAAAATTTATAATAGTTCGCAAATGATTTATGAATATTATTCTCAAAAATTTCGTTCGTTTTGAACAGTTCGTTTATCGTTCGCGAATGACTCATCTCTAAAATCTTGAAATCGTTCGCGAAAGATTCGATAACAAAATCTTGGAATTGTGCGAGGGATTTTTTTTTTAAAAATTGTTCTTTCTTGTGGATGAGATATTTTGTAAACGAAAAATGATCCATTCGTTCGCGAATGATTCATTAATCAATTTAAGAAGTCGGTAAACGATCCGTTTACCAAATGATTTATTTGCCAAAATGATTTTTGAGGCGAGAAATTTTAATCGGGGTGGTAGAGGGAAGGTGAGGGAAGAGATGTTGGTCGTGAGGTAGAGAAATGGACGATATCTCATCGTAATGTGAAGGGTATTATTGCACGTAATGGAGTTAAATGGAGGGTTTTTAATGTTGTAGGTGCCCAGTAGTGAGTTGGTCTCCAATAAGGAAAGAGAGGGTGATCAGAAAGGGTATCAAAAAAAGTTTTTTTGTTCTCGATTTTTGAATCGATATTGTGTTATCGAATTGATTCTGCTTTGAAATTGACTATTGATGAAACATTTTCAATCAAGAGTCGTTCATGAACGATTTGTTCTTCAGAATTTTAATTTTGAAATAATCGTTCGGGAATTATTTTTTTACTGGAAATTGAATTTTTGAGAAAATCGTTAATGGTTCCTGAATGAATTTTTGGACAAATATAAAACAATGGAGGGCTTTGGGGATGATTTACATCCATTCAAGTTCGAAAATTTTGAAATAAATCGAAAAATTAGTAACTTTTTTCTTGAAGTTGGCAAATTTTGATAGGAATTGACAAATTATCTCAAAAAATTGGGAAATTTTTTATTTTGGCGATTGAGGGAGGGGGGGATGTTCGAAGAACTGTTTGAGATATATTTTTTGGGAGTTGAA
Source organism: Pseudococcus viburni (assembly GCA_033439095.1). Classification (NCBI taxonomy): domain Eukaryota; kingdom Metazoa; phylum Arthropoda; class Insecta; order Hemiptera; family Pseudococcidae; genus Pseudococcus; species Pseudococcus viburni. The sequence goes on from JAVBJF010000090.1 coordinate 400,467, forward strand.
ATTTTGACAAATCAGCTGTGAATGATATTTTTTTCAATTTTTAATAAATCGTTCGCGAACGACTGAACGAATTATGTTCAATGAACGAATCTTTTGGATCAGATTGTTAAGTACTCGAATCATAATAAAAAATTTTGAATGGGTTTTGAAACGAATCAGTTAAATGATTCATTCGCGAACGATTTTTTTCAAAAAGTTTTCATGATGAATGACTGGAAATCGAATCTTGCAAAAATATCGAAGAAAATATTTTGTGTTTCCATTTTCATCGAATTATTACCCTCAATTTTATGACTTATGATCGTTTTCACGATTCTTTCAGACAGAATTATTTGCGCGTGTATCTGATGATACGATTCATTCGAGAACGACCGACTTCAATAACGATAAAATCGTTCATGAAGGATTAGTTTCTTGTAAAACTAGTTAATACTTTGTTCTTAAAATTATTCCGTCGTTCGTGAACGATTTACTCTTATGATGGAGAAATCGTTCGCGAACGACTATTCTTGGTCGAAATATTTACTCGATTATTTAAGAATACCTAATTCGCTTGGAACGATTCTGCAGTGAAATTATTTTACCTTTTTTTGAACAATTTTCGTTTATCAAAATTTGAATCAATTTGTTCACCCGAAGTAATTGGGATCGTTTTCGAATGATTTTCTCCTTAGTTTTTAAACATTTCGTTCGTTGTGATCTATTTTTTAGTAAAAAATCTTGATTCAATAGAAAAATTGTAATATCGTTCGCGAACGATTTTCTCACTGAAATGACTCGTTCGTTTGAAAAAAATTTAGTGCTCGTGTGCGAATGATCTGTTGACAGAATTTAGAGTGGTTCGCGAACGATTCGATCATTAAATGGCTGATTCGTTCGAAAAGTAATCCGTTCGTTCACAAATGATTCACCATCAAAATTTATAATAGTTCGCAAATGATTTATGAATATTATTCTCAAAAATTTCGTTCGTTTTGAACAGTTCGTTTATCGTTCGCGAATGACTCATCTCTAAAATCTTGAAATCGTTCGCGAAAGATTCGATAACAAAATCTTGGAATTGTGCGAGGGATTTTTTTAAAAATTGTTCTTTTCTTGTGGATGAGATATTTTGTAAACGAAAAATGATCCATTCGTTCGCGAATGATTCATTAATCAATTTAAGAAGTCGGTAAACGATCCGTTTACCAAATGATTTATTTGTTCGGAAAATACTACGTTCGTTCGCCAATGATTCTAAGCCACAAAATCGATATCTGCTCGCGAACGATTCGTTTACTAAATGTGTTTTACATTTTGAACGATTCGTTCGAAAAGTGATTCGTTTGTTAGCAAATTATTCAAAGTAGCAAAATTTGTAACTCTTCACGAAAGATTCGTTGGCTAGATATTTTTTACACTTCGAACAATTCGTTCAATAAGTGATTCTTTCGTTCGCGAATGATTCGGTAGCAAGATCCTGAAATTGTTCGCGAACGATTTTTTTTAAAAACGATTCATTTTTGTAAATGATCTGTTTTCAGTGCAATGAAATGAATGCATTTGCGAATGATTCACTAGCCAGTTGGGAAAGTCGTTCGCGAACGATTCGTTCATCAAATGATAGATTCGTTCGAAACTTGTTTCTGTTTGATCAGAAATGATTCAGCAACAATCGTTCGCAAACGGTATTTTCTTGAAACGATTCATTTTTGTGAACGATTCGTTTGAGAAGTGATGAATACGTTCGCGAATGATTAGCTCATAACTTGAGAAGTCGTTCGCGAACGATTCGTTCATTAAATGATGTATTAGTTCGAATATTGTTTCTGTTTGATCAGGAATGATTCAGGAACAATCGTTCGCGAACGATATTTTCTTATAATGATTCATTTTTTTGAACAATTTGTTTGAGAAGTGCTGAATATATTCACGAATGATTAGCTCATCACTTTAGAAGTCGTTCGCAAACGATTCGTTCAAAAATTGTTTCTGTTTGATTAGGAATGATTCAGAAACAATCGTTCGTGAACGATCTTTTCTTGAAATGATTCATTTTTGCGAACGATTCGTTTGAGAAGTGATGAATATATTCACGAATGATTAGGTTATAACTTGAGAAGTCGTTCGCGAACGATTCGTTCATCAAATGATGTATTCGTTCGAAAATTGTTTCTGTTTGATCAGGAATGATTCAGGAACAATCGTTCGCGAACGATATGTTCTTATAATATGACTCATTTTTGTGAACGATTCGTTTGAGAAGTGATGAATACGTTCGCGAATGATTAGCTAATCACTGGGGAAGTCGTTCGCGAACGATTCGTTCGTCAAATGACTTGTTCATATTAATCATTCTCATCTGAAATTATCATGTAATTCTCAAAATGACTAAAATGATTCAGTCGTTCGCGAGTAAATTCGTATTATTCAACGTGAAATATACGACTGGATTGTCCTTATGGCTTTATTCGTATCGTCGACAGGACGTACGTATATTTTCGGACAAAATATACTGCAAATGCGTAGGTAGACGAACAGTACGCACGGTTTACCGAGTGATTTATGATCTCGAACGGAACGAGCAGAGTAGGTATTTGCAACAGGGAAAAAAATACAGTTTTTATGTACGAATGATAATTATAATACGAAGGTAATTAATCATGTAATCTTAACGCAAAATAAGAACAATACGATGTTACAATCTTAAAGATTAATTAGCATTTTCATAGGATATGGAATTCCTGTAAAGGCTTCGCATCCGAGTTGAAATCCATTAAGAGCGCGAAAACGTTCGTATTTAAACTAATTAATGAAAGAATATTTTCCCATCCGTTCCCCCGCTCGTCCCGCGAAAACAAAAACAAAAAGTACGACAAATAAATTTGCCTGCTCGTCGTGTTGCGTCGAAAATCGTTCTCTGCTTGTTTTCGTTTCCTTTTATACTTGCGATAGGTTTATACGGTCTTCATGTGTCCCTTTCTCTCGACACGTCGCTTTGGAAAATTCCGGACGATTGTTTCCTCACGTGTAGCGTTTTTTTGCTAAATAAAATTCGACACGGTTTCATTTTTTTACCGTTTTTTTGTGTTGTTGTTTCGTTTATATGGAAGGCATAGGGAGAGTGCCGCAATTGGAAATATACCTATATTTAATTGCGTGAAATACGTCAAAAGTATCCCGCCGCCGGTCCGAGGGCGTTTTTTTGCTGATCAAGAAAATAAAGTGAATTTAAAGTTCGTTTATTTTTTTTTTTGCGTTCGCTGTCTATTTTATGTCCTGTTTCGACCTGCGAAATTGTTGTTTAAATTTTCCGTCGAAAAGTGCGGGTTTTTTTCGACGGACGATATGCGTGCGAATTTTTTTACCCATTTTTGCATATCGGTATTTTTTTTAGTTTCAATTTAGCGGTATTTTTTCAACGAGTAGGCATATTTCGTTGGGAATTACGTCGAGAGAAGTCGAGTGGTTCGAATGGCCCACTCTCGTTTCAAAATTGATTACATTTTTTACCCCTCGTGTCTTTGGAAATGCCATGTACGACGCGGAGTAAACTCGACTGATGGCAAACTCGAATATATATTTAAATCGTCTTCGCGACGAGACTTTTTTTCGCTTTAAGCACACGCACTCCGAATCGAATTAATCTTATCTGGGAAAAACTACAAAACACATGTTTCTTCAAAGTGGAGGTAATTTTTCAACGAGATGGCAAAATGGCGTCGTAGTCGGCATATAGAAAAAGTTATATCGTTTAGGACGGGGAAAAAAGTTTAGTACGTCATTTCGAATAAAATTAAATACGGTATTATATTTCGTCGGTTCGTAGGTAGATAGGTAGGTACCTACGTGAGCCTTTATCATATTTGTTCGTCGATCTAGAAAAGAGACAGGGAACCTGGGAGAGAGGGAAACCTAATTTACTTCGGTATATTTTTATATAGAAGAGTCGTGTTTTCGAAAAGATGGAAAAAAAATCGTAAAAATTTCATTTTAAAACAATAGACATCGTGAGAGGAGGTTGACTGGAGGGAGGGCAGAATGGGAGAAATTTTCCATGGCTGGGCAATTTCTAAAGTACCTTCGTAGTATTCAAAGTCAATGAGAATTTAAATCACGAAATGTGCTCGATGATAAAGACGTGAAATGAAACGAAGACCGAGGAGAGCCAGAAATACGTTGCTATCGTAAATACCGAAACGGCGGCTTGGCGGCGATGAATTATCAATGCGAAATAATTCACGATATGCAATAGACGTCAAACGCTCAAATGGAAACAATATAATGTAGAAATAGCCTCAGAATTTAATTTCGAGCTGTCAAGTCTGACATCTTAATAAACTTTTGAGATTTCCTTTAAACACGCGGTATAGGGAAGTATACCCCTTCGTTCGGTTCCCCCTTCGGTCTCTGCGAACTGTGCCAAAGCTACGGTCGGGCGAAGAAAATGTATTAAGAGACTATATAGAATTCGTATCGAGAAGCTCCTTTACTCGCGTAGGTATTTGGCGTATATATCTTGTGTAGATAGAGGTAAGGTACGTGTACGTGAGTTGTATACGTGTGCCGGAGAGGATGGGAGAGGGGGAGGCGAATTCGCGGTTATTTGACTCATTGATTGGTCTATTCGAAGAGTTTCTCATCATTCAACGCCTCGATATATTTTTTAATTAGCGGTCTTTCGCGGTGGTACATTTTAAATGGGCACGAGTGGTTGAATCGATCGTTCTGACGTGTGTGAGGTATCGAGAAGGTATGTTTCTGGAGTAGTTTAATTAGTTTGTCTTGTTTTTGGTTGATTTTTTTGGGGGGGGAGCTTTAGTTTTTTGGAAGAAAAATGAAAAATGTGGGATAGGAGAGTTGACTTTTCCAAGTCTTGGAAACGATTTACCAAATTTTCAAAAATTTCTTTAAAATTTTGGAATTTGGAAAAAGAGCCTCCTGGCGTAAGATGGTGAAATCTGTTCTTTCACCACTCAAAAGGTCAGTCTATATGTAAAAGACCCCAAAATAATTTTCAACTTGATTCTCCCCTCCCCCCATCCCAACTTGAATATTATGGCCGTATGTACCCGAAATTCAATATTTCGTATCTTTGGAAGGGGTGGTCCAAAAATTCTTTAATTTTCGCAGAAAATATTCAGTAGGTAGTTGTGTGTACTTTAGGGTGGAAAAAAAAACATATCTTGGATTTTGACCAAATTTGGTGAGGTGGTTTACTTTGAGTGGTAGACCTCCCAAAAAAAATTTGAGCCCCCTAAAATCAAGGGGAGGGGAACAGAAGATGCTTAAAGTGCGCCTCCTTTTGAAAAAAAACCACTGTTTTTTGTGTTTTTTTAGTCAATCAAAATTGTGTGAGAAGCCTTCTTAGCACTTAAAAGGTGCAATTTGAATTTCTTCATCTCCCTAAACCGGGGGCTGAAAAGTTGCTGATTGCAATATTCCAATAATATGAAATTTCCACGAAGTTGGAATTTTTTTTCATCGAGTAATTGAACAAAAAATTTTTTTCAACTACTGAAAGTAAATTTAAAAATAAAATTAAAAATTTTATTCAATTTTGATTGACTAAAAAAACACAAAAAACAGCGTTTTTTTTTCAAAAGGAGGTGCACTTTGAACAACTCCCGCTCCCCCCTGCCTTTAGAGGAATTTAGGTTGTGGGGAAGGGGGTTAAAATTTTATAAAATTTGTAAAAGAAATGGGAGGGGTAAGGTTACACTTGGCTAGAATTTCTTTTAAAATTAAGTCATATCCTGAGGTGAAACATTAATTTTTTTCAGATTCCCACTGGGGGTAAGTTAAACATAGTCAAAAAAAATGAAAAGTTGGAAAAACGTGACATTTTCTGACAGATTTTCATTTCTTCTCCCTTCTCATCCTCTCGTTCAAAATGAAATCTAATTTAATTCATATAAGAGATGATAAAATTGAAAAGATTTTTTCCTAGGGAAATATCAGTGATTTTTGGGGAGAATTTCGTATTTCATTTTTTTGTTGAAAAAACTGAAAATTTGAACTGAGATGAAGTAATTTTTGGCTGATTTTTTGAAGATTTTGAATTTGTCTGATTTTGAGCAAAGTAATTCTCAATGACGAGGGATCTTCAATAATTAAGGATAAATGGAAAAAACAGGGCAGAATAATGGAATTTTTTGAGTTTTGGAAATATTGTTTGACGGAATTTGCCAAAATTGCTTAAAAATTTTACAACTTGGAGAATCCCACGAATTTCTGAGCATTGATCATAAATTAATCTAGATTTATCAATTTTTAAAGTTGAATTATTTAATTTATTAGAAATAGTATCAGTAGTATATGGGGCACTCTACGGCACTTTTCGCTTTTGGTGTGGAATCCACGGTGGCGCGTGGGTTTTAGGCAAGATCGAAAAGTGGTGAAATGTAGAGTGCCCCGAGGTTGAAACTTAACCTCACGAGTGTCCTCATACCTAACCTAACCTCACAAGGACCCATGATCCAAACCTAACCTCACGAGGTGGTACGTGCTGAACCTAACCTCACGAGGTCCCTCAACAAAATATGAAATTTTGAAATGAATGAAAAAAAATAAAAAATCGTGAGAACTTAATTTTGAATGAAGAGGTAACACTGATGGAAGTAGAAATATTGTAGAAAACGCTCCTTCAGGTATCGGTTATAAATAGGGGGAAAAAATCGTTAGAAACTTGGAAATCACCTGGTGGTTGAAATGTAACAGGTGATTTCCAAGTTTTTGAGAAAAAAATCAAAAATGATAACTGATAAGGAGAACTTTTTTCAAATTTTTTGAAAAAAGAAAATTCCGTCATAGTCAAAGGTACAAAGTTTGTGAGAATTCGTTTTTGAAAATAGAGTGTGGAAAGATCTTCTTTTCTCAAAAACGAATTCTCGTGAGCTTTGTAGAAAAGTGATTGGATTTGAAGAGTGATCGAAGACGTATTCAAGAACCAAGAATTATTTATAAGAAAGTTGAAGTTAAATTTTGTTATTCTATGATTTTTTAAAATAATTTTTAAATAAATTGTAATGATTAAACGAATTTTTCAAAGTAGCTTTGTGCAAAAATTGACCAACCAATTTTACAAGTGATGAAGTTAAAAAAGGTGATCGGAAAAAACACAGTACATTCAGTGGAGAACTTATTAATCCATAAAATAAGCAAAAATATTCCCAGTCGACTGTAACTTTTCCAAGTATTTATTATCATCGCGGACCATATTTATGGTAGAAAGTAGAAACAACATGCGACTTGCTATGTTTACAAATTAAATCATGAGTCCGAAGTGAATACTGAAAACGATTTAGAAAAACGTTCATAACTAAGGTAAAAGTTGATGAAAATTCAAAAACGAATATATCGTTGGATTCCTCTCGGCGAGACGAATCCAACGATATATTTGTTTTTGAATTTTCATCAACTTTTACCTTAGTTATGAACGTTTTTCTAAATCTTCCAGTAGCAGAGGTACATGATCAATGGATTCAACTGAAAAAGCCTACAAGCATATTTTTTAAAATTTATTTTTAAAAAAAATAGAAACCTTTTTTCAACACACACACACACGCACACACAAACTCAAAGAGGTGTTTACTTTTTTAGTTCAATAGCAATTTACGTTCGATCCCTCGGTCCTCTAGCTCAAAGTTTCAATTACTTGATTATTTGAAAATCAATATATGTTAGTTCACACGTACCTCTAGCTCAAAGTTTCAAGGTGATAGATAAAAACTGACAAATAAATATTTTTCAAAAAAGAACATGTATTAATACTAACTTACATACCGGCGGGTAAAGAGCCCGGATCACTATTTGCATAAAAAAAATTAAAAAATCAGGTACAAAAAATAGAACCACCTCGTATCAACCATTCATTCAAAAAAAATCAAAAAAAAAACATTTTTTCAAATACAATTACTCTCACACACACACACACACACACACACACACACACACACACACACACACACACACACACAACAACAAACATACTACGAGGTGGTGGACTAGCTATAACATAAGATTAAGGAAAAAAAACGTATTTACAACTCGACGCCTGAATCATTTAGACCAGCGCCTGAATCATTTGGACCATCGTCTCTGGATTCATTTTGACGGCCATGATTTAAATTGAGAGAATCAAAGCTGAAAAAAAAACACACGATTAAAATACAATAATATAAATAAGTAAACCAAAAAAAAAAGAAAAATAATACTTACAGATTTTGAAAGAATCCGGAGAGTTCAGCATATGATGCATGGGAAGGCGGAGACTGTCGATCGTAATCCTCCAACCTTGGGCTACCACGTCTGAGAAAATCAGCAGCTTCGATTGCCCAAATTGCCGTCGCCATCCCACGAAGTACACGATCGTCTAACAAAGCTTGACCGGAAGTCCTAGAAAAAAGAAGGGAAGGTGTGTAAATTCTAAAATAAAGAAAATTGGGACAATAGAAAACAAAATACTCACGTCATGGTGCTGGACCCCATCGGTAAAGTCATGCAGGAGGAGTATGATCCAAACGACATTGAATCCGAATTAACTGATGTGTTAACCGAAGATGAAGCAAATGACAAACTGAGTGGCTGAAACGAGATATCTTCACGTTTAGGCGTTTTTTCCGGAGACTGCTGTTGCATTACACGAGCTCGAGTATACGGTTGAATGAAAATTTTGTGAAAGTATGATTCTGTATTTTAAAAAACACAAAAAAAATTTAAAACTTGAAAATCCAAAAAAAATTTAAAACTCAATTTTTCAAAAAAAAATTCTTAGATTAAGTAGGTACCTACCTTTACATTATTTCATTTCTTTTGTATGGGTGGGTTCTAACTGTGTGAGGTTAGGATAGGTTCACTTTAAGCAACCATGTGAGGTTAGGTTTGGATCATGGGTCCTCTTGAGGTTAGGTTAGGTATGAGGACACTCGTGAGGTTAAGTTTCAACCTCGGGGCACTCTACATTTCACCACTTTTCGATCTTGCCTAAAACCCACGCGCCACCGTGGATTCCACACCAAAAGCGAAAAGTGCCGTAGAGTGCCCCATATACTACTAGTATCAATTTTAATATTTAAAAAAGGAATAGTTTATGAGAAGGATTCTACTTCAAAAGAGAAGGGAGAGTCAATCATTCGTCAATGTGTTCCAAAAATTGGAAGAAATCGACCCTCTGAACCAAATACCTTAGATTTTGAAGGGAATTACCTCAATGATTTTCAAAATCATGATAAAAAAATCGTTTTTCCCCTATAGACAATTTACAATATTTTTTGAGCTTGATAATTTATACTACTGTTTGGGTCACTTTTACATTTTAAAAAAAGTTCAATTGCACTCACAGCTAGAAAAATTCAAATCAAATTTTAGGAAACAATTTTTAAAATAAAATTCCAATTGTCTTCGATTGTGTTTTTCAACCAACATTAGTCAAAATACCCCCTTCTTCTGCCATAAAGTGCAAAATCTCTCTCATTTTGAATCAATGAAATTCTTTAATTTTCAGCAAATTTCACCGATCTTTCAGCGAATTCCAGAAATTTTACTGACTTCGGTGAATTTTCACTGATTTTCCAACAATTTTTTTCACTCTGCTTTCAGTGAAATTTTTCACTGAATTATTACTGTGCTGCAACTCTTGTCTGTTTTCCAGTGATTTTTGATAATTTTCACTGATTTATAAATAAGAGAATGCTGAGCTAAAAATTTGTCAAAGTTGAAAAATTCACGATAGATGTGAGTAAAACTTTAATTTATTAAGGATTTTGGCAGTGAATTTTGAAATGAAAAAGTTAGTCGCCCAGTTCAATCTTTTGCTCCTTCACACGAATTAATTTTCTCCAAAATAATTAGCCCGACCGACACAGCAAATGGAGACAGAATTTGAGATGCATTTATGGTGTCGTGGGGAGGGGGGTGAAAGGTACATTCGTTTCAGGCTTTATATTTCTTTGAGGAAGTTGAAACCGTTCGTAGGTCCGTAGAGGGCTTGTAAAATATTGTGAGGAGGGGGTTTTGGAAAATTTATGTTCCTTCAAAAAATCTCAGTAAATTCAGGGTGTCTAACGAGTAACGATCAAGCTAAGTCAAGCTGGTCAATATTGGTCAAGCTTTTGATTAAGAGGTCAAGCTAGCCATGCAAAGGCCAGCTTTTTGACTCAATTTTTTCAAAAATTGAAAGAAATGTCCATTAGCTTTTAATAAAATGAAATTTTAAATTAAAAAATGGCTCATTGCGATTTTTTTTAAAATTATATTTCTTCGAATTTGTTTGTAAAAATTTAAATTTTGGATCTCACTGTGATTTCTTTTGAATTATATATTTTGTTTGAAGTTTTTCGTGAAAATAATTTTTGGGGGGAAGGGCATTGGAAAGTAAGGAAAGTCATGCGAAAAGGTCAAGCTAAGTCAAGCTTTTTGCTCAACAAATTTTGTTAGACACCTTGAAGGCCTGAAATTACAAAATCTGACAATTTCGTTCGGTAGATTTCTCATCATCTGACCCTTCGTCCCCCTCCCCCCTCGTCCCCCTCCAGATTTTGGACTTCAATTTTTTTTATCAAATCATCAAAAATTAGATATTGTTCGCAATAATTGTACATATTTGAAAGAGATTGATCGTATGAAAAATCTATTTTGAATTTTTCAGAGGAAAATAATGCTGCTGTGAAATTTTACACTGAGGCTTGCACTTGCTATTTCTGATAATGTGATAACGATAAGTATTCCAAATATCGATGATGCGGGATTGATTTTGATTTTTTTTCAATTTTCACTTATCGTGCTTCTTTTTTCGGCTGGGTATAATTATTTCCAATTTTTTTGGACATAAATTACGAATTTTTTCCAAAATAAAAAGTAATTTATCACTTTGCAAAATTTCCATCTCTCATTTCTCATTTCACTGACCAGAAATGCAATTTCCATTTACTCTGACCCATTTCCTCCATTCGATCCAGCCCTCAGACCTGGCAAGAATCAATACCTAAACGTCCCGCTGCAACGCGAAATTCGCACCGGCGAACTCCTTTTCTATATTTTTTCGGTCCATCGGCGACGAGAAAACGCCGCTTTCATCTCTCGCACTGTCGAGAGGTCGCAGCGAATGAAGAAGAGGCGTAGTTATCTCGTAGCAATTTCCGGTTTTTAATTAAAACCCCCGAGTGAGAGAGAGAATAACGATAAAGATGTGCGTTCATATTGTCTGCTCGGTGCGCTACGTACCCCATGCCCGAGATGGGCAACAAAAAAAACACCGAGCTCGAGCCGTCCTCAGCCGCGCGTTTTCGCCGTCAATGAAATCAGAGCAGAGTTGCCGCCAAAATTTATTGCAAGATAGCGAAAGGTCCTCTCGTCGGAGGTTTTTTTTCTGCTTTACATAGCTCTCTCTATGTGTATAGTCAGTCTGTACATACAAAAATGACACGACTACTTTATTCCCTGGTCGACCCTTTTTTTTCTCCCTCTCTCCGTGTCCCTTTCTCACCACCCGAAACAACGTACATGAGAGTACGTATGTGGAGTAGAGTGAGCGAATATAGAGCACAGTGAGATGAGACCAACTCGTATAACGCCGGTGCATGTCGTACCAGCAGCAGGCTTCCAAATGAAAAAGCTATTCTTCATTTTTAAATTATAATTTCTCTACTACGGAATTGTAATATACGCCGCTAATCTGACGAACTTAAATTAAGCCATTATCTTTTTCCACCCCCAACCACCCTGCTTCTTTCTCGTTCCCGTTCTACGGTTACGATTCCGCAGAATTGTATTTTTTTTTCCTCTCTCTCATTCGGTCTTTTTTCTCTTACACCATATACGTTCGAATAATGATGCTCGAATCGAATAATACATTTAACTCGCTCTCGTAGGTACCTACGAATACGTATACCGCGCATCATATACGTTTAACCGGGGGAAAACCGTAATTGAAGATTTTTCCATTTAAATGTCAAAAGTTCATTCGAAAAGGTTTACATCACAACGCAACGGGCAGCACAGACGCGAGCAGGGGGCACCAATCGAGGCAGCACACGACGTAGATTTGATTTAAACCTCTAAATCGACTCGAACGAATTACCCTTGGCGCGTTGTTTTGATTTTTTTTTTTATCTTCACTTCGACTTTTTTTTTCATTTTCGTTTTAAATACGTACAAACGACTCTCGATGGTGAAATTAATTCGAATGCGTGAAATCTCGAGTCGGAATCTGCGAACGAATCAACGTATCGGTAGGTAAAGATACGATGTTGGAATTTTTCGAAGTCGAAATTTGTTGGAAATTTTCGCAGGTGGGAACAGTTTAATCGATGGTTATTCGCTAATTGCAGGGTGTGATGTAAAAATTATTCGTAATTTTTTTTATCGAGCTTGACGGGGGGAGGGGGTAGCTTGATTTACGAGATAGATCGCGACTTTTAAAGTTTTCTTATGATTTGATCAAGATTTCAAATTTCAAAAATCCTTGAAAAATTTAAGTTTCAAAGCTCCCTAAATTTTTTGAATTTGGCCAATTTTTTGTTCAGTATTTCGATGTTGTTCAAAGGGGAGGGGCATTTCGACAAATTTTGGGGGAAAACTCACTACCGAAAACAATTGGCAATCTATTTTAGAAAATTGTTCAAAATCTGACTTGAATTTTCCTGGCTGTGATTGTTGTTTAACTTTTTTATGGAAGACTAGCCTAAAAAACGTCGTTTAAATGTAATATCAAGCTCAAAAAAATATCGTAATTTGGAGGGGAAAATATTTTTTATCATTGTTTCGAAAATCATTGAGGAAATTTCCTTCAAAATCTAAGGTCTTTGGTTCTGAAGGTCGATTTTTTTACATTTTTGCAACACATACGAATGATGGCTTCCCCTTCTCTTTTAGAGCAAAATTTTTCTCATGAACTATTTCTTTTTTAAATATTGAAATTGATACTATTCCCAATAAATTGAATAATTCAAATTTTAAAATTAATAGATCTGATTAATTTTTGGTTTATGTTCGGAAGTTCACGAAAATTTTCCAAGTTTCGAAGTTTTGAAGCAATTTTGACTAATTTTGTTGAACATTTCCAAGGCTCAAAAAAGTTTATTCTCATATTCTTAATTTTTCAATATTTTCCTGAATTACTAAGAAACTGAGACTCAAAAACCCCAAACACTCAAAAAACAGTCAAAAATTACTTCAAGTCAGTTCGAATGCTTAGTTTTTTTCAAAAAAAAATGAATAAATAGACAAATGAATACAAAATTCTCCCAAAAATCGTTGGTATTTCCCCTGAATTTTTTTTTTCAATTTTATCATCTCTTAGATGAATTAAATTGAATTTCAAAATGTATGGAATGATGAGGGCAAGGGTAAGGAAATAAGAATATGTCAGAGAATGCCATGTTTTTTCCAATTTTTTATTTTTTAAACCATGTTACACACTCTCTGGGGGTCTGGAAAAATAAAATGTTACACCAAAGGATATGACAAAAAATTCAGTCATAAGTATCTCATTCAACCCTCTTTCAACTCACTAATTATACGAGAAAAAAATTGAAAAAATTTTAAGTATACACCACGAAGTAAAATACTGTCGAAGGAGCATATTTCTGTCCCTTAAATTGAAGAGGTAAGCAAATAAATCTACGTAAATTCAAAAATAGACTGCCTACGTAAGCGTTTGAGGCAACATTCCACTCATTAAATACCTTGTAGATGATTTGAAAAATTGGCTTGTTCACATCGGCACCTCCCCCCCCCCTCCCAGTAGGACAGCTTGGAATTTCTCCAAGCGCTGTTCAAATAATTTCTAGGTTATTTGGGGGGGGGGGTTGAAGTTGAAAATACAACACAAAATTATTTTTATTCAATTAAAAAATGTCGCACTATTAGGTTTCCAATTCAAATTTTTTCTGATCACAAACACCAAAATGTTTTCTTATCTAAAATTTTCTCAAATTATTTTTTCAACTTTATATTTTTTTTAACTCAGAAACTTTTTCCAATCTGAAACGTTTTAAAAATGTTCAACAACTTTGAATTTTTGAAATTATTTTAGAGTTCCAACCAAGGTAAATAGATACTACGTATATAGGTAGTCTAGATCGTTGTTGTACACACCCGGGAGCTGAGGAAAGTGCAGGGATAGTGACGTCAGTGGTTGAAATATGTCTGCGCATGCTCCGCGAGGTCAATGCTTCTCTAGTTTTTACATTACGTAAATCAAATGTAGTGATTATAGATACTGCACCAGGTCCAGTGTCTATAGTGTAGTGATAAAATTTTTCAACCAGTGACGTCAAATTATTCACACTAGCACACAAACTCGCCGATCTAGACTACCTATATACGTAGTATCTAATTATTTTAGAGTTCCAACAAAAATTCACCACACGAGACCAACGATTTTTTAATTGATAATTATTATTATTCATTTTTCCAAACAGGGGCTTCGGAAGCTTTTTTTGAGGGAGGATATAAAGTGGGTATGGAGACTTGAAATACCTGAATAATTTATAGGGAGGGTGGTTAAAATGATCTTTTTTACTTACACACTGTCGTTTAAAAGTATTCCATATTAAGGTGATTTTGTGCATGCTCGAGAAAAGCTTTGAAAAATTGTATTTTTAATGCCCAAAAAAGAAAATTTGTTGCTTTAGAATGGAAATTTCTATTTAGTATAATTCGCGGAAGTACTAATGGATATTTTGTACCCCTGCAGCCGATGGAGGGAGGGGGGTACAATGTACCCCTAAAACGTGAAATAATGGAATAAAATATGATAATTTTCTAAAAAATGTTGGGATTTGTAAAAATTAAAAAAAAATTGAAGTTGGATAAAATGTTGAGAAGAGATTTCAGAGTTGAATACAATTTCAAGAGAAAATTGAGAAAAAATTGGGCGATAGTTGGTTGCTAAAAATAGATCCAAAATTCATTGAAATGCACAAAAATATTCCAAAAAGAGATTTTTTGAATTGTACGTCGCGGTGCATTGTAGATGCTTCATAGTCGAGGAAGTCTAGAAATTCGAAGAAATTGCGCGAAACTTGAAAAAATTTATGAATAAGATGTTTTATCAAAATTTTCAACATTTTGAGAAATTATTGTGAGCCTTGATTCAATCAGAACGTCGGAGTTGGATTTCTGTAAAAAAAGAAATGAAGTTCAATTGTGGACTGCTGGCCATTTCGAATCTGAATACCTTTTATACAATTTACCCTTATTCCGAATCAAGCTGAAATTCTCCAAAAAGCTTCTAGGAAAAAAGTAACAAGCCCTCGAAGTTGAAAATTTTCGAACAAGTTGCATATCTTGAAAATTGAAGGGGCAAATTATGTTTTTTAAAAATTCACGTAAAAATGTTTTTCAACCATAGGAATGGATGGTACTTTGAGAACTGAATAAATTTTCATCATATGATTTTTTGCATAACTTGAAAATTGAAGGGACAACAAAAAATTTTGTACAAGAAAAGTTCTAAAAAAATAAACTCATCAAGGGAATGGATAGTATGTTGAAAAATGAACAAACTTTGTTCTACAGATTTTTTGCCTAACATGAAAAATGAAGGGGCTACGGGTCATCCAAAATTGAGAAAATTAAAGAAATTTTCGAAACTCATTTATTTTGAATGACCCACAGCCCCTTCATTTTTCATGTTAGGCAAAAAATCTGTAGAACAAAGTTTGTTCATTTTTCAACATACTATCCATTCCCTTGATGAGCTTATTTTTTTAGAACTTTTCTTGAACAAAATTTTTTGTTGTCCCTTCAATTTTCAAGTTATGCAAAAAATCATATGATGAAAATTTATTCAGTTTTCAAAGTACCATCCATTTCCATGGTTGAAAAAAAATTTTACGTGATTTTTCAAAAAACATAATTTGCCCCTTCAATTTTCAAGATATGCAACTTGTTCATTTAACTTTTTTTTTAGTGGTCCCCGGTTATATCCAAAAATGAAGTATGGCAGACCACTTACCGGACACCCTGTATATGAGGAGTTGAGAATCAAACTGACTTCTACTAGCTGAAGTGATTTCGAGAAAACCGCAAAAAACTGTTCTAGTATAGTTACCGACCACGTGCTGAAAACATTTTATTTATACCGTTACGTAGGACGAATTCCCTGAAAAAGCAATTTTTTTCAATCACCCACTCATCTTAAAATTGAGGAGGAAGGATGGCAAATGTGAGTTTTGTCTCCAACCTGCATCTTTTTTTACAACTACAAAAAATTTCATAGAATCAAATTTGTAGAGCTTGAAAAAAAAATTATCAATCGTTTTCGAGTTATGAACCAGCTTCGAAATGCATTAATTTAGGAATGCGTTACGAAGCTGGATCATAATTCGAAGATCATTGAACTGGGTCAAAAATGTCAAGAGACGAAAAATATTTATTTTTTCAAGCTCTACAAATTTGGTTCCACGAAATTTTTTGTAGCTGGCAAATGTGAGTTACAATGATTCTAACCCCTATTTTTGGAGGTTTTTTTTCGCCACGATGGAAGCGATTTAGGCGAAAACTATTTTGGTCATGCTGTAGAGTGTGAAATCCTCTATTAGGATCCATCAAAAAAAATTTAATTTTTGGCAGAAGTGAGTTTTGATTCTCAGCTCCTCATTTATGTAGGTTTGTAAAAGAAATACTCATTTATTGGAATCAGTTACCCTCGCGTAAAGTTGTCTCTATCTTGCACCTATTTCGTATTTCGCTTTCAAGTCCTTCTCGAACTTTATCTCATCTCATTTCTACCTTTGTATTACGTAACGTATATTCCCACGTACGTTGTCCAAAAAAAAAAAAAAAAAAAAAAGCGAAAAAGAAGCGAAATAAAAACTAGGGGGAAAATCTCATTATTTTTAAACGTAAATCAATCTAAATTTATTCGGGTGGGCGTTACATATCTACGAGCCATAAAACGAGTCCATTATGGCGAAACAAATTTTCACCTCTGTAGGTATACAGCTACTACAGCCACCTATAGCATAGGTACAGCCAGCACGACGCACAGCGCCCCAGAACATCATTATTAGTTAAATTTATCCGCGTGTTATGAAAATTGCTGGACGTAAACTGCGACTTGGCGCGACCCAGCCTCCGTCGTCTTTTAAAAATAAAAACCAAGGGAGCCTGCAGACTCGGCCGGTATGCGGCTGAAATTTACGCGCCAACTTATACCTACATTCCGGCATAAAAACTAATTAAAGTGGAGAAAATTTCCAACCAAAATGTATAAGTTTTATCTTTGGCGCAAAAAATAACAATTTATTCGGACAGCGAAGCGGGGAGAAGGAAAAACCTAAGCAGAGGGCGAAAAAAAATTACATCGAGGATAAACAGTCCGCATCGGAGAGGTAGTTTACAAGAAGAGGAGTAGGCGAGGAAAAAAAACTACGGAATAATTTAAATAAATAAAGTATCGTATCGCGAACTTGAAGTTTTTTTTGGAGGAGTTGGAGAAAAAATGGAGAACTTTATGAAGTCTATGCAAACAAAACAAATTCAGGTACGCGGTATTTGATGCTGGAAGTTTTTCGTCAGTTTTTTTCCTATCAATGAATAAATTAAAGTTCGAAGGTTTCGTTTCAGCGGCACCAGCCGAAGTGAAAAATTGATTTAATCGGTGGTTGTTTTGTTTTGTTTTTTGGACAGGATGGTGAAATAATATACGCAGCCGACTACGAAGCGAGCGGGTTACGTTCGAGGTGGAAAAATATCTCGATACCGATTACGCCCACTGATCAGTTCACCCATACGATGTCGTACATGATACACGATTTGGATCCGGCCACTCAATACGAGGCTAAAGTTGTCGCCAAGAATAAATTCGGATGGAGTGAGCCGCCACGAGAACCGTTTAGATTCACGACCAAAGGCGCAGGTTTGTAAATTAATTGTGTTAAATTGGTGTATCGTGTAGAATTATTTTTTGGTGATGTGTGGATAAAAAAGATACGTTTTTGCCAGAAATGGCATTTCGACGATTCAAGTCCAAAATTCCAAGTTGAAAAATTTTCAAAATTGTGTCCAATTTTGAGGATTTTTCAGCTGTAAAATTTCTTCAATTTGAATTTTCTCTAAATTTTTCCTATTTTAATTTTTTTTATCAATTTTATATATTTTTTAATTTATTTCTGATTATTGAATTGAAAAAATTTTGAAAAACATGAAGTGGAAGAAATTTTAAAATGATTGGAAAAACTGTCAAGTCAGAAAATTTTTTGTAAAAATATGAAATTGAAAAAAATGAAAAAATCGAAGTTGGAAAAATTTTGAGAAAATTTAGATCTTTTACTTGATAAGAAATTGGAAGAAATTTTCAAAAATTGAAAAATGTTTAATGACAAAATAATTTTAAAAAATCAGTTGGAACAATTTTGAAAAAAATTTACAGCTGAAAAATATTTTGAATTGGATACAATTTTAGAAACTGAAAAAATTAAGAGTTGGAAAAATTTAGACTTGGATCTTCGAAATCCCATTTTTGGTAAAAATAATTAGAGCGAATGAAAATTGTGGATTTTGTTTACTACCGAAGATGCCTGAAGTGTGAGGAGGAGAGAGGAGAGGAGAGATCTTTATAATTCAAGATGTTTACTGGTGAGAAAAATTAGAAAAAAAAAACAGAAATTAGCAAGAATTTTAATAAGTTTTCTGTGAAAATCAAAAATTTTCGAAAGTAGATGCAAAAGCATTCATAGAATTTTTCAAACCCGATTATCACCAATGATTTTCATTTTGGTACTTTTTGATTTTTATACCTGGAAAGGGGGCTCAGTACCTACCCAACAATATTGATAATAATTTGAAAAAAATGAAAATCTTTTATGGAATTCGAATATTAACGTAATTACTATATCTAACTTCCCCCCCCCCCCAATCGCCATAAGTCTCTAATTTAAGTGGGAAAAAACAAAATTCGAAAACTTGAGTAGCAAATTGTTTGTTAGATTTTTGATAGTGCTAAGTTCAAAACAAGGTTGCCAACCAAGATTTCGAAAAATCACTATTTCGGCCAAAAAACGCATCACTAAAAATCACTGTAGCTAATTTGTTCAAAAATCACTAAAATCGCTGTTTTTCTCCAAAAGTCGTTCAAAAATCACTTTAATTTCTGAACTCATCCTTGAAAAATCATTCATGCTAAGAAATCACGTTATGAAAGTAGGTAAAAAAATGTCAAAATCGGCAGAAATTGCTGTATTTCGATTTTTTTCAAATATTTTCCATCAAAAACCACAAAAATCACTGAAAATTGAAAAGTAGATCTGGCAAATAGAGTAATAATCACTGAAGTTTTCAAAAATCACTGAAAAAAATCACTAAACTTTTTCAAAAGCTGAAAAATCACTGAGGTTGGCAACGCTGGTTCAAAAATCAAATTCGTAAAGTTATCCCAAACTCAGAAAACTGGGATGATTTGTTGGAATGTTTTTCATCGGAAAAACCATCGTACGCTCGGAAAATTCATGGAAGGGTTTCTGAAAATGTTTTTCATTGAAAAATTAATCCCTATCTTGAAAAAAACTGGGATGATTTGTATGAATATTTCTTATCGGTCAAGTCATCACAAACTCAAAAAAAACCTAGCATGATTTTTGAACTTGTTTTTTATCGAAAAAATCATCCCAAACTCAAAAAAACTGGGATGATTTGTTGGAATGTTTTTCATCGGAAAAATCATCTTACCTTTAGAAACTTTTTAGGAAGGTTTCTGAAAACGGTTTTCATCAGAAAAGTAATCTCAAGCTTTAAAAAAACTTGGGATGAAGTGTGGAAATATTTTTCATCGGAAAAGTCATCTCACAGTCAGATACAATTTGGGATTATTTGTAAAAATGTTTTTCATTGGAAAAGTCGTCTCACATTTAGAAACTGAAAAAAAACTTGAGATGATTTGTGAAAATTTTTTTCCTCGGAAAACCCATCGTACGCCTGGAAAATGCTCGGGATGTTTCGTGGAAATGTTTTTCATCGGAGAAGTCATCCCACGGCCAAAAACTTGATAAAAATCTGGGACAATTTGTAAAAATGCTGGAGAAATCATAATCACCCGGAAAATTCTTGAGATGATTTTTGAAAATGATTTTTATTGGAAAAGTCACCCCAAACTAGAAAAAAACAAGGATGATTTGTAGGAATGTTTCTTATCAGTCAAGTTATTCTAAACTAAAAAAAAAAACTGAGATGATTTTCGAAAATGTTTTTCATTTATTCATGAAAATGCCATAATTTTTTAATCGGAGGATAAAAAATGGGATTCCTTTTTGAGCGCATTTGAAGCAAGAAAATTATTATGAAAATGGCAAAAAAAATCCAGAAAATGGCTAGAATTTTCAATTTCTAGATCCACTTAGAGACCTTGAACCGAATGTGTTTTTCTTTTAATTTTTCCTCAGAACCGCGAGATCAACTTAGAAGAAGACTTGGTATTATGTTACTGTTGTCTTTGACTTCGGATATAATGAAAGCATATGTGAAAGAGAGAGGAGATTTACTTGATAGTGAAACGAAAAACAGTAATGGCGCGATGTTACATGGTAACAAAAATTACGCGTTTACAGTTAGTTAAAATAATGTCGGAAATGTGGGGGGGCGAGGGGCTAAGTATTTTCATTTTTATTAACGAAATAAAACAAGCTGCAAATTAAAACGAAACGCAGCTCCAGCGCTGACGAAACGAGCATAATCAGTGAAGGATGCGAATAGGTACTTCATACGTACCTAGTAACTATGTACCTATCTAACGAACGTCGAGCCAACCCAACGTGTATAATTTTGTACTACTTAGGTAAAGGTATATCCATCCAGAAATCCGACATGCGAGCGACGTGAGGGTGGAATTTTTCATTATGCTCGACGTTTCTAGTACGTAGGATGTAGAATTGTAGATAGTTAGATACCTGTGTGTACGAATGAATGTGGTCATTAAATTCTTTAAACGAGTTACACTTTTGTAAATGGTTGATATTGCTCGTTTCCAGCGAAACACCTATAAAAATTGATAGCTTTTTGAATCGGGGAGGGGGAAGAAGGAAGGTGAGAGTTGGAGATGTTAGAGGAGATTGCATGGAGACGAGAGAGTGATATAATTGGTATTGCGGATATAAACGAAGACTTCTTTCTTTTTCAACAGACGCAGATGGGTGTAAATTAGTCTGAAAATGAGAATGAGTGCAAAATTTAGCTAGTACCAATTTTCAAACCTCGGTTCTGGATCTAAATTTGAAAAAAAAAAATCCAACAGATGCTTAGATATGGATATTCATCTCTCAACCCACCTCCCTCCCAGCTCCCTCTAAATCAACCATTCTTCCTATTGTTTTGGCTAAAAAGTTCAACTAAAGATGAAGGAGGGATGAACCGAAGAAAAAAACAAAACAACTTGATAAAGGCGGAGGGACGAAAATTGACAATTTTTCGACGGAAATCGATTTTTTTCTTCTCGAAATACAATTGTTTCCTTTTTTTCTGACTGTGACAAAAATTTTCCAAAACTATAAAATTGAAAGGTAATTACTTTTGAAAATTTGCCGGGTTGGACCTAATTATTCCAACTGAAACTACAATTTTCCAACCGTATGGCAACGTGGAGAGGGTTAGTGGTCTACTTGGCTATGTCCCTATTGGACAACATTTCCGTTCATGTCGGTAATTGGCTTCTGAAAATTTTGTTGGGCACTTTTGTGAGGATATCAATCAGAAATTTCTGACTCAATTTTTGTCCAAAATTGCAATTTTTCTTTCAGAAAAAAATATCACTGTCCTCTCAAATTCATCGTGAACCTAATTTTCTCGAATGGAAAATTGGAAATACAATTCTGTGATTATTGGAAGAACAAGCTACTCCTTCTCTCCCTGTCTATCATTGCAGCTTTAAGCTGAACTGTTGATTATCTTGGAAAATATGTTTTGGCAATGTTTCGGTGTAAATTCTAAATTTGTAATATCCCCTCCCCCCTCCTCCTGAGATCGACTAGAGAGCGGGCAGTATGTTGATTGAAGTACGAAAAAAATTAAAAAAAGTCTTTAATATACTTTTTTATTTGAAAAAAAAAATCAAAATTAGATTAAAAAGTCTAATCACCCCCCCCCCCCTTGAAAATTGAATTTAGGGCAATTTGGATGCTAATAAGGATTGGAAAAAAATCGATGAGAAAAATTACTGAACAATTAGTGATGTCTGTGAAAATTAAATGACGTTTCACTGATTGAGAATGAGAGAGTGATTGTTCATACTGACCTGGCCCAAAATCACTTCAAATGACAACGAAAGTTTTCGTTTCTTAATTCGAGAAAAATTGTGAGCTCTATTCGGTCATTTTTTAAAAACGTATCTGTATGAGGTTTGAGTTAATGAATTTTAATTTTTAGGTAATACCAGTCCTTAATGTTCATTTTTGGGCCATTTTTGATTAATTACACAGGTCTAGGTACATGGAAAATGTTGTTTGAGATTTGATGGGTGATTTTCAAAGTATTTTTCGCGCTGATCACGAGAAAAATAGTGAAAAAATTCCATCACCCAAAGATTTTTCACAATTTGAATTTTTCGTTCAACGGTTTTTCTACTTTTTTTGATAACTTTTGACACTTAAAGTCGATTTTCTGAGAAAAGGAAGGGTTCTACGAAAAAAATAAATAGTACATGAATCGTAGAGCGTCAAATTTCCTATCTGTAGAGTCCAATTAGTTTTTCTTAGGAGGTTTAGCTTTCGAGATATTTTAGCTCAAAGTTCAACTTTTTTTTTAAATTGAAAATATCTCAAAAACCAAGTTTCCTAAGAAAAAACTAATTGGACTCTACAGATAGGAAATTTGACTCTCTTCGATTTATGCTCTATTCATTTTTTTCGTAGAACCCTTCCTTTTCTCAGAAAATCGACTTGAAGTGTCAAAAGTTACATCAAAAAGTGTAGAACAAATTTTCAACGAAAAATGTTCCAATTATGAAAAATCCTGACGTCCTGGAATTTTTTTACCATTTTTCTCTTGATCAGCGTGAAAAATAATATAAAAATTATCTATTAAATTTAAAACAGCATTTTATTTTTCTTGTTTTAATCACTGTTTTTAGTCCAAAATGTAGCGCTGATTTTAAACTTTCTCCATCACTCAAGTTTCGCTGGCAGTTGATTCTAATATATTTTTTAGTGCCGAGTTGGAATATGATTACAGTTTTTCTCGATTACGCCAGGATTTTTTATAATTGGAAGATTTCTTGTGGAAAATTTGTTTTGCATTTTTCTATGTAACTTTTGACCCTTGAAGTCGATTTTTTGGGGAAAGAAAGGGTCCTACGAAAAAAATGAATAGAACATAAATTGTAGAGCGTCAAATTTCCTACTTGTAGAGTTCGATTTGTTTTTTTCTTACGAGGCTTATTTTTTGTAATGTTTTCAATTCTTTTTTAAAAGTTGAACTTTGAGCTGAAATATCTCGAACGCTAAGCCTCCTAAGAAAAAACTAATTGGACTTTTCAGATAGGAAATTTGACGGTCTACAATTTATGGTTTATTCATTTTTTTCGTAGAACCATTTCCTTTTCTCAGAAAATCGACTTGAAGTGTCAAAAGTTATCAAAAAAAGTAGAAAATCCGTTAAACGAAAGATTCAAATTGTGAAAAATCCTTGTGTGATGGAATTTTTTTGCTGCTTTTTTCGTGATCAGCGCAAAAAATACTGTAAAAATCACCCATCAAACCTTCAACAGCATTTCAAAAGTTTAAAAATGTCGACCTATGTTATTTTTGCCAGAAATTCGACGATCCAAGTCCAAATTTATTCAGTTTCTTCATTTTCTATTTCTTTCAAGATTGTATCTTACCTAATTTAAAAAATTTTCCAACTTCACATTATTTTTTAATTCAAATGTTCTGAAAAAAATTTTGATTTTAAAAATATTTTCAATTTCATAATTTATTTTTATTTTGAGAAAATCTGGAAAAAGATTTTTGAATTGGTAGGAATTTCAAAAAATATGAAGAAATCAAAGTTGAAAAAATGTTTAATGCTAAAATTTTCCCCAATATAAATTTTTTTTGAAATTTAATTTTCTCAAAAAATTTTCAACTTTGATTTGTTAAAATTTGTTTCTTCTTCAAACATTTTTTTAGGGTTTTCCAACTCGAAAATTTTTCCTCGAATTTTTCTTTCCACATCAAATTTTTCAAAAAAAATTCTCAATTTTATGTTTTGTAGAATTTCTTTCCACTTGATAATTGGCACTAATTTTTGAAAATATGAAAGCAAAAAAAAATTTAATCAAAATAAAATAAACGTTGAAAAAAATTCACTGCTGAGAAAATTTTTAAAATGGAAACAATTTTGGAAAAAAATTAGAATTAAAGAGGCTGAAAAAATTTAGAATTGACAAAATTTGAACTTAGAAGAAATTTTGATTTCGATATTTGAAACCCCATTTTTGGAAAAATATGTAATTAGGAGCTAGTTTGGAAATCATTGATAATTTTTTTCAATTAAATTCACTCGAATACTAATGGAATTTTTCAACTGTCTCTGTTCCATGTTCATCGAATCCTTTGAAAATTTTTTCTCGCCAACGCAACTGTAAAATTTCAAACGAATCGCAGAAACGAATCCAGACTCAGCCAACGATGTATACTCAGGTACGTGTAACAAATTCGAAAAATTTCGTCCCATATTTATCGTACGAGTACTTATTCGATTTTAAGTACATATTTTCGTAGTTTACTCGGATATTCGGTGTAAACAGAGCGGGGACGACAGCGACGCCGCCGACGTGTTGTTTATTCACAATTAGAGAGACGGGATTTTGCGAAAGAGAAAAGGCGGAGAGGAGGGTTTTGTATGTTGTTTTTGTGCACCGTGTAATAATACGGTACACGCGAAAGGGCGAAATGCGCTCGTTATCGCCAGTACAAGTGATTTTTCGAGTTTATTGCCAGCAGAAATTATGTATCGTCTCTTTCAACGTGTTTGGAAAAAGGGTTTAGTAAAAAGACGCGATACAAAAACCGACTCTATGTACCCTTACCTGCGTTACGGTGAAAGAAGATGGAAGTAAAGGTATAGAAGCGAGATAGACGTACGCGTTTCTTCTTTTGTAAATATTTAAACGGAAGGGTTTTCCGACTGCGAGTTAATAATTAATATTTCGTTAATCAAAAAGCCATGTTCGCGTGTTGGCAAAAACTGTACTGCATATTTTCGCTATTTGCTAGGTGATAAACGTCAAGTGGGGCTCGATAGTGGTGAGCAAAGGAGGAGGAATTGGCGACGAGGTAATCTGCAAGCGTTTTCTGCTTTGAAGTGCACATCTCTCTTTGAGTACGTACTCATTTGTCGAGTTAAATTAACGGAAAATTTAAATGCAACGGGATCGCTTTCTTTGAAGGGTGACGAAATGACGGATCGAAGAAGGGTGGAGGTATTTAGTGAGATATGCTCGAATTAACCGCAGAAGGTGTAATCTAGGTACTTAGTTAATTGGTTGAGGTGGCATATGATGACGGTGTTTCTGAATTGATTAGTGTCATATTTAATAAGGGTGTGTGCTGGAATGTTGGTTGGGATTTTGTTGTGTTCTGTTGACCTGATTTTCTTTGAGTGGTCAACGAAGATATCCTGTGGTATTCTTGGGTAGTAGGGTGACCATATCAAAAGATCTGGCTGCCCCCCCCCCCTCCACTAGGGTCGGGCATCTTCAGAAATTACCAAAATTAGTCTCTTGACAAAAATTCCAGCTTGAATAAATTTTGAATCAGATTTTACCCTTGAACGTTTTATTTGAACCCGAAATTCTATTCTTGTGCCCAGCTGCCCCCTACCATCACTTTAGGAAAATCATTTTTTTATTTGGAGAAATCGACTTCCATACTTTGAGCCTTTTTGTGCCTCCACAATTTTTATATTTTAGTGATACCATTGAATAGTTGAACTAAGCTCATCGCCAATGACATCGTTTGATTTTTCAAAATTATGAAAAAAGTTGAGAAACTGTTGCGAAAAATGTTCAAAATATTTACCTAATTCAAAA
This sequence comes from Pseudococcus viburni, assembly GCA_033439095.1. Classification (NCBI taxonomy): domain Eukaryota; kingdom Metazoa; phylum Arthropoda; class Insecta; order Hemiptera; family Pseudococcidae; genus Pseudococcus; species Pseudococcus viburni. The sequence goes on from JAVBJF010000090.1 coordinate 426,451, forward strand.
AAACAAAATTTTTTAAAAAGTGAAAGAAAAAAAATTATAATGGTCAAATACAACTTCTTCAATGCCAGGGTCAACGATTAGTGACAATCTAAGCTGCAATGTCAACTCCTAATACAGGGCGAGGAATAGTGATACCATAATTTTGAAGTTACTCAAAACCAAGATTTAAAGAAGGAACTTTGATATCTCCCCCCCCCCCCGAGAAGGATCGAGCCAAATCAAATTGAAAATTAGGTTCGAAAAAAAAGGAAGAATTTATAAAAATATTCCAAGTATAGTACGGACTTTTTAGCTAAAATAAAGCCCAAACCCAAAATAAATTAGCAGAAAGGGGAAGTTTCGTATATAAGCTCAGTAAGACATCTATTTCAATATTCCCGAACTTCCCTAAAATTGGTGAATATTTTGACCCCTTTTTGGGGGGTGAGGGGGTTCAAATTTTGGTTTTTCGGCCATAACTTTCGAAATTACGCATTTACGAAAAATAAGTTGAAACAAAAGTTGTAGAGAATTAAAAAACAAATAATTTTGTTATTTACAGTTTTTTCCTAGGACGTCATGGAAGGGAGTTGAGGTTTTCCGAAAAAAATCAATTTTGAAAATTCCCTATTATCAGAAATAATTATCAAAAATCGGATTGATCGACTTTTGGAAGCGGTTTTTTTGCATAGTATATCCCATTACTATGTAGAACAAGAAAAATGTATAGCCGACCCCTCATCTCAGAGTAGGGAGGTGGACCCTCCGTAGAAAAAGTCGCGTTTTCCCCCAAGTATAGCTCAGCTACAGTGAAAAATTCGAAAAATTGGTTCAAACAAACATTGTAGAGCGTTAAAAGACGAACATTTTACTTTTTTACTTTTTTTCTACGTAGTCTTGGGGGCGAGTTATCGCAAAAAGAAAAAAAATCGGCGCAGCGTTCAAAAATGTTTTACAAATTTTATGACTTGTCTTTTGGGGTCCAATTTAGGTTCAAGGGTTAAATAATAATAAAAATCGAGTTAAGTGATCAGAAAAACCCCAGAAATTCACTTTTTGGGCTATTGGTTCGCTACATTTTATACCAGATCTACTTTTGCGTAATTTATTGAGTTGATGGAAAATTTTTGAACGCCGCGTCGCTTGTTTTCTTTTTGCGATAACTCGCCTCCAAGACCACGTAGAAAAAAAGTAAAAAAAGTAAAATGTTCGTCTTTTAACGCTCTACAATGTTTGTTTGAACCAATTTTTCGAATTTTTCACTGTAGCTGAGCTATGCTTGGGGGAAAACGCGACTTTTTCTACGGAGGGTCCACCTCCCTACTCTGAGATGAGGGGTCGGCTATACATTTTTCTTGTTCTACATAGTAATGGGATATACTATGCAAAAAAACCGCTTCCAAAAGTCGATCAATCCGATTTTTGATAATTATTTCTGATAATAGGGAATTTTCAAAATTGATTTTTTTCTGAAAACCCCAACTCCCTTCCATGACGTCCTAGGAAAAAACTGTAAATAACAAAATTATTTGTTTTTTAATTCTCTACAACTTTTGTTTCAACTTATTTTTCGTAAATGCGTAATTTCGAAAGTTATGGCCGAAAAACCAAAATTTGAACCCCCTCACCCCCCAAAAAGGGGTCAAAATATTCACCAATTTTAGGGAAGTTCGGGAATATTGAAATAGATGTCTTACTGAGCTTATATACGAAACTTCCCCTTTCTGCTAATTTTTTTTGGGTCAAAACCTAAAAAGCCTGTATTAGTAGTAGATGCTTTCTCGAGGAAAGTTTAGAAATACAGGCATTAAACAGAGGTCAATTTTTAGTGACTTGCCCCCTTTTTTCCAGCTTGGTCACTAAGAGTCACTTTTTTTGTTCAAAAGTCACTTTTTTCAAAAATCCAAAAGAAGGTATCCAAAAAAGTGCTGTTTTGATCATTTTTTCATAAACTTTTCAAAAAATTTCGCCCTCATACCTTACATATTTTTATATTCATAAGTTTTTTGCTGATCGTACCTAATTTACAAAAAAATTGATATTTGAATGTGCATGTCTTGGTTCATTAAATTATAAAATTTTCTGGAAAATCGCCGCATTAAACTTAGAGGTAATTGAGGTAATTTATACTCTTTTTTTTCTACAGAATTCATTTAAACTCCAATTTTTTTTTGGTACCGTATTTTTTAATAGGTAAGCTATGATGAGAAAAGAATGTCGCGATGTTATTGACCACGATGTTGGAAATAAGAAAGAGGGAATAGAAGAGAATTTGAAATTATTGGTCACATTTTAGAAAATCTCAATGAGGGAAAAGTGTTGAATTTTCATTTTTTTGAAGGCCTTTTTTCCCTAAAATTTTCACCCTTGCTTCGGTCGGGCTCAACTCATTGGTAAATAAATATATCTTGAAAAATAATTGATATTTTACTCCATAGATTTTGTATTTACTGGGGCAAGCTGGAAATTGCAATCGCTTGCGTGCAATTCATAAATTTGAGATCCATATTTTTTTATTTTTTGGAATAGGGGAGAGAAGCAATCAATTTTGAAGAAATTTTTCAATTTTTGGCTCGGAAAATCCGGATTTTCATCCGTATGATTTGGTCAACAACCTGTCTTGTCATAATTTGTTCTAAAAAAAGTTGTTAAATACCATGCATTTTAAATAATTCCTCTGCACAATTTCGAGTTGTAAGTACATTACTCGAAAAAATTACCCCCTCCCCTTCCCTCGTGCTTTATAAATATCATGAAGTAAAAAGTCTAAAAATGCCGAAAAATTGGTCAAAAAAATTAATTTTTTGGGATTACTTTTGAGAAAAAATTGAAAAAATCACTTTTTGCCCGATAAAAAGTCACTGCAGTCACTATTTTTCCCCAAAAAGGCTCTGGTGCAATAAGGGGGTCATTTGGCCTCAAGTGGAACTTTGTAAAAATTCTTATGCCATTCGATTTGGATTGGTAAAAGATGATTTTAGAGCGCATGAGCGAATTTTTATCTCACCCCTGGGGGGCTGGGGGCCCAAAATACGCGATTTTCAAGCTAAAACCTTTTAAAAATTCTATCTCCGCGAGTTTTCAACAGATTTTTTTCAAACTTGGCACATAGGTAGAGGTACTGGAGGGGAGTGCTCTGAAATTTTTTCAGATTTTTCCGACTACTTTAATGACCTTGAATTTGACTTTGAAAATTTCAAATCGCCCTGGGAAGCACAGCCTTGGTGCTGTCTCAAAAATTTTTTCGAAATAAAATTTCTTAATGTATTTTACACTCCTGAGAATTTTTTCAGATTTTTTCAGTTGGTGGAAATTGGTCAAACATTCAAAAAACTGGTGTAATTCATCATTTTTGTTGCTTAAAATCATTTTTTTTCATCAATTTTTCATTTTTTAGTTTCCTGCTAAAAATATTATTATTTACTCGCCGTGTCCCATTTCGACCTTTATTCATTAATTTCTTACAACTACAATGATGTTTTGAGCGAATTTAATGCTTACGCCATTGCAGTAGTCCAATGTAGTCCCTGCGGTTAGCTCAGGCATACTGCACTTTTTGAACTCGAGTTGAAACGTGGTTTTTATATTAGTGTGTGACCCATAAGGAAATTTTTAAGAAGTAAAGTCATTAAAAATTTCTCTTATGGGGTGAGCGTGAGGGAGTTTTAGGAGAGGGGTAACCCCGATTTTTCCACAAACAAGGGTCGGGGTAAGCTTGGTGTCATTTTCATATAATTCGACCCTCTTGAACTTTGATCTGCGATTAGTTTTCCGACCAAAAGCGTAGAACTCGCTTAATCGTACAATTTGTGTCGCGAAAAGTGGCCGATTTTTAGAAAAAAAAAAGGTAAAATTGCGATTGTTTTCATTAGAATTTGAAACCAGTTTTTAATAGAATCTAAACCTTCTGAATTCGAATTTGTTATTGGTTTCCAGATAGAAAGTGAAATACCTTCTTGATTGTCGATTTTTGGTGGCGAAAAAGAGCAGATTTTCGCTAAAACCGACTCGAATTCGCAATTCCCTATTTTCTCAACCAAATATGTACCTGGAACTAATCCTTTTTTCAGAACTACACGAAATTGCCATTTTCAATTTTCTCAAACCGATCCAAGGCTTCTTAAAGTAAGTAGTTATTCAAGAAAAAAGTAACTCAACTCCCTGACGCAGCATGTGACTAAAAATTTTTGAGCATTTTCAATTCTTCAATTACTACTTTCTTGAGTTTAAACGAGATTGGAGCATTTTTTTGGTATACCTAAACATTGGCTCGTGAATGCAGCAATTTCCACGAAAGCGGCATGAGAAGCCTCGGATCGGTTTGAAAAAATTGAAAACGGCAATTTCGTGTAGTTCTGAAAAAAGGATTAGTTCCAGGTACATATTTGGTTGAGAAAATGAGAAATTGCGAATTCGAGTTGATTTTAGCGAAAATCTGCTGTTTTTCGCCACCAAAAATCGACAATCAAGAAGGTATTTCACTTTCTATCTAGAAACCAATAATAAGCAATAACAAATTCGAATTCAGAGGGTTTGGATTAAAGTTCAAGAGAGTCGAATTATATGAAAATGACACCCAGCTTACGAACCCCGACCCTTGTTTCATGTTTGTGGAAAAATCGGGGTTACCCCTCTCCTAAAACTCCCCCACGCTCACCCCATAAGAGAAATTTTTAATGACTTTACTTCTTAAAAATTTCCTTATGGGTCACACACTAATATAAAAACCACGTTTCAACTCGAGTTCAAAAAGTGCAGTATGCCTGAGCTAACCGCAGGGACTACATTGGACTACTGCAATGGCGTAAGCATTAAATTCGCTCAAAACATCATTGTAGTTGTAAGAAATTAATGAATAAAGGTCGAAATGCGACACGGCGAGTAAATAATAATATTTTTAGCAGGAAACTAAAAAATGAAAAATTGATGAAAAAAAATGATTTTAAGCAACAAAAATGATGAATTACACCAGTTTTTTGAATGTTTGACCAATTTCCACCAACTGAAAAAATCTGAAAAAATTCTCAGGAGTGTAAAATACATTAGGAAATTTTATTTCGAAAAAATTTTTGAGACAGCACCAAGGCTGTGCTTCCCAGGGCGATTTGAAATTTTCAAAGTCAAATTCAAGGTCATTAAAGTAGTCGGAAAAATCTGAAAAAATTTCAGAGCACTCCCCTCCAGTACCTCTACCTATGTGCCAAGTTTGAAAAAAATCTGTTGAAAACTCGCGGAGATAGAATTTTTAAAAGGTTTTAGCTTGAAAATCGCGTATTTTGGGTCCCCAGCCCCCCAGGGGTGAGATAAAAATTCGCTCATGCGCTCTAAAATCATCTTTTACCAATCCAAATCGAATGGCATAAGAATTTTTACAAAGTTCCACTTGAGGCCAAATGACCCCCTTATTGCACCAGAGCCTTTCAGTTTGATGGGTGGAAATGGAATTTTAAAGGTATTTCGAAGTCCCTGAATCTATTCCTGGGGTTATTTTAACCTTAAACCTAGACATGGGCCCAAATGGGCCAGAGGAAATTCAAGGTTAGAAAAAGTTTCGTTAATATTGAGCAGGGTATTGAAATCCATATTTTCAACCTTTTCCAGGTCCATTTTTAGGGTCTTTCTCTCAAAACAGGAGATAGCCAAAATTGAGGATTTTAAAAATTATAAAACGAGTTATCAAAATCCATGGTTTTTGATCTTTCGAGTTTATTTCCGGAGTCCTCCCCCTCCCAAAAAAAACTGAACGGACCCACGGGGATTGAGGTATAAGAGGACAAAATTGAAAAGTTTTTGAGGGTTTGATCCCTCCAGAATTCATTTCTGAGGTTATTTTGACCCTTAACCTGAAACTGAAACCTCAGGAGACTCTTAGGTGATGGGGCCCATTCTTCACTGGAATTATCCGATGTTGAGTGAATATTAAGTGACCAGGAACTTGGATCAAAACTTTAAAAAATGCCAAAATTGAAAAGTTTTCGAATGCTATATCAAAGGCATGTTTTTTGACCCTTTCCAGAATCCATTTCTGAGGTTATTTTGACCTCTAACCTGAAAAATCTCCGAGGTCTCTGAGGTGGGGAGAGTCTCACTCTTCGCTGGCATTATTCGATGTTGAGCGATGGATATCCATATCCACTGATCAGGGACTTCGATCAAAATTTTAAAAAATTGAAAACATCGAATCATTTTTTGTTAGTCAAAAATTTTTTCATCAAACTCAACCACTCCCAAAAAAATTGAAAATTTTATATGTTTCGATTGAAACGTTTTCAATGATACTGTATTTGGTTTAAATATGATTGCTACTCTCTCATTCTGAATCAGTGAAAAGTCACTGATAAGCAGTCAGAATTGGAGCATGGAAAAAAATCAGCAAAATTTACTGATTTTCAGCGAATTTCATAAATTTCACTGACTTTTCAGTGGATTTTCACCGATTTTCTAGTGATTTCTCTCACTGATTCGTTTTCATTGAAAATTTTTTCAATGATTTTCTCCTGTGCTGCAATTCTGACTGTTTCTTAGTGATTTTCAATAATTTTCGCTGATTTATAAATGAAAGAGTAGTTTCTAGAAAACCTGGAAAAATATGAGAATTTTTCAAAGTTGGAAAAATAGGAACTTCAAAATTTTCACTTTTTTTTGTGGATTTTTTTAGGCAACGTAACAATCAATAAACTACATTATTGAAAATGGTTTCCTTTCGTTGCTTTTAAAACTCACGATTTTCAGATCTAATAATGTTTAAAATGTGATTGATCGCCTTTTTGCGACAATTTATTTACCAATTAAATTGAAACAGACCAAGTGAACGGAAAGAGGAAAAGGGGAGGTGCAATAAAAGAGAGAGAGAGAGAAAAAACATTGACCCAAAACAGAAAAATACGTACATCCACCAAAACACTCGTTAAACTCGAGTAAATTTCTTTTACGAATTCAAAGTATTTATATGGCAACGTTTTACGCTCGACTGCACTATAAGTTGCATAATTAGTCGACTAAGGAGCAAGACGACGCGACGCCTGCGGAAAACACGATATGCAACTTATTTGACATTCGTGTATAATTCGCGTCGCCGCGAGCGTTGAGTTTTTGTGCTGTTTCCAATTTAGTGGTATTTTTATAGTTTCACGGTGGAAGAAATAGTTTCTTGGTTGTGAGAAATTCTACAATAATTTATTTCGTAATTACCTTCATTTTTTTTCCTAATGTTTTGAATAGAAATACTTCCGGTATTTTCTTCGAATAAGTTCGAAATTTTTCACAATTCTGGTTCGAAAAATGCGTAGGAATTCGGTAAAAACGGTTACGAAAAAAAAAACGAAAATAAAGGGGTAATCTGTATTAACATGGAAAGCAGCGAAACTCCAGCACGTCGGTTGAACAGAATTTCCAAATAAATCGCAATTGTGTTGCGAGTTTCTCGGCGAGTCGTAGGTAGAGGGTGCGAAATCACGCCGAATACGAAAATTCACCTCGCGGTTTACTTTCTCCCTGGCCACCTCAACCATCTACCTTCGTTACCGCACCCGATTGATGGGGTTTCTCGTATGTGTGTAGATTCGCAACATGCAGTGGCGCAAGATTCACAATGGGCAAACAAGCTGACGCTAATTTTTCGCTTAAATTTCGCTAACGTGGCTTTTAAAAGTTATCAAAAAGTTCTTCTATTGAGAATTTGTGGGGGGGGGGCTGCATTTTTTTTATACGAGATGGGAACTCGATTTCGTCGAAGGTAAAATAAAAATACCATTCCCTGAGGGGGGAGGGGGTAAAAATTGTTGTTGCGAATTGGCTCCATGTATGTGCGAAGTTGTGATAAATTCACCCCTTCATTCTTTTCTGAAAGCTCGTGGATTGGGAAAACTATACCTTTGTGGAATCTGGCTTCAAGATGAGTAAAAATTGATCCCTTATGAGAAGATTAAACGAATCAGAGAAGGAGAGCAGTAGAATGGAAAAAGTTTCAATTTAAACTTTTTTAATACCTCGAAACGTCTGGTGACGATGCTGGGAACCGATAAATACTAATTCGAGGATTTTACCGGAAAAAAATTAGACATCCGCCTAAAATTAGAGATTTCCCTGGAGGAATGGCAAAAAATTCAATGTTGGAGACAAATTTGAAAATTTTTGCTGAGATTAGTCGAGGGACAGATGCCGATGCCAGGAGCAGATTTGGAATTGCAAATCTTTCTTACACTCCGTTGATTTTGAAATTTTGGATTTTTTTCTGATATTTTTTATAAAATGAGTTTTAGCGGTTAATAAGACGCCAGTGTGAGGTGAAATTACAACGCATTTGTACAAAGTTTACGAGGCATCTACGTCGACTCGCGAGATACCTACGAAATATCTAATTACTTTCGAGATACGTATAACTCGTTCTCAGACGCCAACAAATTGGACTTTTTAAGCGAATTTCTAGCTCGTTCGCCGAGCTTAGCGGTGGAAATGGAAAAAGCGTCGGGGCCGGTGGCGCGGTGAATTGTAATGAGTGAAATTTTCAAAATGTGTAACTGGGTAAATGAAAATTACTTAATCTACTTTTCGTTTTGATGTATGTCTGTTTGCGCTTCGGTGTTATGAAACCGCCGCGAGTTAATTTAGGCTTGCTGATTGCACGTGTACAGGTATTTACCCACTACAATGGCGAGGCTCGCTCGCCTCCATAAAGTACGAGCTGTTTTACGCGAATAAATTACCGAGGGTTGTTTTTGCGAGAGCCGATGAAAATCGTCGAGGTTTGCGGCCGCGTAGCGTACGTGTCTGTGCTGAGCCGGCGAGAGAAAGAATGGCGGTTTGGAAAGCGGTCAAATGGGCGCGAATTTTTGTACGATAATTGTAAATTTTGAGGTTTTCATTGGATTTTTTCCGATTGTTTTTTTACAGAGCCAGAAATGCGAGATATGGGAGTCAAAGCGATGAACGAAGCTAATCAAGCGTTTAATAGTATTTATACCAAGATTTTCGTGGCCTTTGTTTCGATGATGTTATCCAATTTCTATATGTCAGGTAAATATAACGAGTAGTATGGTTTTCTCGATTTGATGGTAATACGTCGCTTTTCTACGAGATTGGGGTTCGATTGAATTTGAAAAAAAGGGAGAGAATAGGGATAAACGTATGTAGCGTTCTGTTTGCCAAAAATATCTCTCATCGGTATTTTTTTCAAATGAGATATCGGTCAAATGAATTGAAATATGACTTATTTGAAGTCCAAGGTCAACTGACCCTGTTTGAAGAGGGGTTCGAAATCAGTGATTTGAAATTAAGAGTCAATTTATCTGAAATATAAACGATTTAAATATAAAGATTAACTGACTCTGAATATGAGCGAATTTCTTTTCATCTTTGAAGGTCGCGTGACCTAAAATTAGGGTTATTTTAATTTTTAAGCTGACGTGGGTCATGTAATCTAGAACATGAGGCATTACAGCTTCAAGGTCAAGTAACTCCGCTTAAAGAAGGCTCTTTATACTTGAAATCAGTGAACTTAGGTTAAAGGTCACATGACCTTGAAGATAGATTTACAAATTTTAAAGTCAATTGAATTCGTTTAAATGCATATCCGTTGTATGCAAAATTAATGGGCCAAAGGTCACATGACCTGAAATATGGATTAAACCTTCAAGGTCAAGAATTTGTAGGAGGTTTCTTTTTTATTATCAAAGGTCATAACCTAAAATTTGGGTCATTTGATTTTCAAGGTCAACTAATGAGTTACATTAGGTATTAGAGGTCACATGATCTGGAACGGGGATCATTCAAACTTCAAGGTCATATAGAAAATCAGTTAATTGAGTCGAGTGTCGTATATGGGTCAACTAAATTATAATTACTCTTATTTTGAAGTAAATTTCTTACAATAAAAATATTAGGATAGAAAGCATATGACCTGAGAGATGAGTAATTCAAACCTCAAGGTCAAGTGACTTTTCAAAGCCAAATTTTCTTTCCCAAAATCAGTAATATGAGGATGAGATCAAAAGACCACAAAAACAGGTAATTTTCACTTTTGTGCTGAGCTGAGCTGAGCTGAACAGATTTTGTTCGTAGTACGTAGTGTAGTCCAGAAATTTATTGATCACTATGAAGTAAGGTCACGTGACCTGAACCGGAATCTGTTTGAATGTCTTCATTCAACCAGAAGTATGACATGAAATTGAAAATAATCACAACTTGACAAGCATACATATTATTATTTTTAAGAAGATAAAATAAAAACCATTTCCTAGAACTTTCAATGATTCTAAGTAAACTAGTAGTCTAGTACCTACTTGAGTTGAGTACAGATTCTTTCCAAGTTCTAATTTGGTTGTACTCCGAAGTAAAAAATGCAACCTTTTTTTTGAAGTTCTTTCTATTTCGAAATTAGATAAAATTCCTATTAAATCAAATCTGAAAAAATGTTATAAAATGACTGAAAGTTGCATATTGAGATGGCAAATTCCTGGGCAATGGGAAGAAATTTCTGGAATAGTTATTAAAACACTTCATGTGACGGCGAATTTTGACAATTTTAGGTAGGTGCCAGAGTCCTGCACGGTTCAGTGTTCCACGAATAATCGGATATTACGAATATAACCGGATAACCGGATATTCGGAAAAAATACCCGGTTATTTATTTACGAATACGATTGGTCGTGATCATTGTGACGTCCCTTTTCCGGTCAATTGACATCGCAGTCACTTGTCGTGTGGGTTAAATGTCATGTTCCCACTAATTTTGCTCCCTGCTGATAATGCATTCGGGCCCCCTTCGTGTAATGTTCGGGAAAGATCGGATATCCGGTTATTGCACAATCGAATACTCGTTAAAATCCGAGTATTTTTCCATACCCGGATATTCGGATATTTATGGAACACTGCACGGTATAGTTAAATACCTGGTATAACCGTACAACTAATCGGAAAATCTAACTAGTTACATTTTAACTAGTTAGACTTTTGATGCGCGCGCAACTGACGAATACAACTGTAGTTAACTATTATTCGGTGGTACGATCAACTAGGTAACTAGTTATTTGACCAGATACGTATTTGTGTACAGGCATGAGTCATACATCCCTTGAGAGACTTAAAAGATAAGGAAAGTGTATGGGGCGGCGCATGCGTATTTCATATGAAATCAAACTAACTAGTTGCCAACTAGTTGGCAACTAGTTAAAAATAACCACCCGGCAAACGAATAGTTACTTTTTGCTGAAACCGATTACCGTAGTAGTTAACTATTACGAAACGTAATCTAACTAGTTGGAATGAGTCATTAATCATATCGTCAATATAGTTGGCGAAAAAACTAACTAGTTACGATTTAACTATACCGTGCAGGACTCTGGTAGGTACCTAACGAAATTGTATTTCAATTTTTTAAAACAAGCTGGTAACTGTATTTCGGGGTCAAATGACCTAAATATGCAACTAAATGTAAATAAATTGATCTAAAACTACTACTCAGTTACTTGTTGCTGACCCTAGTTAGGTAATTAAACAGACAGCATGTGACTAGTCATCAGTTGTTATACCTTACCTACTTCACTAAACTTTTGTGATCTTGATATACATGCTATTCTTGAGGTTAGGTGACCTGTGACCTGAATAAGGTCAGTTAGCCTAAAATGAAGTTGAGTTATCTAAAATAAGGCTATACAGCTTAAAATGAAGTAAGATGATCCGAAATAAGGTCAGAAGACCCCAAACAGGTGATCTGAAATTAGGTCATCAGGTGACTTAATGGTCAGTTGACCTGAAATGAAATCAAATGATCTGAAGTAAGACTAGGTAGTTTAAATTGAGGTCAGATGACCTGAAATAAGGTCATATGACTCTAAACAGGTGATCTGAAATTAGGTCATTAGATCTAAAATGAAATCAAGTGATCTAAAGTAAGGCCACGTAGCTTAAAATAAGGTCAGATGACTTGAAATAAGGTCATATGGCCCTAAACAGGTGATTTGAAATTAGGTCATTAGGTGACTTGAAGGTCAGTTGATCTAAAATGAAATCAAGTGATCTGAAGTAAGGCTAGGCAGCCTAAAATAAGGCCGAGTGACCTGAAATAAGGTCAGATGACCCCAAACAGGTAATCTGAAATTAGGTAATTAGGTGACTTAATGGTCAGTTGACTTAAAATGAAATTAAGTGATCTAAAGTAAGGCTAGACAGCCTGAAATGAGGTCGAGTGACCTAAAATAAGGTCAGATGACCCCAAACATGTCACATAAATTTAGGTTAAATGACCCCAAACATGTGACTTGAAATTAGGTTAAATGAAATTTACCCTCAACTGAATCATTTGATCTGAAAGGTCATTTTATCTGACCTCATGTAGATGATGGCGAATTAAAATTTTAATCAATGACTAATTAGGCCATACTATATTGACCTTATTGTCAACTTCAGTTATAATCCTCATTAGCTGCGTAAAAACTAAAAAGTGACTACCTAGAGTTTGGATCATTTGACCTGAAACGAGGTCACTGACCTTGAAGATAAAATTGCAACATTTGCCTCGTTTTTAAATAATTGTCTCAAACTACTTGATGAATCACTAATAAGTGGTTATGTACCATAATTAGACGAAAATGAGGTCAAATTGAACTGACTGCAGGTCAAATGACCTTTGAAACATTATCATCAGACCGTTTGTGATTCTATTTTGTAGATAATATTTGATCATTAATTTAGTTGTCATAAAGAATCACACATACCACTTTAGCGTACTCCAAGTCATATGACCTTACTTCAGGTCATCTGACCTTTTAGCCAGAATTAATGACCTGAAACGAAATAACATTTTCATACTTTTGATCAAGATATACGAACTTGTTGCTTGATAGAATTTGGAGTCGATTGGCCTTATCAAATCAAAGTTGACCTTAAACTCAGAATTCCAATTGAACGGCTTTTGTGAGTTGATGTCCCAAAACTCATCAGATGGCTCGAATCAGGAACAATTGACATTATATATCCGATAATTTATTCAGCAGACAAATCAATTGCTCCAACTTAGGGTCAGGTGACCTCCATTTTTAAAATTCCGAAGCAGGGGGTCGACAGGTCACGTATTTCTTTTGGCCCCTGATGTACATTGTGTCTGAGTTTATACCACCTGCTGAGTCGTCATTTCGTAATGGCCCAGGGTTTATTCTACAGCTCCTTTGGGACCTTTTGTTACCCTGTTATTTTCCACCTGCCAGTGAATTTAGTCGTGAATATATGATTTGTGAGCCTGACTCCATTCCACGAAATATCGTCAACCTATAGCACTTTCTGGATTGCTTAGCTTACGTCAGTCTAGTTCTAACTCTCTTATAGTGAGGATACTTCGAACACCAAAACCTTATCGTTCCGGCTGTACTTTGAACCAAATCGCCTAAACTTTTGAAATTTTCAATAATTCGACCCCAAATCCGAAAATTTGATAAACTGGATTAATATCAGCTCAACTATGGACTAGCATTCAAACGACCACCGATGGCAAATTCTCTCTAAAAAAAACACCCTACCCTATCCAGCCAAAGACCCCCCACCATTAACCAAACGAGCAACCATCGTACGCGAATGAAATTTCAAAAGGGTTGAAAAAACCACCATCCGGAGTTAATTCAAAGCTCGTTGTTCATCGTACTTATAATACTTAATAACACTAATACACCGGCGGCGGGGAAAAGAAGAAAAACTAAAAAAAAAAAGTATTCACGTACGATATTATTTATTTAATCGTAATTACGAGACTGGCGAACCTTAAAGCCGAAAGATAACACACGAGTGTAGGACTCGAGGAGTAAGCACCTACACGTGCATATAGAAGGGCGGGCGGACCATAGAGGGGGGGGGGCAAAAAGTCAGCATACTCGCCGCGCGTCAAACGATAAACAGCTAAAAAGCACCGAAAGGGATCCGGTGTGGTAAAAGTTGCTTTCACGGGGGGACGGTCGCGGTCGGCGGGTCGAGGAACCCGAAGGGGCTGCGAGTCCGCGAAAAGCGACGTGTTACCGAGTAAAATAATTTATTATACATTTTATCGTAACGTTAATTTACGTCACGTTTACGTTTTATTTACAGGTTTATAAGATACTTGGGCGGCGTGTGGCGCTGGCGTGTACATGTGCGTCGTCTACATCGTGTACTTAGTTATAATATGTATATTATTACGTATGTGTACGTGTGTGTCCTTTGTCTGTATATAGAATAAGCGTATGTGTCTGTCTAATACCTTTTTACCTATGTACCTACCTATTTAATCTACGAACACGATTTGTAATTTCTCGTTCCCTCCAGTAATGTAAATACCCTTCCCGAACGCCGGAGATTATTTTCGATCGGAATCGCTGGCCGATGCTGAGACTTCCAACCGACGACAATCGCTTTAATTACTCCGGCGACAGAAACCTACGTCTTCGTGCAGATCGCGATCGAAACTCGGCTGATATTTGGAAATTCTCTAATTTCCTGTTATAGAAAATAACGTACCTATTTCGTACGATGATTTAATACGGTATCGTACGTACCGTACTGTACGTTCCGTCGAATGAGAATTATTCCGGCGTAATTCTCCGCAACAGCTGATTCAGCCTACCTCAGGGCTTGGTAAACTTGTTGCAAATGACAGCTGGCGTATTACGTGCGTTGAAAACTACCTCGGCAACTTTTCGATTCGAATAATTGGTTGAAAAATTTGCGAAAAAAAATTCTCGCTAATTTTCGCGAAAAAAATACATCCAGTTCGACTTTAGTTGGGCTTTTTCATCGCGCCACCGGCTCATTTCGAGTTATTTTTCAATAAAGTTGAAAGTTTATATCAAAGTTCCGTGTTTTTATTTATTTTTTTGTACGTTTGTTGGAAAAAAAAACGTCGAAAGGGTGTAGTTTGCGTACGCTCGGTCGATGAGAAAAAAAGCTACCGGCAAGTTCTCTCATTCGACGTCGTATTAACGTCAAAATTACGATTGTGATAATTTAGTTTTATAAGTATATTTAATCGAACGATTGACGAAGGTATACATTTTTTTTCGTGTGTACAATTTTACGTGTGTATAAGGTTTTTTTTTCATTTCCCTTTTTCTGATTTTTTTCCTAGCATTGTTTGTTTTTTTTCTGGGGCTTGAAAATTACAGCGTTGTTTTTTTTTACGTTGCGATTTGTATATTTTTTTGAGTTTCGTTTTTTTTTTCTTTGCTCGAACGTTGCAAAATGTTTGATTTGTACTAGTCATTGTAAATATGTAATATAATTGTTAGCGAGTTTAACTTGAATACGAACGCGAACCATTCCGATAGGATGTCCAGCAACGGGCGGACATCTGTACCGCATTTGTAATCTTCAACATTACGTATTTATAGTGGACGGGTACCATTTTTAAATGATTTTATTGCTTATGCTCGGATTCAGTGTATCTTGGCGTATTCCGATTGACAATCATGGTCATCCCGAGCCCTAGGATACGAGTACCGTCTGCAGAGAGGCCAGTGTAATTATTTATGTTTACCAAATTGTTGTTATGATCCGGTTGAAATATTACGCTGTACACGTATAATTTTACCTATTTATTTTGTAATTTGTATGTATTGTTTTTTTTTCTCGCCCTCCCTCCTCTTTCTAAATGTACGTTTTTAAAACTTTTGTAAATACTTGGATGAATTCTGTACTTTAACATTATTGTGCTTTCTGTGTTACTAAATAGTGACCCGTATACATAAACATTTTGTAGACCTAAAGTTTTATTTTTAGCAACGTTTGTATTACCGTAATATATAAAAATGATGAAGATGTTGCGATTTTATTGCCGAACTGGTCGTAGGTGATGGAGAATGGTGAATTGGCGATCTTCAATCGGTAGTAGTCGAGTGTATTGGGAGTTTAAAATAAGATTGCCAATGGAATGAATAAATTTTGTTCTACAGACTTTTCGCCTAATATCGAAAATGAAGGGGTTACGGGTCATTCAAAATATGTATTTTTTTTCATGTTAGGAAAAAATTCTGTAGAACAGAATTAGCTCATTTTTCAGCATACCATCCATTCCCTTGATAGTTTATTTTTTAGTATTTTTTTTGAACAAACATTTTTGCAGCCCCTTCAATTTTCAAGTTAGGCAAAAAGGCAAATAGGCAAAAAATGTAAATTTATTCAGTTTTCAAAGTACTGTCTATTCTCATAATTGAAAAAAATTACGTAATTTTTGAAAAACCAGCATTTTCCCTGCCCCGTCAATTTTCAAGATAGGCAACTTGTTCATCAACCTTTTTTTTTTAGTGCTACCAGGTTATTTGCAAAAATAAAGTATGGCAGACCACTCGCCAGACACCCTGTATTTTTAATGTATTATTTGTTGCCTACTCTGAAATTAATTTCTCATTTTTCAACAAAAATAACGCTGCAAAAAGTTGAAATCTAGGTTTTTCGATCTGAGGAATCCCCTGATTAGTTAATTTTTTTTAGAAGTTTTTGAACAAAATTTTTTGTAGCCCCCTCAATCTTCGAGCTATGCAAAAAGTCATAATGAAAATTTATTCAGTTTTCAAAGTGCTATCCATTTCTATGGTTGAAAAAAAAATTAACGTGATTTTTTGAAAAACAGCATTTGCACCTTCAATTTTCAAGATATGCAACCGTTCTCGAAATCCATAATTGCGAAAAATCATACCTCTAACACTACCTATATGCACAAATACGAAACTTTGTTCTGTTTTGAAAAACTCCGGTTGAAAATATTACGATATAAAATTCTACGCTTCTAACTCTATTTTTCTCGACCTCATTTTCAAAACATTTCATGATCAAACAGATAGATGGCGTTACTTGGACGATCATTTTTCAAAATTCAATTTTTAGGGTTCCCGGCCTTCCAAGGTCGTGGAGCCCTATTAAAAAATCACTCATTCATCATCATCGTCATCTTTGCGATTTTCATTCATTTTCATTAGATCGATTGAAGAGTCTTATTGGCTTATACCTCGATGACGTCAAGCTGCATCGTGTTAGTAAACCAATTAGAAGAGAGGAAATATAAATTACGGAAGTATATTTTTAATTTTTTATACATGGGACGGATAATTTTGTTTTGTGTGGAGTAGTAATTTCAACAATTTTTTTTTCAATTTAAAATTTTCCCGAAATGTTATGCAAATGCAATTTTGCGTTTTCTCCTTTTCTCAACATTTATTTTTTTCCAATTTAAATTATTTTTCTAAAAAATAAAAATTTTCGACCCAGAATTTTTGAAAGAAATTTTCCAAACTTGAATTTTTTGAAAAATTTTTTCAATTTGAAGACCAATGCCAATAACCCGAAAAAACCATATATGTGAAGAAATGGGAGTATGGGACCTAATTCATTTTCATCCCAAAAGCTTCATCAATATTAATTCGCACCTCCAGTGCAATAACAACACAACACATACATCTCAAAAAAAATGAACTTCTTTATTTTTGATGTAAATTGAAAACTGATCAAAGATGAGCACGTTTCAGGAAAAAATACGAAGGTCAAATTTTTTTGAGATGTGTTGTTTGCACTAGGGGTGCGAATTGGTCTTCACTTCATACATTCAAAAAAAATTTCAACTTCAAAATTTTTTCCGAATTTGTTGAATTTTGACAACTTTTTTAAAAATATTCAACATCAATGAAAATCAAAATTCCGGGGACCCTATTGCCAGGTCGCCTGCGACCCTGCTTGTTTTATTATAATCGTGCAATTCGTAATTTGATAGATGGCTCTGGATGTCATTTTTCATTTCTCAAAATGTGTTTTGAGTTGTCTATCGTAGTATTTACAGGAAAAATTTCAATTATTCTACAAATCGCTGTCAAAATGAAATTGATTGTTGTCAATGTCGCAATAAAGGTTTCTTGGTCCAAAGAATCCAATGGTAATATTAATTGGATGAATGATTGATATTTAACGTAGAAATTGAATTATTTCAAATTTGACAGAGTTAATTTTTTCATATTAGAAAAATAAATTTTATAAATTTTAATGTATCCTATTTTTGGGGGAAAAATTTCATAATTATTCAAAAATTGAAATTTTCCATTTTTATGGTTTCAAAAAAATAATTTGAACAATTTTTTTTTGAGTTCTCAGTAAATTTTTCTTACATTTTGAAAATATGTTTGAAAATTTCATGTTTTTACAATTTTTCAAGCACAAATTCTAGAAATAAATTTTATTAGATTATTCTTTCATTTGAACGTAGAACTTTCACAATTTTTCGACAAATATTAGTAAGTATTTAGATGCACAACTTCATCCATATTCCGTATCTGATCATTTATAGAACACCTGTTCATTCCGAAAACAATGGACAATATTATGAATTTATGGGTATTATTTGAATAGAATGAGCAATATTTTCGAGGGACATTTTCATAATTTTTTGTGAATGTGCTCTTTTCACAAAATATTTGTATTTTATGCACTCGGACCAAGTAAAGGAGCAGCAACAACAACGACAACAGCATCGATAATGATTAAAAAACAAATTTTTCAAAAAATATTAAAAATTTAACTTGGATATGCAAATTTTTAAAATTTAAACAGATTTTACTTCAATTTTTCCTTAAATTCATTTTTTTCTGTTCTGAAAATGAACGACGAAAAGTAAGAAAAAAATTACTCAAAACTTGAAGAAATTAGTTAAAATCAAAACAGCAGCTACAGAACACATCCAGATGATCATCCCCTCCCTGGACTCTGCTTAAAAAATAAAATACCCTCTCGATTCGTCGACTCGATAACTATCACTCAGGATATCTCGATATCTTATCAGCACTCGTGGTCCACTACATTGAGACCTCTGGACCCCCTGTATTTTGAAATCTAGTGAAGACTCAGCTCAGTTTATAATAGGCATTCATCAAGTGCAGTTCTAATTCAATTGATAACTGGATTTTTTCGAGTCTACTTGGTTCGGTTGATTAAATGAAGACCAGGGTAAAAACCGAGATGATTTGCTTTTTTAATTTCAATCGTGATGTGTTGTTTTGTGTTCGCTTTTTGAACCTAATGAACATAATTGATTCCGTGTCTTTTCTTTCTTTTTTTAGCAGTTTCATAACATGATTTTTTTCTATTTTTTTTGCACGATGTTACTTAAGAACGTAGGGGTAGATGTCCCAGTTTGCATCAGGTTAAGCTTTTTATCAATATAAAAACATGTGTAATTTTATTAAATGTTAGGTTTTGGATTTGGAAAAAATCTGATATTATTCAGAAAAGTATCTAGAATATGAATTTGATGTTGAATTCCATAAAAAAAATGAATGGAAAGTTTGTAGAAATGAATTTTGACAAAATTTCTTAGTTGTACCAGTTTGCATCAGCGATGTCCCACTTTGCATCATATCATGTCCTAGTTTGCATCATATTCAATTTTATGGCGTTTTTATTGCATTTATAGCTTTTTTTGGTTTCTGGACTAAAATAATAGTCACCAATATTACCTAGAGGATGTCAGAAGAAATTTTTCAAAAAGAAAATCAGACAGGACGTGAATTTGGGTGAGCCTTTTTTGGCCCCCGGAATCGCGGAGTGTTTTTTTTTTTTGTTTTCTACCGTATTAACGTGGTTCTTAGTCAAAGATGTCGTGTTTGCTCACACTGTTTTATTGTTTCTGCGTTTATTTTTTCCAAGTTAAATTTATTTTGGAAAAATTCTTTTCACATCTACAATTTTTTTAAGTGTATTTTTCCAAGTTTGATTTTTTCGGAAAAATTCTTTTTAAGTACATCTACATTTTTTTGCGTGAATTTTTCCAAGTTGATTTTTTTGGGAAAATTCTTTTACATGTATAATTTTTTACCTGTCGAAAAAAAAGTTCAACTTCAAAAAATTTACGTAAAAAAATTGTGCATGTAAGATTTTTTCAAAAAAATTCAACTTGGAAAAATTCACGTTAAAAAGCTGTTGATGTGAAAAATATTTTTCCAAAATGAATTTACGCGTAATTTGGAAAAAAACGCAGAAACAATAAAACAGTGTGAACAAACACATCTTTGACTAACAACTACGTTGAAAGTTAAAAAAATGAAAAAAACACACCCTTCACAACTCTGGAGACCGAAAGAGGCTCTCGTTGGGCACTGTAGGTAGTGTAGATATATTTTCAAAAAAAATTTAATCATTGAAATCATCATGATGCAAATTGGGCAGCTATTAATCCAGCCGCTGGACCAGTTTGCATCATCCTGATGCAAACTCGTACTCTAAGGACTAATCATGTTCCACTTTGCATCTTCGATCTTATTAATTAGGTGCTCAAAACATTTGATTATGAATAAAACGTGATCTGATTGTATTTACCTAGACGTAAAAATTCGAAGTTCATGAAAATAACTTGATTTTATAGTGAAAAGTGAGTTAAAAACATGCGCCGATCAACTATTGCTCGTAGTTACAAAATGTGATGAAACTTGAACCACTAGGGTAGGAAATTTCAAAAAGTAGTTTTAGTGGATATTTTCTTCCGTGATTAACATAGTCTGGCGTCATTTTATAAAAGAGACTCTAAAATTCAGTTTAAAATTTTTTCCAGAACAAAAATGCATAAGGTTTCCTTATTTTTTGCTTGAAAAGTCAAAACTGATGCAAACTGGGACTATGATGCAAACAGGGACAGCTACCCCTAGAAATTTCTAATAAAATTGAAGTTGATAATTTATTATTTTTCAACTTCCAAATGCACGATTATTTTTTGAAAGTTTTAATACCTAGGTATCAGTACCTACTAATTTTTAACAGACAGTAAAAAAATAAAAATTATGTACACCTTTGAATGTATGTTTGCATTGATAGTTATTTATTTATTGAAGGTTTTGTGACACAATTTTTGACAATGTTTCCTAATTGATAAATAATTTGAACAAAAGTAATGAAAAAATTTTAGATTAATTTATTTATTGGCCCCTTAATGGGAGCAAGATCCGGGTCTTGCTTCAACTCCTAGTCGCACGTCCACGTCGTGGGGGCTGGGACCTCGCCGGAATTGGGTCCGGCGTGCTAACGCGACAGGGGGGCGTATCAGGAAGATTCTCTGATTCGCTGTTTTTCGAAATTTGAATTTTTTTTCGATTTTGGGGGAGGCAACAAAATTCTAATTTTGGTTTTGGGCTAAATTGGTAATACAGGTAAGTTGAGTTAAAAGTCGACTCCTGCAGGGTCACCCTAATACTTGTATCGGGTTACCCTGCATGAATCGGTTCAGTGGGTGAATTGTGTAACGTCATCGGTGCCCACTGCGGTCCAGTCGAAGCGCAGGGCTCACCGATGTGGATGCCTTTGCCGGTGCATTTTTCTCTCACTGGATTGGGGCTTTGCCTCTTGGTAGCTGTAGGACTTTCTTATGACCTGCGTAATGCGCGAAATCTTGTGGCTTTGCTGAGGATCGTTGATCTCCATATCTACCTCTGCAAATCCGGGGTGGAGGGCATTACGTGGCTCGTTGGGCAATCAGGTGTCTGGTCTTTTTATCAGCTTTGAGCAAAACCTGAAGATGGTTCGACCCGGACGGTCATTTTAGTACCGTAAAAATATCACTTTTTACTGAAAAAATGAAGAAAGTGAAAGTTCGAAAATAGAAAGTGAAAGTCATTTTTTTAAGATACTAAAAAGACCGTCCGGGTCGGACCATCTTCAGGTTTTGCTCAACGCTGATAAAAAGACCAGACACCTGATTGCGCAACGAGCCACGTAATGCCCTCCATACCGGATTTGCAAAGGTAGATATGGGGATCAATGATCCTCAGCAAAGCCAAAGGATTTCGCGCATTACGCAGGTCATAAGAAAGTCCTACAGCTACCATTGAGGAAAAGCCCTGATCCAGCGAGAGAAAAATGCACCGGCAAAGGCATCCACATCGGTGAACCCTTCATTTGGACTGCACTGAAGTGGGCACCGATGACGTTACATAATTCACTCACCTGACCGATTCATGCAGGGTAACTCGATACCAAGTATTAGGGTGACCCTGCATGAGTCGACTTTTAACACAACTTACCTGTATTACCAATTTAGCCCAGAACCAAAATCAGAATTTTGTTGCCTCCCAAAAAATCGAAAAAAATTCAAATTTCGAAAACCAGCGAGTCAGGGAATTTCCCTGATACGCCCCCCTGTCGCGTTAGCACGCCGGATCCAATTCCGGCGAGGTCCCAGCCCCCACGACGTGGACGTGCGACTAGGAGTTGAAGCAAGATCCGGATCTTGCTCCCTTTTAGGGGCTATTTAAAAATTCAGTTGGAATTTACCTCAAGATGTGATCATCCTTGAATGAAGATTGCTGTTTCGAGAAATTTTCGGTATCGATGAATTCCCTGTAAACATATAAAAACAATTTTAAGTGTTAATTAAGTATTAAAAAATATGAATATTTATGCAATTATATACCAATGTGTGAAAAGAAATAATAAATAAATATTTACCATCGGAATTTACTCTTTTTTCTCTGTTCTAGGTATTAATTATAGGTAATTACTTGTGCAGATAGCGTTTTTATAGCTAAATACGCAGAAAAGGAGTCGAATACGACTAATTCGAGGTCGCTGATTCCGAATCCGGTGTCCATTCCCGGCGCTGCGCTGGGCTTTAGCTTCGGAGATATTACCCATATTTATCTCGAAAATGCTCTTTATGGCGAATCGATCTAAGATGGGTGAAAATTAATGTCATATTTGTAATTAGCGACCTCAAATTAGTCGAAAATGACCGTATTTTTTAGTGTTTCGTCCCCTAATTGCCCTAAAATCACATTTTTCAGGTGAAAATAGACCATATCTCCGAAACAAAGGCCTGGTACAGGAAATGGACGCCGGATTCAGAATCAGCGACCTCGAATTAGTTATATTCGACTCCTATTTTGGATATTTTCCACTTTAAAAGCAGTTAAAATGATTAAGTAGGTATATTTTCAAAATAAATAGGTTGAAAAGTTGTTGTTTTGTGGGAGCTCAAACATGCTATGAATACCTACATTTTGCGAAAACGATAATTTATGCCATTTTTATAGCTAAATACGCAGAAAAGGAGTCGAATACGACTAATTCGAGGTCGCTGATTCCGAATCCGGTGTCCATTTATGGCGTCAGGCCTTCGTTTTCGAGATATTACCCATTTTTACCTCAAAATTTACCTTTATGGCGAATCGTTCGTAGACGGATAAAAATTAGTGTCAAATTTGTAATCATCGACCTCAAATTAGTCGAAAACGACGTTATTTTTGAGTATTTCGTGCTTTAATTCCCCGATAATTGCATTTTTCAGGTGAAGATACTTTTTTTAACCCCAAGTCACCGATTAATGTTTTTTATGAAAACCGCTAAAAACCGCAACTATGGTAAAAATCCAAAAACCGAAACCGTAACCATTTGCTTGAATTTTTGGAGTTTTTAAGAGCCGAACTGGAACGAAATCGTAATAAATCTTTCAGAGAAACCCTTTAAAACCGAAACCATAAATAAACAAAATAAAGGTTTCCATCCATGCTAACTATTTTATGAAGCTTTTAAAATAAGGGGCACAGATTAATGGTTAGCTTAGCTTCAGGGTGGCGAAGATCTTAATCCGCCTCTGACTGAAACTAAAAAGTTTTGAGAACTGAAACTAGAACTAATATCATTTCAGTTTTCCATCACTGAAACCAGTCATAAGCAAGGAAGAGAGAAATAAATAACGAAAGTCCATTTGTACTCGCAGGAGAGACGATTTTCTATGGTGTGAAATATTTATTATTTTTTTCCCGAAATTCAAATTCAGTTGAATTTCGAAATTTTTTCCAATTTCAAATTTTCTCAACAGTTTGTTCATTTTCGCATTTATTTTTCCAACATTTTTGCAGATTTCAAATTTTTTCAAGATTTCCAACCTACAATTTTCTCGAAAATCAAACATTTTTCCAGTTTTGAATTTTTTGAAAATTCTTTCCAACTTGAAGACCAATCAATTGGATTAATATTAATTAAGCATATAAATCCACACTCCACGTCCACAGTACGAAACAAAATCGTCTTTCCCATGAGCATTAAATTCGCTGCTGCTACTTCCTACTTCTGAATTACTTATTCCGGGAACCCTCTTGCCAGGTCCCCCGGATCTCGCTTGTTTTTGAAAATCATCGAAAATCGAAAAAAAGCATGAACTAACCCCTTCTCATTTTTTTGGGCCAAAAAAGTTTTTGTTCTCGATCGACGTGCGAGGTGTCTAGGATGGGGTATTTGGACAAGGCGAATTCAATGGTGGCGTTAGTTTTTCCCAATCGGTCGCCGTTTTCGAGAAAATGGCCATTTTTGAGGCCAATTTTGGCCAAATTCAAAAGCGTTTTGAAAACTCGCGAAAGGTGTCGTTTTCGACTAATTCGGGGTCGCTGATTACGGATCTGAGGTCCGTATGGCGCGACAGCTACTCGTTTGCCCGGAAATCGCATCTTGGAGGCGAAAAACGCCCCATAACTCCCGGAGGCGGGTCCAGCGCCAAAAATGGACACCGGATTTTGAATCAGCTACCTCGAATTAGTCGAAAACGACACATATCTCGATTTTTTTGAAAATCATCGAAAATCGAAAAAAAAACATGAACTAACCCCTTCTCATTTTTTTGGGCCAAAAAAGTTTTTGTTCCCGATCGACGTGCGAGGTGTCTAGGATGGGGTATTTGGACACGGCGAATTCAATGGTGGCGTTAGTTTTTCCCAATCGGTCGCCGTTTTCGAGAAAATGGCCATTTTTGAGACCAATTTTGGCCAAATTCAAAAGCGTCTTGAAAACTCGCGAAAGGTGTGTTTTTCGACTAATTCGGAGTCGCTGATTACTTTTGTTAAAGAAGAAAAAAGATCAGCAAGATATTCTTTCTAAATAATTTTTGATTAGAATAATTAATATCTCCTGCAAAAATTATGATAGATAACTTGATACGCATTTTAAAATTGAAAATCATACACGTAAAGAATGGCATGGCCAATTTTCGACTGTTATTCAAGTTGACTATCGCATATAATAAAAGGCATTTTCGATGTGTACTTAATGAAAAAATTATTCATTTTTTTCGTGTAATATGTCATTGTCATTGATATGTATTCATCATTTTTGTTATTCAAATTGCCTATTGCATGTAATAAAAGGCATTTTCAATGTGTAATGAAATAATTACAATTTTTCAAGCATATCATTATTGTTATTAAAGTTGCCTATCGCATGGAATAAACGGCAATTTTGATACGCAATAAAATAATTATCCATTTTCTGCATATGTCATATTTGTTATTCAAGTTGCCTATCGCTTGTAATAAAGGCATTTTCGATGTGTAATGAAATAATTACAATTCTTGTTATTCAAGTTGCCGAGCGTACGTAATGAACGGCATCTTCGATGAATAATGATCTATTTACCATTTCTGTTCTTCAAGTTGCCTATCGCATATAAAAAATAGACTTTTCTGATGTGCGAAGAAATAATAACACATTTCGCTGTTTTCTTCGGTTCGCCATTATGAGTGAGACGTATTCGTATTGAAAACTTACCCTTTGAACTGTTTTACAGCTGAAAGTACTGAAAATATCTCAAATTTGACATAATCCATCAGCAATTTGCCAGAATTGGAATTTCAAGTCATATTATAGAATTATACCAAGATTCGGCACCGGATTCAAAGGTATTCAAAAAGAGGTAATTTTCATCTGATTTAAAATTTTGAATTCATTGATTACTAAATTTGAGCCAACTTTTAGTCAATTGTTGCTTTATTGTAAACAAAAAACGAATTTTATTTTACCAATTCGGCATTTCATATCAAGAACACATCGCAAACACCAGAAAATACACATCAAATGTGGAATCGGCGACCTACTATTATTCGTGAACCCTATCTTTACAACTGCGGATCAAAATCCATTCGATGATCATAGTAAAATAACACAAACCAAAACCAAACTTCTAATTCGTTGACACGGCGGCAAAAAAAAAGAGTACATAAACTATTCTCTAAATTTTAACCGATCTGGGTTAAAAAAAACACTGCCGGCCGCTCGACAGTGAAAAAAACCTTGATCGGTTATCACAATTACACAAGTACTAATATAAATAATACATGTAAATATACCCAGGGGTCCCACCAACATGCCTACTTTGACAAACCCACAGGCATCGGCTACCTATACATCGACGTATGATTCAAAAATCACCTGAGCCAATCACCACCATAATACGGAAGTTGATAGATCTACCAAACTACATAGCTTTTTGACCAAAAAAAAAAGAAGTGAAAACCCACTAAAAAACAGATCACTTTTTTCGTCACAAATCTAAAAAATACCCAATTTTACCCCAAAAAAATCCCAAATTTCAACCCACATATGAAACACCAAAAATGACCTGATTTTCAAAATTTCCATCAAAATTTGAAAAATCAAAGAAGGCTTCCTTCGCACTACTTGCCCAACCATATAGACAAACCGTTGCAGCGGCCAGCATTACACCTTTAATTACAACAAAGGCCGCACAAGAAACTCTGATCAACACACCCACTTGCTCGTTTCATTTGCCTGGGATGTTGACGAATTCAACAATGAGGCTACTTCACACCACCGTCACTACCATGTTGCGATGAGACTCTAACAGACTGCAACATTAGACTTGGGGCGGCCTATAATACGATTACTCGAGATTATACGACGCACCCCAGGCAGGCCTGGTCGCCAAGGGCGTGCGGATGAGACTGATGAACCCATGCTCTGACAATGTAGGCTGTTCGACTGGTCCCCTTCATTGGTTTACCGCCTTACATCCAACTTGATGGCAGGCCCTGAACTCACCCAACCCATCAAACATTTCTGTCGATGGCCGTACCATCAGGCTTCGCGAGCGGCTCGGCGTTCAAAATACGGGGGTCTAGGTGCCAAACGATTCCGGAATCCCACGCACACCCTGTATACACCGGATTTTTGTTACTCTCGAAAGAGTAACTCCATTAAGACGTGGTCAGTGCGTTCGGAGGTGTGAGCAAACCGGCTACCGAAGCGTATCGTACAACAACGTCAAACGATAGACCCAGACATTCGCAGGGGATTCCTTGTCTCCCCAATGCACCGTCGCTCGATGCACCAGGTTGCAGACCCGCGATTTCTGAAATCTCTGATCTGCGAATAGCACTGCCTATTAATCCAAAATACAACTTTCCTAATGAAAGTTGTCAACTTTTGTTGGGAGAAAAGCTGAAGCCAAGAGATGAAATCAATTAAATTTTGCATTACCAGTCCCTATAGATCTGGTAAAGTTGGACAGACAAGACAGACCTAACCAATTGAATAAACCAAAGCCTACTGTCCTCACACAATAAATCGCGCATTTCCAACCTTCAAACTTTCGACCAGCGATTCGAACGACCTTCAATCATAATTAATCCATGCAATGCTGACCACCCCTCAATACCCTTCGCTAAATGCGACCCTGGCATGCCGCGCGACCCGAGCCAAAGAAGAGTTTCCTCGTTCAAAGGTATCTCGGTACGATCGCACCAGGCATCGTAAAGAACTCCGGGCCTCTTCCGATGTCGTGAGGTTTCCAGGTTCACACACATACCGACATCGGCGCGACGCCCTAAATTTAGCTCCTCAATACCCTTCGCTAAATACGACCCTGGCATGCCGCGCAACCCGAGCCAAAGAAGAGTTTCCTCGTTCAAAGGTATCTCGGTACGATCGCACCAGGCATCGTAAAGAACTCCGGGCCTCTTCCGATGTCGTGAGGTTTCCAGGTTCACACACATACCGACATCGGCGCGACGCCTAAATTTTTATCCCATCCCCCAGCTCACGCATACTTCAACTGACCGCAGAACATACCCTCCGTGACATGCCAAAAAAAATCCCTCCAAAATTCAACGGCACTGTCGCCTTACACCTACATAAAATTCCTCAAACACTTGCATCAATCAACTGCATTATAATGGCGATTAGAACAGGCGACCTCGAATTATAACGCTCGATAGAGAACCTATTTCCCTTCGAACAAAATTAGTACCCGGCCGAAAAATAATATCCCAATTTAAATAAAGCATCTGGAGACGGAGGGGAGCTTATCTTAAAATCAACAATAAGTACATTACGTTTACATTCAACACATAAAATACAAGACATGATTATATGAAATACTTAAAAAAAAATCTTGAGGTGTTCCGTTGGCAATCCGGAGCTGTAAAATGATTAAAAAATCGTGAGATTTTGCAAATTATCGAAAACATGAACAATGCATTCTCTACGTTAATAAAAAATATTCGTAAAATAAAAACATTAGAATAATATTCAAAATGAATCAATTCTCGTCATCCCATTGCACTACATATTCAAATTCAAAAGTTCATAAAATGTGGAAACATCGGAAACGACACCCACAAGATTTTTATATCTAAAAGCAAGAAAAATGTGAAAGGAAACGCAAGATTACCAATTTTCTGCAGTCAAAGCAGACGCAGAGAGGGGATACAAATACAACCAATCAAATTCAGAAAATCGCAGGGTTTCAAAAAAAGAGCACAAAATTTCAAATTGTTACCTAGGTTGACCTAGTTCAATTAAAAAATTGAAAAACACAAATAGTCCAGTCATTTTAGGTGATGACCCCCCCAAAATGACGATTAGTTCACTGAACCTTCAAACATGCCCTCTGATTCCTCCACCCTCGAGTATTTGCCAAAAATCATTTCCTAGTCCCATGCAAAATAAACCGAGAAAAGTTACCCATTAAATTAGATAGGTACCGTGAAAGTGAAAAAAAAATTATCAAAACGTACCCCCAAACAAATCAAAAGTAGGTATTTCCAAACCTAACCGTTTTTTTCCTACAAGCGAGCGAAGTACCAAAATTAAAAAACCGAAATGAAATTACGAAAAATTTGGCACAGCAGACAATAAAAATAGCATAAATCTCGTAAATAGTCTTACCTAAACACTAAAAATACTCAATATTTTTCTCGAATACGTTGAATTCTTGCGACGAAGCCTGAAAACTGCAAACTAAGATGAGTCGTGCCGTTGAACATGTTGCTGGTACCGATCGAAGCATCTACAATTCATACTCAATATTTTCCTTGAATACGTTGAATTCTCTCGAAAACTGCCAACTAAGGTGAGTCGTGCCGTTGAACATATTGCTGGTACCGATCGAAGCATCTGCAATTCAAAATACACACGTGAAAATTTGTCATTTTCTTAATCTCAAATCTGCACACGCGAATTGAACAAGATTGAAAAAAAAACACTCAAATTGTGATTGTGAATCAATTTCGAATTACTAGAAGATGAAAAAAAACACTTACGTAGCGAACAAATAGGTAAAATTCCAACGCCATGGATTATTGTAGGCCTATTCAGTATCCAAGAGGTTCATTTTACACGATATCCGGTACATTTGATTCCACACGTAAATTATCCAAAAATTTCTCTCCCAAGACTGAATTATCTATCGAAAATTGAATCGAATTAAAATCACACAAAATAAGGTAATTCTACGACCGAAATTTAATTAGGCAAGAACGTTCTAATCTTGATTTCGGAAAAAGTAACGTAAATAGGTCCAGATGCGAAAGATTGAAAGCCACGACATGAAACATCTACATTTAATGACATAAGAAGTGATTCTCGGTTTACTTACATAGAATACGTCAAATTCGTCGTCGGAATCAGCATCACAGTTGAATTATTCCAACAACAGGATCGATTTGATTTCGCAATGTTCCATCTCCATCAAACAATTTCGGGTATCTAAGCGGAGCGATACCATAAGCACTTCACAATCTCTGCCATGGTCAGTAGCGTACTTAAAACTGGCAGGCATTCGGTACCAAGTAAGCTGCGACAAAACCTGAAAAAACACCAATCCACATGAGTAAATTGTCAAGGAATCGAACACACAGATACAGAATACCATTCCGTTGCTAAATGCCAACATCATTCAAAGATGGAAAAAATTCACCAACTAACTGATCAATGTCGAATAAAAAACGTTACATGATATACTTTGAAACCAATCACAAAGAAGGTAAAAATATTGGTAGTTGAGATACGAAACGCGATACGACAAAAGAAATATTAAAATAACTTACATGACAGCACTCGTAGTCGAATCACAATGGTAATTTCATTCTCGAACCATTCGAACAACAAATTTTCGGCATTCGATGTGGCTTCACGTACGTAATTTGAGCGATTAACATTTCACAATCATTCTGTCATGTCATGGTCGGTCAAAATGCGGAATTTGAAAATCTGTAAAAACACAAATATACGTACGTAAGTTGCTATCCAACAAATTCAACACAGAACACTAACAATGCACAGTTATGGACACAGAATCGAAAAATTCCAACAACAAAATTTGTAATAGCCTAATGTGAACAATAAAACTTGATGAATCGAACTGGAAAAATGATTTCCGACGTACCTATACTTCACTTTTGATAACTCTGCCTCACTACAGAACACATTACGTCATCAAGATTGTGTAGGTAAGGAGCGTCATCACAAAGAAGCAAGCAACTCAACGGCAAGAATAAATGCATTGAAAGAAATATTTGATTTGTGAACTTACTCTTGTTTGATTTCCAGCGATATTTTTCAAACCAGGATGGATACAATCACATATCAACAAGCATATGCCGGCTAATAAGCCCATTTTCGTTCGAAATGTACAATTCGGTTATAGGCTCACGTAAGTATTATACTGTGAAAAAAAAAAGTTCGACGTCAATACAAGACACATAATTTACTCGGTATTACACTAGATCAGAATTTTAAATATGTAATAGGTAAATAAGAAAGAAAGAAAATTACACAAAAGATATAGGCATACCGGTATTAGGCAACCATGTAGATGATTCAATTTGGAAAAAAATGCGGCCGGAATTCGGCGAATTAGTAGCATTGTAGAAATTGAGCATAAATGTCGCATCGGAATTTAATTTTAACCACAAATCCGGCCACTTGGTCAGTTATAGACTCCCAAATAAAAATTATGAACACGTTTTTTCCAAACAGGCTGTTGCTTTTATATTCGAATTTCGAACTACCCAAGCTTTAAGCACTGAATTATTTAACCGGCGATGACCGAATTATTGAACAAAAATGTATCTAATATGAGTAATATAGAATAAAATTAAAAGCCGCCAGCAAGTAGGTGCCTAAGTGCATCGGCAATACTTGGAATTTTCATACAGAATGAGACATAGCTTAAATAACCCGACGAAACGCAAATAAACGAATTTAGAAAATGACTACAACGAATCTAAACGAAAAATTAAATTAAAATAGAGAAAAAATTTAATAATTACCTTAATTTCGATCTTAAAATCCAAAACCGACGCCAACGAGATGTGAAACACGCAAGAAATGGAAAAGAAATGACTAATAAAATGCCAAAATGGTCGCTGATGAAAAAGCCGAATTAAAATAATTTCACAGATCAACAGGTAGAAATGTGAAGAAAAAGGGATGATGTCATAATTCATCCCCTCCCGGAAAGGATACATCAATTTATCGATCAAATATCGCATTTCCTTTCATCTGATTGGTTGTTTACATTTTCTCTTGCCTACTTCTATTACCTACTTATTGTTTTTTCAATATTATTATATTATGATTCAATTTTTTTTTTTAATTTCTATCATTTTATTAAATTGAATTAATTAAATTCTTTTATGACTCTTTTTTTGAGAAATTAAAACAATAAATAATCAATATTTCAATTGAAAAAATCAATTAATAAAAATAATGATCAGATTATCAGATATTGAAAAATCACGATAAATGCTACACGTCATTGAACCGAAAAATTCATTCGGAATCTCGGAACAACTTTTTTTGTGTCTTCATTCTGAAGGCTGGCAAGACTTTTTCCGTTGAATTTTAAATAATTTATTTTGAATTTGAAAACAACTTCGAAAACGTGAAACTTAATTGAAATCGATCATTAAATTAATTTTATCTCATAACTTTCCGTTTTTAATTACCTCAATAGACCGTTAAATGCCACCGTATTTAAAAATAGCTATAGTTTTGTGTCGATTTAACCAACCGTAATCCTCCGAGAGCTTCCAAGAAATTGAAGTATTATCAAAGTACGTACACTACATCGCTATTTTACTAGAGAATTCAAGAAATAATACTATAGTAATCATAATTTCAGAATAACTAGGACTCAAACCGAACCATGGCAGATTCGCAATCTAATTTAATCGTCCAATTCGACGATCTAATGAGTTGTACTCGCGTATTATGGGAGAATTCGTCAACGGAGGAATTTCTCAAGTAACATCATCTTATCACTACTCTCATGTTATTTGTTGTATGAAATTAATCCGATATTTATTCGAACAGGTATATTATGCGGCAGGAAATATTACTCTCAAACTACGAAGAATTAAAAAACGAAAACCAACGTTTGAAAAATTCTTTAGACGAATCAGTTCGAAATACTTCGATTCTCGACTCGAAGCTGAAAAAAGCTCGTTATATGTTAGATGTTGAAAGAAAACAAGTTTTGAGGCTCGAAGGTGAACGAGACGCTATGGCCAGTGTATTAGACGAAGTACGTCGCATTCTATGCAACGATTCTCGTTGTAAACTACCAGAAGAAACGAAAAATAGACTAACGGTGATAACGTCTAACAACGGATTCACCAAATCGGGTAGTCGTTTTAGCAGTCAGACCGATTTAGAATCATCTGACATTAGTATAACCAGATCCGAGGATGATTTGGACGAATCTAGACCTCAAACGCAAAGAAGTAAACGTAAACTTACCTCTGTCGTTGAAGAACCGTACTCGATGCCGAAGAAAAGATCTTCCATCTATCCGCCGCTCGCACCATTAGCTTCACAAACTGAATCCCTAGAATCGACGGAATCCGAACGCGAAGTCGTATTCGAATCAAAAACCGGCCAGTTTACAATCTTCGATCGTATTATTACTCGAACCCATCGTTTCGAGAACTGCTCGATTAAAATGGGAGCCGAATGTTTAACCTGCGGTAAAAAAATCCGATTGAGAGCTGCTTTGAAATGTGGCATATGTAGTTCGATTTCGCATCTCGAATGTCTAAACGTCGCGCCGTTACCGTGTGTTCCGATGGGTCCTCCAACGAAATCCGGCGTTATTGGAAATATAGCTGATTATAGTCCGCCTTCGCCACCGTTCATACCAGGAATTGTGAGCCATTGCATTTACGAAGTAGAACGCCGCGGTCTGCAAGAAAAAGGCATTTACAGGTATCGTTAGTATTTATTACTCCGAAAATATTTGACCTTAAACTAATCATCTTATCATTTTTCACAGAGTATCCGGCGATCACAGAGAAGTACATGAATTAAAAGAGAAATTCCTCAAATACAAAGCTGTACCGAATCTATCTAAAACCGAGATCAACTCAGTTTGCAGTTTCCTAAAAGAATTCCTGCGTAGTTTGAACGATCCGCTGATACCGAAAACGAAATGGGCCACTTTTGCTCAAACTATCTCCGATTCTGATAAAGTTACCAAGCTACGCGAAGCTGTTATCTCGCTTCCGCGAACAAATCGCGACACATTAGCTTTTCTTATTCTCCATTTACAAAAAGTTTCACAGACTCCAGCTTGTCACATGACCGTATATAACTTAGCTACGGTTTTCGGTCCTACTATCATCGGTTATTCGGATCCGGCCAATCCCTTAGCCGAAACTGAAATTACTAATAGAGTTATGGAAGAGTTAATTTCGTTGAATTCTGACTTCTGGAGTGGTTTTCTAGAAGACCCGATGCCTCCTCCGCCAACACCGGCTAGCGATACGCCTTCGAAAGAAGGGTTTAGCAAACTTTCTCGAAAATATTTCTCGCGTCGGTAATTTTTCCAGTAAAATTTACTCTATAATTGAATTATTCTGCGATTCAACTTTCAACCTTTTTATATATTTTCTCGATTGTATTAGTCCTACTTCCAAGATCTGTTTATACGTTAAGTATGTCTGCGTACGATTCAAATTTTCCATTTTTCCATTTATTGTTATATATTATTTCGATGTATTTTCTAAATTATTTTATTATCTTACCCAAGTTTTGTGATACTGTTTCGAGTTACGATTATGTGATTTCTTTCATTCTTAGTTAATTTTATTATCAAATTTTGTTTCCTGTGTGATGATTTTTACATCAAATATTCAGGTTTTTATATGTGTACTGTCGAAGTTTTCCCTGTTTCTTTTGTAACTTGATAATAATTTAGTACGATGTTACTCACCACCGATTATCTTTTTTATCTACTTAGGTACTTATACTTTTTATATTGTGATTGTATTTTAATTCAGTTCTGATTGCCATAATTTATTTGTAAACGCTGTTTTGTTAACATACTCGAATATACAATATTGTAACTTTGAAAATTCATCTTTCTGTATCAATTCTGGTAACATTGACTGCCTGTTGCTGATTTTGGGCTTTCATTGTAAATTGCATTTTTCGTTATTTCGATACAATTTTTTAATATGTTCAATTTACCATCCCAAAGTGAACGCTGCCAAGCTTACCAATTTTTTAATGAAAACAAATTTAATTATATGCTTTTTAGTTTTTATTCGATGCTCTTTTTACTCAAGAAATCTAGATCGTCTCTTTTAGCTTTCAAATTTTCATGCGTTGTAGTGATAAATTTGATATATATTTTTTTTTAGATTCGTTTTCTATTGATGAAAAGAGGCCATTACCCTATCAATAACTTGGAAAACATTTTAAACGCGGATTCCAGGAATATCAAGCAATCAAATCGTGGGATTTTTTTGTTTAATTTAAGTATAAATTTACATTCAGCTGTAGTTTTATTTCTGTAGTAAATATGGTTCTTATTTTTCAGGTACATCGAAAGACTCAGTACAGAATACAGATACTTGGTGATGATCTATCAGATGACTCAAGTTCAGACTCTGGAACATTTTCTCTGCTTTTTTCATGGTTTCAAGATACATTTTTCTATTGTCATATTGAGTACTCATCTTAATTTACGTTATTTTCATTATTTTCAATTTTTTACGTGATAAAATTACTGGAATTAAAATCGTTTTTTACGTAAAAATGATTGAACTGCTTATACGCAGCACTTCCTAAATTTTTGGTATAATTTTTTTTTTTAGATGACGATTTTTGAAGGAATTCGAAAAAGTGTCCAAGGTATTTTTTCCGAGTTTGATTTTTTAATACGAAGTGAATCAAAGTTCTTTGGTAAGTCTAAATAGTAAAGTATTTAGATTTATTGCTTGTATTTTATTTTTTAAAACTGATATTGTATGATTTTCATTGATTAATCTGTTTAACTGGTATTTGTCATTTATTTGTAGTTGTTTCAATGATTGGAAGACCTGTTTTCGTCCTTAGAACGATTTTTTTGTGTGTTTATTCATCACCATCTGATAAAGTATTTCATTTATCAAAAAATTGGTTGTTTTCGCAAGATGGATACTTCCGGTGATCGAAATAATCAAAAACATTGAAGTTCTGAACCTCAAAAATCTCATATCACCTACCTTCGATGATTCGCTAGCTGTTATTTACTAGAAAAAAGTCATCAGTACACTATTTTGGAATTGAATTGCTCAAAAATAATCGCATAACACTTCAGAACTTGATTTTGGACTCCGAAAATTCTAATTCGGGACCTGAAAGAGAATGATTTCGCCAATGAAACGTTTTTTCGATGTATTTCGTTCATTAACTTCTGGAAAAATACTCCAGTTATTCAAAAACTGGCCATTTTTGCAAAGCTGATCGCTCCGACAATCGAAATAACCAAAAAATTGAATTTCTGGACCTGAAAAACCTCACACAGGCACGTTAGACTATTAGAAAGCTGTTATTGACTCAAAAAATATCAGGCCTCCATTTTAAAACTAGATTGCTCAAAAATAGCCGTAAAATACTCCAGAACTTAATTATGGACTCTAATCATTCCAATTTGAATATTTTTTCATTCAAACAATTTCAAACTTTACACAAAACCATTTTTTTCACCATAAAACATCATTTTACTCGAAAAGTATTCACCCTGGGTCAAAATTCAAAAATGCTTTCACCATTGAATTCCGCGTATCAAAAAACATACCCGAAAACACCGACACGAGACCTCAATCACTCCTATTCCCAAGCTCATAAAAAGTTCTAAAACTTTTGGTATCTGGAGTTGGAGAACTCTGAACTCCTAATGTTTTTTATTTTCTTAGTGAAACTGACCATTTTAGCGTCAAAATTGGTTTTCATGGTGTCGAATGAGTTTCATATCTATGCATTCGCAGGCGCAAGATCCAACTTTTTAGAAAACTTGTTATTCTTGTAATTTTTAAGCTAAATGGTAATAAAAAGTGTCACTTATGACTAATTAAATATCGTGATTGCTAATTTTGTAATTATCTTTTCGCAGGGCTGTCGACTTTCCTAAATAAACCGCAAATCAAGTCTAAAATTGACGTTTTCTTGAAAATTTGAAAATTACTCTCTCTACTGAAGGAAATTAATGCCGGAAATGGAATCTACGAGTTCGAAAACATGCCCTGGGATGTTCCAATCACTTTTTTCGTTTGGTAAAAGGATTTTAAAAAATTCAAAAATAGAGTTGGAGACATCTCAATATCTCCTATTTTCCTAATGAAACTGGCGATTTTCAACTCGAAATTTCGCCGGAAATTATAGACGTCTATACCGAAATGGACTTCAAACGAGTCAAATATGTTGCATATCTGTACATTGGCAGGCGCAATTTGTTATTTCGCTATTTTTCAAGCTAAAAACGGTTCGAAGTGTCAAACTGACTGATTAAAGGCCGCTGATTAAAAATTTGTAATTTTTTCTTCTCGCAGGGTTGCCAACTTTCTGGAATCAATCGCGATTCAAGTCTAGAATCGACTTGCCCCAGATGGTTAAAGTTGTTGTGTTTTGTGTTGGTAGTTCTAGGTATGTACACTAAAACCTTGAAAGATCAAAAAGTTATTTCTCCTTGTTTTTAAATTTAAAAAAAAAAATTAAACTCATAATTTTCTAAATTTAATCACGTTCTTTTCAAATTTTTGTTTGCAATATCGGTACAGGCTTTTTAGGTTTAGAAAATCCGCCACAATTTTGATCCTTTTTTGCTTATGCTTGGGAATTTTTTAATCGCAGTTTTGGAAATAAAATTTTACGAAAAAAACAATGGTGTTATTTATTTTGGATTTAAAAAATCATTTCAACACCTTTTTTGTGTTTTATAAATAAAAAGCTCGAAAACTTCGAAGATCTGTGATTTAGAAACATATGGGAAAATTTTTCATTTCAATTCTTGAGAACTGGAGTGAAACCTGCTCTGTAGGCCTCAAATCCACATTTTGAAACAAACCAACATTTGCTGCACCTAATTTTAAGTCGTAGAAACGTTTTGTGCATATTAATTCGCTCTTCTGAAAAATTCCTTTGTTGAAAAAGGTTGGGAATCAATTCGTATATACCCCAGAAAAAAAGGGAGAATCAATTCGTACACACCATTGAAAAAAAGTGGGAATCAATTCAGACATTTCAAAAAAAAAAATGGGAATGAATTGGAGCCGTTTTCAAAGCTGGGAATCAACTCACTAACTCCCCTAAAATAGGGTATATGAGTAGTATACATGTCACTCTGGTGCACTTTTGGCCACGCCCCTTTGGTGGTAGGTAAAGTAGGCCAGTGGGTGTGGTCTATTTTTACCCCCACTCCTTGATGGGCGGAGCCGTGTTCTGGGTGCACCAGAGTGACATCCAATGAGTGGGTTATGGGACCCCCCTCCCCCCGATGGGCGGAGCCGTGTTCTGGGTGCACCAGAGTGACATCCAATGAGTGGGTTATGTGACACCCCCTCCCCCTCACTACCTCCTCCCCCTCATCGGCCCCTCACCACCACTACCCGCACTCCTTCCCCTCACTACCTCCTCCCCCGCCCCTCAACACCACTACCCGCACTCCTCCCCCTCACTACCTCCTCCCCATCCTCCTCCCCTCCCACTCCCGCCCTCACTCCCAGGTGCACCAGAGTGACACTGAATGAGAAGTTTATGTGACCCTCCCACCTCTCCCCCATCCTCATCCATCCCAAACGGTTGTGTTGGGAGACACACGTCCGTCTTGTAGGAGCTCCGGATGAATACTGACTGTACTCACACAGAGCAGTCCTACAAGTACATATTGTGAAGTGGTGGTGGGGGTAAAGCGTGCGCACATTACTCCCATCACTACTTCCTCCCACCGCTACCTTTAGAGCTGATGCATGTCAACCAACATACATCTGCTCACCACTACAACCACTCACACAAACCCAAAAAATATCCAGTCAAAAAATTTACAAGTCCCAAAAACGTGTTTTTGAAGCTTGTAAATTTTCCAACAAAAAATACCCTGCCACTTTATCCAGACTTGGGACTGGCTGTGTAGTTTTACTACACAGGTGTGGTTATATTTTTTGTTTTGTTTTTGGAAAATAAAAAATCTTCTTCGTTTTTTTTCCTTTTTTTATATTTTTTTATTTTTTTCTATTTTTTATTTTTTTATTTTTTATCAAAACAAAACAAAAAATACTTACAATATAAATTAAAAAATCATAAAACTTAAAAATTAAAAAATCACAAAATATCACAGAAAAAAACCCTTCCATAAAAATAAAAAAACCCTTCTTAAAATTAAAAAATTATGTTTACATAACCCCTCCAAGTTCCCTCTTTCTCAAACATTTAGCAAAATTTATTTTTTTATGGTTAACATCTGGCAAGTATTTTTCAATTTGTTTCAGCACGGGTGGGTGCTGGTGTGGTGCCCACCAGCTATTATCGTTCCGCCTGAAAAAATCAACTTGTATATTTCTACTTTAAATAAATAATTAAATAAATAAATGGAAAATACTTACACCTTGTAGAAATTTTCCAATGGTGTTTGGAAAACAACCTGAGGTGGAGGAGGTGGACCAGTATTAAATAATACTGATCCATCCTCGCACCCCATTCGCCGCATAGCTGCGTCTCTGTTAAACTCGCCGCTAGTCAGATCCACAACCGATACCAGTGTTGGCTCATCAAAGCCCATCTACAAACACACAATATTGAAATATTTCCCACCACAACACGTGCACCACAACACGTGCGCCCCACACACACACACACACACACACACACACACACACACACACACACACACACACACACACACACACACACACACACACACACACACACACACACACACACACACACACACACCACACACTACCTATCTATCTACCTACCTACCTACCTACCTATCTAGCCACCTACCTATCTAGCCACCTACCTATCTAACTATTTACCTATCTACGTACCATATAGGGTAACATTGCCCTAATGAATTCGATATCATCTCCAGCTTCCTCCTCCTCCTCACAAAATCCGATATGATACTCAGCAACAGGTTTGCTGAGACGTCTCCTAAAAAGGAAAAAAAAGATAGGTGGGTAAGCTCGTTTTTCATCTCCATGATTTCTTAATATTCCTACCTACCTACCTACATACCTACACACGTATACGTAATTTTCCGAAATA
Organism: Pseudococcus viburni; assembly: GCA_033439095.1. Classification (NCBI taxonomy): domain Eukaryota; kingdom Metazoa; phylum Arthropoda; class Insecta; order Hemiptera; family Pseudococcidae; genus Pseudococcus; species Pseudococcus viburni. The sequence continues at coordinate 466,009 of JAVBJF010000090.1, forward strand.
TCGTAATTTTGTATGTAGATAGGTATGTAGGAATATTAGAAATTTGTGAAGAAATTAATCATTTCTGAAAATTGTGCACGTACGTGTGTATACAGACAGGTCTAGGTAGGTACGCACATAATTTTGTATGTAGACTGGTATGTACCTAGGAATATTAGGAACAAATCACTTTTTCATCTTCATGAATTCCTAATATCCCAAACTACCAGCCTTCCTACCTATCTACGTACACACGTACGCGTGTAATTTTCAGAAATGATTAATTTCTTTACGAATTTACGAATTTCTAATATTCCTTCCTTCCTACCTACCTACCTACCTACCTACCTACCTACATACGTCCATATGTAGGTAGGTATGTAGAAATATTAGAAATTCGCGAAGAAAAATAATAGGTTGTTTTCCAAACACCATTCAAAAATTTCTACAAGGTGTAAGTATTTTCCATTTATTTATTTAATTATTTATTTAAAGTAGAAATATACAAGTTGATTTTTTCAGGCGGAACGATAATAGCTGGTGGGCACCACACCAGCACCCACTCGTGCTGAAACAAATTGAAAAATACTTGCCAGATGTTAACCATTAAAAAATAAATTTTGCTAAACGTTTGAGAAAGAGGGAACTTGGAGGGGTTATGTAAACATAATTTTTCAATTTTAAGAAGGGTTTTTTTATTTTTATGGAAGGTTTTTTTTCTGTGATATATTGTGATTTTTTTAAGAAGGGTTTTTTTATTTCTCATTTTTATATTTTTGTCATTTTATGATTTTTTATTCTAATTTTTATGGAAGGTTTTTTTTTCTGTGATATTTTGTGATTTTTTAATTTTAAATTTTTATGATTTTTTAATTTATATTGTAAATATTTTTTGTTTTGTTTTGATAAAAATAAAAAAAATAAAAAAAAATAAAAAAAATAAAAAAATAAAAAATAAAAAAATATAAAAAACGAAAAAAAACAAAGAAGATTTTTTATTTTCCAAAAACAAAACAAAAAATATAACCACACCTGTGTAGTAAAACTACACAGCCAGTCCCAAGTCTGGATAAAGTGGCAGGGTATTTTTTGTTGGAAAATTTACAAGCTTCAAAAACACGTTTTTGGGACTTGTAAATTTTTTGACTGGATATTTTTTGGGTTTGTGTGAGTGGTTGTAGTGGTGAGCAGATGTATGTTGGTTGACATGCATCAGCTCTAAAGGTAGCGGTGGGAGGAAGTAGTGATGGGAGTAATGTGCGCACGCTTTACCCCCACCACCACTTCACAATATGTACTTGTAGGACTGCTCTGTGTGAGTACAGTCAGTATTCATCCGGAGCTCCTACAAGACGGACGTGTGTCTCCCAACACAACCGTTTGGGATGGATGAGGATGGGGGAGAGGTGGGAGGGTCACATAAACTTCTCATTCGGTGTCACTCTGGTGCACCTGGGAGTTAGGGTGGGAGTGGGAGGGGAGGAGGATGGGGAGGAGGTAGTGAGGGGGAGGAGTGCGGGTAGTGGTGTTGAGGGGCTGAGGAGGGGGGAGGAGGTAGTGAGGGGGAGGGGGTGTCACATAACCCACTCATTGGATGTCACTCTGGTGCACCCAGAACACGGCTCCGCCCACCGGGGGGAGGGGGGTCCCATAACCCACTCATTGGATGTCACTCTGGTGCACCCAGAACACGGCTCCGCCCATCAAGGAGTGGGGGTAAAAATAGGCCACACCCACTGGCCTACTTTACCTACCACCAAAGGGGCGTGGCCAAAAGTGCACCAGAGTGACATGTATACTACTTATATGATATACCGAATTTCAGCTTATTTCGTTAATTACATCAAATTTTTATATTTTTCAGAGCAATAGGGCAATTTTGAAATTTTAAAAATTCCTCAAAATCCAAAAAATGAACTTTTACTCGAATTTTGGATATTGGGTTCTTTTATGATGTATTTCTGATTTATTTTTATTCCTGCTCAAAATTTTATTGCCGGTTGGGATACCTCCCTTGTAAGAAAATTTGAACCCAAAAACTTTCAAAGTAAAAAAATGAAAAAAATTGAAAAAATTCAATTTTCTTTTTCGAGCAAAAATGCTACATGTAAAATTGAACGATTCAGTCGTTCGGAAATTTTCAACTTCGGCACTCAAACCATATCCCAGAAGTACTTTCACCATAAAAAATTCAAAAACATCAAAAACATCTCAAAAATTCCCCAACTCCTAAAACCTTCCGGATCCTTCAGTCACCACTTAGATACCACACCGAAAAAAGGAAAACATATCCTGCAACATTTCTTTTCACCTCGTTCAGCTACAGTTCAAAATTTCCTTTCACGTTCGTCGTTCACGTACATAAATTTTCTTATATGCAACAATCGAAGCGGAATTTTCGATAAAGAAAATTTTTAGTATTCTCCAACGACGAAAAGTTAATCAGATAAAAGCCTATATAAACGTGGCTCGGCGAATAAAGGATGCTTTACATAAATCGTCAAAGTGTTGCATCGCAATTTACCCCGAAACCCGGATCGGGAGTGAGTCTGGGGCGCGGGGCAGGGCTGCCAGCATGGTCTAATAGCGAGAATGAATTCAATACCGTACATGAGACGCAGATGTACGTATACTCATGTATATTTTATGGGCGGAAATTTCGCGTTCATATGAGTTGGTAATCTCTGGCACTTTGGAAATGAAAAATTTATCGCCGGATCGGTTTAGTATTGCAATGAAGTACGTAGAAATCACTCGAGGAATTTTTTTCCCATTTTCCAGGGTGCTCCTTCGGATATCTTCCATCGACCATGTGTACCAGCGGCAATTCTTCAGGGGGTGATTTGATTTCGGTATTTTTACACGTACTGGTAACGTGCGTGCGAAACTATCTTCATTTTACGAGGCCTTAATTCGTCCTTGAAATATTTTCGAAATGTTGGCCTTTTTCAAACTCCAAATACTACAGAATTTCCCTCAAGAGTTAACGTTTTCGCGAGCTAGATGGCGACACTCGTTGAATAAAAATTACAATCAATAAGGGTGTATAAAGGTCAAGTTTCCCGTGCAGTCAACGAAACAAGAAACAAACTTAGTCCACCTAACTTCACGTTCAATCAGTTTACCAAAATCTCGCATTCGAACATGTCTGAAATTTAGTTCTCGTACTGTGGTGTTTTTCCTTTTTTTTTTTTTATTTCGCGCTGTACTACTCGTACACTTCACTGTAACTATTTCGTGGAAGGTTTCGCGTATACCATTTTCTCAACGTTCAACATGCTGACAACAACAAATGTGGTGAGTTTGTTTTGGTAATTTTTAGGTCAATAAGGGTACATCGTCGTAGCCTTACCTACGTTGATTTTTTCTCACCCTTCGTCCCTCCCTGTTGGCAAAAAAATACAAACAGTTCGTTGATCTTTTTTTTTTCACCATTTGCCATTCGCCCGCGATTTTTATCAGTACACAGGTCAACAATATAACCGAGAATTACCCACGAATGTTCATCGATCGTCGAGCATTAAGTTGGAAATATTTTACACTCGTGCCAGGTTAATTCGTCCAGTACGACGGTTTAATACGATAAAAATTCCTCGAATTGCATCGCCCAGCTATAAATTCCGTGTGTTATGATTATCGTATAGCCCCTTCATTCGCTGCATAGGCAAATAATCGTACACGGAGGTTGGAAAACTCGCTTGGGCCGTTCGATCCGAACTATATCGAGTGATATATCATTTTCTAGGTTATCGAGGTCGCCCAGTTCAAATTTCCAGTTCATTTTTACCTACGAAAATGTTCCGGGTCAAGAAATCGATCGTGCTTGGAAACTACACCGCTGCTACTCCGAACCCTTCGGAAAAATGGGGTTTTGTCCAAAACTGGTGATCCATCATTAAGAATAAATCAGATAACCGAAATTTCGCATTTTTCACGCCGAGTTGTATTTTAATTCTACGCGGCGTTTTCCAAGTGGGAAGGGGGGGGGGAAGAAAAACAACAATAACGGCCAAAAGTATACTTGTGTCGAGAAAGTGCAAGTTATATCTTTTTATAGTATAACAACTAGGTTACGCATTTGTGCGCGCTGCGTTATACTATCAACATTTTTGACTGTTCTTTTTACAATAGAAACGGATAAAAGCTGCGAGGTTTTTTTCTCTCCTTCGCCGTCTTCTTTTTTTTTTCTTCAAAAAGACATAACCTACTGAAAGCGAATTTACAAGTTCGTAAGATGAAATACGATAAAAGGAAAAACAATTCCGTTGGGATCTTATTATTAGAAACCATTAAGCCTTTCGTAAAGTAAATTATCAACCTACAAAAGGCCATAATACCGTGTTTTATTTCTGCGCCGGCCAGAAATTGCTTTTTAATTCGATAGCTGCAATTTACCATACAAAAGCGTGATTACGGTTTTTTCATCACTGTGCATACAGTTTTGCAAATTAAATAACCGATCGTTGACCGACCAATCCTTTAGGAATTTTTCCAACTAGACTGAATTTTCTCCAGAGTGTTTTGTTTCCTCGTCAAAATTTACCGTAATAAAGATCAGGGCCGTTGAATTGAGAAAGTTTAATTTTGAGGTTTCAACACATATATCATTGTTGGTGTGTTTTTAAACGGAAAATTGATCTTATTTATGGAGGAAAAAATTGAGATTTTAGAAAATGGGGAGACAGATGATCCCAAAACCTCATTTTACTTATAAATTTAACGTTTCAGTTTCAATGAGTAGTAGTTGAGCAAAATTCTCGATATTTTCATAGGAAACTTTTTTTTAAAAACACGCTCTGCTACCATTTTTTGTTTCGAATTTTGATGTAAACGTGCATAGCAAGCTTATACGTTTCAAGGGAAACACCATTGAATCACAATGCAATAATAAGCTTTCAAATTTTGAAATTATTGAAATAATTTTGGCGAACGAGCGATTTCTCTGGTAGAAATTGGAAATTGAACCATGCTTTGCTACCATTTTTTGTCATTCGATGCAAAAATATCGAGTAAAATGCCATACGTGGTTTCTGGATCTGAAGATTTAACCACATTCCGGTTCCATTTTTTCTTATCAGTTACTCCAAGACTACGTTGATTTATTTAAGTAAATGCTAATTTTCTAGTGGTGTCTATTTTTTCGAATTTTTTTGCCTCTGGAGTGAGGAGTGAGTTTAATTGAATTTCCAACCACAAAAAATGAAGAAAGAGGGAAAAATTGAAATTGTTTAAAATGGTTGTAAGAGGGAATATGGGTTCAAAATTTTTGACTACGTATATTTCTAAGATTACTTTGACCCTAACTTAAAATTTAACCCTCAGGGTTGGAGAGGTAATCCCAAAATTGAATAATTCTGAACAGAATCGACTATCGAAGGTGTATTTTAATCTGTTTTTTCACCCTCCCCCCTCTCAATTCATGATCGATCAAAATCTGTCAGGAATGAAAAAAATCTGATTTGCTGTCCTTTGTTTATACCTAAGAATAATGACGTCAAATTTGAGTATTCCAATCCAAGCTGAACGCAATCAAAGTACACCTAAATTTCAGGGATGAAAAGTTAGCTTAAAGCTTAAAGCTGAAAGTCGATCAAATTTAGGTGACAAGCCGAAATCCAAAAGTTCAGAAGTTTTAAGAATAGCAATTTACATACAAGCCAGCCGAAAGCTTTTTCTTACAGCTTTATCTTTTAGGTAGATTTTTACTTGACAATTTAAAACCAACATGAAAAATTTTTCAACTGGAAAATTTGGAAAGTTTTTCTCTCGATTCTAAGAATATTTTCAACTCTTTAATTTCTTTTTCTCCAGATATTTTTTAACACTAAAAATTTTTTCCCAAAATATTTTCCAACTGTAAAATTTTTTCATCTAGAAAATAATTTTTATCAACTCTAAAATTTCATCCTACAATTTTTTTCTCAGGGTTAAAAATTTTTCAACTCTGTTTTTTTCAAAAATACATGTTTTTTAGCTCTTGAAATTTTTTCTCAAAATTTTAATTTCTGCAGCTCTTAAAATTTTTTGGGCTCAATTTTTTCTCAAATTATTTTTCAGCTTTAAAATTTTTAGAACCAAAAAATTATGAAAAAGTTTGGGTTAGAAAAACTTTTTAAGAAACTCGAGGTGAAAAAAAATCGAGAGAATTTCAAGTTTATAAAAAATTCAAAATCAAAGAATTGGATTTTACAGTTGATAAGTACTTAATTGAGATAAATATCAGTAAATGAAAAAATTTTAGAATCTTGTAAAAAAAAATTTTGAGGAAGAAATTTTAGTGGGGGAAAAATGTATTGAAGTTGAAAAAATTGAAATTTTCGGAAAATTTCGAAAGCTGAAAAAATTTAATTTTTGAGAAAATAGTGCAGACATGGACTGCGATTTTTATCATTGAGCTGTCTGGGTGTTATAAATCAGTTTATCATTTTAATTTTACTCTCATAAGTATACTTTTACATTTAATGGTCTTGAATGTTTTATTTTCGAAAAAAAAAGGTTATTGTGTTTTTGATATTCATTTTCTTCTCCTCTTCCCCCTCCTCCTCCTCCTCCCATGATTATCAGTAATATGTAAATTAAGTCATCTTCAATGCCTTACTCTGGTTCTCATGGAATTTTTTCGATCACGACCTGCTATGTTGCTGCCTGTAAAAACTTTTCGAAACGTTCCTGTGTTCTGGTAGCACAATATTGTAACCCTGTGGCACGATTCAATGTCAAAGACGTAAAGGATACGTAAAGATTTTTTTTACCACCACTCCACTTGAACTGGATCTGTAATTGCTCAAAGTGTGGTGCCTTACTATTTGGTATGCCTACGTAATGTGACTCCAATGATTTGAAATCGGAAAAATGTCGATTTCTGACCAATTTTGGATTTTTAGAACAAAGATGCATTAATTATTACCTATGTCTTTTAACTTTATTGCTCGAAAGACCTGATTCAAACTTGAATTTGGAAAATTTTCAGAGAAGAAATGACCTAATGAAAAAATCATTCTCATATTCGTGTTCAGCAGGTCAAAATACCCCGATTAATACTCTTTTCGCGATTATCTTGCTTAACGTCTCGAAATTCACTTTTTTCAGTTTTTTCGCCATGAAAAATCAGTAAAAAAAGTAGATTTTGGAACTGCAAGCAAAACTATTGCAAAAAGGGTGTTTATTGGAGTATTTTGACCCGCTGAATACGAATATAATTTAGCCATTTTTTCTGCATAAAACGCTCAAAATTTAAAAAACCTGCTAAAATTACAACATTTTTGCAAAGTTTTTTGCAATTTTCGGTCCTTAGTTCAGAGAAATGGCCAAAACCAAATACACAGCAAAATTCTACATAAAAAAACACATTTTTTAGTAATTTTTTCAGGGTGGTCGCTCTTCGCTCATATGGTGTTTTTTACGATTGAAAACTTTGAATAGCCGAAAACATGAAAAAGTGCACCAAAATTGTTCAAAAAATTATCATAAATACACCTCTACGAGATATAACTTTGTGCCACAGAACAAAAAATTTCGTTCATTTTTATGGAAATTAAAAATTCTTGAAAATAATGCAATAAAATGGCCATAACTTCGACAGAGAGGGGGGTTGGGGGTCAAAAAATTTTCTAGAATGTTTTTACAGTAAGGGGCACCATCTAATGGAGTTAAAGTGAAAATCGAAGCAGGGGCCAAATTCACCCCTTATCCGGCCATACCATAGAGTTCTTACTCTATGGCCATACCCTTTAGTTTTATTGTCGCGAAAAATCAGTGAAAAAAGTGAATTTTGAGATTCAAAGTAAAATGATCGTGAAAAGGGTATTTATCGGGGTATTTTGACCTGCTGAACACGAATACGGGATTGGTTTTTTCATTTGGTCATTTCTTTCCATATAAAATGATCAAAATTATAAAAATCTGCCAAAATGACAACATTTTTTACGGTTTTTCGCAATTTTTGGGCCTTGCGCCACCTCAATCGCCAAAACTGAATACGTGACGTGCATCTACGTCAAAAAACACGTTTTTAGGATATTTTCAAAAATTAGTCGAACTTCGCTGTTGAGCTCTTCTTTACAGTTGAAAATTTCAAATGGCCAAAACCTCATGAAGGAGTGCACCAAAATTAATGAAAAAATTATCGTAAATAGAACTATACGAGGTGTAACTTTGTGCCAAATAACAGAAAGTTTCATTCACTTCCGTTGGAATTAAAAATTCTTGAAAATAATGCAATAAAATGGCCATAGCCCCGAAAGGGAGAGGGTTGCGGGGCTAAAATTTTTCCTGAATTTTTTCATCAAAGTACACAATCTGGGGGATTAGATCGAAAATCGGGGCTGGGGCCAAAAACACCCCTTATCCGGCTATACCCTTTGTCAGGTGACTCATGCCCCCCTCCTGAAAATTGATTTTAATTATTTTTTTAACCATTAAAACGAATTAAAAATATCATTTCTCCACAAAAAAAACTGAACTCATAAACGAAAAATCGATAGTATATTAACACAGCATACTTACAAAAATGAATTCCTCTCCATTCGATATCGATATTAATTTCCTACCGAGCAACAGGAAGAAGATACAACACTAGGAAGTGAGAAAGCATTCTAAAAATACCTCAAACTTCCTCGAGTTATCTTTTCCTCCGCCGTTGGATACCGGAAAAAGATGAGAACGAGGTAGTGGCCCATTTAACAACGAACAGCGACGTTCATAAACAAAGCAAGACATTTTGTTGAACTACAAAGTGAAAACTGTTATCTCATAAATACCTAGTACCCCAATTTCACAACTTTTCTTCCTCCGGGACCAAACATTTATTGCGACAAGTATGTAAGGTAAAAAAAAAAAACACACGCAGACTTGGCCACCTCTCGTAGCATATTCTGTGAACTTTCCAGGCGCCACTATAACCATAAGTTCAACCGAGAATTAAATTTACCGTACGTAGGTATGCCATGCCACCAGTAACCCAGTTAATTACATATAATAAAAGATTACTTATGTAGATACCAGCGCGTAGAGATTTAACGGGGAAAAACTTGTAGAAATAGAATTACATTTAATAAAATACGCTGCGATTTGAAAAAAAAATCATGTAGAAGCCATAAACATTTTAATATAATCTACTTATCCATCCCGCAGAAGCCGATTTCCCAGCCGAGCTTTCCCAGCGTTAAATTCGTCTCGGCGCGAGATTCCGCGAGATTTAATATCGATAATGCGATTGGACGAGTAAAAAAGGTACTGCCGAATTCGTACATCGAACTTTCTTCGTTCGCTTTTCGGTTTTATTTTCGGCGCGTGGAATTCCATCGCGATGGATTTTCTAATTTTAGTAAAGGCGGTGGGAAATTTCTCAAGATTATCGCGTAGGCAAGTACTTTGATCGAGTTGGTGAATTCAAAGTCGTACAATTGACGCAAAAGTCAAGATTTCGGTACTTTTTACTCCGCTATTTTGGCAATTCGTTATAACTTTAACGATATTCCATTTTGCTTTCCTCGCTTCGTCGAGGAATAATTTGAATTTCTAAACGACGTTCCGCAGCACTTGTAGATTTTATGTCTTATTTCGGGGTTTGTTTGTTTTTTTGGCCCATTTTGTTGGGTAGGTACGTTAATCGATGGAAAATGATGGGCTTTTTTGTAACTTCATCGCGAATTATAAAGCTGCGTTCATTTTCGAATGAAAAACAGGCCCGAGGTGCGGAGGGGCGGTTTTCCGCCATTCTTAATTGAATTTCTACTTCGAGGTTTACCCGACGAGATTCGAAACGAAATCGAGTTTGTTAATTTTTTATATAGGTACTTGGTTATTTCGCGTTTCGACGTCGTCGAGCTTGTTTTTCTTTTTATCGAGTATATTTTTAAAACTGGAATATTTTTTAGTTTGTTTTCTCCAACTCGTGTTTTATTTGAAAATATATTTTTTGTATGCATTCCTTTTGTTATTTACCCCCTTTTCTTTTTGGATCAATTTAACCATCGGGGCTGATTTTAACGCATGCTATCGATATTTTAATTTTTTATGCGGAATTCCTGTTTACAACGCGAGAAATGAGTGATAGAATTTATTTTTAAAACGTATCAAAGTATCTACCTATGGAAAGGTATTCGTGAATATTTAATGACGACATAAATACATTCAGTCCTGATGATTCATAAATGTTGTAATTTTGTTTCATAAGCATACAAAGTTTCTTTCAAAATACGAAAGAAATCTCTATCTCTATCGCCACTGTAAATATATCCCTCAAATATTAAACTAGTCAATTTTTACCTATGCTATTAACCACTAGGACTATCAGAAACATTTCACAATCATCAAAAACGATTCTACCGTTTCATAAACTAAGTACACACTTTTCACTGAAATCAGTAATTCCGCGTTGCCAACCAAAATTTCGAAAATTCCTTAAAACAGCAAAAATCTTCTCGGTTAAAATTCCTTAAGAGGGTGCTCTACGCTTTGCGGGAATTAATTCTGGCCTATCTGAAACTTACAAGGCGCAAACTCGAATTTTCATTTTTTTGGATTATAAAGTGATAAAATGATGAAACAACGAACGAATATGATTTTAGAACGTAGAAAGAAGAAAATAAAAGCATTTGGAAGTTTCAATTGTCATTATAATTATTTTTATTGAACGTAGAAAAAATGTAAGATTTGATGACGGTTTTTACAAGAATTCTCTGGGACTACTGAATAAAATTTGTTGAAATTTTAATATGTTATATAAAAAAGCATTCCTGGCAGGCTAAAAGAGCCCTTTTTTTGATTTTGATTGAAAAAAAATTAAAATAGAAATATTTTTCGAAATTTTGAGAAAAATGGAAAAAGGGCTCTTTCAGCCTATCAGAAATGTTATTTTACACCACATATCCAAATTTCATCAAATTTGATTCAATAGTCCCCGAAAAATCTTGCAAAAACCGTCATCAAATCTTGCGTTTCTTTCAAGTTCAATAAAAATAATTATAATGGCAATTGAAACTTCCAAATGCTTTTATTTTCTTCTTTCTACGTTCTAAAATCATATTCGTTCGTTGTTTCATCATTTTATCACTTTATAATCCAAAAAAACGAAAATTCGAGTTTGCGCCTTGTAAGTTGCAGATAGGCCAGAATTAATTCCCGCAAAGCGTAGAGCACCCTCTTAAAAATCCCTTCAACTTTTTTTTCCCCAATGACGTCACTTATAACATTATTTTCCGTCTAATTTTGAAAAAATGAAATAAAAACGTAAAAATTCGATTTTTACTTGAAATTACATTTTTTTTAGAGATCTTCACAAATATTTACAAAGAAATTAGGCGAGTTGGTAGAGCACCATTTCGGATTGGGAGTGGTATAATTTGAATTTTGGAAATTTTTAGAGAATTGTTCCGTTTTTGGGCCAAAATTGGATAAAAATATTTAAAAATGGGGAATTTGACCTGAAAACGCGTATTTTTTGCTCATCTCATATTTTTTTCAAAATTTCTTTAAAATTTCTCAAAATGTAAAATTTAAAAAAAAATTCCTTCAAATTTTTGACGATCCTCAAAATTCCTCAACAAGTAGGCAACGCTGCCGTAACTTGATCAAATCCAGAATGCAAATTTAACTGCTTTCTACAAATGTAGCCGGTTAAGAGGATGATTTGGCCTTGGACACCGATTTTGACCGTTCCTACCTCAAAAGGGTCACCTACTCTGGCAAATAATCATTTGACACCAATTTTGGACCCGTAGCTCGAGTATTGGGGGAGGGGCAAAATGTGTTTTTTCTTTCATAATTTTCTCATTTTTCGCCAAACGGTGGAGGCAAATTAGCATCATTTGGAAGAAAAAACATTTTTGCCTAGCAGAGCTTTTATTTCGGAAAATTCTCGAGAATGGTCCCCTGAATAACCCCAAAGAGTTACCACCTTACAGACTTCAGGCCAACTTTTTTAGAGGGGGTTAACTCCTCAAAAAAACTGTTTTTTCACATTATCTCCTCGGGGGGTTGATTTTAGGATAAAAATAGCTCAGTACTTTTTTGTTCTACACTTAATTTCCAACATTTTTTGTATGAAAAATTTTTCAGTAGGACCGTAAGTAGAGGAGATAGAGAGTCCTGAAGGAAGGGAAGGAAGGGGGTTGGGGAAATATACTACATATTGTCAAAGATGTTTCTTGACTACATAATACTACTATTTTCATGCCAAAAACATACAGTTTAGTACGATTTCATATGTATTATCACGTTTTCACCAACCCCCTTCCTTCAGGGCTCTCTATCTCCTCTGCCTACGGCCCTACTGAAAAATTTTTCGTACAAAAAATGTTGGAAATTGAGTGTAAAACAAAAAAGTACTGAGCTATTTTTATCCTAAAATACCCTCGAGGAGAAAATGTGAAAAAACGGTTTTTGGAGGGGTTAACCCCTCTAAAAAAGTTGGCCTGAGGTGTGTGAGGTGGTAACTCGTTGGGGTTATTCAGGGGACCACTCTCGACAATTTTCCGAAATAAAAGCTTTGCTAGGCAAAAATGTTTTTTTATTTTCTAATTTACCTTCACTAAAATGTAGATAAAAATGTTGGCGTTTTTTAGATAGCTTCTAGAGGATAAAAGGAACCCTAATTTTTTTTCAAAATTTATGGATAAATTTTCGTCAAGTTACGTCCTTTTGAAAATTCTGAGCCCCTATTTTGTAATGAAGGGTCAAAGGTGCGATGAAATTTCTCCCCTCAAATTAAGTGCCATTTATCCATAAGTATGCAACAAATATTTTAAAAATTTTAAAATGGTGGAAGTTTGTCAAAAAAAATTAAAACTGACGTCCCGAGCAATAAAAAACATGTATTTATATCTATGTTGCATACATTACAGTAGCAACAAAAAAAAGTTCATCACATCATCACTAAACGTGAGATTTACGATGATATCTGACAATAAAATCGCCATAAAATCATAATCGAGGGACTCCATTTTAGGCACCCCCCTCGATTTTGAGTCAAGATAAGTTAAGTAATATGGGTGTCGATTTCTCATAAGTCGAACCTTCTTCATTTTCTATGTAACTAATTGTAATTATTTGGGCATAAAATTAATTTTTGAAATTTTGTCATGTTTTTTAATCCATTACTCGATTTTTTAAAAATGATCAAACACTTTTTTGAGTGAAACAAAAATTCACTACCATCAGGTCCAGAGCTACAGCAGTTCAAAATTTTGTGTAGTAATTTTCGGTTAGAATGCGACGTAAACAAATTTGAAAAAATTTCCATAAATTGCTGTCCGATTTCTGTTCCTCGTATGTACCTAATGTAGAAATTTTCAAAATTTTTAATTAGTTTGTAAAGAGCATTTTTAAAGCAAAAATCGTGATTTTTCGACACAGGGAGAGTTTTTCAGCTCCAACATTTTTTTGCACCTCAAAAAATACCATCAGAATCAGAGTCCTTTAATTTCGTTTTCATTGATCTTATCGAAGGAAACCTCGTTCAGCCAAAAAGAGGAAAAAATTGATTCATGCAGAAAACTTGCGAGATAAAATTTTTCCTCATCTTTCAGGTTATCACTATCACCGTGAAAAATACTAGAATCGCATATTGAATTCCTTTTTATCATTTTCATCGCAGACCTGTGGCCATTTCTTATAATTCGAAGGACATCTTTTTACTCTATCTTTACCGTTCTTTACGATTCGTTTGTTGGAGTTGATCCTTAGGACTTTGATACGTCGCACTGTGGTCCAGGAGACCCCTCAAAACGCGCGAAATGACGAAAAATAAATCTCAATTAAAGGAAACGTGAATAGTGTCAATGTGTTATGCATATATCCAGTGTCTAAGAACGAGCAACCGAATTACGTTACCCCCACTCCTGTACTTCTGAGCACGTGCGGAAGTTGGAGACTCACAGTCCATTATTTTGCTTGCACATATAAGGTACCTTCAAAGGTATCTAGTTCGCAGTAAAATCGATGGATTTTGGATTTTAATTAGTGAAAAATATGCATCAAAGTGAGTACTTTTCAGTGGCGTATTCAGTTTTGGGCTATCATGAGCCATAATTTAATTACGCTAAGTTTAAGATGCATGTATTTTTGGGATTTTTGCAATATAAATTAGAATAAAACTATGAGTGCCACGCCTCAGCACGCGAAATGTTATACGTTAAGTGGTAGTTTTAAGTGCCCCGAACACGATTTTCTCATTAGTTTTTGCGTCCGCTTGCGTCCCTGTTATTCATAAGCAAAAATGTGCATTTTTTTCGATGATTTTTTGTGTTTTTAGTGAGTTTTTTTCCATTATTGTCATTATACACATACCGGCATAATGAAAACAAAAGTGGATAAAAAATAGTGTACGTATAGTTTTTTTGCTCGTAGATTACGAATCTGACAAAAAAAATTTGATTCGGGGCAATGGGGAGGGGTAGGGAGGTGCTGAAATCGAAATTCACCTAAAATATTGTGTAATATATCGAAATCTAGGTTTTCAAGGTCGTAGATTAAGAATATGACGATAAAAATTTTTTTAGAGGTCATGGGAGGGGGTGGGGAGTGCTCAAATCAAAATTCACCATAATATCGAGTAGCATGTCGAAATCTAGGGTTTCGAGGTCGTAGGTTACGAATCCGACAAACATTTTTTGTGAAATTAAGAGGGAAAGGGTGGGGGTGCTAAAATTGGAGTTACTAAAATATCGTGTAGTAGAGCGAAACCTAAGGTATTTTTGCGATTTTAGTAATATAAATTAGACCAAAAGTATAAGTGTCACACCTCAGCACGAAAAATGTTATAGGTAAAGTGGTAGTTTCAAGTGCCCTGAACACGATTTTCCAAATAGTTTTTGCGTCCGTCTGCGTCAGTATGCATTATAAGCAAAAATATGCCTTTTTCAACGATTTTTTCCCATTTTTAGTAATTTTTTTCCAGCATTGTCATTATTTACAAACCCTTTACATTCCCGGCATGTAAATAATGACACTGACAGATTAAAAATAACACTAAAAACGGAAAATCATTGAAAAAGACACATTTTTGCTTATAATTCGCACGAACGCAGACAGACGCAAAAACTATTTGGAAAATCGTGTTCAGGGTACTTGAAACTACCACTTTACCTATAACATTTTTCGTGCTGAGGCGTGGCACTTATACATTTGGTCTAATTTATATTACTAAAATCGCAAAAATACCTTAGGTTTCGATCTACTACACGATATTTTAGTTCAACTCCAATTTTAGCACCCCCACCCTTTCCCCCTTACTTTCACAAAAAATGTTTGTCGGATTCGTAACCTACGACCTCGAAACCCTAGATTTCGACATGCTACTCGATATTATGGTGAATTTTGATTTGAGCACTCCCCACCCCCTCCCATGACCTCTAAAAAATTTTTTATCGTCATATTCTTAATCTACGACCTCGAAAACCTAGATTTCGATATATTACACAATATTTTAGGTGAATTTCGATTTCAGCACCTCCCTACCCCCTCCCCATTGCCCCGAATCAATTTTTTTCTGTCAGATTCGTAATCTACGACCAAAAAAACTATACGTACGCTATTTTTTACCCACTTTTATTGCTCTTTTTTTGTGATACTGAATTTCGCGCGTTTTGAGGGGTCTCCTGGACCACTGTGCGTCGTGTAATATTTGTGGAATCTAACCAATTTCTCTTCATTTGCTTTATTTCCTGCTTGTTTTCAAGCAATAGTATTTTTTTTTTAAGACAAACTCCGATTTTGATGTTGTTGATTCAAAGCTTTCAAAAGTATTGAATTGAAAGAATTATTCAAAATTTTTGTATAAGTTATGATAATTTATAAGATATTATTTCAGAACATTTTTGAATAGGTGCAATCAAAATTTTGAAGAAAATTTGTTCTGAATTTGAGCGATCGCAATGATTAAAATTTGGAAAATGTTCATACTTAAATGAAAAAAATGAATTTATAATGAGGTAACCAAAATTCATGATGGGGAGGGATTTTTTTTTGCTCAAGAAGTTCGATAAGGGGTAGAGTAGTTCACAAAAAAGAAAAGTATACCCTTTCACGTTTATTTTTACGTTTAGAATTTAGATATTATCATAAAAATTTTCAGAATTTTTTTCTGGTAACAAAATTACTTGGTTGATTAAAAATTTCATCTTCGAAATCGGCACTAAAAAATTTATCAGAATAATTGCACAGCTCTTACAGAAAAATTCAAAACATTTCATTTTGATATTTGAAATGAAAAATGTTGAAAAACAGGTCGGTATATCATATCACAATTCAGCTTACTTTGCCACGCAAATCGACTTTCTAGGTAAACTAAAGTCTTCTAAGAAAAGAAAACTATGAATGGAAACAAAATTGCGGAGCGTGAAATTTCCTTTCCGTATACAGCGAATTAGTGTTTCTCTCGGAGAACCTCCTTTTAAAATATTCAACACGAAAAATTAGGGCAGAATTTTCAAACTTTCATCCAAAAATATCTCAAAAAGTAAACCTTCTAGAGACATTTTAATCGCTTTGCACGGAAAGGAAAATTCCATGTTCTACAATTTTTTTATCATTCTCTTTTTTTTCCACGGGACGCTTCGTTCGTTTGTAAAATCGATATTTTGTTTAGACTGGAATTACTCTAACCAAATTAAAACAACTTTCAAAAATAAAAACCCTACGCAGGATACGTCTTTTCCACCTATAGTCTCATATAAACCAGCATAAATTTCATTACGGAACGAACCAAAATTAATTTTTCTCTCAGATAAAAATTAAAGTCAGCAAAAAAATTAATTAGAAAAAATGAAAAAATGGATTTCCACGAATGAAAAAGTCGATAAAAATAAAAATAATAAAAATTGCAAAAGTCAGTAAAATAAATCGAGAGACAATAATAAAAAAACCGACAAACATATAAATGATAAAATAATAAAAATGGTTTTTTTATGAATGGAAAATCCGGTAAAATCTAAAATAAAAATACGAGAAAGTTGGTAAAAAATAAAAAAAAAGTCACTATGAATGGAAAGGGGGAGGAAGTTTGAAATTTTTACCTCCTATGTTCTCCCATGTCACCAGGGGAGTCTAGGGAGGTTCAAATCGAAAAATTAAGTCCATTGCCCCTCCTCCCCCCCCTCCCCCATCCATAGGGGCATCTAGAAACGTTCAAATCGAAAAATCAAGGCCAAATTTGAAATCAGCAACCCAAATTACATATTAATATAATGCTGCTTTTCAAGTTATTACTCGAAATTAAAATTTTGACCTAATAACCAAGTTCAAAATTTTGGACCCCTATGCCCCTTCATGCCCATAGGGAAATCTAGGTGGATGAAGTCAAAAAACTAAGGTCAAATTTGAAATCAGAATATAATGGTATGCAATTTTTCAAGTTATTACCGAAATTGAAATTTTGACCTTCCCCTCCAAATCCTCTTCAGGCACCATTATGTCTCTAAGGACATCTAGGGGATTTTGAGTTTTCGACCACCATTATGCTCTTTAGGGACCGTGTTTTGAGCAAAGGAGGCGTCCCGAAAAAAAGTCAGAATTATAAATTGTAGAGAATCAAATTTGCTTTCGTTAATGAGTCATTAGATTTTTTTGAGGAGGCTTAGTTTTCAAGTTATTTGCGCTCAAAGTTCGAATAAACATTTTTAAAAAGCTGTTTACAAATTTTGAGCCCTCCGAGGGACGACACACCTCAACTGATTGAGCTGAAAATTTTACCGTAGGACCCCCTAATCTTCCCCTGTCTCTCCTTAAAATTTCAGCTCAATCGGTCGAGTGGTTTTGGAGAAATCAAAATTGAAAGAGTTCCGCTATTTTTATCTTTTTTATTCAAATTTTAATCCCCCCCCCCTCACCCCTCTGAAAAATACAAAAAGTCACATATCTCGAAAACGACTGAATGGATTTTAAAACCATTTGAAATCTCAAAGCTACATTACTATCCCTACATTTTGTGATATGTGTCCCCTTCTGAAAACTCACAGCTTTCGAGTTTAATCGCAGACAAAACAGGGACATAACGTATATATATGTATAAGGAAACTTCAGTCTCAACTCTCAACCATAGGTTAGAGTGACCCGAAAAATAAAAAATTTTGATTTTTGAAAATTTACCCTCTGCAAAAGTTGTTGGTTGGATAGACCAGAAAAATAAAATAAAACATTTCAAAATCGATTTATATCTTCTGATTGCGCAAGAGCTTTCAATTCTTCAAAAATTGCCAAAAATTCAAAATTTCTAAAGCATAAAAATTGAATAAAATTAATTTTAGAGCTTATTTAGTGACTATCTAGACCAAAAAGCATATTTCTTTTTGAAAAAAATCAGTGTTTTATAACTTTTTTCAATTTTTTTTCAGTGGTAAAAAAATAATATGAGAAATTAAAAAAAAAATAAAACTATAAAACTTTGGTTTTTTCAAAAAAGTTGTGCCTTTTGCTTTTAATAGTCCCTAAATAAGCTCTAAAATTGATTTACTTAATGAGTTTTGATTTCTTTTTTAATTTTTTGAAAATATTAAATTTTTGGCAATTTCTGAAGAATTGAAGGCTCTTGCGCGATCGAAAGATATGAATCGATTTTGAATTTAAAAAAAAATTCTAATCCCTTCAGCCAACAACTTTTGCATGGGGTAACTTTTCAAAAATCAAAATTTTTGGGTTTTCGGCCCACCCTACCATAGGTCTTATCGTGTTCAGGAATTCCGAAAACGTAAAAAAAATTTGGTCCTGACCCCTGCAACTATGATACCTTAAACAATTTAACACTCGACTTTTCCTTAATGGAAAAATCGTTTATGTTTCAGAATGCAGCTCAGTGTTGTTTTTAAACTGAAAAAATCAAGTTCTAGTATGAAAAAAATTCAAAAAAATGATAAACCTCGTGCCAAAAAAAATTAGAGAATGGCTTCATTTCAAACAAGAAAAATAAACAATGGAAAATTGAAAATAATTTTTCATTTTTCAGCCTTTCGTACCGCACTACTTCGTCTCTGCTTCTGCTACTACCTATACTTGGATTTGAAATTATGAAATAATATTTTTCCCTTCTCCCTCTTCAATTTATCTGCTCACTCCTTGAAATATAAATTCATCTGTTGGCTTCCCAAAATTTCACAAAAATAATACATTACATGTTTTTTTTTGGGGGGGGGGGGTGGTATTTTACTTACAAACAAGGATTCCTCATTTCGAATCCACCGTCCCAGCACTAAATAATATTTAATCTAAACGACCCCGAAATCATAATATTATTCTACGTCACCTGCATGTTTATTTCGCTGATATGAATACGAAATTCATAGCCATTCCGGCCCCCCTCCCCTCGCCCTCAAAACACCCTTGCCGAGGAAGAACCCCCTCTAAAAAAACGTAAAATTCTGCCACTCGCGAGCATTTAGATGCCAGATTTAAAAATCAGATTAAAAGAGCATCTGTTACGCGAAAAATCCTGGCTTGAATTAGCTCATCGAGGAAATATCTCTTCCGCGTCTGCGGTTGGCGTTACGAAGGCGTAAAAAAATAAAGATATGCAAATTATCACGATCTCCGCGTACATTCTGCCGGGCTATCTTTTTTCCCAGGGCAGAAATGCAAATTGCGAATCTCGTCGGTGTACAAATAGCAATATTTCGTTCGGATTTGTAAAACACGCCGTTCTAATGTCGGAAAACGATAATTGAATTTTTCTTTTTTCGTACCACGTGCCGGTACGGTTGAAAAAACATCGATGGAAACGAAATGGCGATGACAAGACAACAAACCCGATGGATTTATTGAATTCAATCAGCGGTCGTGTAAAATTGGTACGTAAATAAAAATAAAACATAGAAAAACACGCGGCTAATTTCGGTAACCGGATATTAGCGGGTAAATTGACGACGGTGGAATTCTGAGAACCTGTATTTGTCGCATGTCACCGATAAATATCTCATTTTCCAGCCATCTTTCTCTCCGGCGTTGTTTTTAAATTACGAATCGACTATATTTAGCATTTGCCTGCGAGTTAATAGGGTTTGGCGTGAAAAGTACAGCATGCCGGTGACAATAACCGAAAGGGTTTTTTCCTCGGTGAATGGCGGTGTCGCTGCCGTCTGCTGAGCGCCTGCGCCATCATCCCGGTCTCTTGTCGACCGAGAAAAGCCAACTGTACAAAGGTGTACCGATCCGTTGAGGCTTTTTCATGCAACCAACTACGCAGCGCGTGTATGTGGTATTTATACCCGGCGAGGGTGGCTATGCCATCTTTTGTTAAGAGCCTTTTATTTATGCAGTCGTAAATTTTCTCTTTTCTTTTTCAACGAGAGGTGGTAACCTTTCGACGAGTCGTTATCAAAGCGTAGAATAATCTACTTCGGGCTTTGACTATGACAGACGCTGCAAACTACACGATTCCACACATGCACAGTCTTGCCTCGATTTAAATGTCAATTTCGGCGAATTTTTCCAGCTGAAAACCCTTGCGCAAAGAACTAGTAGTTTTTTCGAAAAACTAGTAGTTTCCCCCAAAAAATACTAGTAAACTAGTAGTTATCAAAAAAACTACTAGTTTTTTCAAAACGACTAGTAGTTTTTTTTCAAAACAACTAGTAGTAAACTAGTAGTTTTTGAATAACTACTAGTTTTTTTTTTCAAAACTACCAGTGTAAACCAGTAGTGTTTAAAAAACTACTAATTTTTTCTAAATAACTAGTAATTTTTTTACTAAACAACTAGTAGTAAACTAGTAGTTTTGTGAAAATTATTAGTTTTTTTTAACAACTCTATTTTTACCACTCGTCAGCAAATGCAAGTATAAGTTACTCGAGAAAATTACAAAATTCAAATTTTTCAACCTTTCCTCTCCTTCACCCCATCTACATCCCAACCCTTCATTCTTAAGCGAAAAATATTGCCCAATTTGTGTATAACGGGTATTACCTATTTTTCCTGATACTAGCTGAGTTGGATACAAATTTTTAGTGTTTGGCGATTAATAATCGATTAATCAAAAATGTCGATTAATCGACAAAAATAATCGAAAAGATCGATTAATCGATTATTCGAAATAATCGATTAATTGTTCGATTATTTTTTGAAATAATCGATTATGAAATAATCGATTAATCGGTCTATTTCTAATTTCTATTTTCAGTTTTTTCAATGGTGCTTTGGCATTTTGTGGAAAAAAAAATTTATTTAAAAAAATTAATCGTTTTGTGAAGACATTTCAGTAATACGATGGCACACATGTGTCAAATTTAGGTTTAGACTGAATAAATGATTTTGTTTTGTATTTTTTCTACTGTAAATACAATGAATTGAGCACAGCTCAAAAATAATCGATTATTTCAATAATCGAAATCCGATTAATCGATTGTTAAAATAATCGAGGGTCGATTAATCGATTATTGAAATAATCGATTATTCCCAACACTACAAATTTTATTACTATGGTTCGAATGAATGGGCATTATGACTTAGACCGGAAGTCACTTTTTGTTTTTTCTGATCTTATTTTGGACTTTCGGTGACAATTTCATTTGAAAAGAATTGTAATGGTATATGGTACAATCATTATAATATATACCCGTCATCTCTCAGAAAAAAATGTTATCGAATTTATATCTTACCACCCTCGAAAACATCAATTTCAATACATTTTTTCTCTGAAAAGTAGCGAAATTCAAAATTTTTCAAATCTCCCTTCTATCCCTACCTCTCCGGCCACCCTTCATTCCGGAAAGAAAAAAAAAGCTAAATTCGTATTCTATACTCCCTTGAAAACATAGATTTCGACTCAAAAAAATTTCAAAACTCAAAATTTTGCAGGCTTTTTTTCCCTGCCTACCTCAATTCTTCATCTCTAAAAGAAAATTATTGCTAAATTTGTATTCCATTAACCATAAAAACATAAGGTCAAAAAATATTACTCGGAAAAATCACAAATTTTTTCTAGTCTCACCCCTCCTCTACCTCCTTTTCACCTCAACCCTTCATCCCTAAGCAAAAAATATTGTCAAAGTCGTATTCTACGAACTCGAAAACATAAATTTTGACATATTACTCGAAATAATTACAAAATTCAAATTTTTCAAGGTCTCGTCCCTCCTCCTTCACCCCTTTTCAGCCCAATCTTTCATCCCTAAGCAGAAAATATTGTCAAATTCGTATTCTACGCCCTCGAAAACATAGATTTTGACATATTACTTGAAATAATTACGAAATTCAAAATTTTAAAGGTCTCACCCTCTTCCTTCACCCTCTTTTCACCCCTACCATTCATCCCTAAGCAGAAAATATTATCAAATTTGTATTCTACGCCCTCGAAAACATAGATTTTGACATATTATTCGAAATAATTACAAAATTCAAATTTTTAAAGGTCTCAACCCTCCTCCTCACCCTCTTTTCACCCCTACCATTCATCCCTAAGCAAGAAATTGTTAAATTCGTATTCTATGCCCTCGAAAACATAGATTTAGGCATATTACTCAAAAAAATTGCAAAATTTTAATTTTTCTAGGTTTTTTGCTACCATTTTTTCTTAAATTTTGTATCTTGAGGCTCCAGCCCCCCAGGGGTGGAATAAAAATTCGCCAAATGTGCCCAGAAATTTTATAAAATTATAATAAACAAGAAAATAAAAAAAATTCCTCAATAGTTTTACTACTAGTTTTACTACTACTAGTTGCCCGGTTGGGCATGTTGTCGTATATCTTATTGTTATCACACCGCAAAAATATACTTTACTTTACTTTACTAGTTTTACTACTAGCTTTACTAGGTACTAGTTTTACTACTTACTAGTTTTACTACTAGTTTTACTACTAGTTTGGCTTTACTAGTAAAACTAGTTGCCGAAAAAACTAGTAGTTTTTTTTAATTAGTAAAACTACTAGGGCTTGCGGTACCGGTTTGCATCATAGTACCAGATTGCATCAGTAAGCTAAAAATAAGGGAACCCGATATATTTTTGTACTGAAAAAATTTTGAACTGAATTTGAGAGTCAGTTCTGTAAAATTACACTACAGAATGTTAATTACAGAACAAAATATCCACTGAAACTTAGCTGATGCAAACTCGTGCAACGAAGGAATTTTGTCAAAATTAATTTCTACAAACCTTTCATTCATTTTTTAAATGAAGTTGAATATCAATTCATATTCTAGATACTTTCAGTAATAATATAAAATTTTTTCCTCGCTGAAACCTTAACATTTGATAAAGTTATGCTTGTTTTTATATTGATAAAAAGCTTAACCTGATGCAAACCGGGCCCGCGACCCCTAGTTCTTTGTACACATAAGGGAACCTACACACCTACGTAGCGAATTTCGTATATTCTCGGTCGCCAGAAATTCTCGCAACGTAAACGAGATGTACGTAACCCAATAAGAAAACCAGAAATATCAGACTAATACGCCTTCGGTTATTTAATTATCCCTGCCCGAAATACGTATCAACCGTGTGTGAAAAACCTCTCGCATCACCAACCAACTGTTGTAATCCTTTCATGCTATTCCGAATTACCGGGTGAAATCGATGTGGAAAATTTTCCATCATTTTAGGTGTGTAGCTGGTAGCTACATGTGACTTAATTCGTATCCTCGAATGTTACCCCCTTTTTGAATTCTTCGTCGAAACTGCCAAGTTGCCCCTTTGACTTGTTTCTTTGAATTTCGCTCCTTAAGAAACTGTGTTATGAGTTCTCTCAGGCTTTTATACGTAGATGTTGAAAACAAACTCTCCAGGGTATTCGGTCTCTATCCCTTGTTTTTTTGCCAAAAATTACCAAGAATTTAGTCGAAGACGTTGGAGAATACTTACTAATGTTGTAGTTTAAATTGCATCTCATGAGAATGGTTGACAAAGTTGGCAATTCTAAATTAGGTATGAACTTTACTTTCTGCCTCCTCAGATTGCATAAAAACAAAAACAATTTTAACTTGCAATATAATGTTTTTTTTTTTTTTAGCTATGATAATACTAAAAATTCAGTATACATGTACACAAGTTATACGACACCTGCTGCTATTATGGACTGATGAAAATGAAAGGATCTCGAATACATGAGTTGGAAAGTGTAACGATGTATGAAATAAGACTTGTTATTCCACACCTGAAAAATAAGAATGCCCTTTTTGTAATTTAAAAACCTGTACTAGAAGCGGTGATGATAGTTCACTGCTTTCAATTTGATAATGCAACTGCCTGAACCACACACACGTAAAACGTAAGTGGCTCCGTGACTCGTTCCATGATTATCAATTCAATCAAATCTTGGTCTTTTTGACTTTTTGATTTTGCTCAAAACTTCTTTACGAATTTTGATAACCCCACTTATAAAACCATAATTTCCTTCTCAGATCCTTTACGAGGGTGGAGGAGGGTTTCCATTCTTTATTTTTGTGGGCTTGTTTGAAGATATCCAACTTTAGTACGTATTATATCTCGTCAACTTGAAACACTCCTCAATATCTCAGAACTGAAAGGAGATAGGTACCAGGAAGGTTCAAATGGTCAATGTGTTCCTGGCGACGAGGACATTGAAGATCGATAATCAAACTTCTAGTCCTACCTATAAGGTGTCCGCAAATTGAGAAACCGGTTTGGGTAAAAAAAATGGGGGTCCGTTTGTTTTTTTATTGAAATTAAGTCTACACACTGGCAAGATTAAAATATGGTATGTTTTTTTGAAACCGGTTCAGCAGTTTTGAACCAGTTGTCAATAATATCCGAAAAAGTGGATCGTACAAGCGATTACAGAAAGTGAAATTTTCAGTTTTTAATTCTCTACAACTTTTATTTCAAACTCTTTTTGATATGTCCACTTTTTGATAACTGGTTATCGACTTGAAAAAAAAAGAAACACCCAAGAAACTTGAGGAAAAATAGGGTTCATCTTGCACCGGTTTCGAAAAAGTGGAAATATCAAAATAAGTTTGAAATAAAAGTTGTAGAGAATTAAAAACTGAGCATTTCATATTTTGTAATTTTTTTTCATCTAGCAATGAAGAAAAGTTATGGCTTCAAAAAGAGAAAATTATGCTAGAGTCCTTTGTATGTACCATAACTTCTTTCCATTGCAAGATGGAAAAAAATTTGCAGAACGAAAAAAAGTTCAGTTTTCAATTCCATACAACTTTTGTTTCAAACTTTTTTTCATACATACACTTTTTCGGATATTATTGACAACTGGTTCGAAACTGCTGAACCGGTTTCAAAAAAACATACCACATTTTAATCACGTCATTGTGTAGATTTAATTTCAATTTAAAAAAACAGACCCCCATTTTTTACCCAAACCGGTTTCTCAATTTGCGAACACCCTATATATAGGACTATGGAAGTTTGATTATCGATCTTCAATATCCTCGTCGCCAGGAACACATTGCCCATTTGAACTGTCCTAATTCTCTTTTCAGTTCTGAGATATTGAGAAATGTTTCAAGTGGACAAGACTACATGCATCCAAAATAGATTCAGAAACATTTATATGTAAGTATATAATTCCTTAAAGCTTGAGGTGGTACTTTTTCATGAACATGGTTGCCAATATTTTAATAAAAAGACTTTCTTTAGCTTTTCTAGATTTTTCAGGCCAATTTTTTTAGTAGTCACAGAAAACCGAAAATAACCAAAACCAAATCATTTTCAGAATAAAAAAAAAAAAATAATTAGAAAGTAACACCGGGAAAACTACAACATACCCCCCCCCCCCCACACACACACACAAAATCATTCAATTTTCAAAATAAATTTCAAGAAAATCCCCAGAAATAACAATCAGAAAAAAAAACACTAAATCATTGCCGGGAAATTCCCAAAAGAATCAAATGTTTTACAGAACTAACCAAAAGAAACCAATCCATTAAAAAACAGAAAAATAAAAAATAATTTAAAAAAACAAATTTTCAGGGAAAAATAAACAATTTTCGTAAAAGAATTCAAACCATTTTCCAAAAGGTAGTATAATTAAGAAAAAAAAGAAA
This sequence comes from Pseudococcus viburni, assembly GCA_033439095.1. Lineage (NCBI taxonomy): Eukaryota > Metazoa > Arthropoda > Insecta > Hemiptera > Pseudococcidae > Pseudococcus > Pseudococcus viburni. The sequence continues at coordinate 491,935 of JAVBJF010000090.1, forward strand.
TACAAAAAATTAGTTTTCAAAGAAAGGTTAAGTAAATTTAGGCATTTTCAAAAAAAACTTAGAGCAATTTTTTCAAAGAAATCAATCCATCATCAATACACAAAATCGTTTCTAAAAAACAATACGTCAGATGAAAGTGCACTCCTATTGTAATGTTCTATCAGGATTGGATTCTTGAAAAATGGGGAAAGGTGTCTCATTTTGTTGGTTTCAAAACATTCAAACTTTCTGGGTAGGAGGAAGAGGACCGAACCTAAATTATTTTTAAGAATTAAACTTGTTGTTTCACTTTTCTTAAATAAGACGCAAATTTATTGAGCCCAGGGGGGGGGCGAGGTGAGCAAAAACTATTGCAAAAAAAGACCCTTGAAAGCTGAAATTTTTTCATTTTTTCAAAATATCAGCTCTGGTGAAAGGCAAAATCCTCAGCCTATTATGATTATTATTTGTATTGTTGGTTACCTATGCCTTCGCTGAATTCAATTTTGGGACCTATGATTTCCCTCGTACACTCCACAAGCAACCGAATTCGGTCAAAAAAGGAGAAAAAATTGAAAAACTTGAGAAGCATATCATCTATCATGTTTTCGATGAAGTCAAGTTCAAAAAATCGAATTATTATTACGTTTTTATTTTCCCTCGCCCCTCTATTTTTTCCTCGTCATATTTTATATTTTTCCACATGAAAATTGTATAATGCAGCATATCGTTCATTCGTTTGTTATATTTTTTTGGACGGTGAATTGGAATATTAACTTTTTTTTTGAGTGCGACATCGCCAAAACCTCATTCTCCTCAAAATTTGTATTCAGTTTTTTGTTTCATGGATTCATTATTTTGGAACTCAACGTCTCAACAAATAATCTACTATGTGGCGAAATGAGGAGGAATTGTAGGTGTGTGTGGTAGAGTGGTGAAAGCCGAATCCAAAAATAATATTTGATTTTCGAATTCTAGGTACACTGGCGAAATTCAACAAATGGCATGCACTTTATTTTTTTAATTTTTTTTTTAATATCAAATTTGGAAGCTAGGAAGAGTATTTGATATATTTATCTAATATATCCCAACTTTTCTGATATTGTAGAGAGGCAAAATTTTTATAGAATATTTTTTATAAGACTCGAAAAGTTCTATGAAATATATAATTTTCATATTGCTCAACAATAAGTTCAAAATCGAAGGAGTATGAGTCTTGGATAACTTTTTGGTTTCTTTTATCCTGCATAGGTAATCAAAATAATCTACCAGACTGCTCAAATCAGTCATGTTTGGGTCACCTTCAAAATATACTTTACATACGTATTTCCTCCAGATAGGTATTTTATGAAATCCATCCTTCTTCTCATGACTATTTATTTGAACCCTAATTGCAACACAATTAAAAAACAAACATCTTTTCATCCATTTTCCCACCGTAAACTAAATTTAACAATTTATCTTCCAAAAATCCCACTTTTCCGACAACAAACCGAAAACCCTCCATCAACCAAGATTTTCCGAAGCACTTCCCATACCATGGTTACTAAATGAGCCAATATAACCGCGTAACATATTCAAATGCAATCTAGCAATACCAAAAAGCTCGCCGGAATGTTTCAGCTACACACAATGAGCGTTATTTTTAATTCCTGGAAGTGGTGCTTTTTGCGGAGAACGCGACGTCGTCGTTGTGAAATACCAAATAAGCGCACGCTGCGGTACCGCTTTTACAAGGTATTAAAATTTCAAACTCGGTGTACTTTCGGAGAGCGAAAACGTTGCAATAGTTTTCAGTTCCTTTCTTCTTTTTCTTTTTACTTTTACACGTGAAAAAGAGACACGGCGCGATAAAAAAATTCTTTGTGGGCGTGTAGTGTGGAAATGGAAACTTTTGAAATGTGAATTGTAACCGTTGCGCTCGGCTGAGAATTTATAAAATTTCATGCCATTTCATTACGCCGAAGCTTGAACCGACTATAAAATGGATTATACGCGGAAAATGTAAGAAGCGAAGGAAAAAAAATTGAAATTTACCTACATAAAACGCGCGACCGTTGAACAAAAAAACCCATATAGGCGACTATAAATGGGAGAATACAAAGAGTGTTTTTCAATGTCTTATATGGTGACCTAGTTAGTATGGAACGTGAAATGATATAAAATAGTTTTTCACCCGTCAATATCAGAACTAGGCTATAAAGCGACTCTTCTTCCACTTTTTCCCGTCGCTGATAATGCTGTTTCAATTGAAGAGGAAAAAAAACTAATTTCCGACGAGATGAAGTGCATAAGATCTACTTTTCAATTTTCCCATTCGTATCGCGTAATAATCTTTTTAAAACGTTCGGTTGTTGAGTTTCTCGGTAATTGCCCAAGCTCGCGGGTAGGTTGAATTTTATTTCGATATGAAATCTGTTTACTTCGATAAAATTGACTGAAATATAATTTATAGTCCATAGAATCATCGCAACTGGAATGACATTCAAACAGTGATATGGGTTTAAAGCGTCTAACGGGTAAAAATACCCTCGGATTCGGAATCTACGTATTTGAAAACCTACACATCGATACCCATATTGTATTTTTATCATTTTTCACCTCTATGACCGCCTAGCCCCCTGGATCCACACCCCATTACTTTTTGGGTGATATTGATAAAAACAGATATGTATGTCGTAATCTGGGTTTTGGAATACGCTGATTTCAAATCTGGTGATATTTTTAACGTTAGAATTACTCAGAGTCTCCCAGAAGCTAGTTAAATTCATAAAAATGGCAATGTTTGAAAAATATCCCAAATTCGCGGTCTATGGATTTGAAACCCTACATTTTGATACCCATATTGTGTTTTCATCATTTTTCACCTCTAGGACCCTTTAGTCCCATGGATTTACACCCCACCACTTTTTGGATGATATTGATAAAAATAGATATGTATGTCGTAGTTTAGGTTTTCGAATACGTTGATTTCAAATCTGGCGATATTTCCAATGTTAGAAGCACTCAGAGTCTCCCAGAAGCTAGTTAAATTCATAAAAATGGCAATGTTTGAAAAATACCCCAAATTCGTGATCTATGGATTTGAAAACCTACATTTGGACACTCATATTGTATTTTTTATCGTTTTTCATTTTTAGTGCCCCTCTGCCCCCTGTAACCACCTGTCCCACCAATGTTGAAAAAACTGATGAAAATGTGACATGCATGTCGTTTCTGAGTTTTCGACTAGGCTGATTTCAAATCTGGTGGTATTTTCAACAGTGCGAAACCCCACAGGTGATTTGGCGAGGAATTCTTTAGGAATGCAAACCGAAACTAAAATTCTAAAATAGGCCATAAACCAAAACTGAAACCGGAACCAAAACTGAAATATGGAAGAAAATGCAACCGAAACCAAAACATGCAATTTCGGTCTCGTTTGTGTTGTTTTTTTCAAGTTTGGCACTGTTAGGGCTGGGATTTATAAAATCAGATGTTGCATAACGTAGGTATGCTTTCACAATGCTTGAAAAGTTCTAATTGTTTTCAATTTTTTCGAGTGTTTTCCTCGTGTTTTTGGTTTTTCAGTTTTTTGGCCGCTTGTTTTAAAGTGAAAACTTTCAAAACTAAGGTTCAAATTTTCTCGCATCTTTGTGAGAACTAGAAAAATAACATACTTAAATCTTAATTTTTCAATTTGTTGGAATTTGGAAATTTAGAATTCCTGAAGTTGACCCAAGGTTTTAAAAAAATTTATGAAAACGAAAATAACGTTAACAAAAAAAAAACAATTTTTTTCATACACACTTGTAGTGGGATGATGGGGTATAAATTTTTAAAATGAAATACTTACATATTTAGGGTACAAAAAGTTCAAGATTTCTAGACTCCAACTTTCAAAAATCAAGTGAACAGTAGTTATAATTCCATTTTTTGAAGTGAAATCTTAAAAAATTGGATTTTTCAATCATAAAAAAACTAAGGTTTTATAGAAAAAGGGAAAAAAATGAAAATGAAAAATGAACGTATCTTTACATTTTTCGTTTCATGGGATCAGGACTAATGAAATAATGATTGTTCATTTTTTATTCCAGTTTATGAAGAAAACGACATTTTTCCCATTTTCTTGCTCTTTTGATGAATTTTTCGATTTTTCATCATTATTATTTAATTACTACAATTTACATTTTTTTGACTTTAAAAAAAAAATTCAAAAACGAAACAAAACGTTTTAATTTTACTAAAAACGAAAACAAAAACCGAAAAATTTTAGATTTTTGAAACCCTATAATCGATAAAATTTCATGACTTTCTGGTTTATGGTTCTTTATTTCAATAATAAAAAATTAAGAACCGAAATCGTAATTTCGAATCGAAAACGTTATTTTTCGCTATAACCGTAACCGAACCCAAAATAATAAATTTGAAACCGTAACAGCTAAATCAACGTTGGAGGTACTTTGACAAGGGAAATATCTCAACTCGAGGCAAAATTTTGAACCGAAACAAAACTAAATAGAAGGTAAACCATAAGAGAACACCATATCCAAAATTTGAGATGCTGAAGTTCATTTCTCGAATTTTGACGAATTTTTGAAATTTCAAAATATTGCCTTATCGTCCTGCAAAATACAAAAATTTGATCTGATCAACAAAAAAATCTGAAATTTGGTATACACCCTATTTTCGACCTCCCAAATCGATTGAAGGTGGTTTTGAAACGTTTCAGAGCCGTCAGAAAAGTTTGGAGTTTTTCTGCAGTGAAGAAAACCCCATAAAAATTGTCCGGACGAACTTTAGCAACTAAAAACTCAGATTACCCACATCGGCGACCAATTTGATCGATTAAAACACAATTTTCCAAAATTCATAGCTGCCTGGTCAAATCCATATTTTTCTCTTAGCAAAGAAATTTTAAAATTTTCCAACACTGGAGAAAAGCCTATAAAAATGGTCCTCCGCTATCGGTGTAATTTAAAAGTTTTCCGAGGAAAATTTTCTGCCAAAAAATATGCATTTCAACTCGAAGTTACTAATTTTGAAAAACTGTGTTTTAATCGATCAAATAGGTCACCAATATATGCAGGTAATCTGTGATTGTAAATGCTGAAGTTATTTTTATGGAGTTTCTTCAGTGCTGGAAACCTCGGAAATTTTCTGGAGACTCCGATACGTCTCAAAACCGCTTCCAATCGATTCAGAAGGTCGAAAATAGAGTGTATACCGAATTTCAGTTTTTTTCGTTAATAAGATCTTTTTATAGGTACACTATTTTGCAGAACGATGAGGTGATATTTTGAAATTTGAAAAATTCGTCGAAATTCGAGAAATTAGGTTCAGCACTTGAAATTTTGGATGTGAGGTTCTTTTATGATGCATTTTCGATATATTTTTGTTTCGGCACAAAATTTTATTTCGAGTTGGGATATCTCCTTTATGAGTCTCCTAAAAGCTGGTTGAACTCATAAAACGGGAATCTTTCTTTAAAAAAACCTAGATTCGTAATCTGCGGGGTCGAAAACCTACATTTCGATACCCATATTGCATTTTTATCATTTTTCACCATCAGTGCCCCTAACCCCTCCATCCACATTCCCCCTTTTTGGTGGAAAATTGATAAAAACACAATATACATATCGTCATCTGGGTTTTCGAGCACGCTGATTTCAAATCTGACGTTATTTTTAACATTCAAAGCCCTCCACTTCATCTAGACAAAAATTAAACTCGAATTCCGATAAAATAATCAAATTCGATTGAATACCGCTTGTAAAAACCTACCATACGTTTCCACGAATGATACTCAAATTACGTCATTTACTATTCATTTTACTCGCACTAAATACCGTGATTTCAACTGTAACCGCGCATCGAACCAAACAGGAAAACGCGAACGATAATTAAAAATACCCAAAAAATATTTAATAATGAATCGGCATACGGTGGACTTTTTTTACGCAAACAAACCGCCATATTCACCAGATTGCGTTACAAAAATATTTACTCGCAACATAAAAAGTCAACAGTGGTACCGCATATCGTCCAATCTCGAATATAAATTAATAATAAAATAATTCCGTATACTTTATCTACAGGGAGTGTTTGATTTGCAATCAATTTTCGACCGTTGTTTTTTCCCCCATTACTCGTTTATGGCGTATTCCCTTATTGCGTAAATGGCAATTGTATTCGATTAGCCGAAAATTCGGCCGGGTCGTTTGAAAAGAACTCGATGTAGGTAATTTCGGTAAATCGGCGATTTCGTTGTTTTTTTCTCCTCTATTCATCTCTCTCCTTTTGATTCCAATTTGGAAAATGGCTGTGTGCGACTTGAAAGTGGATGAAAGAGGGGTCGACGAGTGAACTTATTATCGCGATGTTTCCACTTTCATTTGGTGATGAAATTATTTTTTCATTTTATATATTTTTCGTCTCCTTGTTCGAGAACATTACGTCGAATGTAGACTGTTTTACGACGAGTGAGAATGTCTATAACGAAGAACAGAATAGGCACCTATTTGATACATTTATAGGCTCTTTCCATGCAACTCGACCAGGTTTTGACCTTGGGGTTTCCGATTTTGCTCAAAATTTTTTAAAGGGTTCCTCTCGATGGTCTAATGAAGGAATCGCCGTCATTTCGATCTGAATCCTTCAGGGTAGGAGGTAGTTTGAGTTGCTGAACACAAATCTGTTGCTATTTTTTTCGTATGACAATTGTACAAAGAAAGTGAGATTAGCCTTTTGCTTTACCTAAACTTATTTCAAATTTCAAAAATCGCGAAAAAGGAATGAAATAAAGTGAAAATCGGACAAGTGGTGTACAAATGCGTATTTTGGAATATAATTACGAGAAAAAAAAATTTCGGCCAAAAATGGCCATTTTATGAGTGAAAAATGTTGTGGAAAAATGGTTTTTCGCATTTTTCAAGGTGTTCCACGACCTGAAAAATTCTGAAAAAAATACCACGTTGTACAAAGTTACATGATCTTTTTTCAGAATTGTATCTCTGAACCATCATGTGGAAAACTCGATTCAAAGTTTTCAAACACGAGTTTCAGCTAAAAGAAATCATCGAAATTTTTTTTTAAACCACCCATAAAAATTCTTAATGAAAATGCTGAAAAAAGAACGTTTTAGCCAATAACTGGGGATAGGAGGGGAGCAGGGTGCCAAAATTTTAATCACGAGGTTTTCAGACCATAAGAACCAAATTACAAAGGTTAGTTCGAATTTCAGGTTCAGGGCAGATTCGCCTATCTTATCCGCCACCGCCAGTACCCTTTGGACAAAATTCAAAAAAATGGAAAAAGGGAAGTAACACATCGATTTCTACTAATTGTAAGGCGCTGAGTTCAAATATGTGCTGAATTTTTTCATCCAATACTCCCTGATGACTGATGAGGTCGAAATTTAAAAAAAATTCAAAATAACTTGTGACGTGGATCGTTTATTGGGGTTTTGAGGGCGCATGAGTTCGAATATTTGCTTATTTTTTGATTTTGACCTTTTAGAGCACCTGCACCCCTAGCCCCCATTTTCGAAAAAAAGCATTGATTTTTTAATTTTTTTTTAGTAATTTGGGAGTCAGTGTGGGGCATGGGGGAGACGGATCAAGAAAGTAAGTTGATAATCAAGCTCAGCACCATCGAATTAGTAGAAATCGATATGACATATGTCATTTCTAATTTTTTGCATGTGTTTTCTCAAAATTGGGGGCTAGGGGTGCACTAAAGGGTCAAATCCAAAAAATAAGCAAATATTCGAACTGAGCGTCCTCAAAAACCCAACAAACGACACGTCACACGTTATTTTTCATTTTTTTGAGTTTTGACCTCATCAGGAAGGCTGGTATGGGGGTTCAGAGGAGTCAATGAAAAAAAGCGAGCACATATTTGAACTCAGCGCCTTCAAATTAGTAGAAAGCGATGTATCACTTTACTTTTTTCATTTTTTGGTATTTTTACCAAAATTGAGAACCCCTGTGCCTCCCAGGGGTATTGAGATCCCATCTTGAAAAGTAATTAGTTGAAAAATACATAATTCATAGCAATTTTTTCAGATTTTTAAATGGGGCCCCTCATGTTTTGTTTTTACCATGAAAGTTGAGCTTTCATCACAACAGTTCAACTTTGAACTTTTAAAATGCGATTATAAATTTTGAATCTTCTTTCAATTCTCTACAAAACCGCATGAACAGATTTATCTTGGACCCAACCGATCTCAAGATATGCGCCCTCAAAGTTGAGCATTTTTGCAAAAAATCCCAATTATACACTCAAAAAAATAAAAAATAAATTTTATTAAACGTAATAATAAAAAGGCACCATTCACAAAACTAGTAAAATTTATTCAAAAAATAATTATATTTATCGCAAAATTGACAAACTTTATTTTCTATGCAATAAACTTTACCAAATTTCGTGATAAATTTTATTATTTTTTTTGATAAAAATTGGTTTTGCGAATGGTGCCTCGTTATTATTTTTTTGGATAAACTTTATTTTTTTTGATAAAATTTATTATTTTTGGATAAAATTTATTTTTTTTTTTAATAAAATTTATTTTTTTTGAATAAAATTTATTTTTTTTGAATAAAATTTATTTTTTTTGAATAAAATTTATAATTTTTTGCAACACTTTCTATTCATTTTTCATTCTCCATTTTTCTCAGTGTACAAAAATTACAAAGGCCACCCCGCCCCCTGAAATATTAGGGTTGGAATGACGACGATTTCTTCATTAGACCGTCAAGGGAAACTCGTAAAAAAAATTAGCGAAATCGGAAGACCCAAGGTCAAAACCTGGTCAAGTTGACATGAAATGAGCCAAAAAAAACATAATTTTTTTTTAAATTTTTGATAATTTGGTATTCAGTGCGGGGCACAGGGGAGTAGAAATCGAGTAGAAAGCCACCAGCTATTTCCATTTTTTTGCATGCGTTTTCTCAAAATTTAAGACCTAGAGAGGCACTAAAGGGTCGAACCCAAAAATAAACAAATATTCGAACTCAGCGCCCTCAAAACCTAACAAACGACACGTCACACGTTATTTTTCATTTTTTTGAATTCTGACCTCATCAGGGAGGTCAATAGGGTCTGTAGGGGTCGGATGAAAAAACTGAACACATATTTGAACTCAGCGTCTTCTAATCAGTAAAAATCGATGTATTACTTCACTTTTTCCATTTTTTTGAATTTGACCCCTCCTAATAGGGGTGTTGAGATCTCATCTTGAAAGTAATTAGTTGAAAAGACGTAAAAAATTCTTCCCATAGTAATTTTTTCAGATTTTTAAATCGGGGCTCTCATCTTTTGTACTTTTCATGAAAGTTGAACTTTCATCACAAAAGTTCAACTTTGAACTTTTCAAAATGTGATTATCAAGTTTGAATCTCTTTTCAATTCTCCACAAAACCGCATAGACAGATTCATCTTGGACCCAACCAATCTCGAGACATGAACCTTCAAAGTTGAGCCATTTCGCAAAAAAATCCTAATTGTACGAAAATTACAAGGGTCACCCCCCCCCTCGCCCCCTGAAGAATTCGGATCAAAATGACGGTGATTCCTTCATTAGACCATCGATGCGAACCTTTAAAAATAATTTATCTAAATCGGAAGACCCAAGGTCAAAACCTGGTAGAGTTGACATGGAATGAGCCAGTAAGATGATCTTTTTCCAACGTAATGGGATACATTTTTTGCTAAATGTTTAACATTACCTACGTTCGTTTCAACGTAAAATTATCTCTCGTTGTTGCACATGATCTCGCTAGGTTAAAAAACAAGCATTCCAAACCATATTCCAACACTTTCGTTTTCACCTTCTGCCTTTGATGTAATCGGGACCCTATTTCGGTTCAGATGTAAATCATGGCGCTGGGTGTGGCCCAATGTACACCGAGACAACAGGGCGTGCCTCGAGAAAACTCAAACACGACGAATTTTCCAACGTTCTTGTGCTCACCCCGTCAAGCTCGAGAAAAAAACTCGTACGTCTCTGAAACACGATCAACCAAAACCGCAATTTTGTACAAGTTAGGCCGGCGTGATTTCCAAACGAGAATTTAGTCGAATATCTAGGTCAGGTGGAATAAAAATTCCTTCCGAAGCCGGAGTCGCGTTCGGTCGCCGGTGTCCATAAACAAATAAACTACAATTTCTTAAAATTCACGCTGGCGCTTCGACCCGCCGCAAATTTCGACCGCAGCTTGCGCCCGCAACCGCGAATGGAATTTGTTGGCTGGAAATTAACTTCTCCGGCATGCAGGTCGCGTTCGTGTGTGGTGAAAATTGTACGACTTCGATTCTTAACGATATAAACGAGTTTACAAGTTCAACTTGTTCGATAAAGGCGGCGAAAAAGGTCTTAAACGAGGGTACATCGTTCACCAATCCTTATGCTACCCCTGGCGGTGCAAAAAGTCGAATTTTTTCCCACTTTGTATTAAGACTAGGTATTTTTTTCCCTCCGAATCGAAGAAGGTGAGTGGAATTGAAAATAGCGTGAAATCGAACTCGGGGTATTTATTTTGGGCGCGAGGGTGAAAAAAAAGGCGACTCGAGCCAGACTATCGGTATACGAATTTCATTTTCGAATTAAACCGGTGCCCGATCAATAAAAATAAAGATGGTGAATGTCTGAGAATACGGCGCCACTTATACGTTACGTAACAATACGCCTGGAAACGACGAGACGAGCAGTTTTGTTAATTTATATTTTTTTTCTATTTTGAAAAAATATATAACGTTAAATTTATGCTCGAGAAAAATTTCAAAATGAAAAATTTCTTTCACACCGTAAATTATCGCAGAGCCCATTAAACCGCTCGACGAGCTCGATTGTTATATTCAAATCATTTTCGAGAAGGAAATTTTTACTCGCATAAAACGAATTCCCGGCGTGAAATTTTCCGACATTATCGCCCATCCATGCCTTTTTTTTCCTACCACGTTTTCGTTCAACGTAAACGGCCAGCAGCCCGGACCGGAAATTAAATTTGCGATACGTGTTTTTCGCCGAGTCAAAATTACCCAGCACGAGTCAAATTCCAAGTTGAAAACATCGTTGCTGTACGTTCACTCGGATACACCTTCGTAGCAGATGAGAAATTCATTAAGTCGCTAAAATCCGTACAAATCTTTAACTGACCTCTACGTCGACTCGAGATCTGCTATTTTATTAAAAATTAACCCTCAGGCGGCTCGGCAATTTCGTTTGGAAAACTTTCGAGTAAATTAGTTTTCGGGCGTATTACGTATACGTAGGTACATCGAAATGTATTCGAGACTTAATCGATCCTACGTTTCGGTTTAGTTGAAATATTTATATTTAATTATAGAACTAAGCGATAGAAAGGACATTGGCATCGGTTAAAAGGATAAAGGAGGAAGGAATGGTTAATAATTAATTTTCGTTCTTATTCGAATAGACAATGCTGTTCCGAAGGCATTTGCTGGGAGGAAGGGAGGGAAATCTGTGAAAATTCCAGCTCGAATTTTCAATTTTCTCAACTATACTTGATATATTCGAAACTACATCGATAAGACTTTTTTTTTACCATTTCACAATGCTTCTTTTGTACTATGTATTTATCCTAGACTTAAACTCAACTAAATTTTATATACAGAAGATGAAAGGTAAATGCTTCCTTATTTTGAATCAGTGAAAAGTCACTCATGTCATAAATAGTCAGAATTGCAGCACAGGGAAAATTAACAAAAAATGTTGATTTTCAGCGAATTTTCGCTGATTTTTCGAAGAATTCATTTGGTATTTCTTCAGCGGAATTTCAGAGATTTTACTAACTTTCCAGTGAATTTTCACTGATTTCTCAACAATTTTTTTCACGATTTGCTTTCGGTGAAATTTTTTCACTGATTTATTACTCAATTATTCTGACTATTTTCATGTGATTTTCGATAATTTTCATTGATTTTTAAATAAGAGAGTGCAGCAAACATAATTGAAAATTTTGAAGATCAGTTTATTCAGGCACGAAAAAAACTGATTTTCGGGGTGGGGGGTGGGTGGGTGGATGGCACAAATTTGCTGACCGAACTAAATTTCAAAAGGAGTTGACCCCCTTCTCCTCTCATTCATTTCATTTCCTATTTTAAATTTGTCATTTTTTTCAAACATTACCAATTTCATCTTGATATTTGTCCAGAGCAAAGCAAGGGCGGAAAATTTCAAGAAAAATTTTAATTGAATGAATAAAATTTTCTAGTTTCAATGTGAATGAGGAGACAAATTTAGTTCGAGCGAAACAAGGGCAAAAATTTAAAAAACTCGAATTCAAGGTGCAATGAAACAATGTTCTAAATTAATAAAACTGAATTAAAAAGTTTTTGAAAAATTTGATGGTTTTTTTGAAAAAAATACCTACATAAAAGTTCAAAACTGTTCAATTTTTCCAACTTAGGAAAATATGGATAATGAATACAAAAATGCTAAATTTTCCCCTAGAAAATTATCATTAAATTCTGCTTTCTCATTAAACAGAAAAACATGAAAGTACAAATGTTCAACTTTCCCAAATAGGAAAAATGTGACTAGGTACAAATAGTAAATTTGCCCATCTAGGGAGAACATAAAAATTTTTCAGCTTGAGAAAATATGACATTTTTTCCTACCTGGAAGAAAATAAAAAATTTTCCAACGTGGGAAAATTTAAAAAATTTTCAATTAGGTAATAATCATAAATAATAATAATAAAAATAAACATTTCTTCAACCTGTGAAAATATGAACATTCTTCCAACTTCAGAAAAATATGAAACATTTCCCACCTTGGAAAAATATAACATTTTTCTGCTTGAGAAAATATGAAATTTTTTCCAACCTGGAAGAACATAAAAAATTTTCTAACGTGGGAAAATATAAAATTTTTTTCAATCACCGTAGGTAAAATGTGAACATTTCTCCAACCTGAGAAAATATGAACATTTTCCCAGCTTCGGAAGATATGTACATTTTTCCAACTTCGGAAAATATGAAAATTTCCCACCTTGGAAAAATATAACATTTTTCCAGTTTGAGAAAATATGAACATATTTTCCTGGAAAAAAGCGAAAATTTCTTCAACCTGGGAAAATATGAACATTTTTCCAGCTTTGGAAAATATAAAACATTTCCCAACCAGTTCTAGAAAATATGAAAATGTTTTCCAACTTGGAAGAATATAAAAAAATTTTCAACGTGGGAAAAAATAAAAATGTTTGCAACTTGGGAAAATTTCTTCAACCTGGGAAAATATGTACATTTTTCCAGCTTCAGAAAATATGAAATATTTTCCAACTTGGAAAAATATAAAATTTTTCCACTCTGAGAAAATATGAAAAGTTTTTCCAATTTGAAAGAAAATAAAAAAATTTATAACGTGGGAAAATAAAAAAATTTCCAACTTGGGAAAATGTGTCCATTTTTCCAATTTCGGAAAATATAAAACATTTCCTAACTTATTGAGAAAATATAGCCATTTTTTCCAACTTGGAAGAATATAAAAAATTTTCCAACATGAGAAAATATAAACATTTTTCCAACTAGGGGAAATGTAAAAATGTTTTCAACCTGAAAAGTATGAAAATTTGTTTCAACTCGAGAAAACATGAAAATTTTTCACCTTGGAAAGATACGAGTAAAAATAGTTAATCCTCCTACAGAAAATGATCATTGTTTGATTTTTCACAAATTTTTCCAACTTGGGAAAATATGAGTACAAATAGTAAATTTTCCGAACTCGTGCGTAGGAATGGCGAATTTTCCCAATTGAATACTGAAAAATGTCGTCAGAAGAGTAAATTACCCCCTCCCCCCGCGCTCCTCTAACGACACGACCCTGCGAGTAGATATACAGAACGAGTATTAATTTGCGAAATTTTTTTCGTGGTGTTTCAGAAAACCTCGTGACATTAGCTGTACATGGCTGAAGAAGACTTTTCTGATCTGGGAGAAGTAAAACTGACGCATTACGATGGAACCAGATGGACGAGTGGTTGGGGCAGAAGTCCCGGCAGCGGTGTCACTACGTTACCTTACCAATACCATAGAACTTTCCCCCAAAGTTACCAAAATAATACTAGAGCAGCGGAAGCGGAAGATATCATGGGTCACCATTATAATCACACTTCCAGAACACACCATAATAAAACCGGATTATATTATTCGCCGCCGGGCACCTCGTATACTATTATCGAACAGCCGTCGTCTATGTCCACCTCACACCAAAGTAAATTCCGCAACAGTCGGGGCGTCGCGTCGACCAACATGGCCGGCTCGTCCAGCGCCCCGAACAGTAAAATCCTAAGCAATAGTAATAGTAATAAAAAAAGACCCATATCTCCGGAACAAGTACTGAAATTATTTAGTTCACATGGCGGACGCAATCATAACAATAATACTACGAGTAATCATATTATGAATAATATTAATAGTTCTAAGTCGCCGATAAATACCGAAACACATGCTCAACATACGATAAGGCATCAGCCTCCCGATATCGATAAACTTCCAGTTAAAACCATCAGCATGACGAGAGAAACGCCGCCCGGTAGTGGCAATCATGGGTTTGGGATTTGCGTCAAAGGCGGATCCAAAAAACCAGGTAAATATAGTTTTAATATACCTACGTATTATTTAAGAATTCGAGTACTTACCAGGTAATTCAGAGATGATCTGGTTCCCCTACAACTCGTGAGGTTGGCAATTTGCGTCATACATAGGTATAAAAAGTTCATTCTCCACGAATTGGAAGGGGTCAATTTTGCGAATCTGCAACAGAAATGAAGAAAATCTTTGGTTAGATATCAGTACACGGTTTTTTGATCATGAATGATGGTGAAAAGTACAAGGCACTTGAACCAGTTACGGTTGCACCGATGGGTGTGGGGAAGGGAGTGTTCCCCCCAGCGATTTTTCAGTCGGCAAATTCAGTGAAAATAATTTCTAGTCGGCAAAATCGAGGTGAAAAATAGAAAATGAACGGGATTTTCAACGTTGTCACAATTTGAAGAATTTATTAATTGTAAAAACTCTTGAAACACTTGATAAATGATAAAATTTCAGAAATTCACCTTTGAAAAATTTAGAAGCTTGAGAAAATTTCGGAAATTAATAAATTTTGTAAAATTAGCAACATCGAAGAATTGAAAATTTTTGAAAACTGGCTGAAGCTGAATTTATAAAGTTGAGTAGTTGAGTTTGAAAATTTTCTAATCAACTTCAAAAAATTGTCATAATTTTTGAAGAATTGAGAACTGTTGGTAACTTGAGGACCTTTCAGAAATTGGGAATCTTTGAAAAATTGACCATATTGAAAATTTGATCAATCTTGTATACGTAATTGATAAAATTTGAAAAATGGACAGTCTGATTTTTTAAAAACTGGTCGAATTTTAAAAGTAGACAGTCTACGCATTTGAAGAACTGAAACATTTTTAAAAGTTGAACTTTAAAAAAATTGAATTTTTTCACATATGTAGCACAAATTTAAAAAAAAATGCCGCTTATCGTACACCTAGGTACTTATGGATTGAGATCTGCACTCTGCGTCTGCACAGCCAAAAAATATTACTTCTTCACTGCCAATTTTTATTATGAAATTTTCAAATTGTAAAATTTGTTTTCAAATCGAAAAATGACATTCTAGTCCATTTAAATCAAAGAATAAAAATATTGGTTTCAAAAATCTTGCATATGGTTTCTATCCAAAAATTAATGGAGTTTTCCTTTCCCAAAAGTTGTAAAAAGGCTTGTGAAATGTTTAAATAATGGCCAATTTCCACTTTTTAAATGTATTTTTTCTAAAATTTCCGCCCTCACTCAACCTTCGCTTCTCTCGGGCAACATTTTCAAGCTCCTCTCAAAAATTACATTAGTCACGGCGCAGATCTTTACTTATGGTCTGCAATTTCATTTTACGAAATTCGCCATTCGGCATAATTCGAATTTCTTAAATCTAGTTTAGTTTACAATTTTCTTTTCTTACCCCCTCCACCCCTCCCTAAAAATTATGCTGAAACCGTCCCTGACTTGAACTTTAAATGCATTTTAAACACTGGTTCAAAACCGAAAATTAGGCCAAAATAAAAATATTGACAATGAAAACTTCGCCAAATACCCTATTTTGGTTTTGTATCGGGTATTTAGCATGTTTTTTCCTACCAATTACTGCGAATGTACTCTAGCTCCCAGTAGCGTGCAGAGAATTTAAAAGTACTCGCGTGAGAAAGTCGCAAAAGCCATTCACCCATATTCTCAAGTAATCCTCCGTCAATTTCAGAAAAAAAAAGACCAAGTACCTATGTCAAACAGACATTCACCCTTTAACCTTCCCCTCAAACTTAACTTTTTGTCAGAATCCATGCATAGGCTTTTCACAATGCTGGAAATCCAGGTTTTTTGAGCTCAAAAGGTTTGAAAAAAAAATAGATTCTGAGAAATTTCAAAAAAGTAAATAAATAAAACCATTTTGAGTTGAAGCGAATTAAGGACGAAAATCTTTGCTGGAAACAAACTTAAAAACTGTAAATTTCATTTTCCCCCAATACTTATGTCAAGAGGAATTCAAGACCTCTAAGGCTCCAACCCCCTTTGAATACTTTCCAGCTCATTCATTAGGAAACAAGATTGTATACTTTTTCATCCTCTCCTTCACAACTTCAACTTTTGATGATGAAAAATATGTATTTTGAACGCGAAACTGAAAATTTTGGAAAGAAAAGATTGACAATTTAAATGTACATTTGGGACCTGTCATAAAAAAACCAGGTTAGCGTCCAAAAGTCGATTTTAACAGGAGGGCAGTTCAAAGTTTCAAATTGAAGTTTTGCCAATCAATGATATGAGGAAGGCGAATTGAATCATTGTAATATTTTTTTTATCTCTCAAATCAGTATTACCGATTCAAAAATGAAAATTCATCTAATATTGTTTTTTTTCGATTTTGAATTTTTTGGCGAAAGAACGGTGTAAAATGAAGTAGGATGGCATTGTAGGTCTCCAGCCGGTATTGCTTTTTTATACGGGTCTAAATACAATCCTATGAGTTGATTTTTCCATCTGTAAAATAGTAGAAACTGGAATAACTCATCCAAAAATGACTGGATTGAACCGAAAATTGGTACGTAGACACTACGTACATGAAACATCCTTCAACATACTAAAAAATCAAATTTGTATTTCTCTAGTTTCCCTAAAAAAAATGGCCCTCTGTTTACAACGAAAAGAATCGTTCGCGAACGTTTTCAATATCACCATTGAACTAAGCATGTCAAGAATTATCAATTACCGTAAAAATCTCATTTTTCAATTTTCGGATCATGACCTGGTTTTCTAATGTCTTGTCATTTTTTTCAATATTCGAATTCAAAAAATCTTTTGGTTTTTTTATTGTGATTCATCGTAACGAAACGTTTTTTTAAAGAGATCGACAGTGCACCTAAATTCGTGAAATTGGTTTCATTTCTTCAACGAAATTTACGTTTTTTTTCATTGATGTTAATAAAATTGCATAACCAGTTTGCCGTAAAAAAACGAACACCTACATCTTCGATTACTGAATATTCCCCTCCCACCATTCATTCTAAACGAAAGTCGTGCAACTGCACGACCTTCTACGATACTCTCATCCGTACTTACACCAGCGCCCACAGCTAGCTGCAACTGAATACTAAGATAAGAATATATAACGTGAAAAAAATATTGTTTCAAAACCAAATTTTATTTTTGTACTGATTGAAAAATTAAGCTGTGATTATCTCAGAAAAGCAAAGTACCAATAAAAAAATTCAACAATTTAATTTATGAACAAAAATGAAACACTATAGTCATAGATAAAGTGGGGGAGGGGGGAGGATGGCGAGAGACCAATGAAAAAATTCTCGGGTCCGGTCCATAATTTTTTTTCCTGAAAAATTTAAAATGCCTAAGATTTTCAACGTTCTTCCTTCCTCCTCACTACATTCAAAAATGATAAAAATTTTAAATTTTAAAAGGGAAATATATTTTTTTATAGTTTTAAATACATTTTTCCAAATTGTCGGTAAAATAAAATCTAATGACTTAAATCAAATTTTATTGCTGGCAATTTTTACAAGTCTATCTCTAATATTAACATTTGACACTTTGTTCTTAAAATTTCAATTTTTCAAACGTTTTTCGATGTTTTAAAAAATCTTTTAAATTTTCCAAAACATTTTCCGGCTTTGTGGAAAATTTTGTATTTTCGTTAGAAATTTTCCCATTTTTAGAAGATGGTCGATCGTTAAGGATCTGTGACGTTGGTTGGAGTACATTTCAAATTTTATACATTATTAATGGGTCTGGATGTGTTAGAGAATCTACGAAATATTCTGACAAAATATTGGCCCGGTGTGAATGTAGTACCTCGTGTAAAATTCTAAAGACTAGGTACATTTTTTTTCTGAAAAAAATAGGATTTAGAACTTCCTCCCCCCCCCCAACAAAAAAACCCATAAAAAATATATATAATTTATATGAAGGTTTTGAAAGATACCACTTCTATAAAAAGCAAAAATGAACACAAGGTTTATTCAGTTTTCGAGGGGTGGGGGAGGGTGTCAGAAAAGCTCAAAAGAACTGTACATGAGACTATTGTGAAGATTTTAAGATCTAAAACTAGTAATGCATTTTTAAATCTTTCTGCAGATTCTCCATTTTTTAGTTTTATTAAATAAAAAAAAACAATATTTAAAGGTCTGATTTAGTTTCTGTTTTTTTTGGGAGGGAATAGTGTAAGGAAAATCCCCCAAAAAACTGTATACCTACTGAGATTTGTATGAAATTTTCAAATTTGTAAAATTTGTTTTCAAATCGAAAAATGACACCCTGATTCATTTAAATCAAAGAATAAAAATATTGGTTTCAAAAATCATGTATGATATGTCTTGACTTACTATGATTTCTATCAAAAATTAATTTGAATGGCCTGTGGTAATCAGGTATTTTCAAGTATTTCAGAAAATAAAAAAAATCATATATTAAGACATTAATTATGAACTTTTTGCTGGCCGGAAATCGTTATTTTTTCAAATTATTACTTCAGCTCATATTTCAACAAGATTCACACAAAAAACAAAATGTGGCATTTTTTAGGAAAAGGAACCAGTTGGTCATAAAGTTGATTTCGAGAAAAACGAATTATGGTCGAAAATATCGATTTTTTGTTTTTCGTGTTCTATGGTCCTTCTACTTTCACGTCAGATAGTCTGGAACTCGAGAAACACGTTTTAAACAGTATAAACCCGCCATTAAGTAGTTGGAAAAATGAAATTTTGAAAACAAAAAAATTGTATATTTTTTAATTTTTATTGAGTTTCTTACGGTTGGGGCTATTTTGGGAACACTTGGAAGCCTGATACCGCTTCTGAACTGGCAAATCTCCCATAATATTAAAAAAATCGAATTTTTGCCCCATGAACTCGTTTTTCATTGAACATTTTCACTCAAAAACTTTAAACGCGTTTTTCTCGAAACTACGTTTTTCCAACATTGAATTTCAAATCCTTGTAAAACCGTCAATTTTTTTATAAAAAAAGGTCACTAATAGCTCATTTGAAAAGTGATTTTATGCAGCTTCAGAAAATGTCAATATCTCAAAAATGACTTTTGTGACCAAGTGGTCCCTTTTCCTAAAAAAAAATGCCACAATGAACAGATGAAAATAAAAGGGTGAAAAACCCCATAAAATTTCGTTCGTAACGAATAAGCAATCAAATAACCTTAAAATCGTCGAAATTCTCCGACCAAAAACCCACCTTTGAAATCCGGAAATGACTCCAACGCAATCCTACGATCCTTCAACGAATAATTTGACATGACAATTACACGTGACGAAAGCTCGCTAGCAGAATACCCATAATATCCGATAGATATTTACAAAATATCCCATTACAGCTGAAACATTGTCGGCGCGGTTGCGAGTACTAGCTGTTTTGATTGCGTGTTAGCGGCGAAAAATAAAAATAAAAATTCCAACAAACCTAACCGCGCACTGAATCATCACGTTTGACTTGATCCCTCGAGACAATGTACGTAGAATTCCACGAATGAAAATTTTTCATGCGCATATTTTAAACATAAACGTGTCAAAAATCAACGGCGTGGTGGTGATTGGCATTTTCCCATCCAGTACAATATAAATTGCTCCAAAAGCCAAAACCACCCAAATACATACGTACGAAACGATTTCCATGCAATAAAATTTATACCTAGGTAAGCCCTCGATTGATTTTATTTTATCACTTCTCTACAGCCAATTGAAAATATACCTCAATAACTCTAGAAATTAATATACAAGCATCGAGATACCTCTTGTGTACACTGTACGCTGTGTACAGTTTGCTACACTCAACACACCATATACGAATTGCAAACACAGTCTGATGGAAATAACGAGCTCCGAGTTAACAGTCACGATATAATCTGATCATGCTATAGGTAGATTTTCTTTGACCCTTTTTTTTCGCGTTCGTTTACTTTTTTCACTTCTTTTTTCAGTAGAAATTATGTTATTTTATCAAGCGTACAATTTAGCGACCAAAAGGTATATACGAAGTAGCAATAAATAAGACACCGTGTCCGAGCAATTCCAATAATACCTATTATCAAGTTTACACACACAGGAGTGTTTCTTATACAGAGGTGCGTGTTTACTCGATGTAATTCATTTAATTTTTTTGTATAGCTACCTTTCGTTCCCCTCTCCCTAATTCATTTCATTTGGTCCGATACCGACTAAAAACAAAAGTTTTTATTGCTGGTACTGTGCTCTGTGTTTGGTGGTTTATGTTGAACTCTGCTACTTTGTTTTAAATTACCAGAAAGGGCGCAAGAATCGTCCAATAAAATGAGTATCTCTAGTTCTATCTGTTGAAAATAAATTCGTACAAGCCCGGTAATTATGCAACCACACGCAGAGTACAGAAAGACAATTTCCTTTACTGTAAATAGTCTTTTAAAAAATTCAACAGATTCGAAGAGTGCCCCAGAAACATTCAATTTGTAAAATTACGTCGACATAGTTTCAAATGTAATTGTTAGATCGAAGTAAATTATAAGCGGAAAAAGTTCGAAATGGAGTTGAAAGTTGTTAAAAAACTCAATCATCAAAATAGTTCTTCAAAATATCACAATAATTTTTTAATTGAAATGACACAAAAATCTTGAAACGATAATGGGTAAATCAATAAAGATACCAAGGTGTCCTAAAATTCAGAAAATTTATTTCAATTTTTTTTTACCTTTTTTGAACGTTAAAATTTGACATTTCTTACCACCCATAGACCCCCCCGAGGTGGAAAAAACAATGTTTCCAATTTTTTTTCTAAAATGACTTTCTTTAACTTTTTCAAATTTTTCAAACTAGTTTGTCAAAAAAAAACCATTCGAATTTTTTTAGAAAAAGAAGGTTGAAAATGGGCAATAATTCATTTTTCAACTTTTTATGGTCTTTTTATGTAAATAGGGCTTCCTAATTTTTCCCGTTTCGAATCGAAACGTTCTCAAAATTCATCTTTTTTACTTACTCAATTTTACATATTTTTCGTTACCTTTAACTTTCCGATTTATTGTGAATTTTTGAATCAAATTCTTAATTTTTTAATTCTTTTTTAGACTGCTTGAATATCCATTTCGGTACTCATACCTTTGTCATAGATTTTGAAAGCAAGTTCTGCATTCATTTTAAAATATTTTTATATGTTTTTTTATAGCAGATTTCCATTTTTTAAATTCAACGTATTCTTTCACTTTTATTTATACTTACCTGTCTAATTTTAATAAAATTTCAGCAAAATGCGCAAATTACTCAAGAATTTGGCCATTAATATTTCTAATTTCAGGAAGTTTTCTGGACAGATTTAAAAATTTTATGGTTGAATTATTTTTAACAACTTTTTAGGAAATTGACAAAGTATTCGTTAGGATTTTTTTTGATAGGCAATTTAAACAATTTTAAAAAACTTTCATAAAAATTGAGTAACAGTTTACATGTTTGCAATTCAAACCATATTTTTGTAGGTAGTTAGATTTTTAGCATATTTTACGAATTTTTATAAATTTTCCACTTTATTTTCAACAATTTTTTCATGTTTATTCGACATTTTTATAATAATTTTTACGTACTCATTTTCCTAATTTTGAACAATTTTCAGAGAGTGTCGGATCAAATTGGGGAAGGTAATGAGAGGACAGTGTTCCTATAAGGAAATTGTTCCTTCAATTAGATAACATAAATTTTAGCCTAAAAATTTATGAAAGGATGGGCCAATTTTTCAAAAAATTTTGAAAATTTGTAGTCAGGATTGAAAAAATTGGGAAAATGGGGAAAAATTACATAATATGTTATAACAGTCTGAAAAAATTTCACCCAAAAGGGAACCACAGAAAGTGTTCACTTCTAATTTAAACGAAGGTGGAATTTTTATAAAATAAAATGTTCCAAAATCCTCATAACCAAAACTTCAACAGACCATCTTTTTTTTAATTGATTAGAAACGTTTAGTGCAGTTGGTGAACGCAGATTACCTCCTGTATAAAGGTATTTAATGCAGAGTAGAATTTTTTTGCTGGGACGTTATTTTTTAATATTTTGTGAAATTTTATAAGATTTTGAAAACTGTCATTTTTTAATGAAAATATATTCTTGAAAAACAGAAAATTTCCAGTAAAAGTTACGAAAATGAAGTTCGACCTCTCAAAATCAAATCCCACTATTTTAAGTCATTTTGAATCGTGGAGCCACCTGCGAGATTTTGATGCTCCAGAAAAAAAGAAAATCAATTTGAGCTGTTCCAAAATAATTTTCTTTCCTCCTTTCGAATAATTTAACAAGATAATTCACTTTCATTGCGATTTTCAGCTGAAGTTCTTGAATACCTTGACATATGGTGAGATTACATAATTAGTTTTAGAACCAACATCTATACATGATACTTTACTGGACAGTTTTGTCGAAAAATGTCGACTACGAATTCGCAAAATTCATTAAAAATTCAAACCCCAACTTGGGTAGTTGAAATTCTGGTTCGGTACAAGGGTTTTCTAGTATCCTCTCCAAGAAAATTTCACTCTTGATCAAATCAGAATAAACAGGAACACCATGGTTGAGTTTTTTTAATTTTAAATTTTTGTCCCCCCTCCCTTTCTGATATTTCCTTCGATTTTAATGGCATTAAAAATTCTATGCAATATTTTATATGATTTCATGCAGCAAGGCAGTGATCTACACTTCATTTTCAATTATTCGAACAAAATTTCCAAAATATGTGCCCAAATATCAAAAAAGATGGTTAAGCTGCCAAAAATCGTTTTTCATTTCTACAGGAAATTGGAGGAAACCCCAAAAAATTCAATTTAATCATCATGCCATACCCCAAGTGCCTCGACAATGTCTCCTATTTTTACAAAATTTCCTATCATCACGAATATTGATAGAAAATTTTGCATAAAATGCGAAAAATTTAGTTTGCGAGACATTATAATGCCTCCAGAGGTCCCAAAAACAGAACCCTAAACTTCAGAATTTTGATTTTATTTTTCAAAATTGTCAAATTTTGATTTCAATTCTTCAAAATTGTCAAATGTTTTACTTTTGGGGCCTTTTCTGGGACACTTCAGAGGAGGCAAAATACCACCCTTGAACTATTTCTATATTTCTTGTAAAATATTCTACTAAAATACCACCAATATTTTTCACGATTTTACAGAAGAGAAAAAAAAATTTCAACGTGTTTTCATCGAAATTTTATTTTACAGCTTAAGTAATCCTATTTTTCCTTGAGCTAAAAGCACATACTCGTATAAACAATTTCACATTTTTACTCCATTTTGGCAGGATTTTATAAAATTTTAAAGAATTTATGATCGCTATTTTTACAATTTGCCATTCTATTTAATCATTTTTTATTACACAGCCTAATTCGAAATATCTACACGAACAAATTCTAAAATCGAAATAAAAAGATTCCAAGGTCCTGCGAAAGCTCTAGTAAAACACAAGCGACCATTTTATTCAAATATCTCCACGACATCTTCATTCAAACCGTTGGAAAATTTAGTAAACACTCCAACCCGTGGCACATCACTGTAGACCTTTTTCCACAGCTAAAATTTTATTACATGGTAAAATTACGACCGTACAATATACCTCATATATACCTTTCTACCTGCTATTGGCACAGAAAAAATTATATAACCCACTTGGAAACCGATATATCGAAAAATGAAAACTCACATAAGGTAAAATCAAAAACCCAGCCACTAAATAATAATTTTTACAACTCGGTTTCCTCGCCCCGAGCATTCGATAAACTCAGAAAAAAATTACGTTCGTCGCACCTGACGCTGGAAAGAATTTTAAGGGGTTTATAAAATTTTAGTACGTTTCCTCCCTGCATGGTACATTTCTACGTTACACGTACCGATTTGAGATACCTACGTTTTAAAAATAGCTCGAAGACTACCGAGATGGGTGGTTTTATACAAGGGTAATTTGTAACACATGGTTGAGTCTCTTTTTTACGCTTAAGCTGCGGGCTTTTTCGAGCTTTTTTTTTTTTGCTTTTTTGAAATACGACTCCAGAGTGATACTCGCTCGACATGGTGTAGTTTAAATCGCGACGTTGCAAATGAACACCCGTAGGATTACCTCGACTGCGAGCAGATTTTTCTAACGTATTTCAAATATTAATGTACCCATCGGAATACTCCCTCGATCGATCCGGGGTAACGTTTGTGTACAGGTGACGTTAATGAATTGACAAGCATAAAAGGAGATAAATGAAGAGCTAAAACGGAAGTCGAGTTTTGGAATAATGTTAGAACTACCAACAGAGCTACATACTGACAAACTTATTTATTTCTGCGTGATTTATCGCACCTACCTGGGCTTTGTTCTCGGCCTTATATACCTTTACACCCAGTTGGGGTCTGTCTATTCACACACGAAATGAACAACAAAATGACCGAACTATGCGCGATCTCGTTCATTTTTTTTCGTCATTCTTTTATCACCTTCACCGCTACATTGATCATCTCAGCTGTTAACTGTACCTTTCTTCAAAATTTTAATTTTTTCAGCTTTCGAAATTTTTTCTCGTAATATCGATTATCTCGACTCCAATAAATTTTTCCCCCCACTAAACTTTCTTCCTAAAATTTTTTTTAGCTCCAAGATTTTTTTCAATTTATCTAAATTATCAACTGTAAAATCCTATTTTTTGATTAGTCAGGTCTCAATCGTACATCCGCGCACTATTCCTGTTAAAATTGATTTTATGATTGATTCTTGTTCTGGACACTAAAACAAAGAAATTAAGCCCGTATGCTCCTTTTATCCCCTCCCCCTTTCCCCAGGGACCACCCCAACATTTCAACCGTGTGTATCACCTTATCTATGGGTCGTAATGAAAAAATTTGCAAACAAAAGTTGTTCCTCAGCACCTAATGTACATTTTCATTTCTCATCAAAATCCATTTTGGAGCAACTCCTACCCCCCCTTCCCAATTTGGAAACAAAACATGTTTTTGAGAAAACCTCAAAATCACGTTTTCTTCATTTTAAACAAATAGTTTTGGAGATACGACAAAATTTGTAATCACAAAAAGTATTCAGAATTGAATTTCCTTTCCAATGAGCTCTATCACGACAATTTTCAAATCTGACAGAGTGGACCTCTCCCCTTCCTCGTTTTCGCAAAAGTTGAACCCATGAACAAAATTTGCTCCAAAATGAATTCCGATAATAAATGAAATTATGCATTGAATATCGAAGAACAAAAATCGTTCAATTTTTTTCCGTGGGTTCAACTTTTGAGATAAGGTAAAGGAGGAGAGATCCACCCTGTCGGGAAAAGTTGGTGAAAATGGCCGTGATAGAGCTCATTGGAAAGGAAATTCAATTCTGAATACTTTTTGTGATTACAAATTTTGTCGTATTTCCAAAACTATTCGTTTAAAATGAAGAAAACGTAATTTTGAGGTTTTCTCAAAAACACGTTTTGTTTCCAAATTTGGGCGGTAGGAGTTGCTCCAAAATGGATTTTGATGAGAAATGAAAATGAACCTTAGGTGCTGAGGAACAACTTTTATTTTGAAAATTTTTTTATTACGATCCATTAGATAAGGCAATACTCGCGTTTGAAATGTTGGGGTGGACCCTGGGGAAAGGGAGAGGGGGAAAAGGGCATAGGGCTTAATTTCTTTGTTTTAGTGTCCAGAATAAGAATCAATCATAAAATCAATTTTAACAGGATTTTCGCGCGGAAGTTTTTTTTTGTACGATTGAGCCCTGACTAGATCTTAAAATGTTTAAAAACTTGACATTCTTTCGAATTTTCTCACATTAAATTTCTTAAAAAATGTTTTTCAATCCAAATTTAAAAAAAAAATTATTCTAAAAATTTCAGAGCTGGAAGATAATTTGAGAAAAAAATTTCAAAAGCTGCAAAAAGTGAACTTCTGAAAAAAAATTTCGAGAGCAAAAAATTTGAGAAAAGATTTAATTTTGAGAAAAAATGTCTAGAGTTGAAAAATGAAAACTATGTATTTTTTGAAAAAATGCCAGAGTTGAAAAATTTTTATACCTGAAAAAAATTGGAGGAAAAAATTTCAAAGTTGGTAAAAATTTTATTCTAGATGAACAAATTTTGGAGTTGAAAAATATCTGGAGAAAAGGAAATTAAGAATTGAAACCATTCTGAGAATCAAAAAACAATTTTTGGTTGAAAAATTGTTGATTTCGGTTTCAAATTTTCAAGTCAAAAGCTAAAAAAAAATCTGTAAGAAAAAGCTTTCGGCTTGATTTTAGCTTGCTATTTTTAAAACTTTTGAACTTTCGACATTCGGTTTGTTACCTAAATTTGATCGACTTTCAGCTTTCGAAATTGTTCCTCATAATATCAACTTTCTCGACTCCAATAAATTTTTTCCCCCACTAAACTTTCTTCCTCAAAATTTTTTTAGCTCCAAGATTTTTTTCAATTTTTTCGATTTTCATTTTTGCCATTTTTTTTCAATTTACTAATAGATATTTATCTAAATTATGAACTGTAAAATCCTATTCTTAGATCTTAAAATTTTTAAAAACTTGTCATTCTTTCGAATTCTTCTCACATTAAATGTCTTAAAAAAATATATTTTTCAATCCAAATTTAAAAAAAAAATTATTCTAAAAATTTCAGAGCTGGAAAATAATTTGAGAAAAACATATGAGCTAAAACATTAGAATTTTGAGAAAAAATTTCAAAAGATGTAAAAATTGAACTTCTGAGAAAAAATTTTGAGAGTTGAAAAATGAAAACTATGTATTTTTGGAAAAAATTTCAGAGTTGGTAAAAATTTTATTCTAGATGAACAAATTTTAGAGTTGAAAAAATTTTTGAGGAAAAATATCTACAGTTGGAAAATATTTTGAGGAAAAATTTTTGGAGTTGAAAAATATCTGGAGAAAAGGAAATTAAGAATTAAAGCTATTCTGAGAATCGAAAAAAAAAATTTTGGTTGAAAAACTGTTGATTTCGGTTTCAAATTTTCAAGTCAGAAGCTAAACAATCAATCTGTAAGAAAAAGCTTTCGATTGGCTTTTAGCTTGCTATTTTTAAAACTTTTGAACTTTCGACTTTCGGTTTGTTACCTAAATTTGATCGACTTTCAGTTTTTCACTTTAAACTTTTAGCATTTAGCTAGCTCTTCATCCCTGCTATCTTGGATAGGTTGCGATGATGCAATTCGAACGAACGATTTACATTTTGTTGTTCACTCCGTGTGAGAATAGACAGACCCACCTAGCTGGCTTTCGTTTCACTGTTCGTAGCCCTCTCGCGTATGACCGCCAAAATATACCACTCCGTCGGTATAAAACAATTGTTTATAGTTTCATTATAAAACGCCTAACCAACATCTCTCGAGGTATAATTAAATAAAACGCTGTCAAAAAGTTTTATAGGTATTTTTTCCCCTCGGCGAGCTTCGCGTCGCCGAGCTCTCTCGACGTATTTACTGCCAATGAACGAGGCAAGTTTGGGTAATTTATTAAAACTTCGTGCAAGATAGCGATTTATTTTTCCCAACAAGTATCATCGTACGATGTCTCCAAAAACTTGCTTCTTTTATCGATTAATTCTTTTCCACCGTTGAAAAAGAATAAAAGGAAAAAACGCACATATTATACGATACCGACAGGCGACAGATGCGCGCAATATCGAACTCGAACCGAAGAAAAACTCGACCGATATACTAAAGATAAACTGGCTCGTGCTCGTACCTCGACTTAGAAAAAGTATTTTTCAATTTTATCACGTACAAATTCCTCGTATACGTATAAGATCATTTCGCTTCGTAATCTATTTGTACTTTTAAATAAACTGCTTATTCGTTTGATAGATATACCTTTTTCCCTTTTTTTTTTATTGCGAGACAACGTCGACGTCTCGCAGGGTACGTATATTGCAACCCAGCAACAGTCTGACAGCTTTACATCCTAAACGTTTGATACTTTTTCTCCGACTCGACGTCATTTTCGCCCCGACGAATTTTCAAATATGGAAATACATACGGGTACCTCATACCACATACCCGAGTTATAAACAAAGATCGACTTCGAGCTGTTTTTGTCGTTTAATTTCTCTTCTATTGTTTTCTTTTGACGGGTTCGATTGGTGATTGTGGGTAAATGTGAGGGTGTTGGCTTTTAAAGTTTAGGTTGATCGTTAGCATAAGTATTAGGATGATGATATTGCCTCTATCCTTAGTTAGAAGGGACAAACTGGTAGACCTATAAGCCATTTTACCAACTGCAATTAAGAAACTTTTTAGCTTTCTCTCGTTTGGCGAATTTCGAGAAGTAGGCCGAGTCGAATTTCAAACAGCTACCGGCGACCCTTTCGAATCGATATTGACTTAGGATGAAAATATACGAATAGGCTTTGGTTTCGAAAACCTGAAAATATAGGGTGATTTTGGTATGTGGTAAACAAACAAAGCGGTGTTCGATATTTTTTTTTTATTGACGACTAAAAAATTAAAAGAAAGGGTATGCCTATCTGAAGATTTAAAATACCGAAGAATGATAATTTTTCAAAAAATATAGACTATTGAAAAAGTTATAAATCATAATTTCAGAATCGTGGTTGAAGGAAAATAATTTATTACCTGAAAGAATGTAGGAGGAAAGCGAAAGCTTTTTTCGAGGTTACTAAAATTGCAAAACTGTAAATATACCATCAAAAAGTGGATTTTTTACGTTTTTCAACTGAAAAAAAACTTTCTGAGATACCTTTGTGTATTGATAGGTATTTACCTATGATATATTTGTGCATACTTGAGCTCGGGGGGGGGGGGGGTGTCAACGCATAAAAACGTTTTCAACTGTGTTGGAGTCTTGTATTTGAAAAAAAATCCCAAACTATCTTTCGAACTGTCTACAGGATTAGCCTTTCAAATTTTCATAACTTGTTCGTGTCTTTTCTTGTGATTCTCTCGTGACTCTTTTTAAACAAGGATCAATTCATAAAAAAGTGAAACCAAAATTTCCTCACCAAATTTTGGCGACCAATTTTGGTAACCATTGACATAGGTAGTAATGTTTTGTTAAAAGTGAAAAAACTCGGTGGATTTTTAAAGATTTCTCCAAGTTCTCCAAAAAATTTGGCAAAAAGCCATTGTATGGAATGGTCAAAATTTAATGTTTTATCTCATCATCATGATTTCTGTCAAAATATCAAAAAGTTATAGAAATGTCATTCATACTGGCGGATTTTGGTTACCTAGGAAAAACTTGGAAAAATGTTTAGCAAATTGATACCAGAAATGGAGAAAATCGTGGAATTGGTGATTCGAATCACGAATCATTTTTCTTCGAATCATTTTTCGAATCACATTTTTTGTTACGTGAAAACAAATCATTCACGATTGTAATTTACTTCCATGTCTTTAATTACCTACTTAAAATAAAATAATCACAAGCGTAACGCATTCACAATTTAATATTTCAAATTTATATCCCAAATTGAATAAAAAAAAACGCGAAATTTTTTGGCTTTTGGTACACAATTTTTTACTTGATTCAAAACACTTTGAATCATACCTATTCCTTTAATACGTGCATATGTTAGCCTGAATATAGAAACTATCTTTAGGGGTCAAAAAATAGGTTTTTGAGTTGACACTGATTTTGAGCCTTTCAGAAGGAGTAGAATCAAGGGAAAACTTCAACTCAAAAACCATTTTTGACCCCTAAGAGTAGTTTCTATATTTATATCCAGGCTCACATAGGTACCTACATATAATGATAATTGATAGGTACTTTCATCCTTTTTTTTAATTTTGTCAAATTGATATATGTATATATGACTAAACTTCTTGCCTGACTTGAAAAAAATTGAAAAATTTTTTGAGAAAAATTCAATTATTTTAAAATCTAAAACTTTTCTAGGATAGAAACGCTTTTGATATACCGGAAAACAGGACAGGTGTAACAATTTTTTTCAAGCAAGATTACTTTTCAATTCATGTAGGTATAAGATTTGAAATTTTGTTTAAGTAAAACACATCTACGATTCAAAATTTAAATTGTTTTTAATCTTAGGCAAAATATGAGTAATTTTTTTAAAAATTAAAAGATTTGGCATTTTGAAACGAAAAAATTCTATTTGAGTTGAAAAATTCTATTTGATTCGGAAATTTTCAGCTTTTAACCCTCGCATTGGGATTTCCCTTCGTTTCCCTTAATAATGTTTCTAAGAAATTAATCTTATCCGATTTTCAATTAATACATGTTCATGAACTTCTAAAAAATCTTCGAAAATGCTATAGAATAAATCATTCGTGAAGAAAGCTTGAGCAAAAAAAAATTCAACAATGCGTGAGTAAAAAAGAATTCGAAGTTCTGGAATAGTTTACACAAAGAACCGGGTTTTTACGAAGATCTCCTCAAATAAGCTTTAAAATTGAAAACTTTCGATGGAAATTTTTTTCTATATTCACTCTTTCAACTTTTATCGAAAAACTGTTTCGTAAGTCAAAAAATTAAGGATGAAAAATTTGTATCAATTTTTTAAATTTTCGCTTTTCTGTCCGATTTTTGATAAAATCAGCAAAACTAAACCTCAAAATAAAATTCTACTCTTTTTATTTGAATCTGTGAAAATTCATTGAAGAAATAGCCAGAATTAGGTTGCTAAAGAATCAGTGAAATTTCACTGCCAATTAGTGAAGAACTACTGGTTCAATTAGTGAATTTTCATTTTTGAATCAGTAATTTTTTCAATAGGCAACTATCTACTGAAATGGATCAGTAAAAATTTACATTTACTGATTAAATCAGTAATTATGGAAAAAAATACTGATTCAAAATTGAAAATTCACCAGTTGAATTAGTACATACAAATAGTTTTTTTTATTAATTTCTACAGTGACTCAATTCTGGCTATTTTATCAGTGTATTTTCATTAATTCAATTTAAGAGAGTATCCCAGAGTGGCTCATCTCATATCGATGTGATCATGGTGAAAAAAAAGTAAAAACTTTCCATCTTTTTAATAAGGAATTGAGTGTGGAAAATGCTTTCAACAACATTTTTGTCAATTTGGAGGCCTATTTGAAGAGATATCAATTCGCAAAAAATCAGTTTCCAGCTAGCTCTTGCACTTTTTCTGAGAGCAACATCCCCCTCCCTCTCCCCCCGGAGGTGGACCTTTTAATACGTAGATCAATAGACCGATATAAGTAAGAAACACGAAAAAAATCATACCAGAATTTGCACCAGGTTCCATTTTAATATGACTGGATTAAAGGGGATAATTTAGTTCTTTTGAATCGTGGTTTTACTTACTCTCTCATTTATAAATCAGTGAAAAATATCGAAAATCACTGAAAAACAGTCAGAATTGCAGCACAGCAATAAATCGATGGAAAAAAATTCACTGCAAGCAAACAGTGAAAAAAATTGTTGGAAAATCAGTGAAAATTCACTGAAAAATCATTAAAATTTCTGAAAGTTGCTGGAAAATTGGTGGAATTTGCTGAAAAATCAGTGAAAATCTTTTGAAAATCAAAGAATTTTGCTGATTTTCCCCGTGCAGCAATTTTGACTGTCAGTGACTTTTCACTGATTCAAAATGAGAGAGTAGTTTGTGGAAATTGGAAAATAATTTTTCAAGTCAAAAAATCATTAAAAAATCCATCCAAGTCTGAAATTTTCTATTTTTTCCCTTACGAATAACACCACTTTAAATCCAGTCCTGTTTCCAAGGCTGAAATTTATATCAAAAAATGGTTAAAATATCCTACAAGTGGCTGCAAAAAAATCCCACCCTATTGCCACACTCGAGGTCGCACTCATTGGTCCGCTGAAGATTTCAACTAGAACAACATGTAAAACAACAATTAAGGGTCACACTTAGCATATCATTTGAATAATATCAATTCCATCCAGACAAGAGCTCGTATACGTAAACTAATTACACCGATCTGTACCTCAACTGTACACGCTCTAAACGTACCACATACGAACGAAGTTCAAACGTAATTACAATCTTTGAAAAGAGAATCATTAACATTCAGCGATGCGCAGCATCCTCAACATGAAAGTAAATTTTAAATTCAAACGATATTCGCGCACCAGGAGTAAAATTCCAGCAATGGCGAAGATGAAAATTTCCAAGTTTAAAAATAATTCTGTATTGCGCCTCGTAAGCTCAGTTGGAAATTGGTATTTACGATTGTGAAACTGTGTATAATTCCATACAACATGCTGAGTACGTACTCGTACATCGAACATAAACTCCGTTTATTAATCGATTCCGGGGTTTCAAGCACAAGGTTAATGTTTGGCAAAAACTATAAAATATTATAAAATCATACCAATATTTGAACTCGTGTCAAGATTGTCAAGAATATTATGCCTCGAGCGATGGAAAATAATTTCAGTCCCGAACACAGTAGCTGCTTCGGGGTAATTTTCCTCGATACGAGTTAAATGCAAATTACCGACGAGCTTTTTCAACAATCCGCCAACATTTCCAGTCGACAGATGTTGAAATATTAATATACTCGAGTATAATTTCACTTACAGTTGGATAGACGAGGCAAGGCAATGGATTAGATAACCATTTCTCTCTGACCCGTATTCCGAAACCACAACTCATTCGTATCCGTCATTCCGACTAAATTGTAAAAACTTTTCGCTTTTGTTATCCCTGATTCGATTACCTACTTGCAGGCTTCCTTTGTATCGTCGTGGACGTACCAGGGATATAATTTGTTAACTCGTTTAACACGTGTAATTCTACTCACGTTTCGAATTCTGGCATAAATATGTCAACCTCGCCCATCTAGCTGCGTTTTGTTTACACCAACTCCCAAACCACGTGAATTACACCAGCGTGGATAAAAAATTAATACTTTGGCCGAGTTTATGCCTCGTATACGAAATAATCTACAATGCGAGGGTGCCAGAAGGGCAGATGGGCCGTGATACTGATTTTCTTTGCCAATTTACCAGCCGCCATCGATTTACCATCTGTACCCGGCGACGACGACGTTTTAAATCAAATATTGAACGAAACGTTGACATTTTACCGCTGCAATAGAATCAATAATGTATGTACCTTGTCACTGCGTATGCCAAGGTACGAATTAACGCCGACGCGAGCCGAGGAAAAAAAATCCCCTTTAATAAATAATTTCCGCTCGAGTATCGCAGAGATGAAACATCCTGCTGGTATGAGAGAGTACTTCAAACCTATCACACGATGTAATAATTTTTTCAGATAATGTCGGTGTTTACATATCCAGAGTGGAGGAAGGCAGTATTGCAGAAAAATCCGGCCTAAGACCTGGAGATTCTATATTAGAAGTTAATGGGATTCCTTTTACAAATATATCGCACGAGGAAGCTTTAAAGGTAAGAGCTACAAGTACTTTTTATAATATCTATCTGGATTATTTTCATTCCGCATATCCTCGGGAAATTCGTCACATAATGGGAGATTCGTCGAGAACGAGGAAATTGGATGAGATGGGATTTTCAAAATTTGTATAATTATCACATTTGAATAAACAAAAACACAAATCTTCAATAGCATCGAGGCCTAAAACCAAAGAAAGGAAAAAATGGAAGAGTCTTGAAGCTGTGCCAATTTCGCAATCTTTTTCTTTCTCGTAGCGGAAAATTATCGCTCTATTATGTTTATTTATTCTTTCAATTTCCATAATAAAATAAAAACGTATTTATTGTCGAATCGCATAATATAGATTGGATTGGGTCGTCTCGTGACTCGGGGTAAATATAAATAAAAATAAGAGAAACAAAAGAATCAAGTTCCTCAAAATTGAATCTGAGTGGTTATGATTGGCTCATAATTTTTCACAGCTGGAGAACAGGAACAAAAATTTACATGTATTCAAAAAAATGTAATTTTTCATATTGGTATGATTTTTTGAAAAAGTTCTTGCCTTGTTTCATTGGGTTACTTAGTAATCGTAAATCTTGATTTACATGAAATGTCCCTGTATTTTGGAAAATTCGTTCAATAGTAGGTAGTTTTGACGTGCCTATTGATGTCTTGGGAATTTGGGGTGAAAATATGCATCAAGGATCTAGTATTTTCAGAAAAAAATATCTATTTATTTTCAAAAAAAAAATGCCCCAAAAATACGTGATAAAAATTTATTGGGCAAGAATTAAAAACATCGAACCATTTTCAGAAGTCATTCGTTGGACTCTTTTCAAAAAAATTCAAACCATAATAATATTTGTTGGAGAGAGGAGGAGGAGTCCAAAAAATATATAATACCAAAACATTATCAGCAAATAACAGTTTTCAAAAAAAAAACAAATACCATATGTAATAAACCGCTCTGTTTAAAAAATTAAATTATGTCAAACACTTTTCAGAAAAAAATTGAAGTCAGTCTGACCGAAGTGGACTTAGGAGGATGGGAGGAGAGGGAAAAAATCAAAAATTATCAACTGAGATAGGTTTTTCCAATTTACCAATGCAAATTCAATTTTTCTTAGTATTTTTCAACTCTCCTAGAAAAAGGTTATCATTCTGGAAAATTTCTCACCTTGAACCTTATCTTCAAACCTAAAACTACAATTTTTCTACTATTGGGAGGAGGGAACTACTTCTCTGGTTTCTTCCCTGATACCAACCATCATCGGCTGTTAATAGAAAACAAAAAAATCAACTCATTTTATAGAAAAAGGAAATACTTAAACCAAAAACCCAAATCATTTTGATCGGAAATACCCAAGGAATGGGAGTCGACCCCGGATTCGGAGTCAAACTGACTCCAAATTGACTCAGACTCCGGCTTGACTCCGGAGTCGAGCCGGAGTCGGAGAGTCAAGATCGAAGATTAACTCCGGAGTCAAGAGTCAGGGTCTGAAATCTGAAATTGACTCCGGAGTCGAGGTGGAGTCAATAGTCAGAGTGTGAGTTTGACTCCGGAGTCAAGCAGGAGTCAGGAGTCGAGGTCTTAAAGTGACTCCGGAGTCAACGTAGAGTCAGGAATCAACTTTCCCCCTTGACTCTGGGAGTTAGGTGGAGTCAGAAGTCAACTTTTTGGCTGATTTCTATTTCCTGGTCCAAAATCGGAGTCAAACTGACTCCAAATTGATTCCGACGTCAAGGTGGAGTCAGGAGTCAACTTTTTGTCTGACTCCTGTTCGCTGGAAATACCAGAGATCTCATAGGTACATTACATTTGTTCCTATTTTCTGAGGATGGGATTTTTCAGAAAAAAAATCAATGTCAAGCCATTTTTTTTGGAAAACAAGAAGTAAGTAATTTTCAATTTTTCAGAAAAAAGAAACTCAAAATCAATTAATTTTCCAAAAAAAAAACAACACATAAAATTATGCATTTTATTATGACTCTAGAAAATTAACCAGGTCAAAGATGCCAAAAACCAAATCAAAAATGTAAAAAACCAGTGGCGCTGGCGTCGGAAAGTAGGGTACAAGGGATGCATTTCACCCCCCAATTCTGTCTGAGGTGCAAAGTATCATCTCCCCCAATTATATCAGATAGGGGCTTTTAAAGCATTAAAACATGACAAAATGTCTTTTTTAGACACTAAATACCCATTTTTTCAAAGCTTTGCCCTCACTTCGCTCGGGCATGAACAAAATCACAATTATATAAGCCATTTGAGGCGACAGGGCGAAAGAAGACTTCTTTTTGCCCCCCCCCCCAAATCATACTGGTATTCCAAGTATTTGTACTCACTTTGTACCCTCCTCCCAAAAAAGCTCCCAGCGCCACTGTCAAAAATCACATCAAAATTTTTAATTTTAGGTTTTTGCAGAAAAAACTAAATCTCCACGTTTTATTTATCTTTAACTGTTTTTTCATCGAAAGCATTTTAAAAACTGAATTATTTTCGTAAAAAAATACAAAAACTTGAATATTTTTTCAAAAAAAAACAAAAAATCCATCACTATTTGTCATTACGTTTAACTTGACATTTAAATCATTTTTAAACCACTTTCTCTTCCATCGAATTGCAAACGTTAATTTTTCATAGTCCTTTTTTGGAAGAAAATCAAGAAACAGTAGGATTTAGATGATGAATTGATGATACAAAAAATAATGCTGCTATCTACCTAAACAAAGAGTATCCAAAAAATTATGCGAATCATTATTCTCAAGAAAACCAAATGAAAAATCCAATTGATCCTCAAAAATTCTTTCAAAAATAAAAATACGAAAAATTATTCCAAGCATTGAAAAATCATCCTTTTTCGATATTCAAATATTGGATCATTCTCAACCGGTTGATGACTAGTTTCCCTCGGTCAGACAAGAAATAAATCTGCAACAAATGTTTCAAGCAAAACGTTCACCCAGAGCACTAAAAATAAAAATATATAATTTCAACCTTTGAAATTTTTTTCTGACAAGCACTGAAAAAAATTTATGCGGGTAAATAATGCGAATGATTTTTTTTCTTCTTAAAAAAAACACACCATCCCACCGGAGGTGAAAAAAAAATTGTGGAACGAAAATTGGACAATTTTTAATGCTGGACAACTTTTCTTTTAAACTTTTTATCGCATCGTGATTTTTTATGCAAACGTAATTTTTTTTGTGAGGGTTCCCGGGAGAAAAAATTAGCTAAATTAGCGACATGAAAAAAGTTTCAAACTAAAGTTGCAAAGTATTAAAAGGCCGTCATTTTTTGTGACATAATTTTTTTTCTACAGAGTAGAATCTTAATAGGAGAAGAATTTTTCGTCATTTTTCAAAGAATTTTCTATTGAAAACTAGTTGAAAATTTCTAAATTGATTTCAAAAATATTTTTCTGATAAAAATCGTTTCAATTTTAATTATTTTCAAACAGAATTAAAATTCTCTCTTTTGAATTTCTCGAATAGCACTCTGCAAATAGGATAAATAAATAGGACAAATAAAATGTGCAAATGGAAATTCAACAATTTCAATATCAACTCATTATTTTCAACCAATAAAAAATGAATGGCCCTGGTTAAGACTATATAAACCCTCGATCGAGTGATAAGCAAGAAACCACAAAATATTCTTTTTTGCCCGGCCTATCTTCAATATTGCATGAGCAAAAATATCTTTGAACTTCTGACAAATAATACAGTCGACTTGAAAACACGAACTATTGTTGAAATACGAGACTCAGCCCAAGGCAAAAATTGCGAATCGTCGATTTCCTTTCTTATCTGTCCTAAAACCCATTCCAACTTGGAGCAAAATCCCTTCGAGTGAATATTCTCCAGTCCCTACGAATAACCCTTATAACCTTGTAAATTTCCAAAAATATTGTTTCATTTCGAACTTCGCAGAATGTAGAAAAAATTCCAACGAAATTCCTCGCATTAATACCTTTAGATATTTACAGTTCAAATTCGATAAAAAATTTTCCATCTTCGTTTTCAATTTCGCAAAAGGCTTGTTATTAATATATCCTTTTTATTTTCGCCGCTCGGATACCATTCGGCGAATAATATTAAACTCCAACTTTCATTTTTCACGTTTCTCGAACGTTTTAAAATTACCCACTACAACGAGAACGAAAAGACCGAAATCAAAATGTACGAATCGTAGGGTAACGTTGGCGAATCACCTTATGATTTTTGTTCTCTGGGAAAAAAATAAAGCAAAAAACCGTTTATTCCACGCGAACCGACGATTACCATAAAAAAACTCGAATGAAAAGTGTTAAAAATCCACCATTTTTACAAGTCTGTAGACGTGATCGGCATTACAAGTTTTATAATGGAAAACGAAGGAAGCGCTGCCGACTTGGCACATTCGGTCGATTGATTACCATTAATCCTTGTCTTTTTCACTTTGGCGAAGCGAAATTAATGGTCACAGTTTGTTGTACCCACCTACCCCGAGAAAATATCGCAGTCGAGTCGGCCGTGCGCCAGGAGGGGGCTTTTCTTCGATGTAATCAGAAATTGTGCTGATGGTGGCTGGTCGGTAAATATCTATACCATAGAAACCGATTGACGATGAAGTACATTTGGTAATAGAGGATTAATCATTATAGCATAAAATTTAAACTATACGACGCGTTGTTAACATTGTTGAAACAAGGATTAGCATGCTAGTTTAATAAAAGGGGTACGCGGTAACGCGAATAACGGCCGGCGTAAATTCTCGTCCGCGCTGAAGGGATCAAATGGCAAATATTTAGAGAATTATAGCCGGTGTTTTTGTTTACTGTATCGTTTATATGTATTATAGCCAATGGTCGCGACTATATTAAGCTTCATATAACATATAAATACTTTCAACGCAACGTCTATTGTACTAGAACCTGTCCAATGACCTGTACTTATTTTTTTTCTCTATTTATATCTGGCTCATTCCATGTCAACTCGACCAGGTTTTGACCTTGGGTATTCCGATTTCGCTCAAATTTTTTTTATAGGTTCCCTTCGATGGTCTAATGAAGGAATCGCCGTCATTTTGATCCTAATCCTTCAGGGGGATGGGAGGAGGCCCTCGTAATTTTCGCACAATTGGGATTTTTTTACAAAACGGCTCAACTTTGAAAGCTCGTATCTCGAGATTAGTTCAGTCAAAAATGAATCTGTTGGTGTAGTTTTGTAGAAAATTGAAAGGGGATTCAAAATTGGCGATCACATTTTGAAAAATGCAAAGTTGAGCTTTTGTGATGAAAGCTCATCTTTTATGATGATTACAAAATCTAAGGGCTACCATTTAAAAATCTGAAAAAATTACTGTAAGGAAAACTTTTCATGTATTTTTCAACTAATTACTTTTCAAGATGGGATCTCAACACCCCTAGGGGGCACAAGGGTCCTCAATTTCGGTCAAAATTCAAGAAAGTTGCAAAAATGAAGTCGCACGTCGATTTCTATTAATTCGAAGGCGCTGAGTTCGAATATGAGCTCAGTTTTTTTTCACACAACCACACTGAACCCCCCTATCAACCCCCTTGATAAAGTCAAAATTCAAAAAAATTGCAAAAATGAAGTCGCACATCGATTTCTGTTAATTCGAAGGCGCTGAGTTCGAATATGTGCTTAGTTTTTTCATACGATCCCACTGAACCTCCCTATCAACCCCCTTGATAAGGTCAAAATTCAAAAAAATGAAAAATAACGTGTTACATGTCGTTTGTTAGGTTTTTGGGGCACTGAGTTCAAATATTTGCTTACTTTTTGAATTCGATCCCTTAGTGCCCCCTAACCCTCCCAATTTTGAGAAACCCTTTCAAAAAAATGAAAATATCATGCGACATATCGATTTCTACTATTTTGAGGGTGCTGAGCTCGATAATTAACTTATTTTTCCGTTATACCTACTTTTTGTGGTTTAAAGCTTCATCCTTATTTTTGAAAAATGCCATCATTTCCAGTCTTTTAATGAATTATGGGTCATTGTAGGGCATGGGGGAGGCAGATCGGAAAAATAAATTGATAATTGAGCTCAGGACCCTCAAATTGGTAGAAATCGATATGCCGCACGATATTTTTATTTTTTGGCAAGGGATTCTCAAAATTGGGAGGGTTAGGGAGGCACTAAGGGATCGAATCCAAAAAGTAAGCAAATATTTGAACCCAGTGCCCCCAAAAACCTAACAAACGACATGTCACACGTTATTTTTCATTTTTTTGAATTTTGACCTTATCAAGGGGGTTGATAGGGGATGGGATGAAAAAACAGAGCACATATTCGAACTCAGCGCCTTCGAATTAGTAGAAATCGATGTGCTACTTCATTTTTGCAATTTTTTTTGAATTTTGACCAAAATTGAGAACCCCTGTGCCTCTTAGGGGGATTGAAATCCCACCTTGAAAAGTAATTAGTTGAGAAATACATGAAAAGTTTTCCTTACAATAATTTTTCAGATTTTTAAATGGTAGCCCTTAGCTTTTGTAATTATCATGAAAGTTGAGCTTTCATCACAAAAGCTCAACTTTGAACTTTTCAAAATTTGATTACCAATTTTGAATCTCCTTTCAATTCTCTACAAAACTGCACCAACAGATTCATTTTTGACTAAACCAATCTCGAGATACAAGCCTTCAAAGTTGAGCCGTTTTACAAAAAATCCCAATTGTGCGAAAACTACGAGGGCCACCTCCCACCCCCCTCTGAAGGATTAGGATCAAAATGACGGTGATTCCTTCATTAGGCCATCAAGGGGAACCCGTAAAAAAATTTTGAACGCAATCGGAAGAGCCAAGGTCAAAACCTGCTCGAATTGACATGGAATGAGCCTACTTTACTTTTTCCATTTTTTTTGAATTTTGACTAAAATTTAGTACCCTTGTTCTCCCTAGGAGTGTTGAAATCCCGTCTTCAAAATTAATTGATTGAAAAATTTATAAACCTTCTCTTCTTTGTAATTTTTCAGACTTTTCAATGAGTCCCTTTCATATTTTGTACTCATCATGAAAGGTGAGCTTCCATCACAAAAGTAGTTGAACTTTTCAAAAATGTGATTATCAATTTTGAATCTCCTCTCAATTCTCTACAAAATTGCATAAGCAGATTCGATCTCGATCAATATTCGCCTCAAAGTTGAGCCATTTCACAAAAAAATTCCAATTATACAAAAATTACAAGGGCCATTTCCGCCCCCTGAAAAATTAGGATCGAAATTACGACGATTCCTTCATTAGGCCATCGAAGGGAACCTGTAAAAAAATTTTGAGCGAAATCAGAAGACCCAAGTTTAAAACCTGGTCGAGTTGGCATGGAATGAGCCATCTGTAATTCGTAATGTTCTATTGATATTTTGGTTTCTTACCTTATGTATATTTCGTTATTGATTTGGAGTGTTCATAAAACAGATATTGGTACGTATTATATACCAATATACCCAGGTACCTTCTTATTCGGATGCCATTGTTTTATGCGTGTCACGCTAAAAACGAAAATGTCGTAGTTTTTATTAATATTCAGAGCTTTGTGCTTGCGTTGAATATTTCACGAGTGCTACACGTTCGCATTATACCATGTACCTTACAGCTTTCTTTTTTTTCTTATTATTTTTTTGGGTAAGGAAATATTCGCTCGTAAAAAGTAGCCCATGAGGGGCGGGTGAAGCATATTACCATCGTCTTTGGGTGAATTTTCCATCTAGAATTGGGATAAATTTGAAAAAATCAAAGGACTCTAATTTTCTTGATTTTTTTCATATCGGTTGTTTGGCTCCATCAACCACTGTAGATAAAATCGTCGAGACCTCAACGTATGATTATTTTTAGAAAAATCATAGTTTTTGGTAATTTCATCCCCCTCCTCCAAGGTACTTCACAATTTGAAATAAAAATTAAGATTTATGCTCCTCCAACCTTTAGGAATGGAATTTTGAGTCTAAGAAGTAAATTCCGAATTGATTTCCCGAATGCGATTTCCTAAACGACCGAATTCCCGAATGTAAAAAAAAAAAACCAAAAATGTATTCTCGAATCTATTTTTTCAAATAAGATTTTTCCCAGAAATAAAATTACCATTCTGAATTTTTTCAAACTTTTCAAAAAAAGTGATACCATAATTATTTTTGAAAATGTTCCAAAAGTCCAAGTTTTCAAACTCGAATTCCAAAATTGTTCGGTTTGAGGGAATCTCCCCCCTCCCTTCTACCGTGCCGGTTCAGTTTGCTACAGTTCAAAAACAGTTTTTTTTTAAAAAAAAAACACATCTTCAGAGAAAAAACTAATCATTTAGAAAAAAACATACTTTCCAAAAAAGAAAAGAACTACTATTATCATTTTTAGGAAAGCTTTAAAAAAATCTGTCTAGAAAAATCCAATTCATTTTCATGCAAAAGGCAAAATCCAAGGCAGCCTGAAAAATTAAAATAAAAACAAACCATTATTTCAAAAAAAAAAATCATTTTCAGGACCCTGTTCTCCCAAAACCCCCTAGCTATTAACGTAGGAAAAATTCAGATGCGAAATTTTGCCAGATTTATTACACAATGCATCATTTACAAAAATCTGGAATTAGGCACATTAAGAAATATACGTGAAATCGACAGATGCGACTTACGTAACTTATAAGACTGTAGCTAGCTAACTAACTCATAGATAAAAGTGACCAAAGGCATAGGGTGAAATCGTTGAAATGCAATCGAAAGGATCGAACTGTCAACTGGTTGGGTGGTTGGAAGGGACAGAGGAAAAAGAGAAAGCGGGTGTCAAGCACTGACAACGGAAACGACGACGTGAGAATGGAATGTAAGATTTGTGTGGGATGGAGGCCAGGGGAATGAAGGAAAGATGTACGAGGGTTAGAATCAGACTAGATTCTTTAACAACGAACAAATGAGTAACTATTCATAAAAAAATTACAACTATCTAAGCCGCACTAGCAGTAGCAATTTTCATAAAACTACAAAAAACCCGCAAAAATTGCTAGACAAATTGCAGGTACCGGTTCAGCATTCCTGAAAATTGTGAAAAATTTTTTTAACCCTGCACATGGAGTGGAGGTCAAAAGGGGGTATTTTTCGACCTTGATCCGGGGAAAAAAATTTAAGTGAGGTTTGATAGAGTAGTGTCCCCTGATGCTGAATATACATTTTTTTTCACTACACACCTGCACAACTGCAATTTAAGGCTCCTTAAAGGCAATTTTTGGTAATTTTTGGCCATTTTTCAGTCTATTCTGGCCCCAGGTTCTTAAATGTGGTAGGGGGACAATTTTTTTTGTCATATTTTGTTACACCGAATGTTTATACACCCAAAACCGCAAAACTGATCGAATTAAACCTACAATCTTCGAAGTTATTGAATTTTAAAGTTGTGTAAGTATGAGTATTGCTCAAATTTCAATTTACGATTTTTGTTTTAAAAATAGTCGTGCGACCTATTTAAATGCGTTAAAATTTCGCACTGGATTCGAAAATGAATGTGTTTTTTTTTCAAACCTCCCCTCCCTACGGATTAGCCCCCTTTCAATTTTGATTTTTTCCCCATTTTTAATCGTGTGACCTATTGAAATGGGTTAAAATTTCGCGCTGAATTCGAAAATGATGATGTTTTTTTTTCACCTTTCTCCCTACGAATTACCCCCCCCCCCTCAATTTTGATTTTTTGCTCATTTAATCGTTGTCTAGCAATTTTCTTGTCCCCACGAAATAGACAGTGGATGAAGACTTTTTGGCACTTGGTCTGTAGACTAAACCCATTATCTGAAAGTAAATGAATAATTTTTAGGAAAAATTCAATTATCTAAAATCAAAAACATGAAACCATTTTTTGAAAAAAAAACTACAACACCAAGAACTGAATTATGCATTATGAATTTTTGATTTTGTACGGGAGACTGGGGAGGACTTGGACACGGAAGAGGTTTTGGACGTTAGGATTTTCAAAAGCTTCCTTTGCTCCCAGATGGTGGTAATTCCGGTGGAGTATCGTAATCATGCATATTTAACAGCATGACCACGAGAAATTTACCTTAGGTCAGTTGTTTTCTAATAAAAATGATTTTCTTCTTTTTTTGATGAAATTTTTGAGAATTTTTTCCAGCCTCTTGATTCTCTTCAAAATATTTTTGTTTCCGTTCGATGAAAGTAAACCAAATAATTATATGAAACTATGTACTATTTTAC
The DNA here is from genome assembly GCA_033439095.1 of Pseudococcus viburni. Classification (NCBI taxonomy): domain Eukaryota; kingdom Metazoa; phylum Arthropoda; class Insecta; order Hemiptera; family Pseudococcidae; genus Pseudococcus; species Pseudococcus viburni. Next base: position 536,006 of record JAVBJF010000090.1, read on the forward strand.
GTCATATAAAATAAGGGTATTGTGGAAACAACAAAATAGATAAGAAATTATTCATGTTTTTGTAAAAATTGAGGGGGTGGGAGATTTTGGACAATTTGTGAAAAATAAATCCTTTCTACAGATTCAGAGTGATTTGTGGTGACTTTTTCATGTTTATGGTGTAAAATGATATATAATTTCACATAATTACCAAAAATGTTTTGAAAAAGAAATTATGACCTTGCAAACATGACAAGAAATCGCGAAAATTTCCATCAAAAAATACAAAAATCATTTTTATCAGTAAACAGCTGCACTAAAGTAATACTAGAATACGCTTTTTAATCACTTTCCATGCAATAAAATTAACAACAACGCTTTTTTCCTATTTTTTGACGAATTTATGCATTTTTTTCAAGTGTCCACCCCCCCCCCTCCTTGGGAAAAACTTGGACAAAAAATACAATTTTTTTCAAAATTAAATATTTTTAAGCACATTCCAGTTAGAAATTCGTAAGTTGAAATAAATGTTGAAAAAATATTGAATTTTTAGAAAAATAATCTTGTCCAAATTTCCCAAGGAGGTAAGCCTCTGAAAATCAAAAAAATGTGAAAATGTGTCCCAAGTCCTCCCCAGTCTCCTCTACTTTGTTTTTTTGTTGCTCGATGGTTTATCTATCTCAGGCATTCCCCCATCTCCACCTCCTCGACAACAAATTTCAGGAAAAACATTTTGAAATTATTCTTTTCATATGAGACGCAGCCAGGGATACCCGACCATATGTCGGAAAAGTAAATTTCGAGAAAAACGCAAATTAAGAAAAAATGACCAAAAATATGGAAATTTTTTTTTTATCAATTTGTATACTATGAACCCTCTACTTTCATATGAGAATAGGTTCAGGTCCCAAAAGTGTCATCTTCTTGGTTAAAAAACGAATTTTGCTGAAGGCCTCTGAGAAATTGAAACCATACCATATGTCGGAATTTTATAAAAATATGTTAAAATTTACAACTTTCATTATTATTGAAACGTAGTAGTGTTCAACAAATATCCGGATATCCAAATACCAAATACTATTTGGATTATCCGGATATCACACGGAAATTGCCGAACAGTTCCGAAAACATCCCGAAAACGGTTGAACTTTTCCAGAGTTCCCGAATTCTTTCACGAACCCTCACAAAATTTAAAGGTCGATTATCGAAATTGAAAAATCGATTATCGAAATATCGAAATTGAAAAATCGATTGTCGAAATCGAAAAATCGATTATCGAAATCGAAAATTCAATTTTTTCCCCGTTGAAACTCTACATTTCGATTATCCGGATATTTGTTGAACACAAATTCAAAGCATGATTTTCACCGTTTGGTTTGTAAATTTGTTTGACTTGCACTATGATTGCATTTCTCAATGCACGTAATTTCAGGTTCGTTTTAATGAACTACAGTGGTGTACGATTATTAAAAAAACAAATTTTGTACCAAAAATGTCATTATTTCTTGAAAAAAGATGATTCCCGACATATGGTATGGTTTCGATTTTCGATGCCGGCAACTTCTGGAAGGGGTCAATGACCTAAAGTGATGTAAGAGGACGTAAATAAACCATTTCCGATGAGAAAAGTCGTTTACAGAACATAATTTTTTTTTATTCATTGAAAACAGTTCCAAATTTTGTTTTGCGTTTTTCTCAAAACTTTGATTTTTGAAAATCATTTTTTGACAAACTTTGAAAAATCATAGAAAATTCATTTCTCAACCTTTTTTAATGCGGTTTGCGCTATTCGAAAGGTACAAGTCTGTACTACTTAAAGAGCCAAAAAAACGAAAAAAAAAAATTTCCGACATATGGTCGGGTATCCCTGGCTGCGTCTCATATGTTGTTTTTTTCAAATTTTCGTATTTTATTCGCTCAAACTTAAGAAATTTACTCATTTTTACAATTTAATAATTATATAAAATGAATAAGATTGCCTGTTTTTTAAAAAGTTTCAAACTAGGATCAGTGATTTTCTTCTACATAGCTGTCATTTATTTTCATTTTTTTTTCATTAAGTAGGTAATAAATCAAAAACATGTATAGAAAATCGAAGTCTTTTTTTTTAAAAAAAAGAGCAAAAATGTCAAGCCATCATTGAAATAAAATACCAAAGTTTTTTCAAAAAAAAAGAGCAAAAATATCAAGCCATCATTAAAATAAAAACCAAACCTCCCACCTTTCTCTTTCATTTAGAATTACTTTATATGTTCATTTTTTTGTTTTTTTGGATGAAATTCAAACATCCATGAACATGAAATAACAGGATTTACATCAACATTTCATATGCCTCGTAACATGAGTAGATTTGTGACATTTACAAGAGTTATTTTCTCCAACCATGTTTTGTTTTCCACTCAAAATAAGCCTCCTACCTCCTTTTTCCTATAATCCTGATCAAATCAAAACATACTTCGCTAATCTAATTCAATTTTATCCGAACCGTTTGCACTCTACACAGCACACCTTTATGATTAAGTGACAAAAAAAAAAGAGGAAAAAACGTTTCCTCTCAACGGTGGAAAAAATTAGGTCGATGACGATACCCATAATATCTTTAATTTACGACGGAAAATTCGGCCAAAAGGAGCGCAGATAAGAGCGGAAATTTTTTTTTATTCGAGCTATCGTAGCATCGTATAAACATTTTTATGTATTTTTTATTCTCCTTTTATGAGGGTTATTTTTAGGAAAATGCGTGTAAGTGCTTTTCGGCATGTATTCATTGATTGGACGGATACCCTTTGCTAGCGGCATAATTAATTTAGCAACGAATCATTTGAGTCGCGGTAATTTTCATCGTTCCGATGACAAAACGACCAGTAATTTATCATTTCGGGCGTCGAATAAAATGCTAATACCTGGCCCGAACGGGTACCTAATTTTTTTTCTCGAATGAGGAAAATGGAAAATTTACACAGCCGAGTTATTGTCGTAGCTCTATACAGCCGAGACTTTTATAAGAATTCCTTTACTCGCGATACGGTGACGTCCGCTATACGAAGGCTAATTCTTACGTCAAATGATAAAATCTTCGTAAGGGGCGAATCGAGTAGAAAAAAATCGCGCCAGATAGGTACACCGACGTACTAAAGTAGGCTGTAGAAATAGCGACGAGAAACGAATTTCTGTCTTGTTTGGGAACGTGGAAAAAATTTCTGTTGCGAGTGTTTTGACAAAAAGAAAACGTGACATGTATTTCGGGGCTGCTACGTATACGCTATACATGTATCATCTTGACAGTAGCATTTGCGAAAAGATAATTCCTAAGATGTTTCGACGACTATAGGTAGACGAACATGGCGCGTCTTTTTTAATCCTTTCGATTATATACACGGTGAAGCGTAAATTTGTAAATTTATTTCACGACATTAATCGTATCTGCTCGTGGATGGTTGTCAAGTGCTCGGCCCCGAAACGTGCTGCAATTCTTTTAACGTCGGTCATTAATCATACCGAAAATGATTTTACTTGTACCCAGCGACGACGCCGACGCCGCTCGACGTACAATTAGCAATTCAATTATCGCCCAGGTATTGCGCGTTTCGTTTTTAATTTAAACTTTATCATACCGAGTAGAACTTAATTGTAAAGTTAATCAAGTTTGGTGGCTGGAAATGCCATCAGTCTTGGTTGGCGCGTTGACGAAGAGGACGGCGAAGGATTGAGAGAATTTCACATTTTTCTAGCTTCTGTGCAGTTTCGCGGCGAGTCGAAGAACGAGAAAGTTCTGTTTGGAAATTAAACAGAGAATGGAAAATTTGCAAAATTTACGATAGAATCTTGGCTACGAAGAAAATTTTCCAGCGAATTTATTATCGTAAATTCCGACTAAAATGTTCACGAAGCGACGAGTAACGTTTTGAAAAAACAGATGTGGAGAGTATGATCGAATCGTTCTAGATTCATTTTTTATTAAAAACTAGCAGAGTACTTGTTCTTTGGACGAGGTAATTCACGATTCTGTCTCATTCTAAAAAATTACGTCGTTTTTGGATTTTTACGAAAAATTACTCTCCCAAAATTATAATTTTTCAAAAATGTAAAAATCTGGAAAAATGGTCTACGTATTTTCAATTGTTACAATCCACCCATGTCGTTTTAATCCTTTTTTGAATCGATTCAGTAGAAATTTGAAAAAAATTCTTAACTTTGCTGAAAAACTTTTTCAAGATTGATTCGTTGAAAAATGTTTGGAGTAATGTGGGGCAGCAGAATACCAGCGGGGAAGAATTGATAGTTTTCTCAGTTTTTTGTAATTTCGAAAAATGGTGGATTTCATAGGTGCACCCAAAGGGAGAGGAAGGTTCAGAGGGCTAGAGCCTCTCCCCTCGAGCTCAACAGTTTTTTTTTAATTATAAAAATGTCAAAAATATGTACACTTTTTTTGCTTATCAAGCATGATTTTTCAAAAAAAAAATCGCCTACCCTATTTCTGATTTGGACATAGTATAGTGTCCCAAAAAACTCAATTGGAACATGGTCTCCTTGAAAAAAACTGATCATGGCATCCCAATTACCTTCAATCTTCATATAGTATCCTAAATACCTCAAATTTGGACAGTGTCCAAAAAAAAATTCAATTGGGACATGATGTCCTAAAAATCGAAATTTGAACATAATGCCCCAAATACCTCAATTTAGACATCGTGTTCTAAAAAAAACTTAAAGGAACATGTAGTCCTTTAAAAACCAATTTAGACATGATGTCCCAAAGACCTTAGATTTGGATGTAAAATCCAAGGACTCTATACCAAAAAATAAATTCAGGGAAAGAGGGTTTGAAACAAAATAATGATGGGGGGGAGGGTTGAAGGATAGTGAAAAAACAAACGATTTTTGCTTAGGAAATTCTGGTAGACACTTTTATTAGGGGATTGGAAAGTTACAAATAGAAAACTAAAAGGGATTAAGACATTATGTCCAAATTGAGGTTTTTGAAATATCATATCCGAATTGGTTTTTAAAGGACTACATGTTCTTTTAAGTTTCTTAGGACACGATGTCTAAATTGAGGTATTTGGGACATCATGTCCAAATTTAGGTTTTTAGGACAGTTGTCCCCGCAGAATTTTCTAGTATGTAGGTAGTCACAAAATGACGTCAAAGTGCCAAAAATAATGTCAGGCTTTTTTGAGGACATTTATAGTCTCTTAATGACATTTATGGATAAAGCCAATATCAAATTTGAATTCGGTAGTTAATTTTACTCCCAAAATATTAAAAATTCAATATCTTCAAAAAGTCAACAACTAAAATAATATATCATGTAGAAGAATATGTTTTATAAATTTTTTGTCACTCCTTCCAAAACTGAAATTTAATATTTTGAAAAATTTTCTGTACTCCTTCCAGAGCTAAATTTTGGTAGGGTTTCGAAATTTCTCTTATACTCTCCAGAGCTGAATTCTAAAGAAAATTCAAAATTGTGTCGCAATCCCTTTCCAGAGATAAATTTTGAAAATTAAAAAATTTCTGATAACTTTTCCCAGGATTAACAGGATTAAATTTCATTTTTTTTTAAATTTCTCCTGTACTTACTTACTCTTCTCCAGAGCAACAAATAGGAAACTTGGTCAAAAATCTGGAGGGGGGGTGAAAAAATTGGCCAACCAATTTTAGGATTGAAAAAAGAGAAATTTGTCGTCTCATATTCTTAAAAAAAGAGAAATTTGCTGACCAGTCATCCTGAAATCAAAAAACAAAAATTCGTTTTTTTTTTCGTGTTTCTTTCTTGACTTTTAAAAATAACTACATTCCTTGATGACCTCCTCCACTTCCAATAACATCGGAAAGTTTTTGAAAATTCTATTCGAGATCGCCAGCAAGTCCACTAATAAATTGGAAAGACAAATTTTTTCCACTTCAAAATATATTGATATTCAATATTGGCGGATGGGAGGGGGGGGGAAAGGTTTATTTATACCATTATTTTGAGGATGAATTGTGAAAATACATCGAGCCCGAGCGAAGCTAAAGCAAAAATTTTTGCAGAAAAAGGCATCCAAAAGCTGGAATTTCTTCATTTTTTAAATCAGTATTTTAGTTTTGAAAGGGAGGCGAAATTCTCATCACTACGACGACTTCAAGCTACATTACGCCTGAGCAAAGTGAGGACTAAGGTTTGAAAAGTTGAAGATTTTTAGAAAGAATTTTTTTTAATAATTCCTCGTTTGATAAAAATTACATCACTTTGGAGTGAAAATTTTGTGCTTTTCGAAGTTTTTAACAAGATTTCGTGCTTTCTTAGTACTATTATGCTAGGTACATAGTAAAAATTTGTGATTTTTTCTTAGTTTGTGCTTTTTTGTGCCAGTTTGCAACAAATTTTTCTCAAAAAGTCGAAAAATGTCGTTGTAAATCGGAAAATTTTCAAAAATTTGCCAATTTATAACAGGGTTTATCAACTTTGTGTGAAAATATGAATAGGCTGACAGTCTCTGCAGAGTAAACTTATAAAAATTAAAAATTTTCCTGTACCCTCCAGAAATTATTTTTGGTTTTAAAAAAAGTTTTCTCTAGTAACTCTCTCTAAAGTTGAATTCTAAAAATAGAAAATTATCCTCCAACCTTCCTTCAGAGGTCCAGAGTTGAATTTTTTAGAATATTTCTCCTGTACTCCCTCGGCGCTGGATTCTGAAAATCAGGCGTTTTTCTGAATCCACCAGCAGAAATGAATTTGGTTATTTTGGAAATTCTCCTGTACCCCCCTCCCCCGTTGAATTTTAGAAATTAAAAAAATTCTCACGCCTTAATCGTGAGATAAACCGACTTTTCTCGTATACTTATGCATCAAAATGTATTAGCTATCAAAGATACCTATCATCTGTGTAATCAATACGTAACTATTGGTTGGGGTTAATAATTTTGATACAATGAAAATGAGTGAAAACGAAATAAACCTACATCTATGCGATTTCCTGGTTTTAGAGAGCCGATAGGGGGGTTCAGAGGAATCGAATGAAAAAACAAAACCTAACAATAGACTTGTCACACGGTATTTTTCATGAGCACATATTCGAATTCAAAATTTAGTCAATTTCTTGGCGATTCAGTTTCTGAACATTCTAAATTGACAGGTAATTTCAAAGACCTGTCTGCACTTCTTCCGAACTTGATGAGAACTGGAAACGATGAATTCGTCGCTTGAAGAAGTCGATCTCAAGTGGGTCCTGTTATTCTACGATTATGTATATTCGAATGATGCCAGACTTGAAATTTTTTGATCAATTTGATTGGAGAATTTTTGCTATGCATTTTTATTGTGAGCTTTTTCGGATACCCTGAAGACCTCCTTTTTTCCAACGTTGATGGAAACCAGAAACAATGAATTCATCACCTATAGAAGACCATCATTATCGTGATGGTCCTGTTATTCTACCATCATGTACATTCGACTGGTAATAGACCAAGACTGACGACAGATTTAAAATTTTACAATTAAGTTAGTTACAAAATTTTTGCCAAGCATTTTAATTGTAATTTTTTTCGGACAACCTGAAGACCTCTTTTTTTTCTTCAAAGTTGATGGTAACCGGAAATGATGAATTTGTAACCTAAAGAAGCCCATCTCGAATGGATCCTTCTTACTATCATGTACATTCGAATGGTATTAGAATAGGACTGATGCCAGATTTAAAATTTGTCAATTAAGTTGGTTAAATGATTTTTGCTATGCATTTTTATTGCAAGCTTTTTTTCGGATACCCTGAAGACCTCTTTTTCTCCAAAGTTGATGGAAACCAGTAACAATGAATTCATCATTTAAAGAAGGCCATAGTTATCATGGGAGTCATGTTATTCTACCATCATGTACAGTCGAATGGTGATAGACCACGAATGACACTAGATTTGAAATTTTTCAATTAGGTTGGTTAAATAATTTTTCCTAAGCATTTTTATTTATTTTTTTTTGGACACCCTGAAGACCACTTCTTGGACGCTATTTTCAGGCAAATTCCATGAAAAAAAAATCACAAAAATTCATTTTTTCTCAAAAACGTTTCAACCGATTTTGATAAAACTTAAAATCTCACAGGTTCACCAATGCCCCAACAGCTCGACGTTTTCAGATTTTTCTCAGACCTTACAGTTTCGGAGTTTAATCCAGGACAAATTCCATACATATATATATATATGGATCATACTAACCTTGCGAGACCCGTTTTGCAAAAGGAGATAATACAGGCACTGTGAGGCCCGAAACTTTAAAAATCGGCATAAATGAAGGGTCGGGTAATACCGCCGATGTGTGGAGCGGAAAAAATAATAGAAAATGAGACGAATTTCACTGTGCAAGCGCCATCCCTTTAGCTTGATTCGTATTTGAATGGCGCATGGTTGAAATTTCCAAATGTTGCTGTGTGCAGAGAGGCGAGGTAAATGATATACAAAGATATACAAACGACCTTGCGAGACCCTCTGCCTACAGACTCCTGAGTATGCATACATCATGAAAAACCACTTTATATGGCATGACGTTGCGAGACCCGATTTCGGGTCTCGCAAGGTAAAAACGGGCCTAATAAGGATAGCGAGATATCCAAAACGGGTCTCGTAAGGCTGCAGCATGCCTGTATATATATATATGGACCAACATAACCTCGACGTCACCTTTTATAAACCGTACCTTTTCGTCACCACCTTTAAATATGCTTCTGTTGGTTTCTACACGTGGTATTTAAAACCAGCATAGTTTTTATAGTGTTTATACGTCTTTGCCTCCCTCAAGTCAAATGAATAAGCAGGCGGCGCGACATGATAAAGACTTTTATTACAATGGACTTTAAAATCTGTATATTGTAGGTATATACATAGCCTCCACGTCACCACAAAAAAAAGATCGCGATCTCATGTGCATGGTGAAAAAAGCAGTTTTAGGCGAGTATACACAGGGGGACGTCTGCGTAACCCCCAGACGCCTCTGTCACCTTCGTTTTGGGTTAAAAAGAGTAGTTTTAACTTGATATACACAGGGAAACGCCTACGTCACCGGCAAAACGCCTTCGTCACCGATTTCGGTGACGGAAAGGATACTTGCCTATATAAACGGTGACGAAGAGGTACTGTTGGCATATATATATATATATATATATATATATATATATAAGGAAAGGTGAAAATGAACCAATGGTACAGTTGTGTTCCAAATGACCCAAAACGCAAAGAAAACTCACCCCCGACCCCAAGTCTCACCGCGGCAACAAATTTAGTACCTGACTTTTCAAGAAAAGTCGGTAAAACTTCCAACGCCTCCTTCAAAGCTGAATTTTGTTATTTTATCGAGGATTTTACTTTACTTTCCTGCAAGGCTGAATATTGGTACCTATTTCATAATGTCTCCTGTATCCCCTTCCAGGACTGAATTTTGGAAATTAATAATTTTCCTGTACCTTTCTCTAGAGGTCAATTTTGGCGTTTAAAAAATTTTCCATTACCCTTCCAGAATTAAATTTTGGACTTTTAACATTCTGTAAAATATGCTGTACTTTGCCTACAGAGCTGAATTTTGGTATTTCAAAGATTCTCCTGCATCTTCCTCCAGAGCTGAAAATATATATTCGAAATTTCCTTCAAAAATTAAGTTTAAATCCCCCTCCCCAAGGAAAATTTCTACCACCATGATAAATACGTAGTTCACAGCCACAAAGTTCTTTTAAAAAATGAGCTCCATTTCACCATCATTAAAGATAATCCACATACCCGGAGAACCCATCCAACCCAAAGGTAAAAAACGAAACAAAAAAACTTCAGACAAACGTAAAAAACAATGGTTCTTTTTCAGTACCTGCTGACAAGTTTAGCTCGCAAAATAACTCGCTAGACCGCAAATTTTTGCACGAAATTTTTATCCCACTTTTCATTTGTATCGGAGGCAAATGCGCAGTACTACGACTCGCTTCTCCAGTACAATCGTTCCGACACGTTTGCAATTACATATACCAGAAGCACATTCACGTAGCAGGCGCGTTAAAAATTACATCAAAGTAGGCATAGAATGAAAGAAAAAGGTAGCGACGGGGTGGTTAAGCACTAAGGTTACATAGGTACTCGAAATCTCATTAATACTCGTACAAATTTTAAGAGATGTTAAACGTAATAGCTGGAGGCTTTAATTAATTACGTGTTTTGAGCCACGTCGACAACGGTAAATATTACACAACGCAGCGGATGCGCGTTGCGCGATCGAGGGAGCGTGAATATGAGAGAAAAGCACGTCGGGGAAAAAACTCGCAGATGAAATATTTGCGCAGATATTCGCATTTATTATATTTTAACGAAAAAATCGCATTGTTTTCGCGTTCTAATGGCGAGTGTTTTATGCGCGAGTTGAGGAGATCACAAACGTACGAGAGAATGTAAACGAGAAAAAAAAAGAAAATAATGATTTTTTTATATTTTTACAAACATAAACCGCGCGAATCGCTGGCTGCGCATCATGTTCAGACTACAGAATGGAAAAACTCGCGCCGAAGAAGTGATTAAAGTTTTTCAACTTTTTCTGCCCGCCCCGTTAGTTCACATTCGCGCTGGAATAATTTTCAGCTCAGCTGCGTAGTTTAAGGTCTGAAAATAATTATTGTTGGGTTCTCCTCCCCTCCCCCCGTAATATTTGCGTTGTTTTAAAAGCGAAATGTGATAGAGCTCGCATCCATAGTGAATTGACGGGTTCGGAATGTTTGCTCGATATTTTCCATCTTAGTTATCGAACGCCATTCGAGCCTTTTTTCCTTCTTCCGTATTGAATAAATAAGCGCAAAAAAGCCTTTCGTTTGACCTCGATAGCGCGAATATATAAGTCAGATCGTAATTTAGTAACGAATTTTGCACGCTAAATGCTCGCGGTGATTTTTTTCTATTTTGATTCTAATCGAGTTTTGTCGATTACGAAGTAAAATATGGTTATGTGGAAGTAGACTTTTTTGTTTTTTTTTCTCCTTCCAGTTCTCGATATCAGCAATGGTTTGATTCTCTTATCTCAATTGTAAAGAAAATATGCAGATCCCTGCCATTAGCAGGTCTCTAAATCGTTATTACTCATCAGAGTGGCGTGAAGAAAATCATGCGTTGGATTTCTATGAAAATTAGTGAAATTGTTCACCAGTAAAGAACCACCCAAAAATTTAAGTCCTTCAGTCAAAAGAAGAATAGATCTGGGGGTAGGGTGAGTCGAAAACCCTAAATTTTCGATTTTGAAAAGATACCCTGCGCAAAAGTCGTTGACTGGGGAGACTAGAAAAATGAAATAAAATAATTCAAAATCGATTCATATCTTCCGATCGCGCAAGAGCCTTCAATTCCTCGAAAATTACCAAAAATTCACTATTTTCAAAAATTTCAGAAAATTTCAAAAAAATCAAAATTTATTAAAATCAATTTCAGAGCTTATTTAGTGACTGTCTAAACCAAAAAGCACAATTTTTTTGGAAAAATTCACTTTTTATAGCTTTTTTAAATTTCTTCTATTTCTTCACCTAATGAAGAAAAATTAAAAAGTTATAATATAAAACACTGATTTTTTCAAAAAAAAGTGCTTTTTGAGCTAGATAGTTACTAAAAAATCAGCTCTAAAATTAATTGTAATTAATTTTAACTTTTTTTGAAATTTTGAATTTTTGCCAATTTTTGAAAAATTAAGGGCTCTTGTGCGATCGGAAAATATGAATCGAATTTGAATTTTTTATTTTTATTTTTCTAGTCTTTCCAGCCAACAACTTTAGCGCGAGGTATCTTTTCAAAATTCGAAAATTTTGGGTTATCGACCCACCCTACCAGGGGTCCTCAAAGTTATGCTACCTTTGGAAAAAAAAACTTGAAAAAAACACTGTTTTTGTCGTTTTCAGAGTAATCCATCTGTGATTACCTTTTAAAAAAGCATAGTTGAATTTTTAATAATTTCTTGATCCATGATATTTCTGTATAACGAGGGTCAAAACGTTTCAGACTGCGAATTATACGATTTCTTGATACAATTTTTGTAGGTCCAATTAGATTTTTCAAGCCAAAAAAGTATTTTGTCAACATGTTCATGTTAAAATTGAAATTAGCTTAAGTTTTGAAACAATTAAGCATAGGTAATCATTAAAAATTACTTATTCTCACTTCAGCATATCAATTCTTATTCTGGTAATGAAAATTGGTAACTCACCTAAAACAGAAAAACAAAAAAAAATCGTTCATTAGTTGTTGTTGATGTAATAAATTTTCATCTTATCACTCATGGCAGAAATTTTTAGATCAATTATGTTAGAACACTGTTTTATCCTTTTTCGGATTTTGTTCTGTTTTTGAGGGATATTGGCTTGGAATATATTTTCAAGTTTTCGTTCTACATTCAGGATTTTGAGCTTCGGTTTTGGGTTAGCAGGATCACGTTCTGGATGTTTCATTTGTCAGATTTGAATTCTAGAACAACAGCGACGACGCAGCCAGCGATCACACATATGTTGGAAAAGTAAATTGTTCAGAAAACGCAAAAAACAAAAAAAATGACCAATGAAATTGAAATTTTGTTGTTGACGATTTGTATAGTATGAACCTTCTACTTTAAAATTGCAATGAGTGCAAGTCTCAGAAATGTATTCTTCCTGCTCAAAAATGAGCATACTAAACGTCTATCAAAATGAAAAGCATAGCATTTCATTTTTGAATAGATTCAATTTCAGGGTCATTTTAATAGCCTAGAATGGTATAAGAAGATAAAAAGATTTCCTGCAACGTACCTATCTTTTATTCAGTTTGATAAGTGAGAAAAGTACTAAATTTTAATTAACGTTTTCCCAATTTTTTAATTTTTTCAGAGTCATTAACCTGATGATTTCAAAAATTCACCAGATCAATCTCATTTTTCAACATTTTTCAGAACTATGGTATTGCTGGCTGCGTCACTGATTTCAGGTCAAATGGTATTAAAATGAAAAAAAAAAAAAAATAGTTGGCGATTTCGAGTTTGAGTTTGATGGCCTTTGGTTCGAATTAACAGCTCTGCTGGTTTTTGTAGCTTAAACAGGCTAAAATTCATTTTCAGAGCCACAATTCAAAATTTTTGCAAAAATTATGAAACCAGAGAGGTATCTCTACTCGAAATAAATTTGAACCGAAACAAAAATAAATCAAAATTATAGCATAAAAGAACCCCATATCCAAAATTTCAGGTGCTCAAGTTCATTTCTCGAATTTTGGCGAATTTTTGAAATTTCAAAATTACTCAATTTGCCCTGCAAAATATGAAAATTTGATCTAATCAACGAAAAAAACTAAAATTTGGTATATACCCTATTTTCGACCTTGTGAATCGATTGGAAGCGGTTTCAAGACGTTTCAGAGCCTCAGAAAATTTTGTAATTTTCCAGCACTGGAAAAAATCCCATAAAGATAATTCATATAAACTTCACCACCTATAAACGCGAATTAGCCATATTGGTGCCTGGTGACCTATTTGATCAATTAAAGTACAATTTTCCAAAATTCGTAACTTCTAGTTAAAATCCATATTTTTGACAGAAGATTTCTATGCTGCAAACTGAAAAAAATTCTGGAGACTTCGAAACGTCTCGAAACCACTTCCAATCGATTCGAGAGGTCGAAATTCAAAAATAGAATCTATATACTAACTTTCAGCTTTTTACCTTGATGCATACCCTGTAGTCTACAGTCCAACTAGCAAAAAGTGTTCATTGAGTGTGCTTTTTTGTGGGGTAAAAAAATTAGTTCGCTTATCATTTGTATGGGCCCCATAACCCCGAAAACGCGTATTTTGGATTTTTGCCCTTGCACAATAGAGGGCTGGAGCTTAAAAAGCCCCTTTTTTCTCATTTTTTAAATTTGGCCGGGGACAAAAAAATTTTTCTGCACTGGTAGCAGACACTCCCCTGACTCCAAATATTCGTTAACTTCCTTGGGCAACGTGCACAAGGGGTGTCAACGCCCCTAATGAGCGATTTTTTGCGAAATTTTGCCATTTTGGGCTCAATAAAGGCTCCATAGGCGTCATATGGTCCGAGAGACAAAAAAAACACCTCAACGCATGCATAGATTCATTCCATACTCATTAGGTCCAATTTTATGGAAAACGGTCGGCACAATAGGTCGTGGCGAATTTTTAAAGTTGAGAAAACGCATCATTTTCGCCCTCCGTTTGTCAAAACTGAATTACCGAAAAAATTTCGAAAACTGGGGTTGCGACTTATCAAAATGGGTTAAAATTTCACGAGCAGCGCAGATATATTGGTGAAAATGTAATTTGAGCATTTTTGAGCAATTTTGAGGCCAAAATTGAGTAAATTTCAAAGTATTTAACAAAGATTGACGTACGACCTATGAAATTGGGGTAGAATTTCACCAAAAACTTGGAAATATTGACCAAAATTTTTTTCAGCAATTTTTGAAAATTTTGAGCCCTGGCCAATTTTTGAGTAAATCATTTTGTTCTAGATGTAAATTGTTTTCTTCTAATTTTGGGTTTTCCTCCAAAAAATACCATTTTTCGTTTCAATTCAGCTTCAAAATAATATCCGTAATTTCGTTCGTCATACGTGTAATATCCGCCTCATCATTCAAAAACCAAAAATTCGACTTTATTTCAAAATTAAGTAATCTACGATCGCATTAATGGCACCGGTAGCGTCGTTATTTTAAACCATTATCCGAACGCAGATATCAAAATCTCTCGTCGTTTTCGCTTTGCTACCTCGAAAATGAGATAAACTCCATTATCATGCTACTTCTACAAGGATGAGAAACGTAAGAAGAGCGAGAGCGAGCCTTTGACGCACGTCGATGTTACGATGAATTTATGCAAAACACACGAATCAATCATCATCAAAGAGAATTTATTCAGTCATTCGCTTCATTGGTTCTTTTATTACGAAAGAGAGACTTATTAAAAGGCTGGTAAGCGGGCGCGGGCGGCGCGGTTATTTTTATTTCAACATGATACAACCGCGCGGGCGAATCGCTCGGTAGCAATAGCACAGCGTACACGACCAGCCGAACTTAAATCCGCAATATAAATTGACCCGGGTTTCGTATTGTAAGAAGCTGTAAGTAGAAATAATCCATTTTATTTTGTCGCCTAATTCGGTAAATGCGTTTTTCGAGTATTAAAAGTACACAGTTTGGAAATTTTGACCATAAAAAGGTTTATACGGTAAATGTTGATGGCTTAGGCGAGCATATCTCGCTATATTTTTCATATCCGCGACAAAGATTTAACAGCGGTGTCAGGATTAACGCGTTATATAATCGATTAGCGTAGAATATCGCGTCGTAATACGCCGATAATGATGAATTGACTGGAAATTGTTCCCAAGAGGTTGCCAGCCAAACTTATCCTCCGAGTGGACGAAAAGATTCGAGCTTGAGAACTTTATAACCTTTGGGATTCGTTTGTACAACATTAACGAGTAATTCGATCCCATAAAACGATACGAGTATCGTCGAAGAATCTTCGCATGTGCGAAAAAACTTTTTAAATATTTTGATTTCGAAAGATTATAGGTATCTTGACGGTCGGATTCGCGTACGGATTCGCTGCGTTTATTTTTCGATAGGCTCGAATAACTTCGGCGCTCTATTACCGAGCTGCTTTTATCGCAATTTTCCGACAGCGAGGTAGACGCTGGATGCGAAATTTTCTAATACTTTCCCATCGCTTATCGATTTCGTGCGTGTATTTGGGTTATTATGTTCGTCTTTCTTGTTTTTTATTTTTTTCAATAGCGATGTATTTTTTTTCAAACGAAAATTTCCGAGGGTAGTTTTGTTTCGAAACGAATAAGCGAGGCGAAATGGATGAATGTTTTACGTCAATTTGTAAGATATTTTATTCGCTCGAAAGATACCGCGCCGCGGCTCCGGAATCGACAAAATACTCAAATGGCCGAGCAAATATTTTCCATCGATTTTATCTTTTTTCCTCGACTCGTGTGCCCGCCGCCGACGTTATTTTGTAGAAAAAAATTTCCACTCTGTGCTACTTTTTTACGAGCTTTTGTAATATATGTAGACAGTCGGAATGGCCGACGTGTTCATAATTTCACCCATCGCGCTTCCCTATATACTTCCACGTCGTTTAGCTCGCTAGTATGTCTGTTTGGAGAATTTCAAATCGCAATTCTGATTTCATCTCGGAATTTCTTCTTTTTTTCCAGTGCTCGAAAGATAAGGTTTGATCAGCGTGGGCCCAGATAAGAGGAGGGGGCAAGGGGGCCCAAGCTCACTATGTTGAATTAGCCCCCCCAAACATTTTCGTGTATATGTTTCAGTAAAAAAAAAAATCGTAAATACTTACTTAATTTTTAAGAAATAAACTATCAGAGCGTGACGAATTTTTTTTTTTCAAGCTACAAAAATGGTATCTTTAATAACAAAAATAATTAAATTTTGCCAAAAAGTTGAAAAATTTGTTTAAGAATCAAAAAAGTTTCCAAAAAAATCGTAAAATTTTTTTCTAAATGGGCAAATCTGCCGACTGTTTGAGAAATTTTTTCAAGAAATCTGAAAATCTTGTAAGTCGCTTGAATTAGTAGGTAAATTTTTTTGTAAATCGGAAAATTTACGAAAACATGCTGATTTACAACAAAATTTGCCGAATTTTTGTGAAAATTTCTCAAATACTCTGCAAATTAAATCGCAAATTGGCACGAAACAGTACGAAACAAGAAAAATCAATTTTTACTATGTAGTATAAAAACACAAAAAAAGCACAAAATTTCGTAAAAAACTTCGAAAATCACGAAATTTTTACTCCAAAGTAATGAAATTTTTTCAAACAACAAAACATTAAAAAACGAAATGGAATTTTCAAAACTTTTTCATGTTTTTTGGAAGAGGAAGATAAGTCAAAAAAATAGCCCGAAGAAATCATGAATTTTTATTTTTTGATTTTAGAACGATTGGTCGGCCAATTACTTTTTTTAAAAATATGAATCGGCAAATTTTTCTTTTTTTAAGAATATCAGTAGGCAAAAGGTATGACCGAAAAAGGGGTGAATTTGGCCCCTGACACTTTTGGGCTCCTAAACACTTCAAGTAATGTATATTGACTACAGAAATTTTTTTACAATATTTTGGACCCCTATCCCCTCCCTTTGGGAACAATGGCCATTTTACTGCATTATTTTCAATAATTTTTAATTTAAACGAAAATGAAGGGAATTTTCTGTTTTTTGGTAAAAAGTTACATCTCGTAGAGATGTTTATAATTTTTTCAACAATTTCGGTGCACTCATTCACGTTTTTTCGGCCATTTGAAGTTTTCAATCGTAAAAAATATCATAGAAGGAGAGAGCGACCACCCTGGAAAAATTATTAAAAACCACGTTTTTTTATGTAGAATTTTGCTGTATTTGGTTTTGGTCATTTCTTTGAACTAAGGGTCGAAAATTGCGAAAAACAGTACAGAAATGTGGTTATTTTAGCAGATTTTTCAAATTTTGAACGTTTTAAACCGAAAGAAATGACCAAACGAAAAAACCAATCTCATATTCGTGCTCAGCAGGCCAAAATACTCCAATAAACACCATTTTCGCGATAATTTTGCCTAAAGTTTCAAAATTCACATTTTTCATAGACTTTTCATTGACGAAAAAAATGAAATTCGAGAGTACAAGTAAAACGATCGCGAAAAGGATGTTAATCGGGGTATTTTGACCTGCTGAACACTAATATGGAATTGGTTTTTTCATTCGGTCATTTCTTGCCTGAAAATTCGCCATTTTCAAGTTTGAATCGGGTCTTAAGTTGGGGACAAGAAAATTATAATAGACAATAATTAATGTCATATTCGTGTTTTACTCCCCAAAATTAGTTGGAAATCGAAATTTTTCCGATTTAAAATCTTTTGAGTCACATTTCGTGGATACTAATGCATATGCATAAGTAGTTAAGTACCTCATTTTGAAAAATTTTGTATGGGAGGATTTCCATTCGAGGACTATGTTTATGGGGGTATTTTTACCTGCTGAATACGAATTTGAGATTGGTTTTTTCGTTTGGCCATTTCTTTCAGTTTAAAACGTTCAAAATTTGAAAAATCTCCTAAAATAGCCACCTTTTTGTACTGGTTTTTGCAATTTTTGGCCCTTGAGTCAAAGAAATGACCAAAAACCAAGTACATATCAAAATTCTACATAAAAAACGTATTTTTGAATAATTTTTTCAGGCTGGTCGCTCTTCGCTTAGATGGTATTTTTCACGATTGGAAACTTCAAATAGCTGAAAAAACATGAAGGATTGCACCAAAATTGTTGAAGAAATTATCATAAATACAGCTCTACGAAATGTAACTTTGTGCCAAAGAACAGAAAATTTCTTTCACTTCGGTTCAAATTAAAAATTCTTTAAAATAATGCAGTAAAATGGTCATACTTAATTCCCAAAGGGAGAGGGTAGGTGTCCAAAATTTTGTGAAAAATTTTTTCCAGTCAATATATCTACACTACTTGAAGTGTTCAGAAGCCAAAAAGCGTCAGGTGCCAAATTCACTCCTTATCCGGCCATACCCTTTCTCCTTTTTCAATATTATTGGTTGGCAAATTTTTCATTTTCGCCCCTCCAGATTTTTGCCAAAATT
The DNA here is from genome assembly GCA_033439095.1 of Pseudococcus viburni. Taxonomy (NCBI): domain Eukaryota; kingdom Metazoa; phylum Arthropoda; class Insecta; order Hemiptera; family Pseudococcidae; genus Pseudococcus; species Pseudococcus viburni. Next base: position 554,601 of record JAVBJF010000090.1, read on the forward strand.
TCGTCGCTGAAAAAGGGTTAAACAGAAATGTCGTAATAGTAGTGGTAAGTAGGTAGAAAATTTTTTGGAAGGTCTAAAATGAAAATTTTTGTTTTATGTTTCTTTCTGTTTCAACTGGGGCTCAAGCCCCCTTCCACCAAAAAAATTACGGTTCATCTCCGCCTATGTTGATCGGATGAAAATTCCGACCCATGGAACGTTAAATATAGCCAAATTCGACGTAGTTTTAATTTTCCGAACGTACTGTAGGTGTAGGTTTAAACTTCCGACTCAACGACTGAGTCGGCTTTTTAACTTATTATTCGGTTCTCGAAAAGGTATTTTTAGCTCGTATCATCTCGAGGGTTTCAGCTGGTGTTTCGAAATAATCGCTATCCACTTTGTGGCGATTTGTTCGAGCTGAAAAAGGTTTAATTTTCAAAATGGACCGTATCGAAGTCCCGTCTGTTATATGGTTCTATAGACCCCCCCCCCCCCCCATCGTAGATATATTTCTCCGGCAATGTTTACAATTAGAACACAATAACAGTTTGCTAACTTTCTCATCGGTTTACTTTGAAATTGCCAGCGAAAATGCCAAGCTTTGGCGGGACCTTGAAAACGCCACTCAGAAATACGATCTGACACACTAGCACAAGGCGAAATCGATTGGTGACCTTAATAGGCATTTGAAAGCAGCACATGCGAACAATTAAGAGTACACGATTTGAAAGCTGGCCACGTTCCAAGTTGAGGTTTTTAAAAAAAATACAACGGTACGCTTTTATTCTGCGAAATTTACGGCGCGCCGACTTCGAGGAACCGACGACGAGTCACGATTAATGGAAAATTAACGAATTTATTAATTTCGTACGTTAATCGTTTTGGCAAATGTTGCTTCATTGTTTGAAAAAAAAATGCCAAAAGATTAACTCAGTAGTTCGTTTTTCTTTCTCAATAAGAAAAACGTGCACAACCATTGAAACGGACGGTACCAGACGAAAGCCTCATTTATATTTTTGTAATATTTTATAGGTAATTAATTACGTGAAAAATTAAATATTCGCATTTATTACGGCTGTAAAAAAGTCGACGATTGGCTGAAAAGCTAAACTGTAAAGAAAACAATTCTAAAGAACTTCACAAACTTTCAGCTTTTGAAGTAAGTTTGCACGGCATTTAAAACTAATCTCGAATTGTAAATCTCGAAAGAAATGTTGAAAATGTTAATGTAAAGAAAAGTAAAAAAGAGACATGAACTGAAAAAAATGAAATTTGCAAAGATATTTAAAGCATTCGCTTATTCTACACATAGAATTACAGTTTTCTGAGACTATCAAGTTGAACTTCAAAAAATAACGTAAAATTGAAAATTTCCTACAAATTTTGAAAATTTTACGACTTTAGATGATAATGAATTTCCTTGGAATGTCAAAATTTCAGTAATTTTCCCTGAAAATTCTTTAAAGTAAGTAAGTAATCAAAAAATCTTGAAATCTCCATAAAGAAATGTTAAAAAAATTACTAGGTACTTAACTACTTACCTATAAAGATCGATAAAAATGTTGAAATTGCAGAATTTTGTGAAAACGAGATCATGGTGATGGTACTGGAAAAAAATTGATCATGATAGAAATGGGCAAAAATTTGTTCAAGTCGTTTGTAAACTTCATTAAGATGAGATAAAAATCAGCAAAATGACAATGCAACTGAACATTTTTTAAACTGCAAAGAAAGATTGAAATTTTTACAAAAATTGTTGAACCGTTTTCATAATTTTATACTTAAAAATACTCATTCATCAAATACAGGGCTACTCTCTAAATTTGAGTACGTCAAAAATGCCAAAATTGACTGATGAAATAGACAAAATTAAGTCACTGATAATCAGTCAAATTCCACTGATTCCCCTGTTAATCAGCGATATTTTACTGCCAATCAGTGAAAAATTACCGATTCAATTAGTGAATTTTCATTATTGAATCAGTAAAAATGAATTGACTGATTGCAATCAGTCAAAATTCACTGATTGAATCACTAAATTTTTTCACTGATTTCAACAGTGACTCAATTTTGTCTATTTAAATCAGTCAATTTTGACTGATTCAAATTTAGAGAGTAGCGAGAGTGGGTACATAAGATTCATAGATAACTTCATAAGTACCATGCTCCCGTCTTCATATTTTTGAATTTTTTGTTGAACATTGCTGAGTATCTCTAGTTTAGAAAAATGGTTGACCCAGAAATGTTTTCCTTCCTAATCTCTTTAGCCACGATTGCAAAAAAATTTTCAGAAGAATCTTCTCTGACTTGTATCAAAGCGAAAATTTCAATTTTACCCAAAATATACCTACAGAAAAGAAATGGGTCGATTCACGTGAATCTTTTCAAAAATTTTCCGAATGAAAATGTAGGATAAATCTCCAATCAAAAAAGAAAAATCTCAAAATCCAAATTTTGGATTTTAATCCACTCTCATAACGGATTTTGGATTTCGGATTTGAAATCCATTTTTGCAAAAGATTTCGGATTTCGGATTTGAAATCCATCTTTGCAAAGGATTTCGAATTTTGTTCAAAATATTTCGAAGTTCAGAACCATTTTCAGGTTTTTTTTTCATTACCTATCTTCACCTAGATTTTGGATTTTGAAATTCGGATTTAAATCCGCTTTTTGAAAGAATTTTTGATTTTAAATTTTAAATCCTATGATACGGATGATTTTGGATTTGAAATCCATTTTTGCAATGGATTTCGGATTTTATATTTGAAATCCCTTTGGCCCGGATTTTACATTGCCCTGGGTCTAGGTTACTACAATTTTTTTTCCTAAAAAATGTATTAAAGTAGGTAAATAAATACATGCTATTTAAAAATATTTTTTTTTTGGCGAAATGGTGGGTGACAGGGATTTTTGGAACTGAAAAATCTGAGGACAGGGGTACTCTGGAATATCCTTTCTAGAAAAAATTGATAAATTATTCATTAAAAATCGGAATATTATTTTAAAAATTGGTAAAAATACTTCGTTGAGGCTTAGTAACATTTTCGACATTTTAAGCATAAATTGTGCAATGCCCAAAAATCAATAATACCTATTCGATAGATTCTAAACTTGCAATATAAATGATCTATTTTCACAATTTTGGCAGTAATTATTAAAATTCGACAAAATTCTTACAAATTTAAAAAAAATGTCAGAATTCTAAATTGATTTGAAAAAATGTTTTTAGTGAGTAAAAAGAATTATTTTATTTTTTGCTAAAAGTACAATTTTTCGTTAAACTCATAATTTTTTAAAAAAATTCTCGTGCGAATTTAATAAAAAGTTTGCACTATAAAGGTTTGAAAATGGCGGAGAAGAATGGAGAAAAGCGTTGAAAATTTTGTTTTGATTTAAGAGTGAATTTGGAAGTTCTTGAATTTTCATTTGTCGATATTGGTAAAATTGCTCTACCTAAATATCTCAAAGTACATAATTATTTGAAAATGAAATGAGTAATAAATAAAACGAAAAAATTCATTAAATTGCAATGAAAATTGTGTAAAAAAACGAAAAACTGATCAAGTCCCATCTTTGCTGAAATATCATAAAAGTAGCCTTATTTTTAAAAACTTGACATTTTTATAAGATTTGACCGAAGCAATTTGTTAGAAATATTATCTCTATTTAGCAAAATTTCAAAAAAATTTTGAGGCATTTAAAACATTTTTGAAGAAATTGAAACAATTCGTCAATGTTTTTATACCACTTCAACTGCGCTTATACAATTCGACATTTTGAACGGGTTTTTTTCTATTCCGTAAATTTTTTCAAGCACTTGATGATTGTAAGCCAATTTATTAAAGTAGGTAAATCATTAGTATATGGGTACTGTGAAGTGTAAATTTCTCAAAATATACTACAAGAAATTTCAAAATTTCTCGACTTCAAAATGAAAATTATACCTATGAATAAACAGAGGATTTGGAACCAAAGGCAGGACAAAAAAGTCGAAAATTTCTCACTAAAATGTACTTAACTTTTTCCATTTTTTCCATTTTTTATTATTCAAAACGAAAATTTCTCCCAAAAAATCAAGCTTTTTCCTCAAATATTTATTTTTTCGAATCAAATCTAATTTTCTCAACTAAAAAGAAATTTGACATTACTTTGAGAACGAGAAGCAGGCGCTGGCGACTCCCTCCTATTTGGTCCGGCCTTGATGGTTTCTATGTAGGTAGTAGGTACCTAATCCTACTCTTGACGACAATTTCATTCCATTCCCATTCAACTCTGCCGAAAAAAATTCTTAAAAAACAGCTATAAACCATCCTATCCCAATCCCAAAACCACGAAACCGATTTTATACATAAATTTCCCTCCGCTACACTCGAATACACCGCAATATCCCAATTTCTCGAGGAAAATCCGACCAAAAAATGAAAAAAAAATCAACTTCATGCACCAGACGTATTTCCAGCCATTACGTAGATTGAACCCGATAATCGTCTCGTATCCTAATACACAGTTCGCCAAACGCAAAACCTCGAAAAAATCAGTAATTTTCCAAAAAGTTTATTCTCCTCGACCCCGATCTTAAAATTGGACTGGAGCCAAGCTAAACAAGTACGTCTCGCGATTTCGGCGCAATATCTTACTGCAAAAATACGCGTTCACATATGAAAATCGGGCCAATTTGTACGAGTAATTGAAAGTTCAAAGACTGGTTTTTGAATTTAATTAAAAAATAACGCGGAGTGTTTTAATGAACTGTCAGAGCGTAAACTGATCCGTGTTATTAGAAATAAGAAATAAGGGTATGCTTAATTTAAAATGGAAATAAGTTCGCCTGTTGCCAAAGCTCGTCGTGGTCTCCGAGTTTGGCTTTGCGAAACTTCGCGAGAAGAGTAAACGACGAAAGTTGTTTCGCAAAACTACCGGCTTATTTTTCTTATTTATTACGCGATATTTTTCTACCTTTTTCGGCTCCGAGTACGTATACGATTTACGTTGTAGTCGTGTAATATTATGCGCTCGAGATGGATGCCATGTTGAGCTCAACTTTATAGACAAATTACTCTTTGGAGATTAATGTTAATTAAACTCTCAGCCATACGAAATCGTAACTTATTCGCGTTTACAAGCGAGATGCAATCTTGAACCACCGTTGTAAGAAAATATGATTTATAAATTCGGGCGAAAAAAATAAAAAATTGATATAGGAAGTTGAACTTGAAAAATAGGCGTTAAAAAGAGCTTTAGTAGGTAGCTAGGTACCACAGATGAGTATATATAGAGTACATGGTATATGTATACGAATAAATCAACCAAATAGCTCGGTGGGTTTTTTTTTATCCGCCAAAAAAGTATCGTCAAAGATACATTTATTACGTTGGCGAGATACATTATATGACCTTGGTGGAAGAAAAATGAAAACGTTCTTCATCGCTAATGCTACCAGATTACCAAAGGCAAAAGACAGTGTTTTTTTCTCTCGCTCGATTCATTCCGAGGCTCTTTTTCGTATAATAACCCCGAAAGCCGAATATCCGTAGAGGTAATCCTAGAAAACGAATTTTACCTCGGACACGTAGCCCGTAAACACTGATTAGCGTATGGCCGAAAATATTTTTTAATTTACGCAATTTAATTAATTCGACGTCGAAAGAATTCATCCTTCGGCGCGATTTACATTTAAATGAAAATTTCCCATTTTCAAATGAATTTTCTTTTTTTTTGTCCTCTCGGGATTTTTTCCAACCGGTATATGTACTTATACCAACGAATATTGCGAATTGAAATTAAAGAATCGTAATTTCGTTTGTGATGTTTTTAGATTTTGAAGTCGTGCCGGCAGATCAGTATGACGATTCGTACTTCGCCTTTGACGAACAGGCAGAAATATGGGATGGGAGGATGGCTAGTTCGACAATCGTATTCGTGGATGGATCGTATGGGAAGACCCGTGTCGCCGCCGCCTGATTATTCCAAAGTGACGCCGACTAATACTAGTGAAAGATGGCCACCGTCCAGGTTATCCAAGGAGAAGGTTCGTAAAGTGAGTAATTACTCCGATGTGTATTACTGTGAGATACGTGAAACGACGGCTGCTTTCATTAGCGTGATTTTTACCCATCAGGATGATTTTCAGCGGTTAAATATTATACGTGTAGGAAACTAGCAGGAAATTATTTTCAAGAGAATTTTAGGTCCTTGATATATCTATTTCACCTTTACCATTTTTTCAGGAAAGGACAATTATTGAGTCAGATGAATTAAATTAACAATGTTTTAGATGATTTTGACATCCGCGTATTACTTTCAGATCACTGCATTTTGAATAGGAAAAATACACATTTTTTATTTTTTAACCCCCTCCCACCTCTTCGAGGGTGTTCTATGAATCGTTTGCCAAACGTACAGGGTTACTTAAAATTTTCGGAACGCGAAAATCGCTCCGTAAAAAAAAATAATCTCATTCACGACATATGTAGCTGAAGCTCCATTCCCTTTAAAAAATATGAACTCATTCCTCATTAATTACGAATCTTTGGAAAATTTTGTACTTTTTTCAATTTTTGTACTTCTCAAAAAAAAATCTCATACTCCAAAATTTCGAAAATTTTAAAAATTGAGATAAGGTGCAGTGGGGTAATTGCAAAATCGGGGTATTTGCAAAATCAGCTTCTGGAGGTCAGTTAACATAATTTTTGAGCGCGCCATCTTTTGGGTAGGTCAAGGCACATCTATTACCTATTATACTGACTCAGTTTGAACGAAATCGGTGCACGCATTTGCTTTTTGGAAATGTTTTTATCAACATGTGTCAAAATCACTCATAAGTAAAGTTGAATCAGTTTTTTTCAAAATGGACAAAAACGTACGAAGTAAAATTTTTTTGAACTGATTTTTGTTGATTAATTATACTAATAGATCTAAGTTAAAGCTAAGACTATCATTTTTGAAAAATTTTCATTACATTAGCGGAAAAATGCGTTTTTGCATTTACCCCGAAAAAGGTCATGCGGGGGCAATTGCAAAATCAAAAATATCTATCATTTTATTTATACTCTCAGAATTTTTTAAACAATTTTTAGATGTAAAATGGGTCGAAAATACAAAAAAAAGAATATTAGTCCTTCAAAAGTGTGAAAATTTATATTAAATTTTTGATATTTACTTACAAAATTTTGCCATTTTTTGCGTTTTTGGGAGTTATTATCAAAATATTGTTCAAATTTCATCAAAATTTTGTGTTTTCCAATAAAATACGCCATACTTATCACAAGTGATCATTTGTTTTCAATTTTTAGCTCATTAAAAAAAAAATAAAAATAAAAATAAAAAATGAGATTTTTTCACTTCTTTAAAAAATTCTTTCTTTCGCGGATATCGCCGGCAAATTTTGATCAAACGAAGGTAATGAGTATATTAAAAGGTAGTAAATTTTACGTAGATTCCGATTTGACCATCAAAACTGAAAAAAAATGAGCACCTTCAGAAATAATTTACGATTTGGCATTTGCCCCATGGCGGGGTAAATGCAAAAACACAATTGAAAAATTTTTAAATTTTATTTTCTCATAAATTTATAAACTAAATGATACGAAATTTTTCCCACCAATAGAGAACCCCTTGAAGTTTGTGTGACAGAAATTTCAGGTTGATTGGTGCCATAGAGCCGGCACAGTGAACCGGCAAAGTGTCACTAATCAAAAAGTGGTTTGCAATTGCCCCACTGCACCTTATTTAAAAACTAACAATTGCATATGATAGAATTTTGGATAAGGATCAAAAATCATTGTATGCAGATTTTGCCTAATCAAAAATTTGAAGGGACAAAAATTTACAAAAAATCAAGTTTTCGTGAAATTGGCAACACTGTCTCCCACACTCAACCTTATTTTGAAAATTGAAGGGCAAGGTGTCTACAGGATCTGGAAAATGAAAACTCATGCTATTTTCATGTTTTTCATGCCATTTTTATTCAATTTTTCATGCTCCAAATTTGCCTAAAAGACACCCCCCCCCCCCCACTTACGTATACTCGTTTTAAAGGAAATTTAAAGCACTTTTTCCCCCTGTCCCGTGTCTGTTCGCGTTGAGAACGAAGTGAGTTTATGTCCCCTCTTTTAATTAAATGTCCTGCCCGAGCGAAGCGAGGGCAAAACATTTTTTAAAAAAATCAAGTTGAAAAATTATTTAAAGTGTGTTTTAAAGAAAAAGAAAACAAATGACATGCCCGAGCGAAGCGAGGACAAAAATGTTTAAAATTCATGCTTTTGTAATAAAATAATCAAAATTCATGCTATTTTCATGTTTTCATGCCACTAAACCGATATTCATGCTATTTTCATGTTTTTCATGTTTTTCATGATTTTTAGACACCTTGAAGGGGCAAATGCTGCTTCTAAAAAAAAAAATACGTTAAAAAATTTGTTTAAGCATGGAAATGGATAGTACTTTGAAAACTTGACAAATTTTTACTTTATGACTTTTTGCCTAACTTTAAAATTGAAAGGGCTATAAAAAAATTGTTCAAAAAAATTCTTAAAAAATGAACTAATTAAGGGATTGGATAGTACGTTGAAAACAGAAAAAAATTGTTCTAAAGACTTTTTGGCTAACATCGAAAATGAAGGTGCTACGGTTTACTCAAAATAAATGAGCTACCCAAAAAAATTTCAAATTTTCTCAATTTTGAAGGACCCTTAGCCCCTTCTTTTTTTATGTTAGGCAAAAAGTCTTTGGAACAATTTTTTCTGTTTTCAACGTACTATTATCCAATCCCTTAATTAGTTCATTTTTTAAGAATTTTTTTTGAACAATTTTTTTATAGCCCCTTCAATTTTAAAGTTGGGCAAAAAGTCATGAAGTGAAAATTTGTTCAGTTTTCAGAGTACTATCCGTTCCCATGGTTGAAAAAAAATGTTAACGTGGTTTCTTGGAAGCAGCATTTGTCCCTTCAATTTTTAAGATAGGCAACATGTGTTTATCTCAAGTTTTTTTTTAGTGGTACCCGGTTATATCCAAAAGATACGTTTGGTAGACGATTCATGGAGCACCTTGTATACATTTTTGAAGAGAAAGTTCTGAAAAAGATTTCAGGAGGAAAGGAAAATCTCCTCTGAAATCATCTGCCCACTGGGACAAAATTACAAGTAGAAAGGTGTATTTTCCCCTCACACAAACCATTATTTTTTTAATTTACAAATTTTTGAGAAAAATTGTTGAATTTCTTAAATAATTTAGATGTGCTCTATGAAAAGGGACAATTTTTTTTGGAAAAATTGAAATCGATCTTTTGGTCCATTCTGTAGAGAATTAAATCCTGATCATTCTGAAAAAAAGAAATCGAAAAATGGGTAAAAATTGACTGAGAGTCATTTTGAAATTGAGATCCAGAAAAACGCAATTTTCAGAAAATTACATTGTAAAGTTTTCAAAATTTACACCAAATTCAAAACTTCACCAATTTTTGTAAAATTGAGAATTCTACCAAAACCCTCATTTTTTCACAATTTGATTCAAAGTGCTTCTCTTCACCTCCCTAATGGTAGGCAAAAGTGACAAATTTCTTTGACAATTTTTAATATTTTGAGATAGGTATTGCACATTTTCCAATCCTGTCATTTGATTTTTTTTCGCCCTTATCATTCATAAATGATTTCACTAATTAATGAAAAAAATTGAAGAATGACCATTTTTCTTGGTTTGTGTCATTGAGGTAAATGAGGGAGGGGGAGGCTTCAAGTAACTTTTAGTTTTCCATTAAGTAATCTTTTGACCAGACTTATGATAATTACAGGGTGGTCCAGTTAAGGTGTGAAATATTGGAACCTCGTATTCTAATTATCAATACGAACAAAAAATGTCATATTCAACATGGGCCCAAAACGCTTTCTTTCTGAGATATCGCCGAGTAAAGAACTGGAAATTCGGCAACGTTGCACATCGCGACGCCCGTAAAATGTTGCGTTTCACGAGACGAGCGTCGGGGTAACTTACGCGGAAATTAATTACAGCGTTGCCACAAAATAAATTATGCTGAGATACCCTCCATTTTTTTGATTACTTAGAAAAAAATTTTCGGTGAAATTTTTCTTGAGGAATCATGAGAAATCATTAAATTCGATTTTTATTGTAATTTTGTGGGATGGTCGAAATTTGATAAATTTATTACTCAGTATCCAATAAATAAAGAACGGAAATTTGTGTTAATTGGTGTTAAATAAGTAGTACTATCCCTAAAAGTGAATAAAATTTCAAAAAAAATGATTTCTTGTTCTTGTTTGACCATTTTTCTGGTATACAGAAACACATTTTTTGCTTTAAAATACTTACCTACTTATGAACCAAAAAATAAATAAAATTGGTATACGTTTCTATGGACCTCCTTCCACTTTTTCCACCACCTACCCCCCGAAAATTTTCACTGCTAGAGCGAAAATTGCCAATTTTGGGTGAAATCTGGGCCCTCTTTAAAGGCGAATAACTCAGTAATGAAGCGTTTATGACCCATCATGTATATAACATTTTTTACTCCAAATGATAAGTAGAATACGTGATTTTAATATTTCACACCTTAACTGGACCACCCTGTACAATGATTTTTGCAAAATTTTTGAATCAGACATTTTTTTACTTCTTAAATATGATTTTTTAAATTTTTCTTTCGAGAAGTAAGTGCATATCGTCCCTCTAATGCTAAAAGGACGTAACTCCAAAACTTTACTTTTTACAGGAGAGCTGAAAAACTGTTTTACTTAAGATTTTTGAATTTTGTGGAGGAGGTGTTGATTTTACTATGTCTTTTTAGTGTTTAGAATGAATTTTCAATTTTTTTTTCAAAATACCGATTTTTAGTTTGTCGTATCTCCATAAGTTTAATGTGTTTATTGTTTAAGTATAAAAAGTTGTAACTCCATTTTGAAAATTAAAAATCGGTATTTTGAAGAAAAAAAATTGAAAATTCATTCTAAACACTAAAAAAACATAGTAAAATCATTACTCCTCCACAAAATTCAAAAATCATGAATAATACAGTTTTTTATATCTCCAGTAAATAGTAAAGTTTTGGAGTTACGACATTCTAGCATTAAAGGGACGATTTGATGGAGTTACGACCACAAAGTTTCAAAATTTTTAGAATATGGAGTTAGACCAACATCTTTTTTTTTAATTTTAAGAATTTGTTTCACTTTTGGGTTGAAATGATGTTATTACTTATTACCAGATGAAAGACGTCCTAAAGTTGTCATTTCAGAAAAAAAAATTGCTGAATTTTAAAGTTACGACCTTTTAGCATTAGAAGGACGATATGTCACAACATCTTTTCTGGAAAGAAATATCTCAGAATTTAAAAAAATACTTTCAAAAATCATGCAATATTTGAACTTGTTTTCGGTCTTTTAAATTTACCCCTCAATCGCCTTATATTTCACCCCCTCCTCGAGAAAATCCTGATTACATTTCCATTTGGTTATAACTTTCATCTTCCTGAAGGTCTCGGAAGGTCTGTAAAACAAGGTGCACAACCTCGCAAAGACGCAAACATTTATCACCTCATTTGGCGGATAATTTTCGGCTTCGATCGTATTAAAACATACCATGGGAACGTCGAGTCTAGGTAATTGCAAAAAATTGCACGATTCGCGATACGATACGTGGTGTGCAACACGAGCCACCGCAAAAGGTTATTAATCATTGAGTCGGTTCGCCATATTTGGTGCACGTTTCACGTTGGCCAGTTGCGGCCGCGGTAAAAAGTCCAAAATGTTTGGTGCAGATTAATAATGTATCCGGGTCGGACGGACGTGGCGGTAAAATTTTAATGTAAACTTTGGAAATGTGTAAAATACTTCGCACATGAGCGTTCTCTTACATATACGTACGTGTAGTCCGGTGTAATAAATTTACCTACCGCACAGCTTTGTAAAAAATTAAACCTCGTAAATAAATTAGTATACGGCGCAAAAGTCTGCTGAAAACGACGCTGCTGGCAGCAACGAAAGCCGGCCGCGCGTCTAGAACTACGCTCTGTGTTTTTTGATAATGATTTTTAATTCGTCTAATTGGTTCAACGGTGCGTGCCTTCATCTGCTAAACTTCTAATTATACCGGAGCGGCGTCGTATTCTAGAGTTCATCTCGAGTTTTTCGAAAATTTCACTCGGTTTTTTCTCACCGTTTTTCGCCAATCCGACATGTAAACGCGCATGTCCCATATGAAGAAGTCAGGCAGCACTTATCATTTGAAACAACTGCGACATTGTGAAATGGGGAAAATTTCGAGTGACAAAAGTGCAGGAAAAAATTCACGTATTATGCTGCGCCTTTTGAAATCTCCTTATAACGTCATCTTCAGCGTCCATTGTGAACCTTTTTTATCCTGCTTTTTCATCCTTTAAGAACACCTTCGGGAAACGCTTCGTAAACAAATTTGTTCGTTTAGATATTTTACAGCGAATTTATATGTCTTTTTTACGACTCATAAAACGTCTCAACCCGATTAAAATTTATTTGTCTATACCGAAAGTCACAATGTGCGGTAAAAAATTTATTACGTGGTGTTGGCTCGCTGGTAAATCGATTACGAATTTCCGATCAACGATGACGTTTGATTTGTTGTAATTATATCTACGTATATTCGTCACCTGAGGAAAAATCTTACCAGCTTTTATCAAACTCCGAGAGTATGTATTTGTATTGTGAGCCGAGAGAAACAATCGTTTGACGGCTTTCATTTGTACGTAATACGTACATACTATATGAGCTCGTTGAATTGATTAGATTCTTCATTCGAGTGCTGAATTCATAATGTAAATGTACACCGAACGAGTATACAATGATGGAAGTATCGATTGCCAGCGTCGAATGTTAGGTTTCGTTTTGTACGTAATTCTATACTCGAGTCGTGTTTTTCAAAATAATTAAAGTTGAATTATCGTCAGACTGCGAAGTCAGAAGTGCCTTTTTGGGAGTCGAATTCGTCTAGGGGATGAAAAATTCAGCTCGAAGAGGCTGGTTTGTTTTATAGGCGATGAAAATGTGTTATTGAGGATGGGTACTGGGAAACCCACTCGCTATTTAATAGTGAGACGTTTTCGGTTGGGGTTTTTCGACATGTTCATTATTTTTATTTGGGAAGGATTATCGTAGCTTTGTGATATACGTTCACGTAGAAATGATGCTCGAATATTACCAGAAGATTTCTATTGGTATCCGGACCATTTTGGAATTGTGTCACAAATCTCATTTTTGTTGATGAACTGTGACACTCTACAGAGTTCGACAAATCACCCATCTCAGTTTATTTCAATATTGTAACTTCTTGAATTTTCTTCTCTCATTGAGAAAGTTTTCAACCAAGAAAAAAGTATATACCTGATTAAATGGAATTTTGAAAAAATACCTATTATTGTGTGAATAATAACACTTGGTCGACAGAAAAATTGTTTCCTCTGTGTTTCACTTCATAATGCCTAAATTCTTATTCTAGGCGTCGAAATACACCAACATACTCATTCTTGGCTTTCAAAGTTTGATTTGGGGATGGGAGATCAAAATATAAGGCTTTTCGAGAACAATAAACACGAGCTTGAGAAAAAAGATATGTTCAAAATTTCTGTCGTTTTTTCAAGAAACGACCACTTTTCTATTAATTGGCATACTGTTTCTTGTCGTTTTTTAAGAAACGACGAAAAAGTACCAGTTCAGAGTGATTTAGATTTGAAAATAGTTCTCCAAATCTGTAAAATGTAAGTTTCTTGTCGTTTCATCAAAAAACGACAAAACTCCATATTGTAAAACTGTCGTTTTTTAAGGAAACGACCACTTTTCTATAAATTAGGCATACTGTTTCTTGTCGTTTCTTAAAAAAACGACAAAAACAACTAAGTATTCTCTATTATCGTAAATCTGTCATTTCATAAAAAAACGACAAAACTACTTCCTGAATGTTGTAAAACTGTCGTTTTTTTAAGAAAACGACAGGAACCGACCACTTTTCTATAGATTAGACATTGTTTCTTGTCGTTTTTTAAGAAACGACGAAAAAAGCAACCAAAATTTGGCAATCGGAACCCAGACACAAAAATCTTGTCGACCTATGTAATAATTACGTACAAAAAAAAAACAAAAAATGCAGTAAAATCGCGTGAAAATCATAAAAAAATTTTAAAATATCGTAATATGGAATTTTCATTTTATAATTTCTAGTGTCAAATTTTATCATGCTAATCTCCTCCCTCTCCATGGAAATTGGTTCATGCAATGATCTGGATTCTGGATGTGTTTAAGCTTAGATCAATTTTTCAATTTTTTTTTTAAAACGAACCAATTTTACACATTTTTGCAGTCGAACTGATTGAAAATCACCAACACATTTATGTAAATGGAATCTGACTGCATGCAACTTGAATTTTCATTTTTTTTTTGCTATACGTACTATATAGGTTTTATTTTTTGGGCATAATTTGATAAACATTAACATTGCATCCTTCATCAGTTTTCATCTCTTTCCTTCCCTCAAAAAAAATTGTAAAAAATTTACGAATCTATAAGTATCTCCCTACATTATTCCTTTTTACTTTGCATCCAGATAAAAATTTTTACAAGTGCTCAGTCCCTACTTTCAATAACACATCAACATCAATGGTATCAAAATCAGAGGCTTCGTCAAGGAGGGGCCCGGGGGCCAGACCCCCGAAAAAAGTTCTGGCCCCCGCTTGCCCCCACCCCTAAATTCATGTTGTATTTAGAAATGTACATTACACTTACATCAGATAGGGATTTTCAAAGCATTAAAACATGAAAAAAATGTACTTTCAGGGTATTAAAAATCCAATTTTTTCAAAGCGTCGCCCTCGCTTCGCTAGGGCATAAACAAAATTACAATTCTATGATCTATTTGAGACGAAAGTGCGGATGAAGACTCCCTTTTTACCCCCTCCCCATTTTTAGCAATTAAAGAAGTCAGTCTCCATTTTCCACATCGTTCATGAAATCATGAAAATTGTCCAAAATTTCACATAATATCGGCCAAAAATGTTTTTTTTTTTTTTTTTTTTGAAAAAGCACAGAATGGGACCAAAGGGAACTAAACAGAACCAAATGGAATCAAATATGATGACAGCCAAAAATGATTTTTTTTGGAAAAAGATCAAATGGAACCAAACTGAACCAAACATAGTAAAGACCAAAACTGACTTTTTTCTTAAAAAAAAGGACCAAATGAAATCAAACAAAATCAACCCAAAAACCAAACGATACCAAATATAATGACGCTCAAAAATGGTTGTTTTCTTGAAAACGAACAATCGGAGAATGGCAAAGTTTCGAAAAAAGCTGCCTTCAAAGCTGGGAAAACTTGAGTGAAAGTTTCGTCACCTTCCCTCTTCCCCTTCCACAAAGTCAAAAAAATTGTTTTTTGTAAAATAACTCGAAAAGCATTACTCAAATTAGAAATCTGACGACACTTTACCAAAAGCAAATTTTATGGGCGACAATTTTGATTCTCTTCATTTTTTGCCAAAAAGCACTTCGATTTCGAGTACTTATCCTTTAAAATGTGATATCAGTGATATCACCTATGATCCTCGCCTAAATAAAGAAACAGTTTCTTGAAAATATCTCGAAAAAATAACTTTTCTTTATACATGCTACGAAAACGCAGGATTTCTCCCGTTCCGTAGGGTGCGAAAATACTCGATTTCATCGCAGTGTACTTTCCCGTCACACTGCGATGAAAAGTACTCTTTTCCATTACTTTTCCATCGCAGTGCGACGAAAAGAAGCGATTTTCAAGTCACTGCTTGCAAAAGTGTTATTGATATCAACATTGTATGTCTACTTTTTATGACTAATTAATTATTGAATATTTCAAAATTCTTTATTTTCGTAGCTGTATAAAGAAAAATCTATTACTGTATAGGGTACGAACGTGAACATTTCTTGTCTCGTGCGATGGCGTCACTCGCTTCGCTCGTTCCGCCAACTCTCGCACTCGACAAGAAAACGTTCACTTTCGCACCCTGTACAGTAATATACTATTTCATCAAAAATCTAACAGCAATCAACCGATAGAAAATTTTCTGGCACAAGTTCAATTCAAGTTCTTTCCGTTTTTTACTAAGACCGTTTCGTTTACAAGATATAACCATAAAAAATTTCAGACCTCCATCTCAAAATGGCTCCCAAAAATGGCCATTTTCGGTTTTTCTTTCAATTTTTTGCCCCTAAAAAAAAACTCCAAAATTTTGGTGCGCCGTTGTGGAAATAACTTCAAACAAGTGGGTAGCTCTAGCTAGGTAGGTCAACTATTGAGTCCATAAATGGCACCAAATGGAAATTTAAAACAAAATTACATTACGAGTACAAAGATCGCAGCAATTTTTTCATAGATTAAATCAATATTCAAAATTAAGTAAAAATAGATAACAAAACTATGAAAATCAGTCTTATTAATCGCCTCCCAAATCCATTATTTCCAAAATAAAAAAGTGAAAACAGTGCAAGATTTGCCCAGTTTTCTTCACGAAAGAAAAATTGTTTCGACGTTTTATCGAATCTCGCCATCATTTTCTTATTGGTTTCTAAAGCCTACAAGGCAGAAACTACCATTTTCTTATGTTGAAAAATTATAATTTTTCGTAGTTTTGGAAGAAACGACCAGAAACTACCAATTTGCAATGCGTAAAGATGGTCGTTTTTCGTCGTTTTTAAAGAAACGACCAACAAAGGCTAATTTGCAGTACGTGAAAATGGTCTTTTTTGAAAAAACGACAAAAAATGTCTAAAAACGACCAGGCTCTAAATACTGGCTTAACCGAGTTCCGCCGAGCTTCACCATCAGACTTCATAGTGCTTGGCTCAGCCACTATAATCTTTTTAACGGTTTTATTTAAGTAAAAAAAGGAGATGTTAATCAGATCGGAATTTTTACCAATAATAAAATATGATTACCAGAGATGAAAAAAAAAAATAGTCGAATTAAATCATTACTTCACGAAGTCCTGTCTGGAGGACGAGTCCTATGGCTAATTATTAACTATTTTATGATAAAAATCTTGAAAAAATTGCGGGAAATAGTTTCGAAAATACATAAAAAATAATCGTTCAAACATTATTTAAATTTCGTAAAAATCACCTTAAATTTTCTAAAATGTTGTCAAAATGATTCTGAAAATTCTCGAAAAATTTATTGAAAAAAGTTCAGTACAAATTCAAATTTTTCAACTGAAGATATTTTCAATGAGTTTGATAATTTTTATTGAACATTTTCTACGATTTTTTCACACCTTTAATTTTTACAAAATTTTTGCTGGGACCAAATTCACAGACGAATGAGTGGGAGGGGCAAGAGAAGGCAATTAAAAAACAATAAAAATCTACCAATTGAAAAAATATTGGAAAGTAGGGTGGAAGATATGTTTTTCCAAAGCTCATCAGGGGAAAAAGTTCTGCAAAATTTGTTTGAACAGTCGTGCTAAAAATCTTGTCTGTATTCGGGTAAATAGATTCGGAATTACAGTGTGTGCCATAAAGAAATTCGAGGAAGTTTTTGTTCGGGATTTTAGATTGGGGTAATATTTTTCAGAGAAACGGTATTCGGGGTTCAAAATTCGGGTACTTGGATTCGGGCAAATGTCCGGGGTAACCATTTTTAAAAATCATTTTGCACTCTTTTACAATATTTTATCTAATTTTGCAACATTTCTCAAATCCTTCTAGAAAACTTTCCAACAAATTCTCGAAAAAATTATACTTATTTCTAAACGTTTTCCATCGTTAGGCTGCGAAAAGCTCGTTAGATAGATACGACGCGAAATTCTCCCGAAGTCTTCGTTTCGGTCCCATAAATTACACCGAAATTGCATCCCCCAACAACGTTGCGCAAATAAATAGCCTATTTGCTTATTTGAAGGAAGTAGATAATTCCGAATCACCGCGTATAAGTACCTACATATTATCGGCGGTATATAAATTTAAATTAATTTGCATAACAAAATGAAAATTTAACCTTGTACAGGAAATTTAGTACCGGTATGATGGCGAAACCCTTGCATGTGCAGGGTGCACTCCGCCTCTATTTGGCATATCGTTGAAAAACAATTCGTACTAACGGATAACAACCACTGCTCGGCTGCCGATACCTCGATGAAAATCGGTTGCGTTTTTCCGTTCTCGTTAATGATGCTCGCCGCGCCAATCAATTTTAATAAACTTAATTACCGGCTCGCTAACTCTATAACGCCCTTTATACGGTAAAATCACAATCCATACCACTCTGCACTATTCGAATCGCTCCTTCCACCGCATCGTATAAAAATTCTCGTACGAGTCCAATTTTTACCCCGAAAAACTTCCGCTGTAAAGGAAAAAATTACATCACGTGACACTCCCCTTCGACTCGGCGATTCTTTCTCCAATATACACGCTGGCTATAAATTCTTAAATAATTGATGTACCGCACGTTAAACTAGGCCAAGTTTTTAACTTCCATTCGAGACTATCCTGCGTATTTTTCAGTCTACTGTATTACATTAACACTTGGCCAAGCGAGCCGACATAGTATTGACTCGTCGAATCGGAATGTCTCGAGCTGCGGCGGAAAAGAGAGGCGTATTTTATGACGTTTGTTATACAACTTTACGAAAAAGCCACTGCGCCGCCAAATCAGCGACCAGACGGATTAAGATTGTATCTAAAGAGAGTTAAACTGGAGACTGTAGCGCGACCCTGCCTTCTTTCTTCAGTCGATATCGTCGGTATTTAGAATTTTCGAGGACGAAATACCAGTAAAATGGCGAATTTTCGTTTTTCCACTTCGTCCTGCTCCTCGTATCGAATAAATGAAGTTTAAAGTTTTTATGGATTCTGCAGTATAAGTTGTCACCAACACTGAAGAAATCTTTGTAATGCGATATGCGCCCTGAGGATCGTGAATTTATAGATAAACTCGTTTTCTGGATGATTTAATTTTGTTCTGAAATTGATAATTGAATCAATGCCGGATTGAAATATTTGATATTGAATTCAATTTTTCGGATTTTTTGGTATTTTCTCTCAATTTTTTGGGCTCATTTGGTTTTTTATTTTCCAATTTTTATGGTATCATCAAAACATCTTCGATAAAGGGTATAGCAGGGTAAGCATAGTGTTTTAGGCCTTGAGATGGATTTTGACGAAACCTACCCCGAAAAATCAATCATGATGAGAAAAAATGCTGACAAAAATTTTGGACCCTAGCGCAAGTATTTTCCAGATTTTGACGAAACCTACCCCAAAAAACAACCATGATGAAAAAAAATTCTGACAAAAATTTTGGACCCTAGCGCAAGTATTTTCCAGATTTTGACAAAACCTACCCCAAAAAACAACCATGATGAAAAAAAATTCGGACAAAAATTTTGGATCCTAGCGCAATCGTTTTTCTTTGATATTTTCTCTCAATTTTTCAGGCTCATTTGGTTATATTTTCTAATTTTTATGGCATCATCAAACCTCTTCGACAAAGGGTATAGCAGGGTAAGCATAGTGTTTTAGGCCTAGAGGCGGATTTTGACGAAACCTACCCCAAAAAATCAATCATGATGAGAAAAAATTCTGACAAAAATTTTGGACCCTAGCGCAAGTATTTTCGGAGGGAGGAGTCAAAATGTGTTTTTCAAACTTCATTTTTTCGTTTTTCACCAAATTTAGATGAAACTTTGGTGTTTTTGTTATTAATTTTAGAGGACTAGGGAAACTCCAAAAAATGTTTCAAAATTTTTGAGCCATTTTTCGCCGAGTTATTGCGTTTTAAAAACTTTGAGCGGTCATTTCGTAAAAAAGTTTCGTTTTTAGGATATTTTCAAAAATTAGTCGAACTTCGCTGTCAAGGTCTTTTTTACAGTTGAAAATTTCAAATGGCCAAAACCTCATGAAGGAGTGCACCAAAATTGATGAAAAAATTATTGTAAATAGACCTCTACGAGATGTTACTTTGTGCCAAATAAAAGAAAATTTCATTCACTTCTGTTGGAATGAAAGTACCTAGCTTAAGTATCTAATAAGTTTTATTCGAGTACGTCGGTGAATAAATTTGTACTCATAGGTAAGTATTTACATTTACACGTAGAAAAAATTAGGCGTCAAATTACCTTCACGAATAGTCTAAAAAATAACTTAATTAAAATTCCTTAAACAAAAAAATAAAAATACATTCAGCAGAAAACGAAAAAAAAAAACAAAAAACCGGGTCATCTAACAAAAGACAAAAAAATCGAGATAAAAAAGCATTTTCACAAAAAAAAAGTTTTGTATGACTAAAACTCGAGGGAAAAAATCCAAAAAACAAATCATGATTAAAAAATCAAAAACAAAAACCATCTTTAGAAAAAATGGAACAAGAAATTAGAAAAAAATAAAAAAACGAAGAATTCATTTTCTGAAAAAAGAAGCAAAAAACCAATCAATTTTTAGAAACAGAAACAAAAACGAAAAAAGAATGGTACTTCGAAAAAACTGATCATATCGCTTATTTTTTTTCAAATTCAAGTATCTACGGTTGATTCAAACTAAAATATATAATTTTATTAGGAATGACCATCTCCCCCTCCTCATACGTACACTCTTTTTGTAGGGAATTTCGTACATTAGTTTGCCAATTTTATCAATCAGGATTGCATTGTTCCAGATTTAAAACTTACAGTAAAGTGGGCAGAAAAACGAAAATTTTTGATTTTTCAGTTAGAGCTGGGGAAAGTAGAAAAGAAATCAAAATAGATCAAGTAATTCCTTCCAGTTACACAAGAGTCTTCACTTCTTTAAAAATGGCTAAAAATACAATATTTTTCGAGAATTTAAAAAACAAATTCAAAAAATTTTTAAATTGATTCAAATTGATTTCAGAGGTTACCTAACGACTATCTATGTATAGGTATATATACCAAAATGCACAATTTTTTTTGAAAAAATCGACGTTTTATAGTTTTTTTAAATTCTCTTATTACACTTCATTTACATATGAAAAAAAAACTTTAAATGTTATAAATCGTCGACTATTTAAAAAAAATTGTGCTTCTGATCTAGACAGTCACTAAATAAGAACTAAAATTGAATTTAGGTAATAAATTTTGAATTATGAATGAGAAATTCCTTTTATCTTTCAATCAAAAAATTCAAAGGGGAAAATGTTAAAAATGTAAGCTTTTGCACGAAGTTGATACCGACTGACAAAATTTGAAAAAAAAAATTGAAAAAAACGTTAACGAATCGCTTACTAACGCTGGCGTCTTTTTGGGAAAAATCGCTGACGAAACGCTAACGTTTTCGCGACGAATTCGTCTTATATTAGTAAGAAATTCGTTAGTTGTTACCTTATTACTCATAAAAAAATTTGAAAAATTTGTGTCTCGTTAGGGATTCGCACCCGAGACCCTCGGCGTAATAGGCGACCTCTCTAACCATTGAGCTACCAGTGCTATTTATCAATTTGCATTTGACAACAGTATTTTGGATTTTTTTTATTCTTTCTTGAGAATAGTTTACAATTTTGTTTACAATTCCTTGTCAATTGAAACTAACGAATTGCCAACTATAACACTGGCGAATTCGTCACGAAAACCTTAGCGTTTCGTGAACGATTTTTCCCAAATAAACGCCAGCTGTAGTTAACGATTCGTCAACTAAAAATCGTTTACTCGACAAGAAATCGAGAGTCAGCTACATTTTCGCTAGTCTCGCTAACGAATCGTCAGCAAATTTGTCAGTCGGGTAGCAATCTCATGTTTTCTTACTTTCTCGATACTTCGGGAAAAATTGTGCTAATTTTTTCTTGTTTTCTTGTTTGTAGACGCTATATTATAAGTACCTAGCACTCTTCAAAATAATATTTGAGAGGGGTTTCCAATCCTTTAAACGTTTTTGTCGGTATTTCTGTAAAACTTCATCAAATGTTTTCAGAAAATTCTGCACACATTTAAAATAGATATTTATATACTGTTTTTGAGATAGTATTTCCAAGATATTTGAGGCGTTTGGAAGTTTTCCAACTTTATTCAATCTTTTTTTTGAAATTTTTTCAAATTGAAGAATTGAACAGAAGTTATACTTTTAGTTTCAAAAAAGACACGACTGCGACTGCTTCTCAACTGTTTTAAAAAATCATTTGTGTCATTTTTAAAAAAATTTCTTAAGAGTTTTTTTTTTAATTAATAAAAATTAATGACCAAGAATTATACTTTCGAGTTTCTTCGAATTTCCTCAGATTTTTCTGAATTATTTTGGAAGTATTTTTGTCATTATTATCTGTGGTAGGAATTTAATTTTTTTTTCACTTGATGACCTTGTAGAAATATCAGGCGTATAAGCCTTTTTTTCTAATTTTTAAAATTGCTAAGCAATATTAGTGGAAAAATGATAATTAAACTTTACACCTCTGTAACATTTTTACATTTTTTCAAACTCAAGAAAACAAAATACCATTACCTATGTCAGTAAACTTGAGAATTTGATGTAGAAAATTTGGTAGGTCAAAGTCGCTCAAAATTGAACCAAAAAAATGTTCTGATCATCTAAAATAATTGTTGATAAAATAGTTCAAAAAATCTGCATGGCAGTGCTGCCAACTGTATTTTGATTTCAGTGCGCAATTTTTATAAAATTCAAGTTAATCATTTAATCACTTGATGAGTCATTTTTTTTGGTCATTGATATCAATTTAAGCAAATTAATTTTTTGAAATTCTTTTTCACAATGCTGCCAACTGAAATTTTCTAAACATTGCGGAAATCAAAATGTAGTTGGCAGCACTGCTATATGAATTTTCTTTGAAAAATATTATCAAAAATTATAATCAAAAAAATGTTTTGGCTCGCATTCGAGGTTTCTGAGTGAGCAATTTGAATTTGGTATAAAACCAAAAATGTTCAAAAAATGGCGATCTCCTACCTTTGTAGAGAGCAAAAAGTGGTACCCACCTATCCAATTGCTGGGTCAATGGTTCAGGGAGGCGTAGAAAGCAGGAACTAAGAGTCAGCCAAAAAGTTGACTCCTGACTCCACCTTGACTCCGGAGTCAAGTTCACACCCTGACTCCTGACTCCACCTTGACTCCGGAATCAAACTCACACCTTGACTCCTGACTCCAATTTGACTCCGGAGTCAATCTATGACCTTGGCTCTTGACTCCACTCGACTCCGGAGTCAAAGTGGAGTCAGGAGTCAAGCCGGAGTCAGATTCAATTTGTAGTCAGTTTGACTCCAATTTTAGACTAGGGAATATAAATCAGCCGAAAAGTTGACTTCTGACTTCATCTAACTCCCAGAGTCAAGGGGAAAAGTTGACTCCTGACTCCACCTTGACTCCGGGGTCACTTTCAGACCTCGACTCCTGACTCCATCTTTACTCCGGAGTCAAACTTACACTTCCTGACTCCACCTTGACTCCGGAGTCAATTTCATTTCAGACCTTGACTCCTGACTCCACTTTGACTCCGGAGTCAATCTATGACCTTGACTCCTGACTCCTGCTTGACTCCGGAGTCAACCTGTTACCTTGACTCCTGACTCCGGCTTGACTCCGGAGTAATCTTTGACCTTGATTCCCAGATTTCGGCTCGACTCCGGAGTCGGAGTCAATTTGGAGTCAGTTTGACTCCGACTCCAGAATCGACTCCTGTTCCCTGGTAGAAAGTCAAATCGCACCTTTGTAGGAGGATGCCCAAGGTTCCCAACTGATGATACTGCCCAAAAGTGGTAAAATACTACTTTTTCAGAATTGATCTCACTTTAAGGTCATCTTGCTCCATTCCCTTTTGGGCTGGGGCTCAAAATTTATTCTGTGAAATCTCCCACTCGAAGTAAACTACTTCGCCAATTTTCGTCAAAATCCAAGATATGTTTTTCCCCCTTCGATCCACCCCATTGGCCACACTGAGAAAAATGGAGAATGAAAAATGAATAGAAAGTGTTGCAAAAAATTATAAATTTTATTCAAAAAAAATAAATTTTATCCAAAAAAAAAAAAATTTTATCAAAAAAAAATAATAACGGGGCACCATTCGCAAAATTAGCAATTTTTATCAAAAAAAATAATAAAATTTATCACGAAATTTGGTAAAGTTTATTGCATAGAAAATAAAGTTTTGTCAATTTTGAGATAAATATTATTATTTTGCGATAAATATTATTATTTTGCGATAAATATTGTTATTTTTTGAATAAATTTTACCAGTTTTGTGAATGGTGCCTTTTTATTATTACTAGGGCTGAGATTTTTATGCGCTATCAAATCGATTATAAGCGCTTATAAAAAGCGATTAAAATTGCCTAAAAAAGCATTTATATGCGCTATCAAACCCCACCATGCAGCATATCAAAATGTAGGTATTTTTAATCTGAATGCAGAAATACTATCAAAATTACTAAATTAGAATAAGGAAAGAAGTAAAGTGAGAAAATCATCGAACTTTTATAAAATTATGAATTATGAGGAGAAAAAACATCGAACTTTTATAAAATTATGAATTATGAGAAGAAAAAACATCGAACTTTTTATTTTAAAATTTTCGTGAAAACGATGCGACTACAAATCGAAAACTCGTTCGACAAGTCACAGACAAAATCTTGAATTTTTTTTTAATTTTGAAGAGTTGATTTTTTTTTAAGCTCAAAATTTCAACTTTTATGCTGTTTTTTAGTGATTTTTTTTCAAATATGCGAGAACGGTTGAAATAAGCGTTAAATAAGCGGTTTAAGGACCTTTTTTTGGCTAAAATAAGCATTTTCAAGCAATTACGTCGAAATAAGCAAAAATATGCAATATCAAATTGCATAATTCGGCGGAGAAATGCATGAATCGCAAAAGAAACCATGATATGCGGTATCTACTATCACGCTATCAAATATGCGATATCATAAAAATCTCAGCCCTAATTATTACGTTTAATAAAATTTATTTTTTATTTTTTTGAGTGGCATATTTGAAGGTACATGACCACATCTCAGATGACTATGTGACCTTATTCAAATGATGCAACACCAAATAATGTGCTCATGTTGAAGGAAATAATATTCATTCTCACGACAATTTTCATTCTTACATTCCGCTTTTTCCATTACGAATCCCATGAAAACTCAAATCAATCGTAATTTCCACGTAACTTCCATCTCAATATTATGCAAAATTTGCAGCTAGCTGAGAAAATTCCAGGAAAAAATCCTTTGCTTGAAAAAAAAAACCGAAGTATTTCGAGAGGATAAAACAACGACAAAATGAACATCTTCAATCCACTCAAATAAGCGAATAAAAAATAACGAAGAAAAATAAACAAACAAACGAATTCGAAATACTTCATGCAAAAATACCACTCATCCTCGAATAAGAGAAGAAACAGTAAGTAAAAAGGCGAAAAAGGCTAACCGAAGACGACGACCTGCTCGCCATGAAAACATTTCACCATCCAGAATCTCCGGTTATATAGATACAAATTAAAGGAGAAATTGTTCGTTACGACGAATACTAGAAAAAGCTACAAAGGTAATCGTAATAACCAGAAGCAGAACGAGTTTATACGGTTGCGTTTTTTCAAAAGTAAGTATGTAACAGCGAATGCGAATAGCAAAGTGTGAAGAAAAAACACCGTTTTATCGTCATCTCGTTTCGAATTAACAAGAAAAGAAATGGTGTGGCAAATGTTGAAATGGATAGTAATACGGTTTCATTCAAAACTTAACCCGCTTCAATACACCTTTTAAGTAGTTTTTTCTCATTTCCTCGTCAGTCGCCCGAAAACAGGGAAGGTTTTTTTAGCTCAAAATTAGGTTTTTTTCTCCATCATTACGCTAATGAAAGAGTCGTCGTTATTTCGTTCAACTTTTATTACACGTGGAATATTTTGTAAAACGAATACGCGGTTTTGATGAAGTTTCAATTAACAAGATGGAATTTTTTCACAGGTTGAATTGACCATCGAACCGGGTCAAAGTCTAGGATTAATGATTAGAGGCGGATTGGAGTATAATTTGGGTATCTTCGTGACTGGCGTTGACAAGGACTCGGTCGCCGAAAGATCTGGTATCCAGGTAAAATTATTTTATAACTTTTTCAATTTTTTGGCGGGAAAATGAAAGTACTACAGCTATTATGTGGGTATACATATTGAACCGCGATACGATAAAAGAACGATTTGCGAAAAGTCGAATATAACATGATTGCGAGGGTTTTATTATATTGATATTGTTTAACCCCCTTCTTTTTTATTCCTAACAACGAAAGTTTTATTATATAGGTATCCTGTAGCTGTAGATGATGAAAATACCCTACGATATTGATTTTGGCAATATTTCGCTCAACGAAATTGTGTTTTCGGTATCGACAATCTTTCCCCTCGTATTTTGACGACTCGCAAACTTGACAAGGGATGACGAAAGAAAAAAGTACTAATTTTTTTCACCGTCGAAATAAATACCTACGCGATAAATCCTTGAAAATGGCAATTGATGCTCGATTTAGATACCTTTTTTAATAGTGTCACAAACATATAAAATAACCGAACGATACGAAAAGATTTTTCTGTTTGTTATTTACACTCGATTTTTCTCGAGATACGCGGCGAATATTGTATGCGAAAATATTCGAATGTTTTTTCGTGCCTTGCTTCTCTCCGCCTTTTCTCGTATTGCTCAAAATTGATTTCGGTGATGCAAATTGGTTCATGGACGCAGCTAAATGGTACGAGAAGGAATGAGATCCAGAAAACATAGATAAATGTGTATCGTCATTTGTCTTATTTCACCTTATATAGCTTGAATTTTCATTTCGAATGTGTTTTCTTTTTCATCTTCACTCAATGTCATGGGAAGCTGGAGTTGGAATAAATACGTTCGTATATTTTGAAATCTTATCTGCGTTGTTTGTTCATACCGAGTGTTTCAGCGTAGCCTTCAACCTTTCGTTTAATGACGAAGCAACCTAAATTACGCAGAGGTGATAAGCTTGACGACTCTGGAATTTGAAGGGCGAGATAACGAAATACTGAACATCAAAATACAATTTTTGTTGTTGTCAATGATCATTGATCAAAATTTAGAGTATCTGTTTTTAGAAGTCGAAAAATTGACCAATGCTAATATTCGATTTGAAAATTTTCCAAGTCCCATAATTTTTTCAAGTTTGGAGAAACATCTTCGAAATTCGACCAAAAAATGATCGAAGAGATGAGGAGACCGAACCGAATGGTCCATCCAATTCGGCCCCCAGATCAAGCCCTTTTTTTTTCAAATTTTTGTATTTTTTAAAAATGACTCATTTTCTTTGAATGGTCTTGAAATCATTCAGATCGTAGAAAGAATAATTCAAGGATATAGGTAAAAAATACGGAGCTCATGGGCAGTTTATAGCAGGATTTTCATTGAAAACCCTGGAGACTTTGGTTTGAATCAACCTTCGGAAAGAATGGAGATGTTTAATGTTTCAAACGATTCCAAAAATTTATTTCAATCGTTTTCAACTCGCCACCTTTGAACAAATTATTCAGAGATGAACTAAAATTTTGTAAGGGGGGGAGGGGTAAAAATCAAAAATTCAAAGTTCAATTTTCCCACTTTTTTCAACTCAAAACAAAAAATATTTTTTAAAAATGACTTGAAAATAAAATTCTGGCATTTTGAGGGGATCCACCTGTCTTCTGACACCCCCCCCCCCCATCTGGTCTTGAAATTATTCAGCTCAATTTTAACGAAATAATTGATTTAGAGAAGAAAGTGATTGACATGACGGCCAAAATTTACTTTCAGCCAAAATTCAGATCATCCAAAATTTTAATTTAAGAAAAAAGAAATAGAATCATGAAAAATTTTCAAAATTGAAACTGAAAAATATTGACCAAGGTTGGAATAAATCCACCAAAAATTGTATTCGAATCCAAATTCACAAATTACTGATTTTTTTGGAGTCTAAACCGGATTCGAATTCGATTGATTCTTCGAATCCATCATTTGGGGAAAAATTAACGAGCAAAAAAAAGGTTTTACACGATTTAACCCATAAAACTACACAAACGAAACTAACGAATATAAATTTTCTGTTATGGAGGGCCCGTTGCAACAAAGACATCGTTTCCTTTCTTTGCCCTAATGAGCCCTCCGGACTCCCAAAGAAACGCAGAGAAACAAATCCGGACGAATCTTTTAAAACGATTCGAATCCATTTCACGAATTCGTGATGTTTTTTGGATTCGAATCATTGAAATGAATCGAGTTTAACATAGTGGATTAAAATCAACTTTGTCGAATCTGAAAATGGATTCGAAACCTTTCCAACCTTGAGATTGACAGATAATTTAATGTTTGAAAATCGAAAAACTGCGAGCTAAAAAATAAGGAGATGAACCGATTTTTCTCTTTATTTGATTTTAATGCCTCATAGTCACACTCACAAACACTCAAATTGGCCCAGAAAACAATATTTTGTCATGTGAATTTTGCAAATGGCATAAAATACCGCTTCAAATTGGAAGTTTGAACTCTCATCCTTCACCAGCCTTTTCTTAGGAGCAAAAAAAAACAGATTTGGGTGTTTTTTGATGTTTTTTAATTTCGTGCTGGATTTAAAAAAATTTGGGTACCAAATATCTAAAAATAAAGAATAATACTTCTTTTTAGGTTTCTTTCAGAATCTGAGAGTTGGGAAGTCGGCAAACCTATTTGCTGCATAGGTACTGCTATTTTGGGTTGCTGCATCTTCACATGACAGGTTGAACATAACTAAATGTAACACACGCATACGTGTAACTTGGTTTCATGCAAAAAAAATTAAATTGCAAAAAAAACACTTTCGTTTTTTTTTATTCTACGAGTAATTGAATTCCAGCAGACAAAACTGAAAAAATTGAAAAAACTTGTTTGAATGTTGCATTTTGCTCCCAAATATCACAAAAAATTGTCTCAAAAATCTTTTCAAAAAAATTTTTCATTGCAGATTTTAATGCAAGTAATGGAAAATTTAATCTGAAATTTGATAACATCAGTTAGAAAGGTTATATGACGCCCTAAAAATTTCCCAAAAATAGCCTCAAACATCAATAATTTTGAAATTATGATTTAACACTAGTCAGAAATTTTAAGAAAAATCCGAAAAAAATTGGTTAGAAGGTCGTATCATCCTCCCAAATGCCCCAAAATAGGCTTTTACTCTAAAAATCTTGAAGTTTTGATGAGAAATGAATCAAAATTCTCAGATTTTTGGGGTCCATGTCTCATATTAGAGCACTTGAAAACATGATACTGCCTGAAACTAACTTTTTCGAATTCTCGATACCTAATATAATTTTATATTAGTTGAACGATATTTTTCATTTTTAGCGTTCCCGGCCTCCAGGGGTCAGGGAACCCTATTAAAAACACTCATTCATCTTCTTCTTCATTCCTTTTTTCTTTACATCGATTGAAAAATGTCGTTGACTAATATTTCGACGACGTCAACCTGCATCGCGTCAGTAAACCAGTCAGAAGAGAGAAATAAATAACGAAAGTCTATTTATAGGTACACAGGAAGGATAATTTTAGTTTCGTGTGGAGTATTTCCTTTTTCTTAAGTCGAGTTTAATTTTCAATTTTCAACAATTTTTTTCCAATTTCAAATTTTCTCATATTTTTAGTTTACAAGCTCGCTCAAATTCTTTCAAAATATTTTCAAATTACGTAAGTATCCTTTCAAATTTTTATTTTTTTTGAAGTTCTCAAATTTTTGCATTTGATTATAAATACCTATAGCACAAGATTTTTGCCATTTTTTCGACAATATTTTCGAGTTTAAATTTTCTCTACATTTTTGCGGAAGTTTGCAAATTTGTACTTCAAAAAAAACCAAGTACCTCACACAAAACTGAACTGTCCTTCCCTTGTTCTTCCTATTTTCCAGGCAGTGTTGCAAAAACAAATTTTTTATTTTTTTGATTTTCATCTTAGCAACTTTTCAATTCCGAAATTCGCTTCTCTCTTTGCTTTCTCAACCTTATCTTACTTGAAATAAAATTATTAAATACACTAAAATAAATAAATGTAGTTGAACTGAAAGGAAAAAAAAACTTTTTTTGGTCGATTCAAACTTCTTAAGAAAGTAATACAGCGACCTTTAATTATTTTTCAACAGCAGTGAAAATCAAAATTCCGGGAACCCTATTGCCAGGTCGCCTGCGACCCTGCTTGTTTTAAATTTTTTTTCCTAAAAAAGTTGATTATATAGTCTGCCCTTCCCCACCCTATTTGAAATCAAACCATATTCGACATCCTAAAAATTCAATTCCACTCCTTTCGATTCAGACGGTCAAATACATAAAACTACGTGTAAAAATTTCATCAAAACACTCACCATTAAAATAAATCAGCATTTCAACATACTCCACTTCCAATTCACGATCCATAACGAAAATCTGCAACAAAAAAAATTAAAAACATTACGTATTTCGAATAAAACCCCTCTCCAACGGTTAATTATTAATCGCCGTTGAAAATCGTCGAAACGCGTTGAAAACGTCGATTCGAAGGATACAGCGGTAAAAAACACCGCCATATATCAAATATTACTATCACGTAAAAAATCTTTTCGCATAGGTAATAATTTCCATAGAAATTGGGCGGAGTCACTCGGTCGAAAACACGGTAATAAAATTTCAAAGGTTAAACCTTCGAAAATGGTTATGGTGTAAAAAAAACCTACTCTAAAAGTAAATCGAATACGTCAACGTGATTCGAGCCAACAGAATGAAAAAATACGCAAATGACAAAAAAGAAAAGGGGAAAATTGCATTTTAGAGGAGCACACTCGATGGTCTTACGAAGATTAAAAAAAAAATGGAAAAAAACAATACAACAAAAGTCGTCCTTTGCTGTCGCTTTGAAAATTGGAAAAAAAGTTTACGTTATTACGGCGTGTTTTCAAGCAATTATACGATGACTTGATGCGTTACGGCTTTTATGCTGGGACTTTAATTTAGGTCGCTGGTTTATTCTGAGTTTTTTAATACCATACTTTTTTTGTGTGATTTAACACTTTCGATACGATGTGCGGTGAATTTTTGAGAGTCGTCTGTAATTTGTTAAACGAAGGGCGTAGGTAAGCTGGTACGGGCAAGCAACGAAGGTTACAGACGAGCGAAATATATCTACGAGGGTAAATTAAAAATTCCTTTTGGAAAACTTCCTATATAGAAGTCGATTAATTTATGCGATATTATACGATAAAAGCTGATAAACGTCGAGTTATTTTTCACCTCCTGTCTCGATCTTGTACCGTATTAAAAAAAAATCAAGCTGGCAAATAAGAGTTTTGTACTTGAAAGTACACAACGTATAGATTTTATTACATGGTCACTAAACTTCGTGCCTGGGTAGAAAGAGAAGGAGGAATTTTAACCATGACAGGCGTTAAAAGTTTAATTGCACTCTTTGACGGAGTTGAATGGCGGCGAGAGATTACAAAGGTACGAATTTTTACGTAATTTTATTATGTATAAAAGTTTCCCTTGCAGGAGCTTTTAAAGTAACTTCGTCTCGTAAAATTGATTTATATATAAAAGTACTCGAGCGAAATTCTCGCTCTTTCTCGGCTCTTTGATAAATAATTATCTAATTCGAAAAGTATAATTTGTAGAAAAAAAGAAGGAAAAAACGCTGATTTATGTGGAAAAAAACTTCGCCATATTTTACGTACTTTTAAGTAATCGAATCGATGATTCGGCTCTCCCCTTCACTCCGTCAAACCGTACTCAGGTGACCTAGTTCGAGAAAACTTTGAGCTTTAAAATTTGTCGTTTTTATAACCGGCGTTGATAAGAAAATTATTAGTCGTAGTGGGAAAATTTGCGAAACCGCCTACCATTTTTCCTGTTTACAACGGTGTTGTTTTCTTTGGTGTATTTTTAAAACCACGATGTCTTATTTTTAGACTGAGAGTTGAAGCGTCGGTATGAAAATTCCGTCACGTCCGGTTTAATTTTTAGTGTGATTTTTTTCTAACGTAGTCGAATCTACGGGAGGAAAAAAGGGATCGTATTTTCCAACCTTTTTTTTTCTAATTGACACGCTATAAAAGTTTTTACAAGACATCGAATCGATGAAGGATTACGGTGGAAATCTTGTTAAATGAGCGCGTGTCACGTATCAAGCTTACGTTACGAATATTCGTACTGGAAACACTATTATCTAATGGGTTTACTCTTGATGTTAATTAAATTGCCTACTCTGTACGCCCGACTAAGTTTGAAAATACGGCGAATCGAGTATGTGATTTGTACGACATGTACGCCGCCGGGGAAGTATAAATCTGAGGACTGAGGAGTTTGATGGGCGATAATTATACGTAGGTACTAGGTACCTGCGATATACGCAACGAAATCGATCCCCCGAATGGGATAACGCGTGTCTTCATATGAAACGAAAATTTCGGTATTTACATACAGTATGACACAGAAGTCGTATCTACTCGAAACACTCCTCAATATCTTAGAACTGAAAAGAAATACCAAGACGGTTCAAACGGCAATGTGCACTTGGCGACGAGAACATTGAAGATCGATAATCGAACTTCCAGTACTACCTATTAGGGTGACCACAAATTGAGAAACCGGTTTGGGTGCAAAAATGAGGGTTCGTTTTTTTTTTATTGAAATAAAGTGTACACACTGACGCGATTAAAATGTATTTAAAATGTGGTATGTTTTTTTGAAACCGGTTCAGCAGTTTCGAACCAGTTGTCAATATCTAAAAAAGTCTGAAACAAAAGAGAATTGAAAAAACAATCATTTTTTGTCCCATAACTTTTTCATCTTGCAAGTGAAAGAAGTTGTATTTCAATTCAAACTTTTTGTAATACCTCCACGTTTTGATAACTGGTTATCGACTTGAAACCCCAAGAAACTTGGAAAAATTTTGGTACACCCTGCAACGGTTTCAAAAAAGTGGAGATATCAAAAAAAGTACGAAATAAAAGTTGTAGAGAATTAAAAGCTGAACATTTTACGTTCTACAACTTTTTTTTCATCTAGCAATGGAAAAGAGTTATGGCTTAATAAAGAGAAGATTATACTCGAGTCTTTTGTACCATAACTTCTTTCCATTTCAAGATGGAAAAAAAGTTGCAGAACATAAAATGTTCAGTTTTTAATTCTCTGCAACTTTTATTTCACACTTTTTTTGATATAACCAATTTTTGATAACCAGTTATGGTATCGACTTGCGAAGAAATAATTATACTCCAACCTCTTGTTCTACAACTTCTTTCAATTGCAAGATGGAAAAAAAGTTATGGAACAAAACATGATTGCTTTTTAATTCTCTAAAACTTTTGTCTCAATTTTTTTTTCATATCTTCACTTTTTTGATATTATTGACAACTGGTTCAAAACTGCTGAACCGGTTTTTAAAAAAATATACCTTATTTTAATTGCGTCAGTGTATAGACTTAATTTCAATTTTAAAAAAATCGGACCTACATTTTTTGACCCAAACCGGTTTCTCATTTTGTGGACACCCTATTGGAAGGACTAGAAGTTTGATTATCGATCTTCAATGTCCTCGTCGCCAAGAGCAGATTGCCGTTTGAACCGTCTTGGTATCTCATTTCAGTTCCAAGATATTGAGGAGTGTTTAGTGTTTCAAGTGGACAAAACTTTTGTGTCATACTGTATACGGTAATTATTCAATTCGTCCGACGTACATACAACAAATTTCGTCGGTTAGTTATCGATTAGTCAAATTTGACAGTTTTTAACCCTGCAACCGTGTGGTTTTTTCAAATTGCTCTTCTAATTACTATAATTATTTATAGAAAACGCCGGGCGGAAAAAATTACCCCTTTAATGGCATTTTTTTGCGACTTAATTTCTTTTGTTTTTTCGGTTTGTTGGTGCTGTGCAGATCGGTGATCAGATATTGGACGTGAACGGTACGAGTTTTTTGGATATAACTCACGACGAAGCCGTTGGTCACTTGAAGAAGCATAAAAGAATGACCATAACGATACGCGATGTTGGTAAAATACCTCATTCGTTTAGTACCTACGATTCGGATCCGTCGTGGGATACCCAATCTAGGTGAGTCTTACTTAAATTATTTTATACGCTTGATAGAAATTTTTCCTTATTTGGTGTATGTCTATCGTAGTGCACATTGATTACGGTCATATGGGAGTTTAAAAAATTCATTTAAATTAGGTATATTTATGTCTTTGGGCACAAAGAAATCAAAAATCAAAAATCGACTCGATTTTCACAAGATTGAGTCGAATGGTGGAGCAGAGGAGGGGGGTTGCTCCTCCTCCGAGACAAAATTGCATTTTTGGTCAGAAAAATTAAATTTGAGTGTTTTTTAGAGAAATTTTCGAATTAAATTGGGAAAAATGGGAAAAATTGTACTTTTAGGTTTAAAAAATTCAGAAAAATTCCATTTCGGTCGTTGTATCCAAAATCATCCATTTTCCTCATTTTCCCATGATCGATTGGGTCATCCCTTTTTTCAAACCATTGGTTAAAAATTTAATATTTTCCTCTCTCCTCTCTCTCTTCCTTAAAAATTTTCAGTCATTTTCACGAAGCCAAGTATCCAAACGAATATTTTCCCGAATATTTCCAAAAAACTTTCCTCGCGAATGTCTTTCCGAATGACCAATTTATCGAATAATGTATTTTTACAAAAGAAGAGGAAGAGGGTTAAAATTGAAAATTTTCCTGTTCGTATGGAATATCTCACGATCTTTCTCACTCAAATTCAAAATTCTACACTCTTTTTATAAACGACCACATGTACCTTCAAAGAATGCAAAAAACAAAGTTGATATTATCGCGAAGAGGGGGAAGAGGAGAAATTAAAATCGGAATTTTTTCGACTCTGATGAAATTTTTCATGATTTTTCTGATCAAAAATTCAAGAAATTAATTTTTTTCAAAAGACAACTCCTTTCTTCCTTTTGCTTCCTCCGTTTAAACAGACCTTTACTTTGATGATGGAGAAAAAATTAAAATATTGATAAGTGACTTTTTTAAAAAAATTTAATCAAATCGTTCAAGAAACAACTGAATGATTCCATTTACGTTCGTGATAAATTTTCTATTCAGAAAAACAGATGGAAACTAAAAAAAACGGCTCTTCTAGTAAGAAAAAATTACATCAAATTGAAAATTTCGCATTTCAACTTCGAAAAATTGAAAAAAGTTTTTTATGAAACGGTAATTCGGTTCTTTTTTATTTGAACTTGATATAAATGCACGAATGTTTTGCAAAAA
This sequence comes from Pseudococcus viburni, assembly GCA_033439095.1. Taxonomy (NCBI): domain Eukaryota; kingdom Metazoa; phylum Arthropoda; class Insecta; order Hemiptera; family Pseudococcidae; genus Pseudococcus; species Pseudococcus viburni. Next base: position 589,827 of record JAVBJF010000090.1, read on the forward strand.
ATTCACAAATAAATAAATTCTGTTTCGAATACAAATGCAACGATTTAAGAGTAATTCAATGAAAATTACGTTAAAAATGTAAAAATTTGTCACAAAGTATCAAAAAATTTTACCTACACAAATTGTTTAAATTCCAAAAAAAAAAGTCGTTCAACTTCAAATAATTTCAAAGTCTTTAAAAATGTAAGAAGATTGTAGCTCAAGTGTTCTTTAGAAAAAAATTCAATAGTTGGGAAAATCTTTGATATCCATGAGCTGAAAATTGTTTGAAATATTTTTTTTAAAATTGTTAAAAACATCGCAACACTCAGTAGGCTTTTAAAGATATTTTAAAATTTCCTAAAACTTGGCGAAAAATTATTTAATTTGTTCAAAATTGTACTAACAGTTATCAAGATTTTGTGAAAATCTTTTGAATTGTAGTAAAAATTTTATCAGACATTGAAAAAATTATAAAAGCTTGTTCAAAATGTTGCAAAAATTGTTCAAAAGTGCAAGGAAAATTATCAAATGCTTGCAAAAATTATTTAAAATCTCTCAACATTCCATAAATTGTCAATAAAAAAATGGTAAAATTCCCATCAACATTTTTTTTAATGTTGAAACTGGAGGTGAAGCCAAATTTGAGTGATCGAGAGCCCTAAAAATTGAAAATTTTCATTTTAAATATAATTTTTTGATTTTTATACTCAACTTAATATGCTATTCTTTTATTTTCTCATTTTTTTGACCCAATACGAAAAGTTTACCAAAACGGGTCATCGTTTTTGCAAATTTTCCAACTCGTTGAACCCAATTTTCTCGACCAATAATACCACAGTATAATTATTGAGGAAGGGGAAAGCAGCTCCCACGGTCCCTCTCTAATTTAGTGTACCTCCAGTCAAAACATTACTTTTTCAATATTTCACCATCTTTCGAAACAAATTTTTCATTCCAAATTTTAAAATGGCTAATTGACTATCTATCTTATATGTATTTCGTGTTGGAGGTAAATAAAACCTAAGATTAGATTTTGACCACCAAAATTTGAAAATCTACGACTGGAAAGAATTTTGACAAATTGAATTAATCTCATTTTTAGAATAAAAATTCATCAATATTGAAAACATGGAAATGATTTCTCATCTCGAATTTTAATGAAAAACCATCTGTAACATATCCATGATGTAAGAGCTTTTGCTTTGACGTTTTAAAAACAATGGCAATTTAAACGAAATCATAAAAATTTGTACCATTTTCTTGTAGTAAGTACAAAGGCAATTTGAAACATTTTTATGGCATTTTCAAAACATTTTTCTAGCATTTTTGAGCAATTTTTACATCACTTCACATGATTTCAACAACATTTTATTCATCTTTTATAGGTACCTTTTTCCTTTTTGGTGATTTTTACGAAAAATTCGGTTTTTTTCACTTTGGACAAGTTTTTTGTAAATTAATTTCAAGAAAATTGAAACAATTTTCTCCCTTTTCGCGTCTATCTTTCTCTTATCGAAGAAAATTCGGATTAAAACGATAAAAAGTTGTGTTTAAGTTCTCAAAAACATCGATTAATTTTCAAGTTTCCACCGTTCGTACAGATTTTTCATCCAAATAAAATTAATTTAATTCCCGAATAACACATATTTTCCATTTTCAATTCGTGCCCAAGTCGATGCCGAATATCAAACAGATACTCGATAAAAACGCTGTCGAAGTTGAATAGTGTAATCAAAGAGTTAAAACGAACGCTAACACGGCTGCCGAACGTAATTACCAAATTTGCCAAATGTACGGATATTAAACGTAGCGAAAGGAAACGAGAAATTAAATTATTGGAATGATATCGATGCGTAAAATTACTCCAAAACTTTCCAGCTTCGCGGCGAAGTTTTCCCAAGTTGATTCTCATATGTGTATCGAGATTTTATGTATAACATTTGCTTGGGCAAATTCGCGATGTGTAGCTTCACACAACGCAACGTTCAAATACATTTCCGTTCAATTTTATAATGTATCGAAAACGCCATCGGCAATTAATTGAATTATTATGAAATTTTCTCGAGTATAAACTGATTTGCGGTATTAATTGAGTTACAAAAGGTTTTTTGTAGAAAAAAGTGCACGCTACGATAAGTCTAGGGTACAAAGGGCTTACCGTCTAGTCGATAGTAATTTTTTTCACGTAAATTTCGAATTAATTCTCGTTAACGTTTTGAATTTTAATATCATCTTAAACGATAACAACGCCGGAATGACTTCATGATGCAATTTTATTTCGCAGGCCTCATCCGAGAATACCTCGCTCAGAGACCATACAAATGGTCGAGGAAAAAGCTAGTTCAGTTTTGAAAAAGAGTGAATTCGCTACTTTATGTTATTACTTGGAGGAATACTGTTCGAAGAGGATGTCATTTGAGACTTTTATCGCTGTTTTGTTTGATTTATTAAATACGCAAGAAAAGGTAGGCCTGTTTACTAATCAATACGAATTAATCGTTTTCCCAAGACAATGCGAAGGGTAAATTTAATCATTGTTTTACAGTTTACTTTAATGACCGAGCTTCGTGAAGTTGTTACTCCTCAAGATAGATCTCGTTTCGATGATATAGTTTATAGAAGACATTCTTTAGATAATAGTAGAAATTATTTTAATTCGAGAGCAAGAGTAAGTATCGCGTAACGACCGCGCATTTTCCATTCTAAAGTTTTACCTACTCGTACGTACCAATACTTGGAAATCTTAACGCCTATTTATATTGTTTCAGCTGAAAGGGGATAATTCTGGCAGATTATCTCCGAATTTGCAAAATCTACCTCCGACGGTGAGTCCGAGCTTATTGTATAATTTTTTCAAAATATCTCCTTATAATATTATCCCAAAACGTTTATCATAAAAATGTAGCTTAAATAACAGTAATTCGCTTCGCATTCTAGCTATATAGCCGCGATGCATGAAATTGCTTAATATTTTTATTTATTATAGAATTAATTGTGAAACTGTTTGCGTTTAATTACCTTCTTGGAGTGTGTACCTATTTTTTTTTTCGTTTTTTCAACTCCCGTTGTACAATATCGCGTGCTAAATTACATACTACCCGTTAAGCCGTTTCTTTTGTATGGTCCATGGTTTCGTTTTTCTTTAAAGAAAATGCTAAAAATTTTAATGTGCCATATTTTTCTTCGACTAGGGTTATTAACACGATCCACCTTGGCAGACGTTGAATTTATTTCAAAGGTCGGCCACACGAATCGAGAAAATAAGTTGTGTTTTGAAGGAATATTCGATATAAATCGTAAATCATGTTACATTAGATTTTTGTCACGTTTACTCCTTTTTTCTACGACCGAGATTTGAATTATCAGCATTGAGGAGGAAATATTCGAAAAATACCCCTAAATCTGAATTCGGCGTCCCAAATTACATGGAAAACGATACCCCACACGATACATTTTGTATAACAATTATTCGAAGTGAATAAAAGGAGGGGAGAGGGGGAGACAATGATAAAAACAGTAATTTTTCCACAATTTTATTGTTGTGTTATATTGTATTAATATCTCCGCATTTAATTTGAATTTTTTTGCAGAATGATGAGATTTAGGAAAAGAGTGGGGATTGACCTTGAAACTCAAAAAATTATAATCAAATGGAAAAATAATCTTATGACTGTTGAATTCATTTCAAAAATCGACTACAACTGATGAAAATAACTTAGATAATATTAAAATAATATTTGAAATATGTTGTAAATCTCTTTTTCAGACGCCCCGCCCAATCAAGGGAGGGGGAGGGGTGAGAACGATCTTAATCGATTGCGCTCGGTTTGTGCTCATTTGTCCTCTCTCCCTTCCATGGGCGGGGCATCAGAAATGGGGCCCGCCCATTATAGATTGAGGGATGAGAGTAGGGTGAATCGATTGTGCTCAGTTTTTTCTCTTTTGTGCTGACATTATTTTTGTCTTCTATGGACGGGCGGGGCGTCAGAACTGCTTTCTGAAACCCCCCGGTGTGCAAAGAACGCGTAGACGCTCGCGAATCGCTAGCGATTTGTGACAAAAATCGCGAACGGTCGCGAAACTCGACATCATTAGTGGCTAATGATCATGGACGTCATGCAGCGTCCGTGCTAGTCCGTGCTAATGATATGTTTGACTTCGGAGTAGGCAACTATTCGCACACATGTGCAAAGTGGTATGCCCTGGTACATGAAAATCGGCAGTTTTCTAAAAGCACGAATTATTTTTATTTTTGTTTTCAAAACATATGGTTGGAAAATTTTCATTTTTAAACAAAAAATAATGAGTCAGCAAATTTCTCTTTTTTAATAATATTAGTTGACAGATTTTTCACTTTCAACCCCGAATTTTTTGCCCAAACTGAAGATTTTCACATGAAACAAAGAACTGAAATTGGATTGCATATTTTTGTCTCAAGACGGGGAGGGGGAGGGGGCGAGGGGGAGGGGGCGAAAGTAAATTAATTGGTTGATTTGAGAAAATCACACGATAATTTTTAATCGATTAATCGGCCGATTATTCTTAATCGATCAATGAGGCGTCGATTAATCGATTATTTTTGTAATCGATTAAAATTTGAATAATCGATTAATCGATTTTAATTTCTATAATCGCCAGCCCTAGATCATACCTGTTCGATCGCGACGATTTTTCCCTGGGCAGCCAACAACAAAATTTTGTTTTTCGGGCCACTCTACTGTACTCGGGTCGTATAAGTCATGCCACATGCTGTTTTTCGTGTTTTATAAATTTCGCTTTTTAACCGTATCAATAGGGGTTTGGCAGGGTGGAATGAAAAAAAAAATAAAAAGAATCGGCGGTACTTATTCTACCTCAGCGCATACGAAATAGAAAAAAAGCAGTGTGCTAATTATCTACTTATGCCGATACCTGCCATATCGCACATGATAATAGCCAAAGTTGAATTTGGTAGACGCGTGGAGCCTGGCGATGTTTATCGAAATCTCCGAATTGAGACAACCCGGTCGTAGGGGGTCCCAAATATTTCTGAAAAGGTTTTCGTACGTTTTAACCCACTTAGAAGTGGAACTAATCAGAGATAAGTCGAAGTTTATAATAGCAGGTTGAAACTATATAGCTAGTTAAACAACCACAAAAAGAAAAAAGCGAAAGATTAAATTTTGTGGTAAAAATATTCAAATTAAAGAACTTTTGCGACTGAACAAAAATTGGATTACCTACAATTTAGAATCTTGGGCGGTATTCTATCCCTTTTTCGGTGGTGACATGTCGATTTTTTGAAATTGATCAAAAATTGGTTCAATTTAAGGCTCAAAATTCTCAAAAGTTCCTAAAAAAATTTTTGGATAATATTTTTGAATTTTTGGCAAAATTCTACCCCACTTACGTAGGTCACATGTCAATTTTTGAAATTCCCATAATATCATAAAAATTTCAAGATTTCCCAAAAAATATTAATTTTTCAAAAAATTGGGCTGTAAGTGTGACTTTATTCAGGACGAAATACCCATGTGAAAGAATGGGCGAATAGATTCCCATTTTTTTGGGGGTATGTACGAGTTGAATCCCACTTTTTCTCAAAAATTTCTATCAACTCTAAATTTTTTTCGAATTTCAACTCCAATTTTTGTAACGTATTTTCAACTCTTTAATTTTTTTTCTCAAATATTTTCAACATCCAAATTTTTTTCAACCCGAAATTTTCTCAGATTTTTCCATGGTTAAATGTACTTTTTTGAATTTTTTCTCGAAATAGTTTTCAGTAATGAAAATTTTCTTGAAAAAAGGATATTGCCACCAGGACACATAAGCGAATTTTACCAAAAAAAATTTGTCCTTGTAGAGAAAAAATAAGACTTGAAATTCTCAAAAGTGGCTCAAAAAAAAATTTGGATGGTAGTTTTGAATTTCTGGCGAAATTCTATCCCACTTTCATTGGTCATAAGTCAATTCTATGAAAAGACTCAAAAATTGGTCCAATTTGGGGCTCGAAATAGATTAAAAGTGCTCAAAGTTTATTTTCATGAATAATTTCGGTCTGCTCGTGAAATTTCAACCCATTTTTGATAGGTCGCAGTCCAAGTTTCAGAAAATTTTTCATAACTTATTTTTTAATGAAAGGGAAAGGAAATCGCACGTTTTCAAAACTTTGAAATTCATCCATGGCCCATTGAACGCGGAATAAGCCCAAGAATTCATTGCGTTTGATTTTTTTGTCCAGCATACCACATGACGCGTACAGAGGCATTATTGTGCCAAAAATGATTGAATTTGACAAAAAATTGCACATTGGGGGCCCAGCACCCCATTGTGCCCGTGACCCAAGGGATGTGACAAATATTTGGAGTCGGGGGAATGTCTGCAACCAGAATGTGAAAAAAATTTTTGTCCCAGCTTTAATTTGAAAATTGGAAAAAGGGGAGTTTTTAGGCCTCAGCTCCCTATTGTACCAGGTCAAAAATTCAAAATGTGAATTTTTGAACTACAAAACCCATACCTACAATAAACCAATTGATTTGTTTGTCCAGCGAAAATGCACATTAGTTTCTATGAATTTTTAAAATTTTCATCCCCCCGCCTCCTTTAAATATTTTTTTAAAAAAGAAAAAATTCTCACGTATGCACCTTCTCACTTATGTGAAAATTTCAAAATTTTTGGACAGCACTGGAACTAAAAAATTTTGAGACCTGAAACTGGAACTGGAACTAATATCATTTCAGTTTTCCATCACTGAATTGAAATTTTTTTCCAATTTTTTGGATTTATTGAGTAGAGGGCGAAATAAGTATTGGATTTTTGGTCGATTTTTTTGGGCTCAATTGTGGAGTAAAAAGGTTCCATCAAAACTATGTTTTTTCATGTGAAATGTGAAAAAAAAATTTTTTATGAAACCTTTCTACTCCACAATTGAGCCAAAAAAATTTTTGACATAAAAAATTTTCTGTCACTGCCTTGATTTGATTGCATGCCAATACTTCAATATGAAAACCAGCACTAGTACTTCCACCAGCAGTGGTGGCGGGCTCCTGTAAACCGCGAACGAAGATCCGTTGGCATGGCAACAGATCCAGGTAATCGCGTGCGAGACCTTTTTTTTTTTTTATACACTGGCTCCGCGATGTTCCACAGGAGCCCCGTATTTCCACCTCGTTAGGCTTTTTTTTTCCCACATGCTTTGTAAGTTGCCTACCCTTCCAGCCAAAATCATTCGCGAATTCGCGTTTTAAAGGTGACAAAAAACGCTAGCGATTCGCTAGCGTCCTTTGCACACCGGGCCTTGAAAAATGAACCTTGATAAAAATGATAACAGCACCAATTGTTTGTGCTATTCACACAGAGGTTTGTGCAATTTTTTAATTTTGAAAAATATTACATTTTTGCCACTTTTTTGATTATTTACCGATGTGCTATACGGCTATACCAGGATGGGGTGTAAAAAATGATGCCTCGCCCATTTAAGGGAGGGATGTGAAAGTGGTCTTGATTGATTGTGCTCGGTTTGTGCTCTCAAATGTTGGCATTATTTTCATTTTTTGCTCACCCCTTCTCCTGAAAATGAATGGTGGTCGGGGCGAGGCATCGGAAATGGTGCCCCTCCCATTGAAGATTGGGGGGACGGGAGAAGGGTCAATCAATTATTCTCTGTTTGTGTTCTTTTGTGCCGACATTACTTTTGGTTGTGCTCCCAATGGCAAATTTTTAGATCTGATGATTGAAATCTAAGCAGATCAAAAGAGCTGCCAAAATTTGATTTTTTCAAAATTAAAAAATTACACAAACCTCTCAGTGAGTAGCACAAACGATTGGTGCTGTTATCATTTTTATTGAGATTTATTTTTCAGAGGTTTCAAGAAGCATTTCTGACGCCCCGCCCATAGAAGGAAGGGACCACAACCAAAAATAATGTCAGCACACAAGAACACAAAGTGAGCACAATCGATTGACCCCACACTCACCCCTTAATCTTGAATGGGTGGGCACCAATTCGGACGCCCCACCCTGACCTGTATTCATTTTCAGGGGAAGAGGCGAGCACAAATGAAAATAATGTCAGCACATAAGAACACAAACCGAGCACAATCGATCAAGAGCACTCTAATCCCCTCCCTTGAATGGGCGGAGCGACTGAAATTGAGCTGTAAATCAACTTTCATTATGCTTTTGCCTCATTTTATTATTTTTCTGTGGTAGATATCCCAAGTCTCTATAGGGATGAGGGAGATATTCTAAAAATAACCCAATTTTTGAACTCAACGTCCCAAATTGCGCGGAAAACGGTACCCCATACGACACCATTTCGTGAATTATAATCCGAAGTGAAAAAAGAAGGAGGGGTGGGGAATGGGGAAATGAGGTAGGAGAGGGGTCACGTGAAATTGTAAGTTTTGACAATTTCGCAAAATTTCCTGCATTTTGAGTACCCACATGACTATGTTTCGATTGAATGACGATTTTTTGTTTTTCAAGCCCCCCTTGTTGTTTCAAGGTTAACTAACCCCTACTTTTTTCAAAATCACGCGATCTTGTGTGAATTTAAATATTTAATTTATCAAAAAATTCAATTTGAAATTTCCGTCAAAGTAACGTTATTTTTTAAAAAGAGTAGGGGTTGACCTTACATAGCAAAAAAATCGCCATTCAATCGAAATATAGTCGTGTGGGTACTCAAAATGAAGGAAATTTCATGAGGAACGCAACCTCATCGAGTATATTTTTCGGTTTGGTTTCATATTTGAAAAACTTATCCAACTCTGATTGTAAAGTTCATATTCACGACTTATTCATTATACAGCAAATTACATTTTAGCCTTATAGGACGAAAATTCGATTACATTGAATAGAAATCGGGATAGACTGTAACTACTTTAAAATTCATTAATATAAATGGGAAAATTATGAATTAATTATTTCGCGATAACGATTCGCGTATTCATAACCATTTGTCATGTGTTATCGTATTGGATATTTGTTGTGTAAATATATGTGTGCCAATGGCAACGTATTGTATTTCGAGCGAGCTGTGCCGTCGTTAATTTTTTTTTGGTATTGTATATTGTCGAATCGCGTATTAAGCAGCGCAAAGCGCACATAGGACAACGTTTATTGGTAGCACGATTTTGTGTATGATATCTTTGTAATATTTTCAGCAAGGTTATGCGAAAGTAAATAAATTCTTAAACGAACAAAGCACTGTACCTTATCAAGACACGGACGGTTTTCGATCACCGAGTGAGGATTCTGGGTTGGGTCTTGGGCCTCCGGATTTCGCAAATGGTCGTAGTTCGTGGTGAGGAATACGAATTTTGTTTTCGAGATCATTTCACACTTAGTTAATAACCATTTTCATTTCTTTCTATATTTTTCACCAACCACGCGAAGAAAAAAAATTTTATATTTATTTACACAATTGGTTTTTGTATAAACAGCGCCAGAACCGCTTACGCCGAAACCGGATGGCAACCTGAATCGAAGCATGGGCCGGAACACACGTCTCAAGCCTCAAACGAAGAAGATCTGGGCTATTATCATCAGGTACATATCCAAAATCCCAACCCAGAATTAGAATTTATACCCATCTCACTTGCGCCGAATTTATAAAAGACTTCTCGACTTCACCGCGCCGAAATCCATACGAGGAATTTTATTTTTATTATTGGCACTTTATGCAGCTTTCAAGCTTATACACAACGCTCAGCTTTTTTTTTCCTTTAATTTTTTTCAATTCGCTTGAAACCACGAGCTTGCGCGTAGCTGGTTTATAACACATGCACGTTGTATATGTATATTCGTATTGTGATCTTCGTTTTATTAAAGTAGTATGTATAAAATACGGGTTCAACGTCGAAAAACTCGACTGTCGGGGTAATCGCGAATTTGCTAAATTCGCATCTTGATTTTGGGTATTTTCGGTGTCGTCTTTTATTTCACGAGCTTATAATGGAAAAGGTCTTTTATGTGTGGGAATATAATTTCCTGCAGTTGACAATTCTAAGCTTACACAATAGAATAGAAACCGTACAGGGTGATTCTGAAGTTATCTGGCTCCTTCGGGCAAATAAATAGGCGACCTGTTCTGCACGACGTAACGATGGTTGCTACTTCAGGGGTTTTCAAGGAGCTCGAATAACGATTTTTTTTTCAACTTTTAATCACCTGTACACAAAAAATACCCCTCCCTTCTCCCAAGTT